>CM017468.2:19985842-21185842 GCA_007827005.2 Populus simonii
ATAAAATAATTAAGTTCTACACCAGGTTAGACTATATGGTCTTAGATCACATTTATTTTTTTTTACTAATGTTATATCAAAGATCGAATTTTGTTTTTTTCAAACTACAAAAAAATATAAAAAATATTAGAAAATTAAAATTTAATTTATATATGCCAAAATATTTTACCTAAACGGTAAACATATTGCATAATATTTTTTTTAAAAGTAATGAGATAATAACACACAGATAATCCTCAGACAGACCAACAATAATAATTAATCCCTGCAAAACTTGCAATATAGATATGAAATAGTGTTAAAATCATGAAAATTTAAATGAAACAAATTAAAGCCACATTACAGCAAAAGAATTACTAACCTTAAGGGGTGTAACTCAATTAGTCAGACTTTAATTTATTTCATAAAGATTATTAGTTTAAGTGTCCCAAACCTCAAGGTAATTAAAGAACTACATAATCATTAATTTTAAGATCTAAAAGATTAGTTAAATACCTTGTAATTAGCTCGAATACTCACAATTACGCTATATATATATATATTAAAGAGCTACCATGACCAAGCCTTATACAAATGCTGCCCTACCTGTATCAATCAGATCCTCGTATCATTTGGACTCCAACCCAGCCCAAATGTAAAACAGAATCAAAATTAGGCTGGCCTTGGTCAACGTCGTCAACCTTGTAAAAAATAGTAAATTTTAAGTAAACAGGGTTATAGAACAGCAAAAGTCAACAACTTAGCTGGGTTAACAAGCAAGGTTTCTGTTAAATGGGTTACACGAGTAGTTACAGCCTATGATATTAAAACGTGTTTTTACTTACAAAATTATACGATATAAAATTAGATTAAAAACTTGAAATTCAATAAAATTAGTCAAATCTGGTCAAACTTACATAAAATCAGTTGAACTCATTAAAATTATTAAAAATAAACTGATTTTATGATTTTACAGTAAAAATTATAAAAATTGTTGAATGCTGACTGCTGACTGCTAAGCCAACACTTTTCTTTTTTCACAAGTCCCCACTCCCTTACTAACATTCCACTCACTGACCCACCCCCTTTCTCTTTCTCAAGGGGTTTTAATTTGTTTTAATTTTGGAAAAAAAGTCTCATGTATTTGTTGTTATGTTTATCGTTTTCATGAATGACAAATTTTCATTAAACAAAGAGATTAGAATAACTTTTATTTTTCACTTAACATGATTTTCGTAGCACAAAAAGTATTTTAGGCTTAAAGAAAAAAAGAATTCACCAGCAATAAATTATTTTCACCCTTTAGGGCCCTGGAGGTTAACATCATGCTCGATCTTTCACCTGGTATGGGTCCCAAGCAGTAGGTGCTTCTCTACTTAGCCATATAACTGAAAGCTGTATTAAGTTATTATCCTAGGACGGACAGTTCCTTTTAAAATTAGTTATATGGCGGTTGAAGGAGTTCAACTATTTTTTGGGCATTAGCATTGTATAACAACGGTTTATTATTATTGGTATCATAATTTTTGTGTCATGTGTTGCCCCATGATTTATTAGCATTTTGTAGCACGGCATTTGCATCTGATCATTTGCTATAATGAGATTATTGGGATGAGAGAGGCACTAACTCAGGATAACTCAGAAGCTATGAGACCTAACGCGCTAGCCAACTGCGCCACCACCCCTTTGTTGATTCCTACCTACCAAACAGTTTTAAACTCCAAAAGTTCAAAACGAAGATCGAAACTTTTGTCAAAAGCTCAATTTTCAGGGCTGTTTTTCTACACAACGTACAGAGTCGTTTGTGTATGTTGTTGGCAATGTCACAACTTGCTCCCATGGATTTCTAAATCATAATTGCTCTAATAAATAACTGATAAAAGTAGATATATAGGAAAATGTTAATTAGAAAAACCTCTCCTAAGTTTACAGGTTTCCTTGTGCACGGAAACACGACTCCATAATTACTTCGTTCCTATCAAAAATAAAAATAAGGGAGCTAATGAAACAAAACATTGAACCTTCCAGTTTTAATCAATCATGAACCGCCGCCCATTTAACAAGGGGAATATCTCTAATCAAATCAGCAAATAAAGTCGGATAAATAGTCTGAACCTTCTCAAAATCCCAGGAATGATCAGTAGAAATAATGGCAGGATCATATCTGATCCCTAATCTACTTAAGAGGATAATCACAAACCCCCTGGTTCTATCGTAAGAAAATAGATCTACCATTCATGATAAACAAGAGCCCAACTCAGTTCTGTATGTGAATTATGGCAGCATGACAGTGTGGTGACAGACCAAAAGTTCAAGGAATTTGCAAACTGGAAAAATTCTGTGGACAAAAGGGATGCCATGCTTGTCAAATACATATAAAATTAGTCCTGACAGTCCCAAGCAGTCTACAATACATATAAATGGAAAAATACATGGTGAAGCATACAAGAAGTGAAATGACAGAAACAAACAGAAATTAAGACATCACACCCATACAATACCATTTGTTCTTTTACAGTCTTCTACACACAGAAAAGAGCCTCCTTGATGAATTTTTCGAAGTCATTGTAAGATGATCCTCCAATATTGGTAGCTGCTTCTGCTATATCTTTCCACTCCAGAGCCTTTTGCCTCATTTGCTTCCCACTGTCCCCTTCTATCATTTCCTTAACAAGACTTTCAATCTCGTTTCTCTTAACATCATGATTGACCTCCACTCCAATCCCCCATTTGGTGCATGCATACCGGCAGTTCGGTTGTTGATCAGCAAAAAAAAGGCCAGCAGATTACTGGAACGCCACAGGATATAGTTTCCATCATAGAATTCCACCCACAATGTGTTAGGAAAACCCCAACTGATGGATGTGCAAGAACTTGATCCTGTGGACACCAGCTTGCTAATAATCCTCTGCCATCAATTTGCTCAAGAAACTCTTCCGGCAAGACTGCAGAATCACCCATCACTACATCAGGCCTAATTATCCATAAAAACGGTAGATTACTATTTGCCAGGCCCCAAGCAAATTCTCTCAAGTGTGTGTCTGTCATTACGGTCACACTTCCATAATTAATGTACACGACAGAATTTAGTCTCTTTTATCAAGCCAATCAAGACAGTTTGAGTCTTCTTTCCATAAACTTGAACCAAGTGACCTGGATTCGCTTTCAGCTGGGATACTTTGCAAGCAAGGGAAGAGGACCTATTGTTAAATGTTAGGGAACTTGGTAGCAATTATAGACTCAAACCTCATTTTCGAATTCGTTGAATGTTTGAAGATAATTGCAGGAGAGTTCAAGCAGTTCTCTGCTTCTGATCCCATAAAATCAAACATTATTTCATCGTTTGTGGTTCTGGTAAAGGTTGGCATGTCTTTTAGTCGGATGTTACTCAAACCAGGGATCCAATCAATAGGTGTATCGCCATCTCGAAGTAAATTTTCTTCTGAAACAACGGAAGGATAAAGTTTTATGTCCTTGATAAACATTTTCTCAAACAATAGAGAAATATCCAGGAAAGCATGCTGCATGCGCCCTCTTGGATAGTACAAAACAGATAAACGAAGAAAAGGCAGGAAATACACACCTTTGTATGGAACGAAGCCCCTTCTGGTGAGTTCACTGAAATGCAAATATCCCATGAAGCTACAAGCTGACGCTGTCCAAAACTGAACCTGGGGAATGCTAAACTCTTCTGCAGCTTTTATGCCGAAGCTCATGGCTCCATCTGAGATTACGCAAGTAACAGGAGGCACTTCAGATGATGAATTCAACTTTGTAAGGAGCTCTTTAAATGGGGCCAAACAATTTTTCCTTGTTGAATCACACAAGGACGGAACGTCTTGTGTTGCATCAAAATCAGATGGTGGCAAAGGCAAACCATCCGGTATGGTCTCAAACCGGAAATCAGGCAGGCCTTCAACAGAGTCTGGTCCTCTGGACCGGATTAATCGCCTGTGGTTGAACTCAGTGTTAACGAAGGTTATGTGAAAGCCTCTTGAGTGCAAAAGCTTGGCTAGATGCATCAAAGGGGTAACATGGCCCTGTGCTGGAAAGGGAACACATACTGCATGTGGTTTTCTGGCTCCAGTCGAGCTCATATTTTCTCTGAGGCTCTGAAATGAAATGCGTTCCTGGTTTTTCTTGGCCTAATAACAAAAGAGATGTACTAGTCCACGAGCATCTTTGATGGTGAAATTATCAGACTGGGTCCCCTATAATTTCTAGTTGATGTATCACAACGTGATTGTCATTCGGCACTTAATTCCAACTAGATGGGACGATAACATTAATCTCATGTCCCAAGCTACAGGGGCTTCTGGGTGGTATGCTGAACCTTTTCCGAATATTATTTTTATTCTTAAAAAATGGGAAGATTCACGATTGCTTTAGCAACCACATGCATAGAAATCACTTGAGGATGATTAATAATTATGTCGAATTCGATGATGCAATGACGTAGAAAATAATGTAAGATATCAATCATTCAATGAATATTATTGGCCAGCTGATAGCAACTGGAGCATGGCCAGCCGTAAACGAGGACAATGATTAGATGAGGTTGATGCGATAGATCATCTTTAACGGAAACTCAAATGAATAGCTTTTTATATATATATATATATTAAAATACCATTCTTATATATTTATTAAAATATCGAAACATTAAAACATATTATTTACTTTTATCAATTAATTTTTTTTAATAATCACATGGGTCGTTGAAATGATTTTTTTTCCTGTGGAGTGTACAAAAGAAAATAAATCATATTTATACTGTTCAAAAGCCTTATAAACAATTTGCCTTTTCTATATGGCTTTTGCCGTTGGAGAAGCTTTTCAAAAAAAGGTGGCATGTCCAAAAATACAACTCTTGCTTGGATAATGAAATAAAAAAATATTATTTTAATATATTTCTAAATTAAGAAAAATTATTTCAACTATAACCTAACGACACACTTAAACACGCGCGTTGCAAGGTTCCGTTGTTTTAGATTTCTTCCACGTGACTTTAGCATTACACATGTGAGGTATAATTAGCTTTAATAGCACACCTCAAGCATATTTTTTTTCCCGTTCACTGTTTACAAACTAATTTCAGATTGTATTTTAAGGTATTTTTTAATAATAATATATTTAATATTTTTAAAAATATCTTAAATATCAACCCATCAAAATAATATAAAAATATTAATTTAAATTTTTTTAAAAAAAACACGCTGAGCGCAATGCCAAATTAATAGCTACCTTCATATTTCATTTCATCCACCATTATTTTTTTTCCTTTCTAATTGAGACTCTCTTTCTTTGTATGAACCATAAAAAAAAAAAAAAAAACAGATTAACTCTCTATTTCACTCAGCTCGCCAAATTAAAAGAGAAAAGAAGTTAATTAGCCATACATTACATTTCAGAAGAACTAAATTTGCTGGCTAATTCATTATTTCTTCTCTAAATTTGCTAGCAAGCTAAATCTGCTCCTCTTTCTTCTTCAATAATTTTTTTTTTTTTGGCTTCTTTTACCACCTGAGGTAAGTGAGGGTTTGAATTTGGGGCTTTCTTCTAGAGGAGGAGAGGGGTAAGGTGAACGAGGATAAATTAATTCTAGGCTCCGCGACGTCGACGGTGGTGGCTTTCGTCTGCAGTGAAGGAGGGTAAGTTTTTTCGTTCTGAATACGATTCGTCTTCGTTTACTGATTGATAAAAATGTGGAGAAATCAATTATATCATCAAATAATAATGATACGATATCGTTTTATGCTAGGTGCATGAGCCGCTTCAGTGCTTGAAAAAAGGGTTCAGTTTCAGGTTTATGTTAATTAGTGGTTTCCTTCATTCTTTTTATTTATCCAAAGTATATATTTCATCATCTCTTCACTGTTCGGTTTCCTTAAAAAAACAAATTTAGAGCTTTGTCTTTCGTTGCTCTCTTAAGTTGCTTTACGGGTGCAGCCATGTTCAAGAAACTGCTAATTAAGACTGTTTTTTTATATTTATAATATATGTAAAAACTGCTATTTAAAGTGATTAATTTGAATGAAATTTTGACGAGACAGATTGATAGACGACACAATGAAAAAATTGACATTGAAGCAGGTGATGAGATGCTGTGAGCATTTTGCTATCTTTAAACGGTAGTATAACTCATTAATACCTTTAAAATTGGATTCCAATAATATATATGTTTTCGTGGTTTTATCGATATCTTTTCAATGACGATGAAAGCTTTCGTCACTAAAATTTTAATACTTATTTTATTGATAACTTTTTAATGATAATGAGAGTTTCATCATCAAAGTTTCGATGTGTTTCTTACATTATATTTTTTTCTTTTTTTCCATGTTTTTTTTTTCTAAACCATTAGATTTATTTTTTACAATTCATTGGATTTTTATAAAAATATATGTTTGACTTTTACATGGGCTAATTATATATCCCAACAAAAAAAATGCAAGAATGAGAATTTATTTATTATTATTTTTATTTATTTACGTGGGGTGTCCGGGCCAGCTTGCGCGTACCACGACTATTCCTCACGGGCCACTGGACATCCTGCAAGCCCAGGAGCAGGTAAGGCACCGCGGGGGTGACAGACGTGCACATAGAGGGTCGAACCTGGGATGGGGACGGAACAAGTCACACGGTTGATCACAGCAGCTAGACCCTCAAGTGCAAGAATGAGAATTTATTAGTTGTGCATGTGTTACATGTGCACTTATAAATTTTAGTAAGTTGTGCGCGTAGAGCATGTGACACCCTTAGGTGATGCATGTATTAAAATACATTACCTATACATTATGCACGTACACATGTACGAGTGAGAATTACTTTCTCCAAGTAACTAACTATAGTAGTTTGGAAAATAAGTTTATTATACACAAGTTTCAAGTTGTGTGTGTATATATATATATATATATAAAAACCTTTTTCATAAAGTTCTGAAGGTATGACAAACCTAAACAAATTCAATAAAAAGAGGTATAACTCAAAAATACTGTTAGATCTGCAACGGGAGCAGGGGCTGATATCTGTACTCCCTATGCTATAACCATGCTTCCCGGTCCTCTCTCTCTCTCTTCTCTTTCAACCGAACCGACAATTCCATACCTCAAAAGAGCCCTACCTAATATCATTTATTCTGGGTGTCTTCATTGCCTATGTTAAGAGTGTTTACCGCTGTCCTTTCTCTCTCTTTTACTCCTAAAAGCTCCTCCATCCATAATACATGAAAAAGTGCTAAAACATTAAGAAAGACCCCTCCTGTCTCTTGCTCGCAGAGTGTAAACTCCAATTTCCTTAAATTAATCTGTGCTTTTCTCTATGAATCATGGAGTCGGTAACTAGTAGCTAGAATTAACCCAGAAAAAGAAAAGGTAGCAGGCAATAGGCAGTGAGTAGCAAACAGTTTAGCGAGAAAATGCTCAAGAAAAAAAAGCTGCGGAACTGTTCATTCCCTACTCGAAAGTGAACCAGTCAAGTCAAAACGAGACCCTATAACTCGTCCTCAGAATCCAACCTCTCAAAAGTTAAAACATAAATCGATGTTTGAGTTCGGACTTCGGATGGACCTCAGTAACCGAGATCGGAAGCTTGCAAAACAGAAGAAAACATATGAAAAGCTTAACATGTATGTAAATTATTATTTTTTATGTTTTTGGATTTCGGTTATATTAATATCAAGAATAATTTTTTAAAAAAATATTATTTTAATATAAAAAAAACTTTGAAAAACCAACATTACTGTGCCAAAGTTTCAATGTAAGTCTACAGTCAATGCTGACACCTTCACATGTCTAGAGAATCTGAGGAACCTACTTTTAATCACAATTTCAAAACAGATTAGGAAGAATAATTACGATGATAATGATCACCTTTTTGATTCAACTCTTATTAATTACTGAGAATACATATTAAGTTAAGGGATTGTAGAAATGGTCAGCACAGCGACATTTCCAACCAAGTGGCCTATAATCTGGGAACCTATTACCTGCAGGATACGAGTCGAAGAACTCATCAATACTGCTAGTTTTAGCTGAACCCATTTGAACTGGTTGGTTTTGACTCGGTAGAGCTGGTACTTGAACTGCTATGCATGGGTGGCAAGCATTGCATTTGTTGTGGCAACTTGGTGGGGTCGAACCTAGCCTTGCCTTCTCCTCAAAAGCTATACCCTACTCAAAAGATCATAACTTGTAGCATCAAAACAAACCAGGAGGTAGGGAGGTGAGTTGAGTTGAGGCTTACCTTGCGAGGAGAAGTTGGAGGTTGTAAGTGTTGATCAAAACAGGAGACCGGATAGAGCAGAAAATATATAGAAATTGCAGTAGTTAGCAGTGATCTAGAGGCAGGTAACAGGCGACAAGAACCCATTGTATATGGTCATCAAACAAACCCTTTCATGCATCGTGACCAAGAAGAAGCCATAGCAAACTAGCTATATATCCCCAGCAAAGAAGTTAAATGAAAGGGGTCAGAGTAGTTTGAAGCCCAGGTTGGCACTTGGCGGTTTGCTTCTTGTAACTCTCCCTATCACAGTAAGCAACTCAAGAAACAAACAAAGGAAGGGACAGAATCTGGTTAATTTTCGTTCATGGACCTGTATATAGAGAGAAGAGAAGCAAGAGACAAGAGTGCGTCAATTAAAAGGAGAAGTTGAGTGGTGGGTGGTGACTGAGAGAAAGGGACAGTACGGACTGAACTTCAGTGTATTATATATTTTTTATTTCTTAAAATTTATTTTTAACATAAATATATTAAAACAATAAAAAGTATCAAAAGATTAATTTAAAAATAAAAATATGATTGGATTGCAGATGCCAAAACAAGACCTACTAGGTGATAACGACGAGGGTGTGGCAAACAGTGAAAGGAAAGATTTATAGCTATCACATGCAGCACAGTGCAATTTAATGGATTAATGTGCTTTTCCATCAGTACTACAGCCCCTTGACTGAAAAATTTATATTTAAATTTACTGAGGATGTGTTTAAATTTATGAACTAGATGACACAAATTACGAAACAAACCTCAGACCCAAACCTCAAACCAAAGACTATAGTACGTTTTAAATGCGAGGTTTACATTATTAGTAACAGCGTAATAAATAGATTACAGTGTTTTGAACAACATAACCTTTATATTTAAAATAAAATAAAATAAAATTGAGTTGCGATATTCTCAACGGTGCAACTTTTAGCCGAGATATTCTCTTAAATATTTTATTTATTTATGATAGTTTATCAAATATTTTTTTTAATACATGCTATTTTAAAAAAAAAATCTGGAGAATCCACGTCAGAAGCGATGGGCCCTTTGCTAAAATTCTCTTGCCCCATAAATGAAAACTATAAAATAAAATAAAATAAAAAAAGAGCGAGTGAATCATACCAGCTGCATCACGAAGAACGCAGAAAAAGAATTCGTGAAGGTACACTTTAATTAATTAGACGGGTATTCTGTGTCTGCTTTCACTTTTTTCCATGTTTTTCCTGATTTGTTGCTCTGATTTCACAGATTCATAGCAGAAAGTGTCGAGCTGCTAGTGGTGAGTGAATTTTAAAATAATTAATTAGTATTATGTTACTTGATTAATTTTAAAAGTATTTTTTTACATAAAAATATATTAAAATATATAGTTTTTAATTTTTTATATAAATTAAAATTATCAAAAAAATACTAAAAAACCTTAATTTGATATCTTTTTAAAACATATATATATATTTATATTTAAAATATATAAAATAAAAGGTACTGCACTTTCAAACAAAAAAGGAACATGTAAGATGAAAATTATAGCATTATGGTGGCAAAAAGGGGGACCCTCGTCAGTAGTAACTAGTAACCATCATCAGCAATTGCAGTGTTTTGGCCATTAATGTTTTCATCGTCTTTACACATCATTCTCACTTATTTAGAGGGTAACGTCATTGCTTTTTAAAATATTTCTTTATTTAAAAATATATTAAAAAATTATTTTTAACAACAATTCATCAAAATAATTAAAAATTATAAAAAAATTAATTTAATTTTTTTAAAATACTTTTTAAACATAGTATATATCTTAGCATCTCTTAAGAGACACATAGATTAAAAAATTATTTAAAAAAAAAATTATTATTTTTATAATATTTAACAAAAATTATATTGACCCACGAAAATATAGGTTGATCATGTGTATCTTTATTTTTTTTTTGATAACCTGGAGTGTCCGGATCAGCTTACGCGCACTACGACTAATCTCTGGACCCACTAAATACCCCGCAAACCCAGTAAACAAGTAAGACACCGCGGGGATGACAGGCGTACATGCTAAGACTTGAACCCAGGATGCATAGGCAGGGAAATCCTACCAAGACCGCTAGACTACAAGCCTCGATGCTGATCATGTGTATCTTAGCATATCTTAAGGGACACATAGATCAAACTTGCATCTCTATTAAATTATGTTACTTTGTTGGATATTTTTTTGCTATTGCTATATTTTTTCAAAAAAGAGCTTGAAGATACTTGTCTTGACTGAAAGCTAGGATTGAGCATGAATAACTACTAGTATAGTTATTAAACTCAACCTCCAAAAAAAAATAGAATGACATGAGTTGATATGAATCAATTTAGAAAAATTAAAAATAATATATTTAAAATTTTAATATTCTATATTAAAAAAATTAAAAATTAAAAAACAATAAATAATAAAGTATAAGATATTATTTCAAAAAAAAAATTATTCTATATTAAAAAGATATCTTCTCTTTTTAATTTGAAGTATTTAATCCAAAAAAATTTATTATTTCATATTGAAAAAACACAAATATTTTTTTTATAAACATATAATATATATTAATAGAATTCCATTCCCACATTAAAAAATATAAAATTTCTTCTAGTGATTATACACTAAATTTTAACATGAACTGGTAATAAAAAAAAAAAGGGTGAGAGGCCAAAAAATAAGAGATTTCACACGGATTGCACCAAGTCATTACAGGCTTGGGTTTTGCCTAGTTTGAACCTGGCTAAGGTCCTGGATCAACCTACCATACCAGACCGGGTATGATAACTATAACGAAGAGTAAAAACTCATGGCAGCTAAAGCTAGACCCGGTTGCCTCATCTGCTGCCAGCAATAGCTCCACAGCCATACAGCCCCTGGGCACCTTCCCGCACGCCAAACAAACACCTGTAAATTCTAATTCTTGGCTATCTGAGGGTTTGAATCAAAACACAAAAACTCAACCATAAGTTTTTTGATGTGTGTGTATATATATAAAGTTCGGTACACACAATTAGTGAAGACTTGAGAAATTGCATTGTCTTAATGAAGGCATACACAAGCACTAAATTCAAATGAAGCACGTCATGTAAAAACATCTTGGGACCAAAGGCTTCTAATGCTATTGCGGTGTAGGTTAGGCAGCGACAGCATGTTACGTGTTTTGCATTTAAACCCACGAAGTCAACCAAGAGGTACCACTGATTCAGAATTTAACCAGTTTGATCGATATAATTCTTCATCTACAATCGCAGGCGGTATGTTCCAACTTCCAAGAGGATACCCAGACATCTTCCCACCTAATTGAATGGAGAACAAATCACATCAGCAGAAAAAAGAGTCATAACTTCATAGGAGTTTTCACTTCAAAGCACACAAAGTACCTTCTTTGGTAGCTTCTTCACATCTCCTCTGGTAATTTGTGGACAGTTGAGGGTCCAGAGTTTTCAATAAACTGCCATACTTCTCTTCCGCTTCAGCAATGTATTTAGCCTGTAAAGGATCAATAAAAAACATTGTCCCCTTAAAAATTACCAGGTAATAGAGTATTTATAGATTGATATTTTAATCAAATTCAATAGATGAATGAATTGACATCAAGGGCTTTCCAAAGATTAAAGTAATATAAATCGTCTGTTTCACCGGTCCATGCTTCTAATATCATCATTATTGCCACAAATAAATAAAAAATGATACTTTGGTATCAACTGGCATGATCATATCAAGTTTGTGTGCTGATGAGAACACCAAGAAAATTATGTCACTGAAGTAATAAGGACAACCGCTTAAATTTTTAAATCTATTCAGTTACCTTAGCTGAAACTCATACAGACAACATTCACACTCCTACCCCTCACCACTACAAAACTCTCAAGCTCCCACTCCAAAAGAGAAGCTTTCTCAATCAAAGAGAAAATTTATGCAGGCAATACCTTTCTATTAAATTTAACAAATAAAATGCTCAGATCACTCACCAGCATGGCTGGGGCCATTGCCGGTCCATATATTCTGACAAACATGCGCAAGATATTGAAATTATTCTCTAGCACATCATCCTACATAAAAAACGCATGCTTTTAAAATTAGAGTTGGGCAAATCAAAAGGAACCGCAATAAAAATTCCTACCATGGGATATGAACTTACCTCATAGTCAAACCTGCAACATTGCCATATGAACTCTTCATTTTGGGTAACTGATCATGCTTGGCACATAAATTGTAGCAACAACCAAAAAAACCATTATCTCTGTAATAACATAGTAAACAAAAGATAGCACAAAAGCAAGAAACAGTGATCACTCTGCACCACTCAGGCAAGCCCATGAGAGGGATGGCAAATACACATTTACACTTAGCCATGCACATGCATCCAAAAGCTAAGCTGAAACATTTCTATAGCATAAAATATGATTTTTTGTCAATTCCACGCCATACAATTTTGTATCTGATTATTTTGCTACAATTGTCGTTTTCAAATAGTGAATGAGTTGGCATACTTTATACAGAATAAGGATAAATTGATAAAAGAAAGAAAATAAGCACTTACAGATCATCAGACACTTCCACTAGAAATTCTGAGATGGATAAGAATTCCATATGCACATCATTTACCTTCAGCAAAACTTCAAGAAAATACATTTAGCCTAATTACATACATCTAACCAAACAACAGGCTACATATTACTCAGTAACTAGCAGAATTGAGAGGTGGAAAAGAAAGGACTGGCCAAATTAATCAGAGATTGACAGAATTCTCTAAATGAAAATGTGACAGAAATTTGTTTTATGATCTTGACAATGCCTGAAGAAAAAAGGTTAAACTCTTTTAAGATGTATTTTAAAAAGAAGAGAAGGAAATTATTTGACATGTAAAAAAAGAAGAAGAATAAAATGAGTGAAATCACCAACAGATATGTACCTTTTCCCCTCTTAACTGGTACAGTAGAAGATTCAGAACTCGATAGTCAAAGGATTTCAAATGAATTGCCCTCATTACATCTTCAACTAAAATCTGAAAAGCAAGGTTATGATCAGACATAAACAAATGAACCTTGAGTCAGCCTATGATTCACTGCTAATAAAATAAACCCCTCAAACTCTCTGGAAGAATCTTAGTAAGCTATTTCAAGTGAACTAGTGACCCTTTTGTACTAGTTTCCTCCTATTTAATTCAAAAAGCATGGAACATGAGAATGTGTCAAAAGAACCTTGATTGTGAGCAGTGGGATCCAGTAATATACAATATCTGATATAAAACTAATAAATCAGCCATGCTCAAATTTAACATGGATCCTACTTATGAATCCACAACTGGCCCTGGAGTCATTCATCAAACGTTAATATTACTGATGTTTATGCACTGATCGACTTGATTTCTTCTCTATCTATGAGGTGCTAAAACATAATTTGATGTTTAAAAAAGAAAAATTCTGCAGCACAGTATTTAAACATCTAAATGCTCATAGATCCATCCTATGACATTGTTTTCAAGGTGGACCAGCTGAGGTCAGACTGATAATTCATGTTTCTCTGACTACTTACAGTGCTACAGTGAGGATATTTTAGGAAATGACACCCGTAGATGAAAAACAAGCCAGCAAGAATAGAATTAATTTAAGAAAAAATGAACCAGATGAATGTGTGTACCTCAGTTTGGTTCACGAGTGCAGAGCATAGCTTTCTTTCCAAATCCCAATACTCTTCTCCAAACCTGAGTTCTTCACTGATCCTTAACCGAATATGCAAAAACATACAATATAGCTTATATTCAGATTTCAAGCTTCACCTCATTACCCCAACGCCAACGCCAAAGACAATGATAATAAAAATAATACGAAACAATACCTCTCTGTCAAAAGGCCATGATGTTGAAGCTGACCCACAAGGGGACCAAATGGATCGTTTTTTAACATATCAATAAACTTACCAATCCAGCTTTCACTCACTTCCTGAATGTCAAATTGAAAGGCATTGAAACAAATGAAAATCAACAATAAAACAGTCACAACATTTTCATCATATCTCTTCCAAAGCTCACAGTTCTTACCATGTGAGGTTTTCTTTCTACAGCTCCAACTATATTGGTTTGCATATTGACTATCTTTTCATTTAAACTATCCATCTACATAAAAAAAAATACAGTTATTAAGGAAAAAAATTCGAGGAAAAAAACCCCTAGCCGCACAATACAAAAAAAATCCACAGCTGCAATTCCAATTCCTAACCTGATAAATGTAACTTTCAGTAAATGAAAGCAGAGGTAAATGTTTGAATATCGATTGCGGCTTATTTATGTCCATTTCATGAAACATAAAGTACGATCTGCACTATTAATTCCCAAAAATAAAATAAATAAATAAAACCGCCAGTCAATGCATAAGTTTACAAATAACTAATAATAACAATAATTAAAAAAAAACAAATAAATCTGCTTACAAAATCCTCAAGAGTAGAATTTGCGCGTTGCATGGCATCCAAGCCAACCAATGCCATATCTTCCAAATCACTATTACTATTAGCAATAAGCTTGCTTTCCGTTTGCAGCACCTCTTCTTCCCGATTAAACAAGAGCGACGCTTCTTCGATAAAAGATTCCGAAATCTTGCACACACAAAAAAACGATTAAAAAAAATCAGTATCATATAAAATGTTTACGTTGATGTGGCAATTGAAATCGAGTAAGAGAGTAATCACTTTTGGAAGGTGTTGGTTGATGAGAGTGAGTTTGTCCTTGAAATCTAGATCGCCGCACTGTTGTATCAGGAGGAGGAAGAGATTGGCGAGGAAGCGATTAGAGTGGTGGTTATTAGAAGAAGGAGAAGAAAGTAAGGCATGCGATTCCATCAGTGTTATCATTCTCTGAGCTTCTTCTAGTTTCTTCAGCTCTTCCATGCTTCACTCACTTCCTCGCTCCAGAGATATTTTGCAATTTGGGGAAAATGGAAAGGGACTGCGAATGTTCAAGTGGAAATTCAGCTTACCGGGATATATAGAAAAAACTGCACGACACCGTTTGAAGTCACATTACGGATCACACTGCAGTTTTCAGTTTTCACTATTTCAAAGAAAAAAATCGAACTGTCCTTGAACAAATATGTCTGTCAATAACATGAGTTTTGCAAGACATTGAATTTCTTTCATTAATTTCATACTTTTATATATATATATATATATATATATATATATTGGGTTATTTCAATTTTTTGGCATGTTCAAAGTTTAATTTTTTTATCTCTATTTTTTAAGGTTTTTAATGTTTTTGTAATCTAAATTTTTTTATGGATCTCAAATTTCTTTAAACTTTTAAAATTAAATTTTAATATTTTTAGGTTATTACAGTTTCTTTTATGGTTTGAGAGGTTGTCTAGAAAATGAAAAAACAAGCAGAAAATTTAAAATGTATAATGATTCTTAAAATGACATATTGAAGTAGAAAAAAAAGGAAGTAGGTAAATTAATTAATTATTTAACAATGTTTGTTTTTATGGTCTGAGCTGTTTTTAAATTATTTTTCAAATAAAAAAACAATAAATCAATATTTTTTTTAAAATAACTTTAATGTGTTTACTTGAAAGAATATCTAAAAAAAATCATCATGTTTTCAATTTAAAAAACATTTTTAAAAAATACTAAACATGCAGTTACTTTCCTCGTGAAACTTTTATTTTTCTCTTTCGCGCTCTCTTCTCATTCCCATGAATTTGCAACTTCGCTATTGAGTTCTAACCCTAATGTCGGAGGAACATTAAACCAGAATTCAAATCATGTATATACATAGCGGCAAGAATATATGAACAATTTGCGCAATCATATAAGACACCTAATTCATAAAAAGATGTCAAGAATAAATAAAATGTTAATTATACTTTATAAATGAATTTTTTTTAATAATAGAATATAAATACAGAATAAAAATTGTTTAAAAACCCTTTGTCAGATATAAATAAAAAAATATTTTTAAAATAATTTAAAAAATATTATTTATAATTTTACTAAAAAATTTATTCACTTAGGTCCTGTTTGAGAATACGGTGCAAATTGTATTTTTTTAAATTAAATTATTTTTTTTAAAAAAAAATTATATATATTATTTTAATGCGTTGATTCAAAAATAATTTTTTATATATAAAAATTTTATTTTAATATATTTTTAAATAAAAAATTTTATTTTAATATATTTTTAAATATAAAACACTTTAAACCATAATTTATCATAATTCCTAACCCATTTTAAACCAACTGTATTTGTATATTTTAAGAATTTTTTAAATTTTAAATTGAATTACTTTCCAAATTAAATATAATAATATTCATATACAGTCCGAAAATCGATTTTGTCCCTTCAAATTTACCCAAACCTGAACGTATCCCCAAGATTTTCTACCTGTGCAGATCGGTTCGGGCTGGGCTGATGTGATATGAAGGAGGACGAAATTGTCACCTTGCTAAAAATGCTGCATTAGCCTGTAGCGCGCCAGTCGTTGAACTCATCGCCAGGCCGTTACTATCCTCTCTCTTCAACCAGAACAAAACCCCAATATAACCAGAACCAGAAATACAAAAGACGACACAACAATGTCTCTCGCCACCTATCACCACCACCTCTTCACTAACTCGCCGCCTCGCATCACCCTTCTCTTCAGCAGCAGCAGCCTCTCACTCAGAAACCTCAGTCTTTCTCGCCACGTCACTACATCCTTATATTCCAGTAATTTCCACTTCAAACCCCAAACTCCCAGAAATTCTTTCAGCTTCACCCTCAAAGCATACCAATCAGACCCCACAATCCGAACCCAAGTTTCCAATCAATTCAATCTCGATCAATTTCTCTCGATTGCCGAACTACTCTGCATCATTTCATCGTCAATTATCACAATCAGTTACGCATTGAACTCTATCTTTTCGAAAACGGGAGCGTTGGGGGTCATAGGCAGCAACACGGGATTTGCGTGGGGAATGGTGGTGATGGTGAGTGGAGTTGTAATTGGTGCGTGGATAAGGAGGCGGCAGTGGTGGCGGATTTGTAGGGAGACAGGTAGGGAAGGGAGTTTGAATTTGGTGGGGAGGATTGAGAAATTGGAACAGGATATGAGGAGTTCTGCGACCATTATTAGGGTTTTGTCTAGGCAGCTTGAGAAGTTGGGGATTCGGTTTCGGGTTACTAGGAAAGCTTTGAAAGAGCCCATTGTTGAGGTACCCATTGTTGAGCTGAACATCTTACTTTTTGGTTGGTTGTTAGGATTGCTTGTTTTCTTAACCAAGTATCTTTGTTTTGATATTGAACTTTGCTGTGATATGCTTTTATTTCTTGTTATCTGCCGCCCATTTTGGCATCTCCGAGGATTGAATTTTTTGAACTTTCTAGTTAAATTAAAGTTTTACTAACTTAATCACCAGTCATTGTTTATGCTGCTTTATAAGATCTTTCGTTTCCTGCTTTTTACCTCTAACAATTGTCTGCGATGTAACTGAAGTCAAGGAGAAAATTTGTAGAGTGCCGGGAGACTTCATGATAAAACTAGGAGAAGCGCTATAATAACTAGACAATTTGACTCGTGGGTTCTGGCTTAACTTGAGCGTTCTTAGGCTGGATGAGCTTGGAGCAATGCTTTGATAACAAGCTTCAAGCAATCCTTATAAAGATGCTAACTGCTGCTTCAAGATTTTGGAATTTTGTAGGGTTATTTTGGATTTTAAGAATAACAGCTAAAACTGCAACATGATAGATTTATGCACTTTCAGTGGCAAAGGAATCACAGAAGTTGTTTACAGATAATAGAGGGAGTTTAAATTTTCTGGTTGTGAGTCCTCATGCATACATTTTGTGCATGGGTTTCCTGATGATTGTCTGGAATGGTTGGTGGCTTTTGCTGCTTGCAATGCTCTGTTGTTTGAAAGAGTTTTGCAAAAGTCTTATTGATTCCAGTACTTAGAATTCTGGTACGTGTGCTGAGTGCTGACATCAAAAGAATGGATGATAATAAATGACCGTAGTTTACAGTGGCAGCTCTCAATGGGCAGCATCATTTATGGTGCTTTTGCTATATGCTGAATTAAACTGTCCCCATTGCAGAAGAAGTTATTGCCTTTTCTATTATTTGGCATCCTTAGAATCTTGAAACCTATTTTGATTTGGCATTTGGTTCTGTAAAAACATGCTATATAGTTTGCAGCTTCAATTAAGAAGGTACTGTTTTATAGTTATGCAGCAGGTTTAATACCTCTGACCCCGAGTAGATTGCTCAGTAATTAATATCTGCTGATAATTGGAGAAGTTTTTCATAAGTAGCTCGTGTTAATTACTCTGCTATTAACTTCTTTCAATCTGCATCGAAGACTGCAGCTTTGGCTCAAAAGAATTCTGAGGCCACTCGAGCATTAGCATTGCAAGAAAATATTCTGGAAAAGGAGCTTGGTGAAATGCAGAAGATATTGTTGGCAATGCAGGTAAGTTCAGCCATATAGATTGATTATGCCAAAGAGTTTATATAAATATGAGCGAAACCAGCAATCACGAAGCTTTTCGAACGAATAGGGACACCAACAGACAAATAAAAAAAGGTCATAAAGTTGTATCTATAAACAATTATGCCATGTTGCTTGTTGTGATCTGTTTCTGTTTCAAAGTTTCTTTTAAATAGGCACATCCCTGTTATTGTATATTATGTAATCAAGTGACTGGTATGAATTGCAAAATTGGTTCTGTGGTTTTCTATGAAATGTGTCTGAAACCAATTCAGGTGTCATTTGAACATAATCAAAGAAATAGGCTGTGCACAGCTGCCAAAAAAGTAAATAAAAAGATAATATGATGTTTTCTAACACTACTGGCTTGAATTTAATAAAGAACTTCTCATGCTACGTGTTGAAGAATAACTATTTGCGCTGATAAAAACTGACATGGTGATTCTATGCTGGGAGAACATAATATATCTCTTGTGATTAGTTCCATGGCTTCTGGTGAATGGAGTGATATGGTTTTCAAATGCTACTAATTCGACTTTAATTTGTTGTCATCTTTGCAGGATCAGCAACGAAAGCAACTGGAGCTAATTCTTGCTATTGGAAAGAGTGGGAAGTCATTGGATAACAGGCGGGAATTTGTCCAAGAACAAGAATTGATTAAAACATCTGATTTAACTGAGGGGGTGAACCAATTGGAAACCCATGAAACTCAACCTTCAGTTACAAGCAAGGGAAGCAACAATAACAGACCATAAAAAAATAGTAGTAAATACTCACCACCAGATTTTTCTGTTTTCCTCACCGCACAAGGTTCTGTACTCTACTCCAAGTGTCACGATAACTAGACTGTTGGCCACCTAGGACAAGATCCCCAGTTTCTTGATCTGGATCTGCTACCTCGGCAGTGTGAAGGAAAATGAACAAAGGGCTAATAAATCTTTATACAAGTTAGACGCAAATTGTTCTTTCTTGGTGCTCATACCTGTGTAATTTCCAAGTTGTATTCTGTATTCAATTTTCTTATTTGGTAATAAGAATGTATTCTTATCTTTTGAAGTTTGAACTCATGCCACAAGATGTAATCTCGTTTTTTCAAGAATCAGGCAGCAGCAATGCTATTTTCTTATTCTTTGATTTTTCCCATAGCGCAGAGTACTCACATAAAAAAGGATGGCGATGTTGGAATATCAAATTACCATTATGCTGTTCAGGACCTTGAAGTATTGGTAGGGTGTGAAAGCTGCAATTGTACCTCTATTGAAACTTACAGCCCTCTCTCTCTTTGGTTTAATCCTTGCTCACGCAAAAGTTTAATTTGTCCCTAAAACTACTTTCAAGCTTCTTAGCAAGCTTGTTTTTGCCTTGCTTAATTTTCACTCAGCTTGGTTCATCCATTACTCTCAAGAACATTGTTCAGTGGTGGTTCATTCCTGTAAATGTAATCATTAGTGCTACAAGTGGTTGCATATTGGGATGCTTGGCGGTGATTATATGCCGGCCACCAAGGGAGTTGGTTCGGTTCACAATCACCACGACTGCATTTGGCAACACTGGCAATACTCCACTTGCAGTGGTTGCATCAGTGTGTCACAGTTCCGACGCTCCTCTTGGTCCCGATTGTTACGGGAATGGTATTGCTTATGTATGCTTTTCTCAATGGGTTTATGTTATTCTTGTTTACACTCTTGTTTACCACATGATGGAGCCTCCATTGGAGCAGTATGAGATTGTGGATGAAGAGGTAGAGATTGAGGAAGGGCCTGCTGATCTCAGTAAGCCACTGCTTGTAGAAGCTGAGTGGCCAGGGATAGAAGAAATGCCTAGAGAGAAGTTCAAGCACTTTGATAAAATGTCTCGTGAAGAAGTTGTAAATTTATAATATTGATATTTTTGCATTTACTAAGTTTATATACATTTTGACTTGATATATAAATTATATAAATAGTTTAAAAAACAAAGATTAAGTGTTAATGCGCTCAAATACTGGAAAGTTGAGTCATTTTCCAGCAATTTATAGCATCTGTGTTGTATCTTTCAAAAGAAAAACTCCTCAAAACAGCTTTGCAGGTTTTGTTTTGCACACTTGTTCTCCTTATTGATGAGTGTGATACACCCCCAAGAGAGCATCTCCTTGTAAAAGTTGTTACCTAGTCAAATCAATCTAGAGAAGAATTACAGAACCCAACAATCATAGAGATGGTCCTTCATTATTTTTGGAGCCAGTCAAAGAGGTTTCACGTGCTGCATATCAACTCGTGATCAATAATTTCTTCAAAAAATGTTGAAGCCTCCTACTTCTTTTGATTAATTAGCTCTCAGAATCAATTACTATTAATTTAATAACGATGACGACGACGAGGGATTCTCCAAGCCATGCAGGTGGCAAGATTTGGCTGGGGAAATGGGCTAGAAAGTGACATAATTGGAGGAACAGGGACAAGACTCTCCATGTTATGTGGGCTAGTCCATGCTACAGCCTAGCAGCCTCGCACATGCATGAGACGCCCCACCTGCCCTCCAAAGGTGCGGTGATTTGCAGTGGAAAGAAAATAGATATGAGATGTTGAGCATTTGGCACCATGCAACAGAGCTACCACTTCACACACACGATTCGTTATCTGTCTTCTTCTTCTTCGTCTTCTTCTCCCCTCTTTCTCCATTTACAGAGCATCCACACATATTGGGATCCTGTGGGTCCATTTTTGCAATAATTAGAGCATTCGTCTCCTCTTTTTTCACATGTGCTTAACCCAAAACTATTAATTATGAGAGACTGAGGGCATGCATTGGTATGATGCAAGATTCGTGTCTCCAAATAATTTGATTGAATAAGACAAGTTGTCTTGAGATAATCTGCTGACTTGCACATCATCTCTATTCTCACAAAGCAATTAAAAGGCTAAATTCAAATTCCACCTCCAGCTAGCTCTTTTGTGAAGTTGCCCAGGAAACAAAAAAAGAAAAAGGTTTGTCTTTAAATAGGCAACTGTAGAACACATTGTAAAATGAAGGAGAACTTGTGGATTTACAGTTTAATGTATTTTATAAAAGTTGATTTATGACCTAATATTCCTTCTGTTTTCCGTTTTAGATACGATAGGGACATGATTAATTGGAGATATGGGATGACAACTTATAAACACTACATGTTATCTTGTGTTAACTTAATTATAATTAGTATTGTTACATATTTAGTGTGACTAATTTTTTTATGTTATTTTTAACGCTATTTTAATATATAAAAATCATTTTTTATATAAAAAAAATAGTTCAGCGTCGTAGCGAAATGTAGGAGCTAAGGCTAGTTTACTTTGAAAATAATAGTTACTATAATAATAATAGTAATAATTATGATAATAATGTTAGTAATAGTGATGATAATAATAATAACAAGAGATAATAATTGTGAGATAATAATGGTTTATTAAGATAAACTATTATTATTTTTTTAATTATTTTTTTCAACATCTTAATATTGGGTTAGTGTTTGATTTAACAATCTTCTATTTTAGTTGCCATATAATTAAATAAAAAATAGTTTTTTAAAAAAAAATTATAATCTCGTTAGAGTCCATAACTCGGTTCATAGATTTAACATAGTAGCCTGGGTTACCTAATTCATAAGTTTGATGAATTTACCCATTAGAAAAATATGCTTTTTTTTCTTTAATTTTTTTTCCTCAATTTTATCTTTTATTATTAAACTGGTTAGGAAATAAACTGCATGATTTAATTTTTTTTTGTGCTTTCTATAGGATTATCATTGTCTTAAATAAATATTTATTTTTAATTTGATGCTCAATTTTGTAAGAATATATTTTTATCATATAACTAAAAAAATTATTTATAAAAAAAATTATTAAACTCAATATAGTTCATGACATGGATCACTTGGAGACTATAATTGATCTAATATATCATTGTCTCAATGTTTTTTTTTAAACTATCATCTTGAAGTTTTTTTTAAAAGCTAAATTACATTTTTACTAATCATTAAGATTGCATCTGAATCTATAAAATCGATCGATTTAACTTGGACTAGCTTCTACGTGATTTAATTAAATACTTAAGTTAGATAAATAATTAAGTTGCAAAGTTTTAAAATTACCAATTTAATTAGGTTTGATAACACCCTAAAAAACTCTTCTTGTTTTTAATATTAAAAAAAAAAATACAACTAACCGCGGGCCAATAAATTAGTACTCTGCAGAATCTTTCAAAAGGAATATCCCATAATAGAGAATATACCAGAGGAGGACAAGATGCTTTGTGTGGTTGACCTTTCATTCAGAGTTTTGTGTTTCTTAGAAAATAGTACAATCAACAAAAAATTATTGTACAAATTAGCATAATATGAGGAAATTTTATGAATGTATTATAATTTTATTGGAGCAACCGTAACTTTGATCCCATCAGCATAACATCGTAATCCTTTCAATTGTTTTTACAGGTTGCGTTGCTGGGATGAACAGAACTCTTTAAATCCTTTTAATTTCACATGAAAATCTAGATTTTATTGCAGTAGCTGATAGGCAGACCTAGCTAGATTCATATATATATATATCCAGCATAAACGATGAAATGAAGCAATTGCATTCAACGAAGAGGCTAGCTCATATTAAATTATACATCTCAGAACGTTTTACATCACTTTTTTAGTGACGAGAACATCTCCAGAGTTTAAACCAACTTTTGTAAGCAGAAATGTTCAAATTAATCATAGATTATATGGGAAACAAATTTGTTTATCAAGGCCGGCAAACCTCTAAAAATCAACCACTGCAAGATCGATCACTTCCTAATCTTCTAAACCTATGATCTCTTTCAAGCTTACAGACCCTAACCCTACCTGTTAAATTGGATGAACTCCGGAAAAGAAAGAAGAAAAAACACAGAGGGTACTGTTACTTTGAATCACCAGATCCGTCCTGCAAGACCTCAATATAAATTAATCCAATTGGGGTTTGGAGCTATAGGGTTGTTGGTGATGGGTTCAGTGATGCTGCAGATCGTCTCACCTAATAATTTGATCTGGTCAATAACAGTGCTTGGTAAGTAAAGTATAAAATGGTAGGTGATGACCAATGCAGTAGAAGGAGGCCGTCCACTGGGGTGGTAGGTAAGGCTGTATTATATATATGCCATGTTCCTCCTCTGACCAAAAATAAAAAATAAAATAGAAATATTCGTGCACCTAAAATCCACAGACATTAGACTTCCGTTTTTGGTCCTCATGTAAGAACATCATCGAGCCACGTTAAGTGCTTTGATACCTAAATCCATCAAGCCAGTGTCGGTTTGGCACTACAATTTTTTTTTTTTTTCTTCTTATCGTTATTTTCATAATATTTTCAAGTATTTTTTTTATAATTTTAATTTTATAATATTAAAAATAAAAAAAATTATTCGATACATTTTTAATTAAAAAACACATTACAGACACACACTAGATCTTGCCAGGGTTATGTTAATTCAATAACAATTTTGTTAATCTTACTACTTGAGTTTCTCAAAATTACTGACTTACCTTTCTCATTAATATTTAATATATTCTAATTCAATGTATCGTATCCTCTTTAATAATGATATAAAGAGGTTAAAATAATAATTTTTTAGAATAATAGCTTTAGAAAAAATTTATTCAGTCAATCATCTACATCATAACTAATAATTTATACGAGATAATGTTTTTTTAATAAAAAATATTTATTTTTGTATTTCAAAAATATTTTATTAAAAAAAATATATTTTATTTTTATTTTTTATTTTGATGTATTGTATTAAAAATAAATAAATATTATTTTAATATATTTTTAAATTAAAAAAACTATGACAATACATCAAACTCGCTTACCTAAAACTCCTATAATTCACTTTTATTGACCAAAACACCCTTTCCCACACGTGGGTAAACACGTCCTTCCCTGTCATTTTCCCAAAACACCCTTCCCTCCTCTTCTTCCCACCTTAGGAGATACGACCTTTTGACTGTTTTTGAAGTCTACCAAACCTCTTTATGTCTCGACTCACAAAACCCCTATAAAACTCCCTTTACATCCCCCTCTTCTCTTCCAAATCTCCTCTCTCTCTCTCTCTCTCTCTCTCTCTCTCTAAAAAAACCGTTTCAAGAAATATTTAGAGAGAAAGAAAGAAAGCGTTAAACCTGAAGCAAAAGCATGGCTCTTTCAACTCTCTCTTCCAAATCTCTCTACAGCAATGCCAACAATCTTTTTCAACAAAACCAACAACAACAATCACCCACTTTCTCTCTTGTCCCTGGAAGCAAAACGCTCAAGTCAAAATCCAACCTTTCAATCTCTGCCGTCCATGCCGCCGAGCCCACCAAGAATTCAGTTTCCGTGAAGGAATCTGCGGCCCCAGTTGCTGCCCCTGGGACTGGAAAATGGTCCTTGGAGAGCTGGAAAACCAAGAAAGCATTGCAGCTACCCGAATACCCTGATGCTAATGAGCTCGACTCAGTTTTGAAGACTATTGAGACGTTTCCGCCAATAGTTTTTGCTGGAGAAGCAAGAAGTTTAGAGGAGAAGCTTGCTGAGGCTGCAATGGGAAATGCTTTTTTATTGCAAGGTGGTGATTGTGCTGAGAGTTTCAAGGAGTTTAGTGCTAATAATATAAGGGATACTTTTAGGATTCTGCTTCAGATGGGTGTTGTACTTATGTTTGGAGGTCAAGTTCCTGTCATTAAGGTTAGATCTATTTCTAAATTTTTGAACTTTAATTCTCTAGTGATGATTTAAATGTGCTTATCCTTAAGTAGGTCTATTGGTTGATAATAACTCCAATCATGTGTTTATTTTAGCTGATATGATTTCAAAAATAAATTTGAATGAATATAAGTTGAGGGTTTTATGATATTATTTGGGGACATTTTTTATGGTATGCTTTGCTTTTATGATTTTGCATCAAGGGTATTGATTGTTTTGAAGGAGGATTTAGTTTAGAGGACTTAAGGTCAATTACAGAATCTGAATTGTGATAAAAATTGAAGTCGGATGTTTTGTTACTTTTTAGTATTGGTATTAACTTAATTTAGAAGCTACTGGATTGGGAAGATTAAGAATTGTGGGGTTGGTTATTTGTAGGTGGGAAGAATGGCAGGTCAATTTGCAAAGCCAAGATCAGATCCATTTGAGGAGAAGGATGGAGTGAAGCTGCCAAGTTACAAAGGGGACAATATTAATGGAGATGCTTTTAATGAGAAATCAAGAATACCAGACCCGCAGAGATTGATAAGAGCTTATTGCCAGTCTGCTGCAACTCTCAATCTTCTCAGGGCATTTGCCACCGGAGGGTATGCTGCAATGCAGAGAGTTACACAGTGGAATCTTGACTTTGCACAGCACAGCGAGCAGGGAGATAGGTATGCAAAACTGAACTTTCCTTGGACACATTTGTTTGTAATTTCTTAAATTTATGAGTTTCATGAAAGAAGGAAGTGAATCCCATTGGAGGACTTCCGTATCTTTTTAATGTATATTTCAATAAATTTATGGATTCACTTGTGGAAGTGGTCCTCAAGATTAAAGTTGAAGTTCATGAGCCATTTCACATATTTAACATGGCTGTCACCTGGATTGTTCCGCAGGTACCAAGAACTTGCTAACCGTGTTGATGAGGCCTTGGGATTCATGGCTGCAGCAGGACTCACAGTGGATCATCCAATCATGACAACTACTGAATTTTGGACATCCCACGAGTGCTTGCATCTTCCCTATGAGCAATCTCTCACAAGGCTTGATTCGACTTCTGGCCTCTATTATGATTGCTCTGCTCACATGCTTTGGTGTGGAGAGCGTACTCGCCAGCTGGATGGTGCCCACGTGGAGTTCCTTAGAGGAATTTCCAACCCTATTGGCATCAAGGTACTTTGAATGCGAATTTCATGAAGAAACTGTCTCTAACTTTATGATCTGTTGTTGCTGTTATAGTCTAACTTATATGTCCGTGAAAGTACTTGATAATCATTAGTTTTGTTCAGTTAATGACAATATGCTGACTGTTTAATGTTTTCATTTTGTAATGTTTTGGCAAACATTTTTGCCGAGAACATGCAATCTCTTTGTGATGCTAGTGCTGATGAAATATTGTTATGCATGAGTATTTGCATATTGGAAATGAGAGGCTGAAAGTGCAAGTTGTGATGCAGGTGAGCAACAAAATGGATCCAGATGAGCTAGTTAAACTCATTGAAATCTTTAATTCTAATAACAAGCCAGGAAGGATTACAATCATTGTTAGAATGGGTGCTGAGAATATGAGAGTGAAGTTTCCCCACTTGATCAGAGCTGTTCGTAGGGCGGGACAAATCGTGACATGGGTCTGTGATCCAATGCATGGAAACACCATTAAGGCTCCTTGTGGACTGAAAACACGCCCCTTTGATGCTATTTTGGTATGACTTATCACACATTCTTACTAATATATCATCAAGTATTCAGTCACTTGTAGCATTTGATCACAATTTGTTTTGCATGTTAAGTGGAGCATATTCTTCATCATGAGATAGTATGTGTGAGAAGAATCCACAAATTAAAATTACATAATGCAGAGTAATATTGTTTTCATGAGACATCATCTGAATTCTTCCTTCGCATGCCATATAGATTGATATTCACAGCACTTAAATATCATATCAATAGGTGCCCCCTTAGGATCCTGGTTATTGTAGCATTTGTTGCCCGCCCTCTTGCCTCACAATGTGACCCAGATATACTCTGGATTTTTAACGTTTATAATCATTTTCTTTTGCTCTGCCATCCCCCTTCTCCAACCCTTGTGATAAATTATTGTTGTTTGTAGGCTGAGGTGCGAGCATTCTTTGATGTCCATGAGCAAGAAGGAAGCCATCCTGGAGGAATTCACCTAGAGATGACTGGGCAGAATGTGACTGAGTGCATTGGAGGGTCTCGGACAGTAACATTTGACGATTTGAGCTCCCGCTATCACACGCATTGTGACCCAAGGCTCAATGCTTCTCAATCGCTTGAGCTTGCATTTATCATTGCCGAGCGACTTAGAAAAAGAAGGATAGGAACTCAACGTCTGTTTTCCTTGGGCCAGTAGGCAGCTTCGAAACCCTGTGCTAATATGTATGGTCAGTAGACTAAATTTATTTTGTGATCAATAAGTTTCCCATGGATCATCCATCAAACCTTGCTTCGTAGCCACTGCTTATTGCTGTTGCATTGGCATAGTGGTTTTGAACAATGAAAACAACTCGAAAAGTCACTTTTGCAAAGGTATTTCTTTATCATTTTCTCAAGCTGATCTTATCTGTGAAGGGGTTTTGCGTATGCAGTGTTTTTGAGTGGAAGCTGCATATTGCAAAAGCAAGGTGTACCGGATAACTTGGTTAATTTGTTTTAACATTTATATTAAAGTTATGTATTCATGGACCTTTAATCAAGGAGAGAACATATATCTATATATATATTCTCTTTCCTTGAGATAGGTGGGTGCCTGGCTTTTCAAAATATCCCCTGCCTAGTTTTGTTACTTGGTTTTATTCATGGTTGTCTGACCTGGACCTAGCTTGGGCTACCGACTTGTGAGTTATCACTCAATTTAGGTTAATTATTTTTATTAAAATGATTATATTTTGTTTTTTTTTCTAAAAAAAAATTAAGATTGATCGTATTGAGTTTAATTGGGCTAATCAAGTCATTAAAAACCACATCTAAATTTGAGTTCAACTTTGAGACATAAGTTTTTCCAGATTAAGTTTAACCATTATCGTTTTATATGGAAATTACTCTTAAAAAAAAGGATTTTATATGGAAATCATACTTGAAAAAAAAAGGGACTTCTTATATACTTAACCAAGGAAAGACTGTTCGAGTAAGAATAGTTTTATTTTTTTGCAACAAACCTGTTATCATGAGTTTGGGACCCTAAATAATTAGGTAAAGTGATGGAAGGAGAAATTGACAAACTTGGATTTATTTAATTTGAGGACTTAATTATAAAAAATAAGAACTAAATTGAAATTAAAAAAAAAAAAAAACTGGAAATTCTTAAGCTAAATCTTTTCTACCTAGACAATGATGTCCTTATTTTGCTCATCTCATCACACCAACAACTCCTAGTTCTTTTAATAATGGTTGTCATGTTTGGTACACGAGTAATTAGATTAAATATTGTGTAACCATAGACTACTTCAAAATAAGTAGCTTTGAAGAATGCATGGTAGTTAGTATTATACCATCATTCAACCACACTTAAATCATTTGGACCATTATCTAGGGTTTTGTTAGTGATTTTGGATTTGCTTGTTTGAATAATGGTAGTAAGCCGAGAACATTTGTAATTGAACTCCATCTACTCTAAAGAGTCCCTTTTAGAAGCTACCAGTATAAGTAGTATCTTTATTAGTGATGGTGCTCTGTGGCAAGCCATGTAGTTTTGTAATATTCTAAGCAAAAACCCATGCTACCTTGCAGACGTTGTAGGGATGTATTAGGGGTATAAAGCGAGCATACTTTGATAGTTTATCAACTACCACCAGGATCACATAATACTTGTTAAAATTAGTCAAACCTTCAATGAAGCCCATTGAGATTGATGACCAGGGTTTTTCATGTATAGGTAGGGGTTGTAGTAATCTTGAAGGTTTAGTGTTTTTAGTCCCAGTCCTTTGACAAACCTCACATTGTCTGATATAATCTTTTATGTCAAATTTCTTAAGGGTTTTTTCATACTCTGCATGGCCATCTGTAGGGCTATCATCATATGTATTATATGATGGTCTTTGATCCATCGATCACCTCATTATCATACCATTAGATGAGCAAACAGAGAGAGAGAGAGAGAGAGAGAGAGTGTGTGAACAATTCTCTAAAAAAAAATTCAAAATTTTTGGGCAAACACAGTCTTCCTCTTTGATCAATTCTCTAACTCTTATCTTTTCCGAGTAGATGAGCAAACAGAGAGAGAGAGAGTGAACAATTCATCTCCTTCCCTAGTACCAGCCTTACGGATTCAGGCGGCCATAGTAATAGGAAAGCCCCGTGTATAAGAGCTCTCGCTCAACGGATCACTATGTAAAGCGTCTTTCGAAGAGAGCGTATTACCAATCCGAGATCTTTTCCACCATAGGATAGGAAAAAAAGGGCCTTTCGGCTATGTTTACTTGGTCATCAAGGGGCGGAGCGAAGTAACTAGGCGGAGATGTAGATCTATTACATTTTCTATGTTCTTGGACTTGAAGACAAATGCTACAAAACTAGATATGGACTTCAACATATTTGTCTTGTCCCAACAACAACAAAAAATTGTTCAAACATGCATGCCTTCGAATTCATCCCTTCTGACCATTTAACATCCAATCGTTTCATTAAAAGCCTCAAAAGTTCATTTGCAAACCATGTCATCGACTTGTTTTTCTTGGAACTTTTCGAACATGTTCTCCCACGAGTAGAAATATAGCATATGCTTAAATTGAAGCCAGAGTAAAATTTAAACTCAACAAAACAAGCTAAATCCCAAAGTGTTTGTATTGATTCCACAAATGAACTCCCATGTAAAAGATTTGACCCCGTATCAATTCAAATCAAGCATACTAAGTGGTAAGATAATCACCGATTGTCGAAGATGCTTGCGAAATAAAATCTTAATGAAATGTTTGAGGAAACCAATTTGATGATTGAGTCATTTATGAATTTTTTAAATTTCTTGAAAATTCTTAAATCTTTGAGAGAAAGAGAAGTTTTTGTATCTCCAAGACATTTTAAATACATCTCAAGGGTTTAGCAATTTCGAGAATTTCTTATCTCTTAAAGTCTTTCCAAATCTTAGTTTAAAAAAAATAGTTCTTTATTTCTTATACCCTGAAAAGATTTTAATGAAAAATTCTCTCTGTCAATTTTTTGTAATTCACGAAATCTTGTGCATATACAAGGTAAAATTTTTAACTGCAGACTTGTTGGCTTGGGCATAACAATGGATTTAAATTCAGGAATCTTTTATGTCATAAGGAGATGGTAGTCACACATGATAATATGAAAAAAGAAATCTGAAAATCTTGGATGATCATCCACCAGATATGAACCCCTTCGTCCGATGGAAATCCATTTTAGTAGTAAGGCATGTATCGCATTGACCTTCTGAATCTAGGCACCTTCCTGCCACCATTTAGAAGGTGAAATTAGGAAAAAGTATGAAAGAAAAGGCTATCATAGCAACAAACACAGGAATGAGAGTATGAAGAAACACACCCATATCCATAAGGAGAGTAGAAATAAGGGGGCGCATATGGCCTCCTGAACCGGTAACCCATGTAGGGATTGATTCGTCTAGGTCGATACTGCTTCATTCCAGGAACGTTGGTCCTTTTGGGTGAAACCTGAAACACGGATTAATTATCAACCAACAAAAACCACAAAATAGAACCAACATGATATCAACAACAGCAATCACAAATTTAATCTACCATTCATGGTGTGTGGTTAGAATTCATGTCCAGCTCCATATCAATAAACCAAGCTTTTACTCTCTTTTTTTATAGAAGAATAATGGCTTACCTTCAATTGACGGCCATGTAGTTCAGATTCATTGAGAGCTAGAGCCTCTTGAACAGCTTCTACTTCAAGGAATTCCACATAAGCGAAACCCTTTGGCTGGCCAAACTTATCTGTCAGAATAGTAACCCTGTTTACTGTACCACAGGACTGAAAATGCTGCTGCACTTCTTCAGGTGTGCATGCATAATCAACCTGCAATCACAAATTTCACCGTTATGTTTCATTGTCAAATTGAGCTCAACTAGAAACAATAACTGTGGCTAATTTTTTTTTTTCCAGAAGATGTTATTTCAATTCTAACAGCTAGATACAACCATGCATTTTGGAGTGTTCTTTATGCGATACATATAATCAATCAAGCGATCACAAAGTAGCGCAAATTGATGCCAAAAAAGAAAAGAAAAAAAAAACATCAAATGGACTCTTCCTTTTCCTTTTATTTTTTCTATAGCATTCATTAACAACAATTTACCAATCCTATCAATGGCACATCAAGTTCGCCACAAGCCAAAGTACCTCCTAAAACATTATATTTACACTTTCCAGCCATTATATTTTTACTTGACAAGATCATTTTAAGTCAAAATATCAATTTCCATAGTGCATACTAGTATAACAACAATAGACCAGCTTTGCTGAAAAAGCTTGCCAATGTCCAGCAGTTGAGCCACCGGTTCAGTATTAAAAACCCATCTCATCACTGCATCCATAGAGTCATACTAAATCATATTTCACCATCCCAACATCAACCTTCTAATGACACAACAAAACCATCCTGTTTTTCCAATTAAGAGCTTGAAACAGTTTTTCCAGATGCCAGCTTCTAATTTGACTTCTTCCTAGCACCATCAACAATATTGATCTTTTATTTTATTTTTTTCAAACAGTAACCAAACATTCTTGTGTTTGCTGTGAATATATAATCTCAGCTCTATTAGATCAGGCGTTAATCCAAAATTATTTTACACTCATCCTTCTTCCATGTATGATCCTCCGGCGGAGTTTTACACGGGTAGTTTCTTTCCTCACGTTTTTCACATGACCTTCAAGTGTTACATTGCTATTGTTCCTTGTCCAACTAGAACATGACAGTAAACAAAGGATCAAAATCAAAGTGCTATGAAATTTCAAAAGAGTTGAAAACCCTGAATGTTTGTTAGGACCGAAATAGCCTGAGCAGCTTACATAAGTAAGACTCTGATGCACCAGGTTGTGCACAGATGATTATATAAAGAGATAGGCCAAGTATATCCATGAACCATGCCCATTAAAAATGATCATCATTCCAAGATGACAAGAAATATGTGTTTGTGTGCGTGTAGAGCAAATGATGGTTTCAAGTAAACGAAGATAGTTAAAATAAATGAAATTTTGAAACTCAATCATCGAAGCAGATTAACAGAGACTCATAAAACAACATTAAGAAATAGCTTCAGTCATAATGGAAAAAATAGAAAACAACCATAAGATATATAATGAATGTATAGAAAAAACATGTCTGGTATTTTTGGTGCTTAAACTCCTGATAGTGCACCTAAATGACTGGTTAATATATTTAAATCTCTTTAATTTTGTTAAATCTGAAAGAAGGGTGGTGTAAGAGGAAAAATATCAACTAGAACAAGAGATTTTACACTTGTCCAATCTAGATTGTCCAGAGTGATTAAGCAACTGATCAGTGTATTTCAAACTAAGATTGTGAAGTTTCTTTCCTCAAAGCAAATAAAAATAAAGATGCACAAGCAATCAGTAATGTACTGAGTTGGGCTTCATTCAAAAGAAACATCAGATCTAAGATGCATCTTAAATAAACCATCAAATGACCAAATCAAAATGAGCTAATAGCATTCTTGACAAAAAGAGAAAATCGAGCAATGAGCAAACAGTCTTCAAAGAACTCATAGCAAGTTAACCTGGGAAGGAAAGAGCGCATATTTTTCAAATATTTCCAACACTTTAGATAAACTAACAGGAAAAAAAGTTAGTAATTCTGACCACAAAAAGCAGCAATATACACCCTTGTCCCATCTGCCACATGATCACACATTTCGGAAGAACCAAAGCCCATCATCAGCAGGGTCGAGGTTCTGCAACTTAGATTTCACATCCCAACTTGCCCATGCTCCTCGAAAGCAACTTTCTCCTCAAATATCATGGTTGAAGCATCACTATTCACATCCTACACGCATCTGTTCCAGCGACCTCCAATGAGCCTTTTGCCAAATTCCTTCACTCCATTTCTTTCTTTCAAATAGATTTCATTCATACACAACCTTTATTTTTTCTTTTTCTTTTTTTGCATTTTTCTTTCATGTTTCACTTTTTCCTCCATCTTTCTTTCTTCATTTCTCTTCTTTCTTTCTTCTTTCTCATCTTTTTTTTTTCTTCTTCTTCTTTTTTTTTCCTGTTTGTTCTTTTTGGCTAGCATTCCCCCCCTCAAATGTTTCTTTTATTCCTTTTCTTTTTTTTTGTCAAGTAAATTTGAACATAATTTCCTCAATTTACAGATTATTCTGTTTTTTCTCTGTTTTCTTTCAAATTCAAAACTGATACTTTAATCTCTTGTAAAACTATCCTATTTGACATAAAAATGACTTTGGCCCACACTCAAAATATATTGTTACTATCCAGCAATACATACAGAGAACTTGAGAACTTGGAGAGTAAGAAGACCCCTGCGATCATAGTGAGACATAAAGTCAAACCATGACTCTGAATTACAATTATCCAAAAGTTAACCGAAAACAATGAAACTAACATTAACACATTTTTTTAACTACTAAAATTAATGTCACTTGGCAAAGCCTGAAGCCCAAAACCACTAGTGGTTGCAAAAGGGCTATATAATTAGAAGTGTATTCATCTACATAGTTTATTTATCTCTTATGGAAATAGATTAAACCCTTAATGAGATGTTTTGGACAACTATTGGAAATTGTGCCATGTCATTAATATATCCATATAATATCTTCATTCTTTCTTATATGTACACGCATACGCATATAAACAGTATGCATAGAATGGTTCAAGCATTCTACTAAAGGCAGAAGGTCAAGGGTACAAGACATTATATTTCTCACATTGCCAACAAACACAGAACGAGAATCTGCTTCCTCCCTGTTTGCTTGATTAGCAGCTGCAGTAGCTGGATCTGTGGGAAAATGAAGCCATGCAAATACATACTATGAGCTGAAGTTTCAAGAAAAGAAAAACAGAGAAAGAAATTAAGAGACCAGCTGGAGATATGAAGAAAAATAAAATATGAATAGCACCTCTGACAAGAACCACTCAAACAGTAAACTACAAGCACAACAATGCTAAATGATATAATACTTATATGCTATGAAATAAACGCAAAAAAGAAAAACAGATGTAGAGACTTCAATGTGTTGAAATCCTTGAATCACATGATACAATTTGGTCATACATAACAGAAACAACAAAGAGATGTCTACTGGTCAAAAACCATGTTGCAAAGAAATGTATAATAAATCTCAGTGCAAAAGAGTCAGGACATCTCATAGAAACTCGGCGCGGACAATTTTTTTATCACTTTATAAACAGAACTCCCCATCCCAGAATATAGTTGGGAAGCGTATTTCTAGAAACAATTTCTGTAAAGCACAACTAAATAGCACCCCAAATCTCAGATTAGCACAATGTTGTCTGCCAAAATTTCCAAACCACTTAGAAAAGTAAGCTTCACAAAAACTACAGAAGTACAAAGTCCTACTCGCTGATTTCATCATCCAAAAATCCCGAGTTTCCAGCTACTCTTCTTTCTCTTAAAAATGTAAAATCACAATGTAGCAAAAACTGCCTTTTAATCTTATCAGAATATTCTCTTACAAGTTTTACTTAAACATCACCATTTAAACAAACAAATAACCTTAAAATATCCCCGGTAACCCAATTCCAAGACAACAAATTCCTAGATAACCAGATGTTTAAATTACACCCCAAAATATTTAAGAACAGCAGCAGACCAAACCCAGAACAGCTGAAAATTTATTTAAGAAATAGATATGCATCACAGCGTATGTGCTAATAGATCTATATTCCTCCTGACACACAAAAATTAAAGAAATAAAAATCAGTAACAGAATTAGTTTTTTTATTAAAGAAAGAGGAAAAGTAAAATAAACCTTGAACAGCGCCCATTTCCTTCTCAACTTTAGCTTGCATCTCACGAAGAGCAGCCGCTTCCTCTTCCATCTCCTTCAATCTCTTCTTCATCTCATCCAACTCCTTCACCAATACAATATCATCCAAAAAACTAAAAATCAGTGACCGATTTCTCAATATTTAAATAAACGAAGGTCGAATTTAAATTTCTAGGGCTTCGGTTAACTATATAATTAAAAACTGAAATTGAATGGAAAAAAAGTCGAAGGACCTTGACGGCATCGTCATCGGCGGCGGACATGTCAACGTCGGCGTTGTGAGGATCCATATCCCCTTCCACATCAGGAATCTCTCCACCGTAAACCTCATGTTCTTCTTCCTCCATCTCTTCTTGTTTTTTTTTCCTTCTTTTGTTTCTAGAAACTGGTGGCGTCTCTCTTTTCGGAGCTGGATATTCGGGTTTTTCTACTAGCGGTGGAGCCGTGGAGTTACATGGGACGTGGAAAATAGATGTTGTTTACATGCTGTCGTTTGCTGATACTGACATTAAGCAGATGACAGATCGTTTATCTTTAATTATAACGTTTTTAATTAATCCCTAATGCATCGCCTAATTTTCAATTTTCATCATAAAAACCAAAAACAGCAAGCAAACTTCAATCCCATCATAATTCTTATTTGTTCAAATTAGTGTTTGTTAGTCGCGTTTGGTTGTAAATAAAAAGGTGTTTGATTTTAAAAAAAAATATTAAATAAATTATTTTTTTTTAGTAATTGCATTTTTATACAATACAATTAAAATATTTTTTTATTTGAAAATGTATTAAAATAATATTTTTATTTTTATTTTTAAATTTTATTTTTAATATCAATACATTAATATAATTTAAAACATAAAAAAAAAATAAAAAATAAAAAAAAACTTTTTAAAACACAAAAATATACTCTACTATAAATTTCATTGAAATGATCGGAAGAAATGATACTATAAAAAGACTATAATCCTCTTGAATTAAAAAAAAAAAATTGTTCCACAAATGATCAACAACTTACAGCTTACAGGTTTTTTCAAAGCACAACAAACAAAGCTTCTTGCAGCCGCTAATTAAAACTAATATTTAACAATCAATATTTGCATAAACTATTATCTGCAATTCCCAGCTACACAGTTTAACTTGGTAAGAAGATAAAATTAAAAAAGATACTATAAAGTAGCAAGACATATTAAGCACGAGCTTCATCGGAAAGTGAGGAAGAGGGATTCTCTAGACATGTTCTGATTGTCTTGGAGCACCAGCAAAAGCAGCTCTGATGATTGGTTTAACCTTTTCAACAAGTTTTATGATTCCCAAAAACATGAGACGGTAAAGAATCACCATTCCTAAGAGGATAGCGATATCAATCCACTTAGAATAACCCATCTCTACTTGCCATGTGTTTTTCAGAATTTCTTCGCCGGTAATGGTAGGTGGCCCTCCGGCTAGATTATTAGGGAATGTCAATCCTTGGAATTCATTCTTGTAGAACCCTTGGTTTGCATATTTGTGGAATGCAATGTAGTACATCGGATATCTCCAGAAAGGCTTAGGAAGATCATCTGGCAACCGAAAAAATCCTCCGTTTAACATCATAACACCTTGAATTCCTGCACCTGTTATAATACCCATCAAGAAATCTGGCACGATACTTGCAACGATCATCATTAAGCTTTCGACCAGCATCATGCACATGAAGAGTATCAGTGCGAAGCAGACAAAGTGTTCCAAGCTCTTTTGAAGGCCAACCAGGTAATAGGCCATTGCTCCAGGGATTAAAGATATCATGAGCAGGTAAGGAATGGAAGACAATGTGTTTCCAACAACATATGCACCAACACCATAGTGCCCATTTAATCTTTCTCGTCCGAAAATCTGATGTGGATAAAGCAAAATCAGTCTCATTACTGTTCATAACTGTAGCGTCTTATCTGTTGCAAAGCATTAGAAATATTTTAGCAAGGAAAAACCTACCTTCATGTCCTCTACGAAAGAGGGGAATCCACCAATTGCCATGAAAGTCAAGAATGCAGCAACAAACATGAGCATTGAGCCTCTAGCCTGAGAATTCACAAGTAATAATGTCAAGGCAGTTTTCAGTAGCACCAATGCTGCGGAAAGTTTTTACTCCCAGATGCAATAATTTACCTGTATTGACCCAAAAGTTAAGCCAATATCATAGAAGATTGTCCCTACACATAGGCACAATGCTATGTAGATTGCAAGGCGAAGCCAGTAATAGCCTAGATCGCGGTACATGTTGACGAAAGATCTCCTTGTAAGAACAAGGCACTGAGTGATGAAGCTTGCCTGGCTTCCTTTCTTCTCTAAAATTCCTCCTTTCTTCAAAAATAATAAGCTGATAAGGTTAAACTCTCTAATATCTACTTTGTAACTTAAACAGCGTTTCAACTATTTAAGACAATTCTGTTTACCTGCTCGCATATGGAAGCTACTCGCTGGCGAACTTGCAGGAAAATCTCTGATGATTTGTAGGACTTGACAAGAACATTGATGGCTTCCTCTGTGCTGCCACCATGCCCTTGTTCAATGTCCTGGTCAAATAAGTAATAAGTCTTCAAAGGACAGGCAATCATCTCTCAAGAGAAAGGGTTTGTCGTGAGAAAATATTTACCATATCAAAATCCGCGTTTATGGTTCTAAGGTAGTGATCTGATGGGTTTCTCAAAGGAGCGCATGGAAAGCCATTTGAAGAAAAGAACTGCAGCAAAAAGAAAGAAGATTTGGATAACTCATCAACTGCTCAATATAAATGAATCATGTCAACAAAATTTAAACTAGTTTTTAAAATTCAAACAGAGGAACTCAAAAACTGATAAGACAAAAGTGATGACAGTACCTGTTCTGCCATTGAAACAGGACCAAAATAGACGGTTCTTCCAGAAGAAAGAAGGCAGAGGTTGTGGAAGAGCTCAAAAACCTCACTGCTTGGCTGATGAATTGATGCAACAATTGTCCTTCCTTCTTGGCGAGCAAGCTTAACGATATGGTTCATGACATGGTAAGATGCTGCACTATCCAGTCCACTAGTAGGCTCATCAAGGAAGAGCAGCTTGGGCTGGGTCAAGATTTCAATGCAAATACTAACTCTCCTCTTCTGTCCTCCGCTAATGCCCTTCACGCTCCACCCTCCTATTCTGGTGTCAGCAGAGCCTTGTAAGCCCATCTCTCTTATTGTTATCTCAGCTCTTTCCTTCTTCTCAGATGTTGACATGGAGTCTGGAAGTTGGAGCTGTGCTGAGTAGTAGACAGCTTCCCTCACAGTTAATGTTGTCATTAGAGTATCATCTTGAGTAACGTAGGCCTAGGAGGATGATACGGTTATTGGTTATCAGTGTGCTAAGACCAAATTTAAAGAGGCAAAACAGAGAAGTTGGTTCCAAGGAAAGTGCAGCCTTACACCTCCTAAGAAGAGAGAACATTAGAAGGACATGTTATTGGTTGACTCAATAGCACTCTAGCTTTCCTTGTTTTTTCATTATAGAGAAACTAAGGTGAAATAAGCCTCCATGATGCACAGAAATCAGGTCTGGATAAATAAAATCGCTTGATGACTCTTGCATGATTTGTCAGAATATGACTACAGGATATAGTCAAGTACAAACAACTTTAATTTCATTTGAGGCTTCTTGGACCATATTGGTAGGAAGTATATATATAACTATGGAAAACATTTCAGCTAAGATTAAATTAACAAATGCATGAGATGTTTTTCGTTGTCAAGTATTTCTTACCGAAGTTCCAAATGCAAGTGTCTCCTTTCGACCATTGATTAGGATCTCTCCAGTTTGCTGTGTGTTTGAACTTAATCTTCCTGCAATTTTTCTTCATCAGTAGCTTTCAAGCATAATTAAAAAGAGTCGAGGTGTGCGCAAGCTGGCCGGACATCCATGTTAAACTAAAAAAAAAAAAACATTTTCTTTTCACTTATAATCTACCATTATGTAGCTTACAAGCTGCATAATAGAGGTCAATGACGTAAAAAAAAATACAACTACTCATACTGAAAAGGGTAATTTTAATGAAACAAACACCTTCCCAATTTTAGAGTTCAAAACTTCTTTCTTCATACTGAATATGCCAACAAATAAACAACTTCGGTTCTGCTAAGTGGTAGGCCTGAATTGCAGAACAAGTCCTAACTAGAAGTTTGATGGTAGATGGAAAAATACCTGCCAGAGCATCTAGAAGAGTTGTCTTGCCGCTTCCCGAAGGACCCATAATAGCCAAAACCTCCCCTGGCTGAGCATAACCGGTTAGACCGTGCAGGATTGGTCGGCCCCCGTTTTTCCCATCAGGCACTGTAACCCACAGATCAATCCATGTCATGAGAAGGCCATTTCTGTTTCCCTTTGATGTCAAGCCTTCACCATCATAGTTCTTGCCTCCCTTTGGTAACGTCCCGAGTGGCTCCATCTCTGTCATCATAGATGATGCTTCATAGGTGCCTGAATAAGGAGGTGGATCAGGACCTGCTGTGGTGCCAGGGCTAAATGGGAACGTGTTGTCTACCGTTGTAGGCTTGCCATCTTCCTCAGAGATTATGCTTTGCAACTCCAAGTCATCTACACCTGCTTCTCTTTTCGATGGAACAACGTTAGCTTTTGTTTCAGGCTCTTTTAGAAGTGATCTAGTGGGGCTTGGACTTGGAGTCCATCTAGGCACATTAACTGCAGAATCCATTTGCTCAATTAGCAAAACCTGTAGAAGTCGTCAGGAAGGAGTTTGTATTTGATCAATTACAACGGTACCGGTGATTAATGAATAAACAGCTTCTCTAATTTATAGGCTTAGATTTTGTCAAAATACTCTATTCAAATCAACCAGAGCGTGCCGAAGTAAATGTGTGATCGGTAAAATTAGTGTAGAATGATTCTTGAAGTGTTTTTTTTTTTTTGGCTTGAAAATGAATTTTTTTAGATTTTTTATTTTTGATATAAATATATTAAAATCATCGATAAAAGCACAGTTCAAACGCATAAACAAAGGTCCATAGGAAAAATATAGAAAAGCAATCTCTTTCGAGTTTTCGCTATTCCATTTTGGCTGCTGTACACACTTGTTCAATGAACGCCAACGGGCTTCTTATCGATCCATCTTCATGGGACCAATTTTTGTCCCGCAATTTGCATGTTCATGGAAGCCAGCCTACGTGTGTCCTGGAGGATGAATATGGGACCAATTTGCATGTTCATGGCTGCTGTATACACCTTAATTTGGAGATTCAAACCTGATTAGCTATCGGTTACAATTTTTTTATTCATGGCATCACATGTATTTTCATGTGCTGCCTTTTTTATTGCCTACCTACGTGTGTCCTGGAGGATGAATTTGGACAAAGATTCATTGCAGAATACAATTTCATAATAATATATCATATAAAAAATAATCAGAAAATACCATGTTGTTAAAACAATACAAAACTCTTGGTATCTGGTAGAACGCGTTGATGATGATGTTCTCATTCGTTGAAAAGACGGGTGCTGCGTTTCCTGCTAATATACATGGTGATCTGACGATGAATTTATTCACAGCACAGTACAGTACAAAGAATCTGTTTTAGGAGATGTTGTTTGTTTATGCTGAATTATTTATTAATTTAATATTTAGAACATGGGGCCCAGTTGCTGAGTTGGATTTGATTGGATGTGTTTAAAACGATGTAATGGACGATTACAAAGTGCGCATGTCTGTTCATGACTTTCAGTCATTCAACGACAGCTAAAGTTTTTAGCTTTAATTGGTAAGATGATTTTTAAGAATAGGGATGTATTATTTTTTAAAGTGTTTTTTTTTATAGAAAATATATTAAAATAATTATTTTTCTTTTTCTTCTTTTGAGTGCTAAATACTTTTGAGATACGTATTTTGTATAATATATCATGTATCAATTAAATTTATAAATTATTCGTTTATTTTTTAAGCTTTTATCTTTATTACTGGACAGGATCGCATTGTCTATTTGTTTTTTTACATAAAATGACCTTCCATATCCTCTCTATAGAGAGGGAGATATTAGGAGAGAGGACATGAACATCAAAATTCTTGTTTTTGGAAATCAGAAAATATTATTTGATGAAATTAAAAATCTATCCCTATTTAAATTTTTAGTATTAAAGATCTGGAAGGGCATTTTATATATAAAAAAAGGAAAAAATATTAACCTCTCTAGAGAAAGGTTAGCAACCACATATACCCATACGAGTCTCTTTCTTTAATTTGTTCGAATTTAGAGGTTATGAAATTGCATAGCACAAAATATCTTACTACAGCCAAATTTATATAATTTTCTAAACTTTTTATCAATATCCATAAAACTATTTTTTTATATAAACCTAGATTTAACAAGCTTAAAAACCCCTAAAAAAACATCTCTTTTGAGTTTAGCTAAGAGAATGACTCACTATATACATTAATATTAATATTGTGTGAGAAATAGTGTGTAAATTAAAGTCTTATAAAAGCTCATCATACTTCATTAATATTAATATACATGTCAAGAATATTTTTTCTTATTAAAATTATTAGAATAATATTACATTTTAGACATTTCTTTTTATAAAGAAACTTATAGATTATAAATAAATCATGAATCATTCAACAAAAAAAAATTTTGGAATTTCCATTCTTACTTTATATTTATTTTTAGGATATCTCTCTGTAATAGTATTTTATTTTCTTTCAAAAAATCACTAGTTTAATTATTGGAGAATCTTTATATTTATCTAATAAAATCTTTTGTAAGTATTAGACACCCGTCATCAATCACTTTGGCCAGTAAAAATAAATGAGATTGTTAAAAATAAAAAATTAATTAATTATCCAAGACATAAATATTACCCTAAGCTTGATATACCGTTACAACAGGTCTGTTCCCTCTTTATCAAGGAGAACATAAAATTAATTAATTCTTAAATACATTACAGTAGGTTTATATACAAGGAGATCCAGTCTTTATTAAGACGGCAGGCAGGTCATTTGAGGATGTTTTTTACTATATAAAAAAACTAGTCTTTATATTTTTTTACTTAAACAGTAAGAATCAAAGAAGAATTCTCTACTATTTAAACAAATACAACTTTTAATACAAAATTAAGTGTTATTTGATTAATAATAAAGCATGGATGCTGTAAATGAGAAACGCCTGGTTTTCTATGAAATAAATACATAAAGATTTTATCTGGGGGTAGATTTTTCTAAAATTATCGGGCCTTCGAGGAATGCTGCTGACGTCCATTTCCATTTCCATTTCCATTTCCAAAAGCTCTTACGCCACCCATCACAACTTGCCTTTATATAGGATAAAGATTTACAGATACGATAAATAAAAAGAATAAAGAAAGATCTACAGATACATCAATCACCATTATTGTACCCATTAATACGATGCCGCGTTCCCTTTCCATGCACTCTAGCAGCTGCTAGCCTGCCACTTGACCACGCCTTTATTTTCCAGCGAACATCTTTACCTAGTACCTATTGATGTGAAAGATATGTATATATTTATCGATGCTTTGCAATCAAATTTCTTGCCTTTGATTCGTAAAGGAGTGTACAATTCAAGGCAAAAGTCAATTGATATTAACATATCTTTATTGATGCGTCGCAAATCACAGCCATGGAGTTGCAATCCATGGCAAAAATTAATTACCCCTTCTAGGGTTGATGGCTGCTTTTGTGAATTAATGGGGCCCCGTCATTTTGCCAGCAACTTGCTGGTGAAGAATTAAAATAGAAAGGCAAATATTATCAATACCCACTTTGGTTGCTGCATTGATATTGATACAGACACATAGGTTATGTACAGGAATTATAATTTCACTGTAGAGTTTTGGGAAGATGATTTTAGTCGAAAAAATTCTGGGGGAAAATATTATTTGTATTTTAAGCTTGTGATAGAGATGGGATAACTTCTGCATGGTTAATTAAGATTTTTTTTTAAGATTAACGTGCGTGTTCATGCTAGTTTGCGCGTATCTTGATTAATCTCACGAGTTTTGAAATTAACGACGCTTATAGTGGCTCTAAAAGGACTCAAACTCGTGATTATTAAGGAACAAACTTAAAATTTGATAAATTGAATTATCACTAAGGGTTAATTAAAGTTATTTAATTCTTAAGCTTTGGTGTCAAAAGATATTATATGGAAAATAGAGAAGTTTTATAAACTATAATCCCTAACTGCCTAACATTTGCAACATGCTGGTTGATAAAATCCCTAACAATCTAGGGATAAGCCTCTCTTCTTCGAGCTATACAGTTTTTGCATAGAAATCTCCATGCTTTTAAAACTTACAAGTAAACTAGATATATATAGATGGCGACTAGGGTTACTGTTTTTATTATTATATAATAATAATAAAATAATAATTTCAGACCACAGTGAATTTATGATAAAATCATTTATTTATAACAGAACAGTATACAAAGTCAACATATCTCTCAATTAATATTAAAAAAATATATGACTATACAAAGCGTAATGTTGAGGGGAGTTCTAGATCTGGTCACCCACCTAACTAACTCGGCATGTGCAGCATTTATAACATGTTCACGAAACAAAGTTGACATTGGCATTATTTAGCATATGACTTCTTATTTTTATTTTATTTTTCCAGATAAATGAATTAAAAAACAGAGAGAATCGTGTTGTGATTTGAAGTGAAACTCTCCATTAAAAGAGAAGGAAATACGTGCGTAAAAATACATAAGAGAAGATCTGTTTGGAAAGCATAAGATCATGAAATAAAGTTATATTTATTTTATCAATATTCTCAGACAAATACATCTCAGTGCCTCGTGACAGCCGACCCCTAGGATTATTCTCATTTTTTCTTTACGCTTAACCTCATGTGAACTCCGAGTTGCCCAGCTGATTAAGATAAATAACATGGGTGCTTTTTATAAAATACAAGTATTTTTTGTCTGGACCTACAAGTTAGGCTTCCCATGCCCAGACGCATTATTTTTATAGGCAGAATTAGATAAAAGGGTAATATAACAAGGCGATAGTTTCCTTCTAAGTACACTGCCGTATAATACATAAATAAAATAATAGACAATTAAGGAATTTAATTTCTCTGAAACATATGAGTTCAACAATCAGTTTTAATGGCACACGACATGTGGCTGGCTTAGTATAAAATATGTAAGACTCACTCACAGCCGTCTGGAGCATACGGGTAATTTAGGTCATGGTTGAAGGCTCTCATTTAGGATAGGTTTGTATTTTGAAAAGTGATTTCTAAGAAATTATGTTTTAATTTATTTTTTTTTGTTTATTTGCCATTAGAAAAGTTGGTCAACGAAAAATATTTTCCAGTTAAAGAAAAGTTTGGCTTGGTTTCTAGGAAAGTATTTTCCTGAAAATTTGAGCAGAAAACACTTTTCGAAATTTGTGAAAAATTTAAAAATATCATATTATTTGCTGATTATATCAAATTTGTCCTTAAACTTTTGATTTCTATATATATTTTGTTTTGAATATTTATTTTTCAATTTCATCTCTTAAAATTTAATTTTTATATTAACTTTGGTCCTCATTTTTTATAATTGTTATTTGTTTTTCTCTTATCATTTTTTTATTGAAATTTTTTATCTATTAGATTTGATCCTCATTCTTTTGATTGTTACTTATTTTATTTGAAATAATTTATGAAATGTTAATTATTATTATTTTAATTTCTTCATCTTTCATTTTTACTTTATTTTTTAGATTTGATATCTATTATTTTGATTATTATTTATTTTATTTGATATGATTTATGAAATTATATATTTTTTCAATTTCATTCTCATTCAACTTTTTAATTTGTAAGATTTGTTCCTCATTATTTTAATAAACTTGATAAAAATAAAACATTAATAAGTTATTTTGCAGCTTATTTTTCATGACATAATCAAACACTGGAAATTATTTTCCAACTTATTTTCCATTATACTACCAAACATCATAAAGTATTTCACTTTACCGGAATTCACTTTTCAAAAGAAAACTACTTTCCAGCAAACAAACAGGGCCTTAATAAAAAAAATTCAAGAATAAATAAGGTATATTTGTTAATTGTACTTTATAAAATAAAAATTATATTCACTCCACAAAAGACTCAAAATAAAAATGAAAATTACTCAAGATCACGTGTGTGTGAAATGTAGGCATAAATTCTATTTTTATTGCATTATGACTAATGGAAGTCCAAGAAAATGATATATATGGATTTTTGAATTCTACTAGATAAGTAGCTCGTGTTATACTGTAGGCCAAATTAACTTTTTTTTCCAACGCTAAAAAGAATGTTCAAGCAACGATATTTCAAAACAACCCAGGTTAAATTAACTAAAATATGGCCTGTGATATGAGACCGATAGAACCCTAAAATAGAAACAAAAGAAAATTATAAAATTCAAGGCCTAATAATCTAATGTCAAAAATAAATAAAAAACTTCAAAAAATACAACGTCAAAGAAGAAAACCCAAGTTAGCCTTGGGTAACTTGATAAATCAACAATCTGCGATATGAGATCAGGATATTTTTTTTTTTTTTGAGAAAATGACCTAGTAAAGAAGCTAAAATTCGGTAAAAAACCCCTCAAAAAACCCTGTGCCAATTCGAGTTAACTTTACCAACCTGCTCTCATAATAAACAAACAGTAAAAAAGGTGAAAAAATGACAAATCTCAAGGGCAAATAATTTAATACAAAATAATAAAATTGAAAAAAAATGATCATAAAAAAATCAAGGAAAAAAATTGGCGTGTTGACCCAAGTTACCCGATTCACAGGTTTAATAGGTTTACCAATCAGACCTGATATGTTTGTTTTTTAGTTTTTGGTCTTTTATTTTTTCTAATTTTATTTTTCTTTAATATTGGATTGATTGAAAAATGTAATTCATGGTTTATTTTTTCTATTTTTTATAAGGTTATTACAATCTTAAATAAACATTTTTTTGAGGGTTGGTGCTTAATTTTACAAGCATCTAATTTTATTATAAAATTAAATAAAAATAATTTACAAAAACAACAAAGTTATTAAACTTGATGAAATTCATGATCTAGATCGTATGGTGACTGAGGTCGATTCAATATGACATCGTTTGAATATTAAAAAATTATCATTTTAAAGTTTTTTAAAAAGTTATGTCTTATTTTTACTAGTAATCTAAGTTGTTTTTTGATCTATTAAATTAAATTATATATTTTAGATCAGTTTTTACACAGTTTAATTTAAAACTTGAATTAGATAAAAAATCAAGTTGATAAATTTCAATATCAAATAGCTTGATTAGATTTAATAAAACTGTAAAAAGAAGTCTTCATGCTCTTAATATTGTTTTAAATTCAGAAAAAGAATGTATTAGTTTATTACAATTTCAGTAGCAGGCGGCCAAAGCAAAATCCAAATCCAAATCCAAATCCAAAGTCTTATATGAAATTATGTCTTACATACATAATGAATTCCTCCCAGCACACAAAATACAAGAAGATTCTCCATCGGAATGCAAAATAATCTTCATCAGAACCCACAGTTGAGGGGTGATTTAACACATATGGAAGGCAAAAAAAGGCAGAAGTATAACAGCATCGTCTCTCTTACTTTAAGAAGGAAAGCTTAGAGCACCATTTTCAGACCACTCAGCTGTCAAAAGGCAATAAACCGATGGCGTTTCAGGCTACGGAAGAGATACCGATACGCTCTCACTCGAACCCCATCTTTAATTTATCGTCGTCTTTTCTCAGAAACTGCGAAGGTATAAACTCGGCTGCTTCTTGAGTCGCTTCGTAATCTCCTGGATCAAAACCCATCAATTGCACCTTACACAATATTGTTTATTCGATATTTATCAGATAAAAAAAAAATATATTAAATGTCTTCGTATGAAAAACATTTATGTGGTATATTAAAGATGTATTTTAAAAATACACACGTTGATTAATCAACCTCTTAAACCTTATATATATATATATATTATTTAAAAAATTTCTTTCATTGAAAACACATAAAAATACTATAAAAAATATAAGCATAAAAACAGTAATGTAAAATATTACATAGCTCTTTTTAGTAAATAGAAACAATAAATAATTTAGTAAGGATCCATACAAATTGACATCTAACATCCTTAAAATGAAATAATTAAGGTTAGTTAGTTTTAAAATATTTAAGGTTGTTTTTATTTTTCATGTAAAACAACTTTTTTAATCTAAAAAATCACCACTTCTCATGCTTTTTAAAATAGAAATAATATACCTTTAAATTACTTTTATAAAAATCAACTTCCATTCTGAAAAATAAAACAACTAATTTTTAAAATTCTAACTAAATACTTTTTTAATAAATTATTTTGTTTTAAAAGTTAGGAAAACACGAGCCAAACAGGTGAAACCCATCAAAATCATACCACCGTTTCTCTTACAAATAGATGGATCAGATTTCTTGATTGCACCAATATAAATTTGCTATGCGTTACACCAGATTATCAAACTCTGATCATCTTTTTAGCTCGTTTGCCTTCAGTATAGCAACAGTAGCAAGCAAAGCATACACTCCTACAAAGATCTGGTAGCTATATAGCACAGCACGCATGACCCTCTCCTTTAGAAGAAGCAAAGGAAACCCATTTCGAGAGAGTTGAGGGGATGAGAAAATGGCTAGTGGGGGTGGATATGGAGATGCGAGCCAAAAGATAGACTATGTATTTAAGGTGGTGTTGATAGGGGACTCAGCAGTTGGGAAATCACAAATACTTGCTCGATTTGCTAGAAACGAGTTTAGTCTTGACTCTAAAGCTACTATTGGTGTTGAGTTTCAAACTCGGACTTTAGTTATTGATCATAAGAGTGTCAAGGCCCAGATCTGGGATACTGCTGGTCAAGAACGGTAACTATTCTTTCTTTCAGATATTCTCCCTGTTTTTTTTTTTTGCTTCAACGAGGAATGCTAAGAATAGTTTCGTCATTCCTATGTTTTTGTTTTTGGTTGGTCTAAAACTGTGGATGTGATATGGTTTTTTCTTCATTGATAATATGCTAGTATGCTTAGTTGTTTTTTTCTTGCTTTTCTTTGTTTTTCCGTCATTGATTGGATTGCAGCCTGTTTGTAGTTTTTGATTAGTGAATGTCAGACTTCTGGATGCGAATTGATCCGGTTTAAAGCTTGTGGTATAAGTATGGATATGTATATGAATTGATATAATGTGATCATGCTGGATATGAGGCTGTTCATGGTGATACATGTTAAGGTAGATCTTGATTCTCGACTCTGTCAAGCTGTAATGGGTGATGTGTCTTCAGGTCAGCCCTTGCTATTGCTGGCCCTTAAAATTAACATTTTTCCTTGCATATAAAGTGCCGATTGAAAAGTTTTGCTACATTATTAGCTTTTCTATATCTTCTTTGGCCACCTCTATTGCCTTTTTTGGTGGTTCTGTTGGGTGAGGATTTAAATTCTCATGTTTATAGTGCTGATGTTATGGCTGGAGAAAAGGTGGCCTTTTGTTTGATTCTTGATGAAAGAAGAATTATTTATTTTTCTTAAAGCTGCTTTCGGCCTAGGAAGTGGATCCGGCTTATGTCACTATTCTTTTGTTCATCCTCAAAGAATAACACATCTATTGTGGGGTTTTGTCTTCCACTATATAGGCTGTTCTAAGCCTCAGTATTTTTCGTAGTAGTTGATATAAGGTTGTTAGAGCATCGAGAATTTAGGAGTTCCAAAGAACTTTGTGCAATTCCGAGGAATTTCATTACATTGTAAGGTTATGTTTAAATCTTCTTTAGTGCTTAAAACTTTATTGTTGAACAAGAAAGATCGTTTATCTTATATTATCTTTGGAGCTATGACATAGCTTGGAACAATTCTTGAAATATATTCTGTATATATCAAGGTGCGCAGAGATGGACATCATACTTAATGACTAGATACTATCGTTAAGAATCTTTGGGATCCAGGCTGGCAATAATATTTTTTTTGCTATGAGAGAAAGGGAAAAACACAGGCGCATTATGAGATCTTACTCTATGTGCTTTAACACAAAATTCCATGTTGTTGTGTTCTTAATCTGGGAAGAAAAGGATACTGTATTTCATTGCATAGAATAGATACTACAATTTTATAATTCATGAATAATGATTTCTTCTCTGCTCACGTGGTTCAATGAACAGGTACAGAGCAGTCACAAGTGCATACTACAGGGGTGCTGTTGGGGCAATGCTGGTGTATGACATAACCAAACGCCAGACATTTGATCACATACCACGCTGGCTGGAAGAACTGCGTAGCCATGCCGACAAGAACATAGTTATCATTCTGATTGGGAACAAAAGTGATCTTGAGGACCAGCGGGCCGTATCCACTGAGGATGTCAATGAATTTGCTCAGAAGGAAGGACTATTCTTCCTGGAGACCTCAGCATTGCAAGCAACTAATGTTGAGAGCGCCTTTATGACACTGTTGACAGAGATCTTCAACATTGTAAACAAGAAGAACCTGATTGCTGGTGAAAATCAAAGCAATGGTAACCCGGCATCCTTGTCCAGCAAGAAGATCATCATTCCAGGCCCTGCACAAGAAATTCCATCTAAGAGCAAGTGTTGTAGATAAAGTCAATTGTGATTTGATCAGTCCTGGCTTTGAAACTGCATGCTTCTCTTTAATGGGCTCCCAACAGCAATTTTGTTTTGAAAGGCGTGATGTATTTATTTGTAAATTTTACCGTCTTATAGTTTAGTTTGCATTAGCAGCTGACTAGTTTCTTATTTTGAGGTGAATCTGAGTCGCATATTATCCTCTCAATCTCATTCTCGAAAAAAAGGTTTGTATTGTCACGGGCTGTTTTGAATACCGTGTACCCCTGCTTTGAATTTGTGTTGTGTGGAAATGGCTTTGAAACTGCATGCTTCTCTTTAATTTCGCTTTAATTTGCCCCCGATAGCAATTTTATTTTGAAAGGTGTGATGTATTTCTTTGTAAATTTAACCTTCATATAGTTTAGTTTGCATGAGCAGCTGTTTGGTTTCTTATTTTGAGGTGAAGCTGAGTCGTATATTCTCCTCTCAATCTCATTCTCGAAAAGAAAAGGTTCGTATTTTCATTGAATGTTTTGAATACCTTTTATACCCGTGCTTTGAATTTCTGTAGTGCAGTAATGGAAGGTGGAAGTGAAAAGGTTTATGGCGGTTCTCTGTTACTTGAGAGGCTTTGTAGCAGTAGTTCCCTATTCTGAACAAAAAGTTGCAACCACTGGTAGTGGATGTGTCTATTCTCTGCCCTCGGACTAGAGATGATAACGTTTTAGCATGCAGCCAAGTGGGTAAATTTTACACCTTTCCTTCGTCTCCCCCACATCAGCTTTTTATCCCTTTTGTTTTGCTTTTCAGCTCTTCTTCTATAGTTTAGTCATTTTTGGCAGTCAATTGCAGTGACCATCACGCTCAGATTGGATCTACCTTTCCAGCAGCCAATGGCTATCGTTGAAGCATCCGTCTTGGTAGGATCTGACATGGCTTCGCTGTCTGCAATCAAAACAATGTCGTAAATAGTGAATACACATTTATCCACTAATAACCCAAACATGGTAGGTACTGCTACATACCTCGCATAACTATTACGCAACAACCCATCATAACCTTTGATGCCTTCTCAGCATCAACAAAGTCTGCGAATTTTATTGCTTTATACTGCCCTGCCACAAATGCTTGAAATCCACCAGGGATGTTTATAGGTTTTTCAAACCATACGAGATCTTTATCTTTTTTATCTAAAAAGATTTCTAACTTTGAATTTCCTTCTGCTTGGTGATGTGCGGAAGAATTACCGGCAGATATCCTGAATGCACATGGGGTAGAGGTACCTTCTCTTGAAGTTTGTCGCTCCTTTAAAAAGAAAGAAAGTAAAAAGTGTAAGCAATTAAGAAATGAACAATTCTCTGTTAAATCAACCTAGGCAACCACCTTTTTTGGGTGAAAAGAAACATATAGAAGAACTGCACTCTAGCAATGTAGGTCATGGCACAGGGTTGTGGTCTTGTAAGAAAGAAACTTTGGAGCCGGTCAATCAACATGAGACAGCACTAACAGGCCAGAGGAAGAGAGGGAATGGTGGAAATGCCGAAGCTGAGGCTGAGGCCGAGGCCGCCACCTAGGAAAGGAAAAACAATATAAAGAAAACAGTACTGCCAAAATAGCATGAAGATATACTTACAAACATCTTCAGGCCGATATATGCTATCTTAAGTTGTTGGCCAACACGAAAATTTAACTCAAGGACATCCTTAACCGACTTCGAGACATAGAAAATTCTCTTCACATGTTTCTTGTCACTATTTCTTGAGATTAAGTGGCCATCAAAAGGAAATGAATCATCAATCTCATAGAACATCTTTATGCTATTGATAATAGGCTTCATCTTTAAAGAAAAGAACAGGGTCCACCCCTTTCCATTTGCCTTGAGTTTGCAACTTTCTCTTCCATACAGCCTTCCCTGAATCAGTTTCCCCATTAATTAGAGCTTGGGCTTCCTCTGAATCATTTTGGTCAGATATTTTAGAAAGATCAGGTTCCATTGCAGCTTCATCTGGCTCATTAACAATTAAATCTGCCTGAGGCTAATTCATAAGTTTTTTCTACAGCAGCATCTACGGAGTCTGGCTCCATCCCACTATTTTCTGCAGTAACCTGATTCGATAATTTTTCCTGCAGTTTAGTGTTCTTGAACAAACTCTTTTTCTTACTGGGTTTCTCCTGAATGGCTGCAGGAAAATCATGAATTTGATATAATACAATGAACGCCTAACATGCAAAGCAAAAGAAAAAAGTGACAGACATCCTTCAAAATAGGTTGGAGTCATCATTTATTTCGAGTACCGAGTAAGCATTTTGCAAGTGGGAGATGAGACGAAAGTGACATGAGCAAAGGAGCACCATCTTCAGAACACAGGAAACGTGGGGATTAGGAGTAACCATTACTGGCTACAAGGTCCAACTAGCCTACCCTCATTCTCAACATTAACTGCTCAGATTCTTTATAATAACACGATGCATCAATAACACTAAAATTCACCTGGTAAAGGAGAGAGTTTCTGGAGGACAGCAATGAAAAAGGCCCCGCTGTTCTGATCATGAGGCACCATCCTCATACAGCGTTTCAGGAGGAGATCAGAAACTTCCTCAATTAAATCTTCAGTTGAAGCGTCCTCCATTGGCTGAAGCCCATCTTCAGAATTCACACTTTCACCATTCTCTTGCTCAAGGCCCTTTTTGGCTGGGGCACTGTAGCTTTTGCCTGAAGGAAACATGCTGGGAAGTATATGATATCTGAGGAATTTGGAGACATCTTTGTGGGAAGCTAGCCAGAGATCTTTGTCACGTACTTGTAGACCCCAGAGAACATGAATCATACCATATACAATTAAGAAATCATGATTCTAAATGAAAAAATTGGAAAACAACTAGATTGATTTTCAGAAATACATTAAAAAAAAATGTTTGAGGTGTTTTCCAAGATCCAGAGAAATCTGATAGCAATAATTCCATTTCTCTATAGGAAAATATAAATTAACTGAATATTATTGGTAGGAAATCGTTTATGGCACACAGTATACTTCAGTAGTAGTAAGTATAATGAATGCATTGCACAGGTCAATTGTATGCAACTGAAGATAGAAGAAGATAAATTAGATGTAAAACCTTCTGTATAACAGATGTCCAGAAATAAGAAAGGGAAGAGCAGAATTAAGCAAATGTCAGCATTATCAGATAATTGTATTAGTTCAATAGAAAAGATAACAAGTTCACAACAACACTTGAACAGCCAGTGATTTACAATCAGAAATTGCATGATTTACCTCTCAAGGGTTTGGTTCTTCCTTAGCTGCATCCGGGAAAAATTTGAATGCCAAGCACGATTATCAGGGTACCAAGGCAATGGTCTGATAGCCTCCACTTCATCACCATCAGTGGTCTGTAAAAAAATCACAAAAAATTAGGGGAAAAAAAACAGTAGGCTATCATCTGTAACAACCAGCATTTTTTGGCAACATAATCATCAAAGGTGTTATAGTTTCAATATATACAGGTTAACTCTGCTTTTAGAGAATTCATAAAGTCATTCTCAAGCTGCGATTTGATATCTTCACAAAACTGGCTTCTGCAAAATTGAAGAAAAAGATAAATCACAAGGTTGATAACTTTTTCCCATGCTGTAATATGCAGTTTCGAGGCTAAAGTTAAGGAAGAAGGTAGGAAGAACACAGGAGAACTCATAGATAAACCCTCCAGATGCAGTCCTTATGCTTGTAATTGCAGATGTCCAACATGCAGCATCTTAATTCAATCAAAAACTCGAGGGGAAAATGGACCTTATACCACAAATATCATTTCCCGCCATTTCATTCTTTTCCTAGGACCATATTTTTATTGCCCAATCACAGTCTACATCCCCCGTCTTCCTTCAATCCCTAAAGCAGCCTCCAATTGAAAAGGATGTCTAGTTCGACTTACATTGCTAAAATCAGCAGCTAAATTCTTCATCCACCTAATCACATCCAATTCATGTAAAACAGAACTGAATAGCAACCCTATATTGGGAGATTCATCTCATGTGTTTGTACAATTCTTACCTATCCTGGCTAGTCTGTTGCTGCTGACAACATCAACAACTGCAAAAGCCCAACCTTTTCACCCCTAACTCCTAACTTCAAAGGTTTGCATCTTGAACTTGAAGGAAAAAAAATAATACTAACTGTACATCTTTTTACTGCTATAGCATGAAGTAAGAACAATTACAAACACACTCAGAGCGCCAAAACAAAGAATTAACCAACAATTCAAATAGCAAAAGAAATCAAAGTTTTACCTTGAATTGATTCTAAAAGCAGCAGGCAAGGGTGTTCTAAGAACTTCCACAAAGGTATCCCATTCTTCTGGTGTCACTATCCCTTGCTCCTATTACAAATAGAAAATCACTTAAACCCCACGAAACCAAATCAAACAAAGAACCATTCTTTGTTAACCAGAAGAGAAGCAAGTATAACCTCGTAGTATTCATCAAAGCCAGGATTTTGAGTTGTAAAAGGCTGCCAATGAGTCTTATTCTCAGAGTTTCTGTTGCTGTTGGGATCAGAAGAGGCACTGTCAGATTTGTGGCGTTTCCAGACATTCTCTCTGCCATCACGAAAGTGCTTTCTTTGAGTTGGTGACCTGTTTCCACTTCCTCTCCCTCCCATTTTCTTTTTCTTTTTGTTGTTGTTGTTGAAGATACTCTGCTGTTTATCTCCGTACACGACTGTGCCTGGGATTCTTGCTGATGGACTAGGTTTCTGTACAGGTTTCATGTTTTTCGGGACCGTTTGGAGGTTTCTGTACAGGTTTACGGTTTTTCGGGACCGTTTGGCGCAGTAATTGACTGTTTTGCTATTTTTGAAATGTTTTTGTTTTAAATTAATGTTTTATATTTTTAAATAATTTTAATATATTAATATGAAAAATAAAAATTTCTTTTAAAAAATTTATTTTAATATATTTTTAAAAAATTATATTTACTCCAGACAAACACGTGTAGTTTAGAATAAATCTCAGATTCAAACAAACGACCTGTCTTTTTCTCTTCAAAGCTTTTGAGTTAGCCCAATGTACAAATGAACCCATTATTAAAGCCCATTTTAAATGCTTATGTCTCTATCTGAACCCATTTTCAACGCTGATGTCTCTTTCTGAACCCATTGTAGCCCGTTAACATATTTCTTTTCCGGGCCGAAGTTGACGAGATTATTTTTTAACTATTAACAAAGCATGGTATTATAATAATAATAATAATTATTATTTTTTAAAGTATTTTTTATTTAAAAATATTTTTAAAAAATATTTTTTAAAAAAAATTATTTATGACATTAACCCATCAAAACTATTCAAAAACATTAAAAAAATCAATATTTTTAGAAACGTGACCAGCTACGTTCGCAAACCTGTGATTGCATTTTATAATTGCCATCATGTTTCCAGTTTTTAGCTAGGGCTAGCAATCCAATTACAGTTCTGTTCTAAGCATCGACCACTACACAAATGTGAAAGGATTCTTCTTCTGAATGTATATGCATGGATTGAAAAGGTGTTAATATCTCCTCCTTGATGCGTGTCCAATTTTACAACACAAAATAATGGTAATCGACCCGAGTGTTCATGTTCAGATTGTAGATCAATTTATCTCACGCCCACAGTTATTGAAATGCCTTAATTGGAATTTGTCTATGGTTATGCTAAAAAGGAATTTAAGTTGTGTTTGAGATTCTCCGGTAATATTTTAAAAAGTATTTTTATTTTGAAAATATATTAAATAATATTTTTAATATGAGCATAATAAAAAATATTAATTTAAAGTTTTTTAAAAACAATAAAAAAATTTAGAAAAATACGGTCCAACCGCACTTCCAAATGGTAATTTAGGGGATGTCTGAGAATGTAGTAGTGATTGCTTTTCAAAGCTTTTTTTTACTCGGAAATGCATTAAAAAATTATTTTTAAATAAAAAATTTCAAAAAATCATAAAACATGGGTTGTATCTTAACCCCAAATAAACCTTCGATGCATCAAATTACTTAACCCCAAGATATATGATATCATTTACAAAGCTAAGTTTAACCCATAGCTTAGCATAAAAGGATTGATTAAGCAGAGCATGAAAATGGGACATGACAGGGATTTAACTTCCTGGCGTCAACAATTATATGCGTATAAAATAAAGGAATCCCAGAATGCCGTCTACTTGTAAGAAAAAAGAAACAAAATTGAACTATACTACTCATAGTAAATGTTTTGTAGCTTGTAAATTGTGAAATATTCAGTGAACCATGGCAAGTTGTTAGCTTTTCGAGAGACATTTGGGTGCAGAGTCAGACTGCATAAAACAGCATTTCGAATCCCTTCTCACAGACAAGCACCATTCCATGATACAAGAGCAGGACCCCATGAACACTGATGTCACATGACAACAAATTCTTCAAGCTTTACTTGCTGTTGAATCATTAAAGGAAGAAAATCTTGATAAACAATGATCATGGGTTTTGTTAATAGTTAAATTAACTTCTAGTCTATGCTTAACACTGCTCTAAAAGCATGTTTGATTCTGCCACAAAGTAAGAAAAAAGAAGGGTAGGCTAAAGAGAATTATTCCCCACAAGATATATGCTTCCTGCACAGTGCTCGCCCCTCCCCAGGTATGAGCAGTACTGAACTTTATTTAATTCCTTATTATATGGGAAAGTCAAACCTCATTTACTGCGAATACTTTCGGTCATTAGCGTGTTAATTACTTTTTAATCGACATGACGTGTATTCCATTTCATTCGAGGATAAGGGTTATTCTAGCACAAGAGGAAAGAAGATTGGATTGTTCCTGCAGTCTTTTTCCTAGATTTTTTTTTTCTTTGTAAGATTCACGATGGATTGGCAATGGTGGAGTTCAAATTGGAAACATCATCTCTTTTATATTGCTTGCAAGAGTGTTTATGGAGGTAGACTGAATTCTGGTTTCAGTGTAGTTTAATTTCTTCACTGTAGTTTCGGTGCTTTGAAATTTTACGTTTTTTAGTATGGTAAGCAATTGTTTACATGCGGGCATACTTTAGGGCTTACGTATGATTTATAAGATTTGATTTTATAGCTATAGCTTCCCTTTTTCACAGCGCATGCCAGTTTTAACGAAGGTAATTAAAAACAAAGATGACATAAAAATATATAATTTACAGCCAAAAAAGTAAAAAATTGATCGGTTTGTCTTCTACTGATCTAAATGCTCCTAATTTACACAACCTCCTAAGAACTCTATAATCTCCAATGGAAAAAAAAAAAATCAAACTAATTAAGAGCATTGGATTCTCATAATTTCTTGTAATCTTCATTTGTAACCGATTTTTGAAATAAATCAATGATATTAAGTTTGATTTTCATATGAAAAATTTTAATTTTATCATGAATCACTCACTTTGTATTGAATTTAGCATTTGAGTTTGAGTTTCATTTAAAAAATTCCAGAATGTTGTATGAATGACTTATTTTTTGTTTTGATTTTTTATATTTATTTAGTGTAGGGTATTTCTCTTACACCTTTTATTTTATTTTATAAAACATAACAATAAAACATGGGAAGAAGAGATAATAGCTGGGTTTCAAATCTCAAATTCCTAGCTAAAGAACAAAAATGACAGTAATTTAAATTCAGTGGATTGCTGCAAGGAAAGTTTATATTGGAAGGATGTTTACACACATACCCTTTTAAGATAGATGTGATGATAACTTTGAGGGGTGTAATTTAATTGGTTAGGTTTTAAATTTACTTTATAGAAATCACTAGTTCGAGTCTCATAAATCTCAGGACCACTAAAAATTTATATGGTTGTTAACTTTAGAACTCGTAAAATTAGTCAAAGTATACGTAAACTGTTTTGGATAACAATGTTAATAATATATATATATACATATGTGTGTGTGTGTGTGTGTGTGTGTGATGATACCTGTATATAGTAGAATATATGTTTTCTAATTAAGCTATATGTTATTATATATATTTTTTGTAATAATATGATAATACTTCAAGACATGACATATGTCAACATCTCTAGGATGAATGGCCTCCATCTTGTTCCCCTGCCTTCGACACTAAAGGGGTATGTCATGCAATAAAGACCGCTCCACTGGCTAATCCAATCAAGAGCAACAACGTCGCTGTTGGTTTTCTGGGCCAATTATTTCACCATGCTCTTCTATTTCACAGAGAACATCTGCATCAGAGATCTCTCTCTGTATTTTCAGCATGTCCTCGGAAGGATAATTACTTTCGTATTGCCTTAGTATATATCTTAGCAATTTTGTTATCTTTGGGCATATGTTCTTATCCAAGTTAAAGAAATGCATAAAACACCTGATCTTTTGACAAAAATCACGAATTGTCGTGTGATTTTTCTTGTAGTTTATGCGGAGGGGGAGGTCCGGGACAACACTTAATGATGCCAATTGCTTCCGGGCCTTGGGTTCCAGAGGACAATATGCCGGCCGCCATGAGAGATTTGATGGCTGGTAATTCAAAAACAAATGGGAGTCGAGCTTTATCTCCGGGCAAACCACATGCCCCAACTGCCCTAAGCCACATCCATGGGTAACTTGCATACGGGGGAATCATCATAGGGAAAAAAAACAAAAAACAGTCCCATCAAAATGAAACTCCTGTGAACAAGGTAACATGGGTGAAAGGGAACATGTTTCTTAAAATGTTTTTTTATAAAAAAATATATTAAAATAATATTTTTTATTTTTTAACGGTGAGTAACAATTATTTGGGGCAGCTTTACTTGGCATTTAAGCATGGAAATGCAGAAATTTACTGGTGCCCATCCTTGTATTCCATGAAATTTTAGCATGCCATTAAAATCTTGTCCAGACGACAATCCCGGGGCACGAGTGAGGCCATTTCTTCCGGAAATCACATGGCCAAAGAAAAAGAAAAGAAAAGCTACACCCTGGATTTCAGTAAGCACTAAAATACGTACATATATAGGCTATATATTAAGTTATATATCGAAAAAAGAACAAGAGAAAATGAAGTTTGATGGTCAGAAAGGACAAAAGAAAGCATGCTGGACTTAAGCAACAGCTGAAAATAGGTATTTTTACGGTGGTATGATCTTCTAGTGTTTCCAGTAAACATAATTTATTTGTTGACTCAGAGGCACACGACACCATAATACTTTGTGATATTTGGTTCCACTATGAATTCCACTGCAGTATATATACAGATAGTTGTTTACTTTCCAGGCTATGATCATGCGAGAGAAATTAATATAAAAAAATGCTCATATGATCCTCACATGATTTTGAGCACGCCGCTCGAGTTATTGGACGTTATGTTCTTGGAGAACATGTTTTGAAGTGAGAAAAACGAAGTATAGACGTACAGTCGATGAGCACTATACAATACAAAATGGGTTAAAATATACATATATATTCAATTCATCAATGGTGAAAAAGGGATGTAAACCCAAATTAAATATGAATTTTCCTAAGAGGAAAGAAAGCCATATTTAAAAAAAGGGTGGCTGAGCCTGTTGATAACTTGATATATATCCAGGAAGATAAAAACAGCAAATTCCATGAAAGAAATGAATCCAAAGTCGGGAAGAAGGGCATCTTGGGTGTCGCGATTGTTGACGCACCCACATCAACAGGCGTACACTTTCAGTTAGATATCCCTCTCACCCCTAACTTCAATACCCATTTGGCTTTTCTTGCCTCCCCTTCTAATAACAAAAACATGTAAATTTCTAATCTAAATAGGTAATTTAACTGGTCATCATGTCTTGAGTTTATTTTTTTTAGAATTATTAGAAATTTATATAATTGTTAATTTTAAAATTTATAAAAATTAAAATGTATATAAATTAACCCAAACACTCACATTAATTTAAAATAAAAACTAATAATATCTTGACACCCTCCCACAAAAAAATCTGAAGGCTTTTCTTTTCCTTGCCCATAATGTAAATCATCACTTAACTGTTTCGTAGTGTGTTTTGTGACGAAAAATAATATATTAAAATAATTTTTTAAAAGTTTTTTTTATTTTTTAGTATTAAAATTATTGAAAAATAGTAATTGTTTATTTGATATTTTTTATATTAAATGTATTTTTAAAACAGATTCAAATACATGTCAAAACATAATGTTAAAATATAGTGTCAAACAACCTTTTATGGTCTAACGGAGGGTATGATATAAATTACTTTTAAAATGTTTTTATCATAAATATATTAAAATAATAAAAAATAATTAATTTCAAACTAAAAACAATTAAAAAAATTTTAAAGCACGTTAGAACACAGTAACAAACAGTATTTTAGTGTAAGACGACTCTGTTTTTTTATAGACAGTTTAATAAAGGCAATAACTCGATGACAACAACATACCATACATAGATTCACATACATGATATATTCATAAATACATATAAATAAGTCCATATGCTGAACAACAACAATAGCCCATATCTCCCCCTCATAAACTATCAACTAATAGTCTAATACTATAGTGCTTGGAAGAAGAAGAAAAAAAAATGTCTCCTCCCCTCCCAGCCTTTCTCTTGCTCATATTCATCGCCTTTACCTCTGCCTCTGTTGTGCCACTCCAGCCTGGATTTTACGCCGAGACGTGCCCGGAAGCTGAATTCATAGTCAAGGATGTGATGAGGAGGAACATGATTAGAGAACCAAGAAGTGCTGCCTCAGTCATGCGTTTTCAATTCCATGATTGTTTTGTTAATGTAAACTTTGATATATACACCAAAAACTTTACACATGCTTCCATTTCAATCTTGCATTTTTTTTTTTTAACAAGGATCTTGATTGGGCTTTATTTGATGGGCTCTTGTTCTTGTTCTTCTTCTTCTTTTTCTTACAGGGTTGTGATGCTTCTATGCTGCTCGATGACACACCAAACATGCTAGGAGAGAAGCTCTCTCTGTCCAACATAGATTCTTTAAGGTCTTATGAAGTTATTGATGAAATTAAGGAAGAGTTGGAGAGGGTTTGTCCTGGGACGGTTTCTTGTGCAGATATAATCATCATGGCCTCTAGAGATGCTGTTGTCCTGGTAATTAATTTCTCTCTGTGATGTAAAACTCCGGTCTTTTTTCTTTAATTCTTAATAGAACAAAATTATAACCTAATGTACCACTATGGTACTAACAACTTGGCCGTAAGACAATTGGGTCTTGGGTTGCCTAGCCACCTAGGCAGCAAGCTTTTGCTCAGGATATTCTGCGAAATGGGTCCTCTGTGTCTGCCTTTCGTCCTTTATCATCCATACATTTGAAGAGGACAACGGCGTAGCTATAGCTTGTCTTTAAAAAAGGTCATGCTTCACCCCTTTTTTCCTGGTTCATTATTGCAGTGACTAGCCAGGACTGTACTTCAAATTTGAGCCCTACCTCTGATCCCCTTCCTAGGAGTTGAGCACTATTAGGCTAATATATATCCCCACTAGCTTGCTAATGTTGAACATCTGGTCACAAGCACTGTGTATGTGGATGTGGCCTTTTCTCTAGTCTGCTAGAGAAAAATCATAGAGGGGCAATAATTGTAGCTTATGAAAGCTCACAGTTCGACAATAATTGTATTCTAGACCTCCCATTTGAATGTAGTGGGTCCCTGCACTATTCCACAATGAAATCTAGTGGCTTAAGGTTTAATTGATAGTAACGTGTTATAGATGCTGGTATCCTGATTCCACTCCAGAAGTAATGAAGAGAAAAATCTCAGAAGAATAGACAAAACTTGGTCAGACAGAACACTTTGTTAATGAACTGATTTTTTTGCCCTTTTTTTTTATCTGAAACCTTACTCTTCATTCTATCCTCTGTTTTGAATCAGAGCGGAGGACCTGATTGGGAAGTGAAGTTAGGGAGGGAAGACAGCTTAACAGCCAGCCAAGAGGATGCCAACAATATCATGCCTAGTCCAAGAGCTAATGCAAGCCTTCTCATGGACCTCTTCGAAGGATACAATCTCTCTGTCAAGGATATGGTAGCCCTTTCAGGGTCACATTCTATAGGTCAGGCTCGGTGCTTCTCTATAGTCTTCAGGCTCTATAATCAATCAGGCTCTGGCAAGCCTGACCCAACAATTGAGCCAAGGTATAAAGAGAAGCTGAACAGGCTTTGCCCACTCGGTGGAGATGAAAATGTGACAGGAGACCTCGATGCAACACCAACTATGTTTGATAACAGATATTTCAAGGACTTGGTTGCTGGGAGAGGGTTTCTTAATTCTGACCAAACACTCTACACATTTCCTGAAACAAGGAAGTATGTAGCCCTTTTCAGCAAAGACCAGCGGGCATTTTTTAACGCCTTTGTTGAGGGCATGATAAAGATGGGTGATCTGCAGTCTGGGCGGCCTGGAGAGATTAGAAGCAATTGCAGGATGGTCAACAGCCGGCCTGTTAATGCACTGTTGGAGTCTTGAGTGAGAGATTAGGCTTAGTATACAAATACAATAAGATTAAATATAATTCATCTGGTGAAAAATGTCTTCTGGGATAATGCTAGGAATGGTGATCAAATTCTTAAGTGGGATTATTGATTACTATCAATTTTATCCTTGTGAAGGATGCTCCTTGTTGGTATCCTTGGAAATTTAAATATTACTCCTAGAAGACTATTTTGTTGATTCTGCCCCCCTCCATTTCCTCCTTGTTTTTGTCTGTCTACGTTCCCTTTTATCTATGTTTCTTGTTAAAACATATTTTAGCAACAGGAGGCAATGAGAGCTCCACGATTTTTCTTTCTCTTTCACACAATCAAATTGTTTATTAGGAGTCCTCCTTCCCCACTGATATAGTTCAGACAGCAACGAAGCTGAGATTACTCTGTAGTGATCTAGAAGATTGCTCACCAACTTATATAGAAGTGGGATTTTCAAACAATTATTACACATCCACTGTCAAATAATTTCTTCAAGAAAAACATTTTCTAAAATGTTGTTGATTCATGGTGCCTATAATGCCAATCGAGCACCGCCTAATACCAGTTTGATGTAAGATTCTTCACTAGATAAGGCTTGAGGACCTTCAGATGATGATAAGGAGAAGTTCTTTTTTGATGAAACACATGATTTTCAACCTAACATTAAATGTTTCGACCAGATATTATAATATTCCTTAAAAAAAAACCAATATTAATCTATTTTGCGACGCTTATAAGGAAATTTGTAATGTTCGGTTTAGATTAAAGACAGATCTTTAACTTAAAGTGAGTAAGGATGGCAGTAGAATTCCATTCTCTTATCTTGTACTCGTTTTTCGTATATCTCTTGACCTTAATATTTAACTTCGTTTTTATTGGAGTCAATTTTCAATCCTTCATTTCTATCTTTCTCAAAAAAAAAAAAAACCTCCGGTGAAAAAGGTTCGTATATATAATGTTTCTTATAACCAATTTAAATGTAATAAAGTATATAATTTATTTAAAAAAATAAGATATTTTACATATATCAATAAAATTATAAATAAATATAATGGGGTTAAATCTGTCTTTAAATTCATATAAATTTCATATTTTTATGTGTTTTCACTATTTAAATATGTGTTTAATATTATGGTACATTATATTTTTTAAAAATAAATCAATTAAAAATATATTAAAATTAATTTTTTATATCATTATAAAAAAATATTAATTTAATATTGTTTCAAATAAAATATATTTTTGAAATACATAATAAAAAAAATTACCGCAGTTCCTTATTGTTACTTCGAGCCTGCCTTCATGGAAACGGGAACATTGTCATCTCCAGGACTTCCAATAAGAATCTGACAGCAAAAGAGTGTACGCATAGGAGTTATACGCAATCACACAAGCAGGGGACGCTTATGGGAACAGCTGGCCCACTTTAGAAGCAAGGGGGGTGAAATCTTGTTTGACAATTCTTACCAGCAGAGAGGGATGCACAGAAACTGTGGTCCATTGCTTCATGCTATTGGCTAGTGAAGGAAGAGGCAAGTAGTATCTGTTTGAGATTGTGAGACTCTGGTAATTATTTTAAAATAATATTTTTTATTTTAAAAAAATTATTTTTAATACCAGTATAAATATTAAAATGATATGAAAAATATATATATATAAAAAATTTTAACAAATAAAAAATTAAAAATTTAAATAAAATTTTAAAAAATATAATTTAAAATAAATTATTTTCATCGTATTTCCAAATATGCCCCGAACTTTTACAATGATACCTTCCCTACGGTACCATGCATGCTCTCATTTTGTTTTAAGCATCTTAGTTCCATTAATGGGACCGTATGTATTTTTTAACCCACCAAGTAAATTAGAAATAAAATATTTATGTTCATACAGATTACATTTCACTTGTACAAAGCCATTTACCTAAGATGTAAAAAATTTTAGAAAAGAAACCATAGAAAATGTAGCTCAACTGATCAGATTTTAGGTTTGCTCTATAAAAATTATCAGTTCAAGTTTCAAAAACCTTAGGCTCAGGACCACTGGAAATTTATATGCTCATTAATTTTAGGGCTTATAAAATTAGTCGAGGTATACACAAGTTAACCTGAATATCAATGTTAATAATTTTTTTTTTTTAAAAGATAGTTGAAAGCATGAATTCAGTAAGCGTCCGCATCGTTTTCACAGTCATAAATTCTCTCAATCCCCTCCTAGCATGTTTGTGCTCAACTCATCCCATTCTCAACGGCACTCGTTTCATCCTAAAATATTTTTTTATTAGGAAGATTTAAAATTGAAATTGAACTAGGTTTTTTTTTGTTAAAATTTTAAAAAAATACTCTTTAAATTAATTTTTTATAATCTTCTTGTATTATTGTAATGTGTTAATGTTAAAAATAAATTTTAAAAAACAAAAAATTATTATTTTAATACTTTTTCAAATAAAAAATATTTTAAAAAATAATCTTTATCAACAATAATGAAACACTCGTAGTATAAAAAATAAAAAAAAATTATTTGGACATTAATTAATTGATGTCAACTACTCCAAATCTGTCAAACCGCTAAAGCCACTAGCTTCAATATCCTGCAAATTAAGACGTGTGTGGGGATAGAACTATGAAGTCTCCCTAGCATGATTTTCAGCGCAATCATTAATGCTTCAGGACATTGAGCTCCTCCTCTTCAACTGCATATGTTTTAACAAAACATCACGGCAACTCATCATCCTTCCATGGAACCGGAAAATTTCCACCAGCCTTGTTACAAGCACGACGCATCTCTACCTCAAATTAACACCAAGACCTAAGCTACCATGCATGCTTCATAAAATGCAATGCCTAAATTTAACCCATAGATTAGACCTTGAAGTTGAGAAGGGATGATTTAATGAGAAAGACCACGTCTTTAACGTTGGCCATCAAAATAACTAGTTTAATTTGTGATGTTCTCGAAGCAATAAAGCCACCAAACTAGCAAATCAATACACACACAAATTCAGTAATTATTAGGCTACTAACGTTGTGCTAATCTTCAAAGCATCAACGTACATCCCAATATAATTAATGGAGTTGCGCTTTTCAGGTGACCGTGGCACGGTGAAGGGAACACAGTGATGTGAGCTCTAGTACTCCATCCGGCAGGAGTATAGTATGATGCTCTGTCAAAAACATGAAATGGCAACTTAATTTGCTTTAATTTGTGATATTTTCGAAGTAATAAAGCCGCCAAACAAGCATATCAACTTTGTTTTGATAAAGACCGACAAATCCATTGATTAATTAATGAAAGAAATTCAAATTATCATCACCATTGTCCTGTCTACCCAGAACCCATTTTTGACACAAATTAATGGTGACATGGGCTGGGACCTTCTGATCAATGTTTTACACAAAAGGGACGGTGGTGCTGAGACTTGCTTTTGAAAGACATTGCACCGAGACCAGAATCAAGCCCCACCGCCCTTGAACACCGCGAGGAATATTCACGAGAAGAGATATTTTGGCAACTTGTCTTTATTGCTTTAATAGGGGCAAAAATGGAGGGATGATGATTGATGGTACAGGAAAAAAAATCCTAGACATTTGGGCAGGCCCAGATGACTAGGAGGTTAATTCCGTAGTTCCCTCCCCACCAAATCCCTCTCTTCCCCAGACTTCCTCTTCCAAAAATTCCAAAAATGCATCTTTACACGGTCATCTTAAATTTTGTACGCGGATCTACTGGCTAGGAGTAAATAAGCAAATATCCAACTGACAAGGAAAGAAGGGGAGAAATAGGCCGGCACAAAAAACAAAGTAGAAGGGAGAAAAAAATATCGAGAGAGAAAGAAACAGGAGTTTTGAGTACAACACCCCCAGTGCTAGTATAAAGATAATAACCAGAAGAATTTATAGATATTAAAAAACAGGTGATAATTGACTCACTTACACGCCAATAAAAAAACCTATTAATAACTTGGGTCTGGTCTAAACAATTAGTTATCCTACGAATAGCTAAAATCTTAAAAAGCCATTTTCATCGCTTAATTCTAACTTACTTTGGTTTGTTCAATGTAGCATCAGACACACATATTTATGTATTCTTTCAAGTTCTCAAGAGCGAAATATTTTTTATGCAAAACATGCATCACAAACCAATGATTGTTTTCTTACTTAGTCAATTACCAACTTCTTCATCAATCTCAATACCAATGCACACCATTCTTCACTCATCAATGTTGTAACACCGCGGACTTTCAAATGCAATTTTTATCATTCCAACAATCATATATGTAAAAATATCGGTAATTGTTTTTTGATACCATTGACTTTTCATTGCCATTGCCACTAACACCATTCATATTAATTTAAAACCAATTCTAGTAAACTTGATACTTTCAATTCTAATAGAATTTTGACAGAGTTCTGACTACGATACTCTCAATGCTATTATAAAGATATTGACAAGAAAAATTTATAGATATTTAAAAACATAAGCACCGTTCAAAGGTAACAATTGACTCACTTGTCTAGCATATGAATCATACACGTCAATAAAAAACCTACTGATCATTTGGGTCTGGCCTAAACATCTAGCGATCATAGTTGTTCGAGTCAGGCTCAAATGGCTAGAATCCTAAAAGGCCTCTTTATCGCTTAATCATGACTCACTTTGGGTAGTCCAATGTAGCATAAAACACACATATCTATGTATTTTTTTCAAGTTCTCAGGAGTCGCTCACACAAATATTTTTTTGTGCAAAACATGCACCACAAACCAATGATTATTTTTTTTACTCAGTCAATTACCAACTTCTTCATCAATTTCAAGTAAGGATCAGTATACCAATATACATCACTCTTCACTCCTCAATGTTATAACACTCTGGGACTTTCAAATGTAATTATCTTTATTCCAACAATCTTATATGTAACAATATGGTATGTTTTTTTATACTATTGATTTTCCATTGCCATTTACACTAACACCGTTCATATTAATTTTAAATTCATTCTAGTAAACTTGATACTTTCAATTTCTAATAGAATTTTGGCAGAGTTTGCTTTGTCTAGGTCCCTAATCAGTTCTTCATTAACCTATAACACCTACATAATAACCGATGGAATTTCAAATTCCCACAACACAATCTTTCTATTCTCGATGTTAGGCCATCCAACCAACTCATCATCATTTTAGGTAATGGTATACATATTAATACCCGTATAACAGACCGTTATTCATTATGTATGTTAAACAATTACACATGGCTTTACTTTAGGAGGTAGTTACATTGCCATAACTATTTACATTATAGTTTGAATCTATTTGATTGCAACACGCCAAATGATAAATATACATTGTTTTTATTTAGTGCTAAATGGATAACATGTTTAGATTTCAGTTGACAAAGATTTACCATGAAGCTCCTGCAACCACAAAGCCAAAATAAATTCTATGCTCTAAAACTTATTATTACACTCAGTCAGTGGCTCCACAAGCAATAAATCAATACTTGATAATTTTCTATTTACCAAAGTCTTATATTACATGTAACCTCAATCGCACATGCCATTGATAATTTCTCCATTACATGCCTTAGTAAAATCTTCTTTTCTAGATCACTCTCACTTTTATTTATTGACTCTTTAATCTTTTACAAGTATTTCATTTCATTTTTCAATTTTAGCCAAAAATTATGTAGCATTCAAGAATCCACCTTGGAAGTCTATTCCTTTCAACCCAGCATGCAGCTTTGATTCTTGTACTATTTTGTCTTACAACATCAATGTTTAAGATACGTTGTAGTTAGGGTAGCTCCCTATATGACACTCATGTCATACCAACACAGAGAACACAAGTATTTCATCATGCATCCTTCTACAATTCAAACATGATCAACATTTCACTTATCCAATTATACACATTGAACCATCAACCTTTATTTTAACCTATTTAATTTATTCTAGAAACCTCCATAATTGTTCTGCCTTCAATGATATTTCATGTATATATAATTGTTCGTGCATTAACAAACACACCCACTATTTTAGTTATTTATCATAACACATACATGTGTTCTTTCTAAACCACGAAGTTCATTTTCTTACTAAATCAGTTGTAACTATAACCCTTCTTTTACCAGTATTCGAGATTATCCTACCAGCCTATCATCTTTCACTTTTAGGTTATTATATTGATCATCATCCCAATATACTTGAACTAATTTAACGATTCTCAAAATGCATTGCATCACGCTGTTCATACAGTCCTCTATTATATCACGATATTCAATCAAAACAATAATCAAATACAATGGGAATACATGATTGTAACAATCTTAAAATGTACCACAATATGTCACAAAATAGCCCTTAAGTCCACATAATATGGTGTAGACACCTCTTAAGAGATGTTATAATCAGATTTGAATGGTTTGCAACATGACCCAATAAAAATCTGCTTTGGAGAACCAAAGTTATATGCAATGATCACTCTCATTCTACACCTATAAAAAGATGCAAACGAGTAGTATAAAATCATAATGAAGTTGATCAATCATTTGAAAAGCTTGTAAGTTTAATTAATTAAGAACTTAGTGTGGAAATCACTCAACCACAAAAAGAAATAGTAAGAATATCGATTTCTTTATTAAAAATAGTCTTCCCTAAAAAAGTCTCTATAAAAGAGTATTTATAATAGAATGATAAATCTAATATGATATCCCTAGTGAATATGGATAAACCTAATAAATGATAATAATTCAATGAACCTAAATTTAAATAAAGACTCTAATATCTTTAAAATATCTAATAATAACTAAAAGATAAACAAAACAATAACCCAGCTAATTTAAATAAGACTAAAGTTGTTTTTGTAATTTGCTTTTATAATCAAAACACAACTTCAAAAGCATGGTTCTCTCTTGTCTAAATAAATTAGAAGGCTTGACATAGGGTTGTTTTGAGAATTTGGAGGGTAAAATGCAGAAATCAAGGAGGAAAGAGAAAGGAAAGAAAAAAAAATTGTTGGTGCCAAACTGAATGTCCTTTTACCACATGTGTTACTTATGGTTGGAGAGGTCATCGAGACGACTTGAATGCCACCTTAAAAGCCACTATTTGGCCATCAAAAGCCCCCTCGCATGCCTCCCAAATGGCTCAACCAAAACCTACGTGCTGACATGTATAATATACATGTCGATCATTTTCTTAAATAATATTTATATTTATTAAATTAATAAATTACCCTTCAATTAACTTAATTATAATAAAAAAAATTAGGATAAAAAAACAAAAAATCCCCTTAGCACTAGTTTAGTAATCTATAATTTTAAGTGTAATTTAATTAATTTACTATGTTTAAAAAAGTCAAATGATAAAAGAAAAACTTGTTTAATATTTTTTTTGTTTTTAAGGTAATTAAATCATTTTAATATACTAAAAATATGAGGAGATCGATTCTACTGTTTCTATCCATGCTGATTTATGTTTTGATATACAATGAAGTGAAAGATTGAATTCTTTTTTTTTTTTTAATTTAACTAAAAAAGTGGATTATAACTATACTGGTGGTGTGGTGGTGGTTAAAAAAAAGAAGTATGGCTAAATTAACGTAGGTTGTTAATATAAGAAATAAAGAAGGTAAGATTTTATTTAACATGAATTCAAAAATTTTACTTTGATTTACAATTTAAAAGTATTTTTTTAAAAAATAGCTTATAATAAAAACAAATTAAATTTATTTTAAGATGAAAATATATTTGTAAAAATAATTTAAAACAACCTTTTTAAACAAAAAAAAATGCATTTAAAGTTAAACCAAAATTTCAACTCAATTTTAGAAGAAAATTTTAAGTTTAATAAAAAATTATTTCTAACCAAACATATTTATCCCTTCAGCGATATCAATCTCCCCTGTACATCCAAACCTAGAAATCCCAACTCTCCCTTGCCCTCATCTCCATTGCAAAACCTGCACATACATCCAACTTTTGTAGCTGTCACAGTGCTGGCTTCGCCGATGTACCAAGGAGAAGAGAGCAAGACATTTCGAAATTACAAGTACCAAGGCAATGATAATCTTATTTGACTGAACCCACATGGCATTCCCGATTCCCCACGTGTACTATCTTCTTCTTCTTCCTCTCTGTTTTTTATTTTCAATTCAATCTCATCAAAACCTGCATACCCATCATGAGTTGTTTCTCCCGTAAGCTTGTGTCCAAAACCTTGTTTTAATAAATTAGGGTTCTCTGTAAGCTTTAATCTAAGATTTGTTTAGGATTTTTAAACAAAATGAGCATTGATTCTTGACAAACACAAAAAGGAAAAATAGAAATCAAGATTGGTTTCATATAACTGGTGGTCAGAATTTTCTTTGTTATTGGAGATCTAAGTTTGGGTTAAGTGGATGGTGGCTAGGGTTTTTTAATTACAAGGTAATCCTGAAAATAATTGGATATTTTTTATTGATTTTTTTAAAACTCAAGCTTCTGGACGTAAATTATTATGAACATTTTCAACTTTAGCAAGCGAAGTGTAGTTTTTTAAAATATAATGGGAAACTAAAAACGCAGTTAAACTATATATGTTTTTGTAATTATTCCATTAATTTATAAAATTATCCCAAACCTATTAAAATCCTTCACATTTTCTATCTGACTAGTTATTTCTCACCCAAGCCCCAGTTTCGCTGCGGGTTAGTATTTTTTTTCTCCAAAAAACTTTAATTATATAGGTTTTTCCAATCTATTTTTTAATATAAAAAAATTCTAGGTATAATAAAAAAGTTTATATGATCATCTAATTAAATATATTAAAAAGTATGTGGAAATAAATGATAAAAAAGTCATTAATAATAATTAAAACTCAAATTTGAAAAATCAAAAAATAAGTGTAAATCAAAATCTAGCAGCATGAAATATTTATCCACTTGAATTTGCTAAATTCATTTATTAAAATTAATTTTTTATTAAATCAAATAATAATTAAAATAGACATGATGCGTTTTTCCAAGGTAACCCATAGAACCCCAGACAATAAATTGAGACGGATGTGATCTAAAGGGAAACCCAAAAACAATTTAACATTCAGATGAGATTGCTTCATGACCATGGAGACCTCGTAAATTTGAGGATTCAAGCATCCAAGTACACACCATGAATCCAGAATTGACTTGGCAAGCCAAAAATATCTGAAAGAAGACAGTTACACATTCCACAACATAATGGAAGCAAAACCAAAAAACTCAGATGCTTGAAATCATTGAATATCTAAAAATTAACCCCAACAATCCAAATAACAATCAAAATTACCTTGAGCTATTGAAGAAATTCAGCACTGACATTACTCATGGACCAAGTTACAAAACACTTAAGCCACAACTGAGGGCTTTGAGGCAACAGATAGTCTAGATCTCTTCTTTGCCAAGCTCTCACTGCGGCGCTCACGCTGCTCCTTCAGCCTGGTGGCGAGAAGCTTCTGGTACTCTGCTGCCTCAGCCTTAGCCTTTGAGATTCTCTTCTTCTTGTCAGATATTCTTGCACGCTTCCTTTGCAAAGTCAGGGGAGTAACCAACCTCTGAATTTTGGGAGCTTTGCTAACCTTCTTGCCTGGAGAACCAGAAAAAAAGATGCCTTGTTATTTTTGTTAAGGTAATGCTTAACTTTACCAGATCATGATCTAGTAATTAACTTTCTGAATCCTTATCAAATTCAAATAAAATAATAAAGGAATAAAGCAATAATGAGACAGCAACTGACCAGATTTGGTTGTAAATGTCCGGCGGTATGTGTTAACATACTTCCGAACATCATCCTCCTTAGAGAGGTTAAACAGTTTCCTGATCTTTGAAGCCCTCTTTGGACCTCTCATCCTTGGCTTCTCAACATCTGTCAGGCCAGGAAGATCATTCTCACCCTTCTTTACGATGACCAAGTTCAAAACTGAGAGATCTTGACTAACAATGCATCCCCGAACAGACTTCCTTCTGCGCTCTCCATTTCTCCTGCCATATCCACGGAAGCAAGGGGTACCTGTTAATGAGCATTGTATATGAATTAGCTAAATCCTGCAAAAAAACAAATACCACACGCTTAGAAACACATGCCAAGGTACAAATCCACAAACCTCTGTACAGCAAAAGACGAACACGGCCTGGAGTTAGAACTCCTTGCTTCATTGGGAAACCCTGCTTGTCACACCCTCCCATAATCTTAAATACATAACCTTTGAATTCCTGTATAATACAACCAGATGTGTTGACATAAGAAAATAAAAAATACAACATAACTTTGAAACACTAGCTCAGCCAGTCAACTCCTGGCAAAAGCATACCTCACCCAGTGCATCTCCACTGACTTCTTGTGAGATCCTCTTGTCAAAGAATGCCCGCCTGCCATAAAAATAATAAAAGATTAAAAACCAAGAGGAAAGTTTTCCCATAAGTCCACTAAGATGAAGAAAGTGAATTGATAATTGCCAGGGGATACTTATGCACAGACACACCAAGTAGGACTTCTAATACTTTGTGAAAATGGCTAAATTGTAAGAACAAAACCACATTAGTGGTCAGAACTGCTAAATAATTGTTTAGTATTTTTCGTAGAATTGGAATTAGAAGGATGAAAAATAGACTAAACTTACAGTTCCGGTGCATATTTATCCTCAAGGTCTAGAAACTACATATCGACATTAAGATACATTTTGGATTACACTATATTCATCGTATTTCAGGATGCATTATGCTAAACTAAACCGCAGTTTTCCCCTAAAAAGAAATCTACGCAAACCTATGAGATCTGACCCCAAATGGAGAATCATAAAACCCCAAAATTTCATACGTTAAGTTCCTATCATGCACCTCATGAAATCAACACTGCTTTTTAGTTCCATGATGACCTAAAATGCAAACACACAGTTAAGGAATCAAACTTTCCCGTACACATACCAGCATCATATCTAACAAGCTCAATTTCGATGACCTGAGCTCACAAATCACTTAAAATTCCAAAATCTCAAAACACACACCTATCTACACAGGACAGCAAAACCAATGAAATGCTAAAAAGAGAGAACCGTACAATTTCTGGTCATCATCGATTTCAAGCTTCTTCTGGCACCCAGTAGTTGGATTTGCAATGTTAAACTGCCCATAAAAAAAAACAATGAAAAGAACAAGTCAGAAAACAAATAAAGGTTTTGCTAAAGAAAGAAGGACAGAAAAAGAGATTAAAAATTGAACCTTCATTTTGAATGGAGTCTCTCACTACACGGCACCCAAGTTGTGTTAAGGAGAGAGTGTCTCTTCCTGCTCTATTAGGGTTTCTCTGTGTTGTGGCGCATTAGGGTTTTGTCTTTTGTTTTTATATGGAGAGGGGGTTCTTGCGTGTGGCTTAAATCAATTGGTTAAATGTGTAGTTGGGTTTAGATGAAGACAAGTGGAATTTAGTTTTGGGTATTGCTTACGTTTGGGCTCTTGGGCTTGATATATTGTTGGGCTTTACTTAATAAAAAAAATTATACGCAACTATTAGATTATAACTACTTCTATAATTTTTACATGGTGCCCAAAGATTACAAAGTTATTCTATTTGGAAATATTTCTTTTTTCATTATTGTGTTCTTTATCGATATTCTAGTATTTTAAGATTTTAAATATGTATTCGATTATTGGCATCCGTTAAGCTCATGAATTAGATTAATTTTTTATGAAAATAAAAAAAATAATAAAATGTTGTACAAGTGTTCTTTCTAGTAGAAAAAAATTAATCTTATGATGATTAACTCAATGTGACCCAGTTAACTTAGAAAGTTCAAAGACAATTCAAATTACTAGCAAAATCATAATTTTGCTTGGAAAAAATTCAAGACCACATTTCCTTTTAGATATTGAGATGACAACATATTGAATTAACATGGGTTAACCTACTAATTTTGTGACATAAGGTATTGAGACTGTGATAACTCAATAGAAAGATAATTTTATGACTCAAGGTAATGAGACTTTAATAACCCAATAAAAAAAATTGAAACAAATTATTAAGGTAAATTCTCAATAAACTTAATATTCAAGAATAAAATTGAAAAAACAAATCAATTAAACCATTCTTTTTTTATTTTTATTTTTCAATTTCATTCTTTAATATTAAGTTTCTATTTAATTTTATCATTTAATATTGAATTGATTGTAAATCAATTATTATATTTTTATCAGATAATAAAATAAAAAAATTAATTTAACCCAATGAAGTACATAACTCGAGTCACGAGTTTGTCGAGTTGACAATTTCTTTCCTTTGATTTTTATTTTTTAACTTTTCCATTCAACTAAGTGATATTATGGCAATTCTATTTAATTTAAACTAAATAAAAAGCCAAACATAATTTTTTAAAATTTAAATCATCGTATAGAAGCACCAAAAAGTTAACTTAGTGCTCTCTGTACCTACTCGAGTAAATTGGGAGGGCGGGGGGGACCAAATGGAGGAAACAGAAACAAGGAGGATTAAATAGCATAAGGCATGCCGATCAAGTGAAAACTGCAGTTGTGCCTATTAAATATTATTCTGCTATTAAACACATTTTCTTTTACGTGTTTTTAAAAGTTTAAGATGTTTAAAAATGATATTTGACTTATTTTTGTTTAGACTTAAAATCAAATCAGGTACTTTGGATAAAAATAAGCTATCATTGCTTTCAATAAGAAATATAATAGTTTATTATTAAACTTATTATTTTCTGTTTGTAAGAATTAAATTAGCTAAAAACATGATAAGTCAATTTTAAATACTACTATTTTTACAAATAATATTTGATGTTTTTAGATAGTTTTAATATATTAATATTAAAAATATTTTTTTAATAAAAAATACTTTAACAAACAATTTCAAATTTATTATCATGCATGTTCAAAGTAAAATTATAACAATTTTAATTTTAGGAAAACGAAAGGAAAAAAGCAGACCTAGGGTGTTAAACAGCCACCCCATTGTACAGATCGTTTGATTCCCTTACCAAAGAAAAGAAAGCCCTTACCCTCAACTTCCTTCTCAGACAAAATCACCACTTGTCTCTATATCATCTATGTCAGCGTCAGCATCTATATCATCAGGATCCATGCTCCCACCAAAAACTTGTCTGCCTATTCTGTGCCCCTCTGCAGGTTTCCTAGCCTCTTGAATCATAGCTAATATCTCTTCAATACGTTGTGATTCCTCTTTTGCATCGTCAATTTGTAAGCTGCCATCCTCCTCTTCAGTTAACTCTACAGGCAAGTTCTTCAGAAACCAAGGGTGCCTTTTGATTTCTGGGATAGTAATTCTCTGCAAAATTTAAGCCCAAAGGAACCCCCCCCCCCCAAAAAAAAAAAAAGAACTACAGTAAGTACTACTTAATAGAGCGCTGACCAGCAAATGAAAGTTCTCTCTGTTACCTTTTCAGGATTTGCTACAAAAATCAGAGACAGAAGATGCTTGCATTCCTTGGAAACTCGAACGTAGTCTGGAATTGAGTAGTGGACACTAAGAATCCGCTGTCGTTGGTCAAACAGTCTACTCTTACTAACACATCAAATCATGATAGCAATGGGGTCATTTAATATTAAAGCTGTTAACTAACGTGAATTGTTTTTTTGAAGTTTCTTGGATCTTCAGGATCTTCAAATGGATAAGCCCCAACCAGCATCACATACAAGGTAACCCCACAAGACCAAACATCTGCAATCTATAATTCGAAGAGTCAAATAGTAATGCTGGGGTTTAGGTGACCAAAGTGGCCCAAAAAGAGATGAGCAAAAACAAGATTGAAATGGTCTTAAATACCTTCCCATCGTACTCCTTTCTTGATAAGACTTCTGGAGCAATATAGGCCGGTGATCCCACAGTAGACTTGGGTTGGGAATGCAACACAGAAGACTGCACAAAGTGGGGGTAAAAAATTGATTATCTGGGTTACAATCAAATGTCTTCTATGTAAGGCAAATCAGTAAGTTCATTGCCTTGGAATAGCCAAAGTCGCATATCTTAAGACGCGGCGCTGAGGTTCCACCTAAGAGGGTGTTTTCCAACTTAAGATCTCGATGGCAAATTTGCTGCAGCAAAAGAGAGTGATTGATTAGTTATTGAAGAGTAATAGGCAGAGTCAAAATAAGCATGGACTGTGTCTATACTAATCGATAATGAAGATTGATAGGAATTAGTACCATAGAATGGCAGTGACTGACTCCTGATATGAGTTGTTGAAAGAAAAATCTTGCCTGATAATATTTAAAGGAACCAAAAATTAAATGATTAAACTCCCACATAAACAAGACGTCAAAATCTGAAAAATGTTCTGTTCTGTGCTATCCTTGCCTCATCCTCACTGAATCTACCATTAGTGCATATTCTCTCAAAAAGTTCTCCACCAGCTGCATATTCCATGACTATGGCTAAATGAGTTGGTGTTAGCAGAACCTGCACAACGAATTCACCTGTCGTGAAATTTGCAGAATGCAAAGGCACGTTGAAGAGCGGAGGCAAGGCTCTTGGTTTCGAATTTTGGTATCTAAATGTAAATTGGCGTTTGGACTTCAAAATCCTTTTCAAGATTCAAAATCTTCAAGTTCTTATAATTCTTGGCATCAAGAATTAGTGTCCTATTGACATGAAAAGTACATGTCTAAGTGCATTTTTTATATATCAAAGCCTCCATTTTGAATGAAAGAAATTGCATAGATTATAACTGAAACTTCCATATCAATTCATATTCTTTCAAAATTATCTGAGAGTTGAGAGAAATACTAAATCCATCTTTACTTTGAGTTGAAGGACCTAGTCAAACAAAATTCTTTTACTTTTTGTAATCTAATAAGAAGAAAATACATGACACTTCGCATACCTCTTTGAATCTAATTATGTCGGGATGCTTCAACGACCTGTGGTTCATAATCTCTCTCTGAACATGCTCATCAATCTGCAGAAACCAAACAACACTCCAGAATCACTAGCATCAGATAAAATAGAACACCAAGTTGAAAGAAACTTCATAAAAAAAAGGGTCCCCCAGCCTAGATTAATATATGAAGAAACTAGCACAGCCCATACAAGACCATAAGAATAAAATACACAGGCACAGCATCTACTTCGCAAAATCTTATCTTCAACAAACATTTAACACATCTTTATGAAATTCCTCCACCCATCCCACCTAAAAAATGGAAATATTTTAAATTGAAATATGGAAAAATTCAGAGAGAAATCATGAAGCTAAATATAGATCACCTTTTGGCCTCTTTCAATATACTTTACAGCATAGAATTCACCGGTCTTTATCTCTCTAACTAGCTTAGCAAAACCAAAGTTCCCTGACCCAATATCTTTCAAAATCTCATAACGTTCCATTGGTAGCTAGCTAACTATATTAAGTTAAATAACGAAGGAAACTAGGAAACAATGAAGACCAACTACTCTGATGCCCTCTATATATATTCTCTCCTTTTTCTCTAGCACTGCCTGCCTCATTATTTGTTTGCGTTGAGAATCTACATAGATTTTCATGGCCGCGAATGAGAAAGCTGCCCCCTGCGGACTCTGTGCGCTAAGTGATTGTGTGAAGGTGCCCTGCTATTACTGGTCCGTCAAAGGAAAATGAAAGTAAAAGTCTTTGGAAGCTGAGAATGGTGTCAGCAGACAAGGACTGGAAAGTTATTTAGAAAATGTTTTAGATATAAATAGTGGAGATAAAAAATAAAATAAGATAGAAAAATATATTATGATAAAGTTATAGCTGGTAGTAGTAAGCAATACCTTTCTGGAATTCAATCTTGATAGCCCATTGAGACTCGTACATTTGATTAGGATAAATAAGATAAGATAAAATATTAAAATAATATTTTACTCCGAGTATATATTATTTTTAAATTTGTATATTTTTAAAAATAATTAGGTATTATTTTTTTATTTTAATTTATATTAAGCTTTAAAATTAATAATATTATAATAATTCTAGTTATAAAACTTAGATTGACCAGACAGGTTGACCCTAAACTTGACCGACCCGAATCTAAATTGGCCTAGGTTAAAAAAAATAAAGAAATGATTGACTTGACATGATCCGGTCAAAAACTCGGGTCAACCCGAGATAAAACACATGTCAAAAGACACAGTTATTTTTTTAAGATTTTATTTTGGTCAAAACAAGGATGCTTTGATTATTTAAAAAAAATGGATCAATTGGGTTGACCCTCCTGACACGTGACTTGGACATTGTCCCGATCGACCCCCGAGTTGGATTTTAAAAATATGATAACAACTTTTATTCTTATATTGACCCAAGTTAACCTGTGACCCGTGGCCTTGACATTTCCCTGAGTTTACCCTCAAATCGAGTTTTAAAACTATGATAATAATCACTTTTATTCTTATGTTGACTTGGGTTAACCCAAGGTGACTCCCTCGACCCGTGACTCAGGCTTTTCACCGAGTTGACCCCTAAATCAGGTTTTAAAACTACGATAATAACATCTTTTGTTTTTATATTAACTTGGGTCAACTCGAGGCAACCTGACCCATGACCCAAACTTTGGCTTAGGTTGAGCCCCGAGTGAGATATTAAAACTATTATAATAATCATTTTTATTCATTTGTTGACTAGAATCAACCTGAGGCAATCTGAATTATAACTCAGGTCTTTTCCTAGATCGACCACTGAATTGAGTTTTAAAACTATGATAGTGATAATTTTTATCCTTACATTGAACAATTTTAGAATCGAGAGTTTTTTATAAGGATATTTTATGAATAAAAAATATTGTCTTTAGAGACATGTCTTCTCTATACCTTCTATTTTAAAAATACAAAAATTTATTTTAAAATTATCCTAAAAACATTTATTTTTATGTCTTTATCTCTATCTTTTCCACCAAACATATTTTTATCTCTATTGTCTCTATTATTTCTGTCGCGAGACAGTAACGAAACACTACTAAAAAAACAAATTACACATGGCATCATGTTAGAGGTTAGAATCCCAAGTTGTATTAATAAAGCTCTGTTTAGCATTATGATGCAGTTTGCGTTTTGTATCAATCACAAATTTAAAAATGTTTAGTTAATTAATATACACAATATTTTTATATAAATCTCACTAAAAACTCTTTATTGAAATCTTTATTAAAAAATATTACAATTTATAACTTTTTTTTAAATCTATATTTTTATATTATATTCATGAAAACAATCATAATATCAAAAACACACTAAAACAAGTTGTTAACCAACGTGGTTCTATTTTGGACCATCCTCTCGTTTAGGCTACTTCAATCTATTCGTTGTGTTCTACTTATTTTCGATTATTTAATGATATATCTTTTTTCTATTAGATAATTAAGGGAGCCGTACCTTGTTAAGATGTAATTAGTCTGATTTAAGGCACTATTTGATACTACATTTCAGTGCTTTTTCAAATGTTTTTTTTTCCTTGTATTTTTAATTTTTTTTACATAAGAATGTTAATTATAAAAACATATTTAAAAATTATTAATTTAATATTTTTAGAGGAAAACACTTTCAACTGTATCAATTACCCAATATATACTAATCTCATTAACATATAAAAACATATTTAAAAAGTATTAATTTAATATTTTTAGAGGAAAACACTTTCAACTGTATTAATTACGCAATATATACTAATCTCATTAACATTCTAGTATCGTTAACCACAGGTGGCTCTTGTTTAAACATGAGATTTTGCATCAATAAGACCTTAGGGTCAACAATTTCAAGCATTTATTTGATGTCACACATAAGATAGTGGTTTTTTTTCCTTGATAGAATTTACTATTAAAACATAGCGATGAACATATTTGATAATATTTTAAAAAATTATTATCCAACAAAAGAATAAAACATAAATAAAAAATTGATCTTAAAAGAATTTTTGATTGATATGTTTATACAAATTCAAAACTTCAATCTCACATTCAAATATTACAATATTTTTTACGACTTGTTTAATAGAAACTTGAAAAAGTTAAAATTTGGTACGTGGCTATAGGCTAAGTATGATTTGGATTTAAGTCACAAGCATATAGTCGGCTGTACTTGGATTTGAGGTAATTATAAAGTAATTTTTTTGACTTCAAAATATATTTTTTTTCCAACACATGAAAAATAAATATCTAGATTCATTGAATTTGTTAGATTATTTTTTTAATATTTATACAATTTTTTATACAAGTCAAGATTAACAATTTTGTTACAATATGTTCAGGCCAGAATGATCAATATTATAGTTATTAAATCCGGTCTGGCCTGACAGGTCAACCTGATAACTGGACCGGTTCGGGGGAGGTAAAAGACCGGGATGGGTAAAAACCTGGTTAAGACCCGAGTTTTTTTTTTTTTGCAAATATGTTATTATATGAATTTTTAAGAAAAAAACCGAAATTAAAAAATTAGAGTTATTTTTCGCATAACCCTAATCTATGGCAGTTGTTTTTTTAATTTCAAATCTCATGGCTGAATTTCGCATTGGTTAAGTTTTTTTCTCTCTCAAATCGTGTACTTCCACTCCATATTTTCACGATGGAATCAGTTTGATGCTAGATGAGCAAGTTGCAAACCTCGGTGTGCGTGCTTGTGATCGTCGTTGTGTGTATTGTCATGAATTAATGGTAAATAATATATCTGGTTGAAATTCATGTTGTCGTATTGATTGTGCCGACCAAGTAATTTTGTGCGTGTGTTTCTTTGGTAATGTCCATTTGAACAGTGACATTAATACAATTTGGTAAATTCTTAATTCTCGGTGAGAATTGATTTTGACAAACATTTTTAAAATATCAAAAATATTTTTTTTTCATTTTAATATATAAAATTATAAACTTATACATAAAATATATTTTTAGTATTAAATAAAAAAATTAGTTTATTTTATTTTTATGTTAGCATTAGAATGATTAGGTTTTAACCTGGTAAAATAAGAACCTTATTGAAAAAGATTTTTTTATTAGAAAACATAATATTATTTTAGTTTACATCAAACAAATAAATAATACAGCTTATCTCTAATAAGATATATTAGAAATGTTAATTCTTTTTCTTTACACAATCAATTCTCTTACAAATATTCTAAAATTAATTTGGATTTTTAGTAATTAAAATATCAGACGATAACTTTCATTTCTTTTTTTTTACCAATTAAATAAAAAAATTTATTATCTTTTCTATCCATATCATTACCAATCCGGAAAAATGGTACCACATAATATTTTTCCCAATATTTTTTTATCCTTAATCAACTAAACTACCCAGCAAGTGGACAAATCTTTGTTTGATATTTTATGCATCTTCTACACATTATTACAGTTGACCGAGCAAATGAACAATCTGGCAATAGCCAGATCTATGACCTCATTTCCATCTTTAAGGATAAGATAGAGGAATGGGTATTAACAGCCTGTTTGGAAATGCTTTTTAAAATTGTTTTTAAAAAAAATTGAATTTTTTTTCTTTGAAGTAATATGTTTTTGATATTTTCAAATCATTTTGATGTGCTGATCTCAAAAATAATTTTTTAAAAAAAAAATTATTGACATATTTTTCTGAGTGAAAAGTACTTTGAAAAGCAATCACAATCACATCCTCAATCACCCTTGAAGACACCCTCGAAGACGGTGTACCGACGGATGATTATAGTCCTATTTTGTACTTCGGCAGCAGCAAAGTCTGGCTTCTTCTTGCATCATTCCAGTTCAAAAAAAAAAAATGGTGGATCGTTATTCATGACCTAATAAGCTGTTCCGTGCCCATTTACGTATATAATTAAGCATATTTTCCTTATGCTTGTGAAGTTATATTTGCTTCTTCAGTAATTTTGATGATTGGAACCAATGTCAATCCATATAAGCAAGCTTATGGAACTTGTGATGATAGTGACTTAGACGTAACCAAATCCAAAAACCATAAAAAAGCCCCCGGTTTTAAATGAATCACTACTCCGTTGATAGGCAAAGATGTTTTTGGAACACATTACCAAACATTTTCCTCGAGTTATCGGACCAATCGACCACAACAATCATACACGTGTGCTTCGCAGCTACCGTTAACCCTCTAAAAAATTGACCAGTCCAATCCACCTAGCCACCCCCCGTCAGTATGATCATTCTCCGAGCACCACGGCTTCACTTTGACTCGTGAATAGTAGAGTGTGATGCTCGTCTCACATCATTTGCAAAACCCTTTGGATTTAGTAAAACGTCGACTAGATTAAAAGCATGTTCTTGCTACCGTAACTTCTGGCTAATCAATGGCTTCTCCCAGCAGATACAATTAACTCGAAGTATGTCCATTCAGTATTGCAAATGATGTGATATCTGATGTGCACGTCCTTTCACATCTGAAGCGTCAACTCATAGATAAGTGATGAGTGATCCATAAGACAAGAAAACTGTGTTGTTTGATTAGGAAGTTGAGTGGATTTGAGACCCAACACATCGAAGTCTAAACCGTATTCTTAAAAGGGTAAGTACAAAAATCCATCAATAGAAGCATTGAGTTCTAGTTCTTCTACTTCCCTATTGGATGAATCTCTACAGTACAACCTACGCCTGCAGCTGTTCCAATAGTATGCCACCATGCATTCTTGGCACATGATCGCACACAGATGACTCCAATCAGGCATGTAGCATTATTGGTTTGTTCCAAATTAAGTGGAGTGAAGATGGCATTCCCATCAAATCATTTCAACTGACATCAAATTAGATAGAACCCAAGACACGCTCGTATAGAGCATGCAGGTAGATTCACCCAGCCAAAGATGAGGATCTAAGGGAAATAGTTGGAAGAGCACAAGAAGAAAAACCCAGAAAACCAGGATTATAGTGTTTGTAGTCATGTCTAATCTTGTCTATCAATTACATTTTGATCAAGTAATCAGACACAAATTGTGTTCAAATCGTCGCTTCAACAGCTTGGCTTGCGTGGATGATTAGTTTATTAAAAGACTCGATGCAAAAAGCAAGACATCACAGAGAAACCATTTAGAACCATGATGACGCAAATCATTAGTAAATATAACCTTGGAAAGATATCTATATCCGAGTTTTCTTCATATTTAGAATTAGAGCGTTGAAGTTACACTCTTACTACATACATGTTAGCCTTAAATTCCACACGCATAATGTAGATTTCAGCTAAACTGTTTCACTTAAAGTTCATAACCTGGGAACCTGGAACTCTCAGGTTTGAGAAGATCAAACCAAAGGCAAGCTGTTCCGGCTAGTCCTTGGAAAAGAGAATAGGCATGATTAGCTCCACGAGCATCCCCTATTGTCACAAGTTCACTAGCATTATGATACAGGAAGCTTGCAAACGCATTTGCTCTCTCCTCATATATGCTCTCTCCAGTAAGACGATAAAGGGAAAGGAAGGCATAAGCGTTTCCTGCCGCACCATCGGCAAGGCCTACCTTCTTCACTAACCCACTCTTCCAAACAACTTCCCCTGCTTCTATGGCAGCATTTCGGAACTCTCTATCATTTGGAAACATCTGCAGAAACAGTAAGAGTTGTTAGCACCAACAATTAAGCCTCAATGTTAGACTGATAAAATTCTTGGATTCAATATATGTGTTTCTCATTTTAATAGGTAATTGCTTCATTATACACCAGAACAGTTAAGACTCTGTAGGTCTTCTTATCTTTATAACTATCAGCAGTTATAATATAACTGCAATTTCCAACTATTCCTACTTTCAAATGCAATTACTTTGTGCATAATTTGCTACATGAATCACCTTTTAGGCTTAAGCAAAGTACAGTGTCAAGTCAGCAATTTTTGCAACTTTGATGTGCAATGTTTGAAATTAAACCAGTGTAATAATATGTGATAGAAGAAGCTGGGTTGAGCATGAGTAGTGTAGCTTTTTCCTTATGTAAAATTGTCACCATGGATGGATCCAAATGCACAAACACTATCAAATGAACTTGACTGAGTATCAATTGCCTACCTCAGATGCCTTGCAGAGGGTGATGGCCATGCCAGTTGCACCATGAGACCACTGCACCAATTTGTCCCTCGGGTTTCCTTCGCTTGAAGGGTAATTTCCACTATGAGGGAACCGGTTGCTCATCATGTACCTTAAAGTTGCCTTAACATCCTCGACATCCTCAATGGAGAGAGGAAAGTGAAGTAGCACTTGCAAGATTCCAGCAAGGCCATTGGCCGCACCCCAGTATCTTGTCCCATGCCATCTGTACATCAGTGGGCAAGCAGCATTATCAGATGCCCCTGCCCTTCCCCCAGCTAAAACAGCATCAACAACAGGCATAAGAAGATCACAAGGCAATGTCCCTTCGCCAAGATGCTTGTTGATGAACAAAGCAGCCCATAAAAACCCAGCTCTCCCATACATAAGCTCATACGACATCCCAAAACCACCTTCCTCAGGTCCAACGGGGAGGGCTCTCTCTTGTGCAACCTATAAATCAATCAAACATATAGTAAGATTGTTGTTTTCCATTGGATTGAGTCAGTTGACAAAAACTGTCCCAGTTATAGATTAGGTGAAAAATCATCGTCATTTTGATGAAGTTATGCAGATTTGGTTGGATGAAAAATCATCATTATTTTTAAACCTGATGGTTTAGAAAAGGATAAGGCATGTTGCCCCATCAATTATCCCCAGAGATACTGTACTTCTATGTTGTAGCATAAGAGCAGGAGTCCTGATAAGGAAAAAAAAAGTTCACAGCTATAAAACAGCAGGACCCCTTCAATTTGTGGAATTATATCATCTTATTTTGCTTGGAACTACTGCCGCTTCCAAATTAAGGGCCGGAAAGAAAGACGTATGAGAAGATTACTACAACATTAATTTACAGTGTTCAATATTAAGATATAATAATCTGGCAATTAAAGCCATGCTACCAAGCACCGAAGTGAAGATAAAGTAAATGTTTAGTGAAATCCAGAACAAGCGCGGATATTCATGATATAATTAATGGACGGTGCATCTAACTCTTTGCCTTCCAAAGGGCAGAGGCAACCTAGCTGATAATTCAGCGAACAGACCAACTGCAAGTGGGTACTGTATCAGATTGAGCCGCGGAAGCCAAAATTGATGTTTCATGACTCATAGGCGTCCCCACCCACTAAGGTGAGCTATAAGCTTGTCTCATGAGTCATAGCAGTGTACCGGCACCAAACATTGGAGGCATCTAATCTATCACTTTCAACATGTGGAAATAAGGAAGTTCCCACAAGACTACTGGACCACATTCCCAAAAAGAAGGAACAAATTACCACTGTAGACAAGAAGATAAGGTATTGGACCCCATCTGGAAAGCAACAAATTGATCAGCTTTCTAAGTTCAAATGATGCCTTCCCATTATATAGGCATCCATGATAACAATCAAAGCAATCGTCTCATTAGTGTTAGGTCTGAGCTTGGCAGTTGAGTGATTATTAGCTCATATTGCTTGAAAGATCCAATTGTGATTGTCCAGATTCTTTTTTCTTTTTTTCTTTCTGCATTTTTATGAATGCCTAAGGTAGCAATAAACTTCAAGAAAGTAATGTCGAGTAAGTGTTGCCAACTGCAGTGAAGGATTTTGGATGGCGGACAAATATGAAATGTATAGAACTGGATCCACAGAGGAAGAAATTCAGTAAAAGCTCTTCTCTGAAGAAAAGGGTCATGTGAAACAGCTAACTCATATAATTGGGTTTTATGAACGACATGCTTGGACCAAGCATCTTTCATGGCCCCAAAAGATATTCCTATATCTTAAATTTGTTTTCTTCTGGGTAGGCAAGATATTATGCTATATATATATATATATATATATATATATATATATATATATGACAGAGGATATTAGGAAGTATGTTGATGGAGATGAAAATGGATATATTTGATGGTTACCTCAAGGAAAAGATTCACAAAGAAGTCACGTCTTCTAGGGTCCCCCTTGTAGCTAGCAGCCACGGCTCCCAGTGCATATAAGCCTCCTCTTCCACATAAGAAGGTGATGTGCCTATACATCCACCACTTCAACCATATCAGAGAGAGAGAGAGAGAGCCAAAAGAAAAAAATCATTGCTGTGCAATCAGGGTGGTCATTTCTCTAGTTTCAAAATAAATAAATAAAAGAATACCCATCCACCATTACTTCATCTTATTCTATCATATCAACCTTCCTGCATTTGAGATTTCTTGAGCTATTGATTTAATTTGCTTATTACAACAACACACCCCGTGTCGATTTCACACAGAAGATTTGATAATTGGCCGCGTCAGTCCATAAACATTTTGGTTAATTTAGGAGACAAAAGGTTGCTCGATTTAAACAAATTGGACCACCGAAGTTATTGAATTTGTTTCCACATGAATGATATGGACATTCACTGAAATGGAACTGAAGCAAGACTTACTGATCATTCATGTGGAAACTCATTCAAGGGGGAGGTTGATAACTTAGATTTATTTATTGCTCTTAATCAAGATACCTAAAAAAGTATTTATTGCTCTTTTGTTTTTATAATTTAATGAGTGACACTCTTAAAATATCTTTTACATACCCAGATTAAATCTTTTCATTCACTTAAAACAACTTATGTGCGCCATAATTAGAAGATTGATGCATATTTGTTTTGCGAAAAATGTTTTCTTGGATGGGAAAATCTTTCTTATTTATATTTTTGCTATGAACAAAAAATACTTTTCATTCACAATCAAAAATTAATGATGGAAATAAAAGAATTACACTGTTTTTCATTAATTTATTTTCTAATGTTGGTTCATACTAAAAAAAATCCAAAATAAAAATTTCCACGGAATACATAGACTCTTAACTAGGTAAGATTTGAAATCCAATGGCCAACAATTATTAGAACAATCCAGTTGTTTTAGAGCAACATTTTTCATTTTTTAAAATTCTTTAAAATGTTGTCTTTAAGATTTAACCTCATTTTTTACACAAATACCATAATTCATGTCGGCATATTCTGGGTCACAGCCCATAATTTACCTAGAGGAGGTCCGTGCGGAAACGGAACATGTGTCAACAATCTCGGAGCACAATAGCAAGTCCTGCTCGTCACCGGTAACTTCGTACGACCGCAAGCAGGTGAAAGCTGTCCCGAGCAAACCCGTATACACTGTCGGGTCAATACCCGTACCTGTTTTACCGTCTCTTTCCCACGTCACTTCAACTACCTGCATAGCACAACACAATAATTCACCTGCCTTGGATCGCCCTAACCACACGCTCACGAGACGCACTGTATTTTTTTAATATAACTTCTTTTTTCTTAAAAGATACTTATTTTATATATTTGTTATTTACCATGATGGTAAAAAAGTTGAAGAAAAATGGTGATAAGAATTCCTTTTAGATGTTCTGCACATAAAGTTGGGAAAAATACTAAATATGTAAACTTTTAATTTCAATGAAGAAAAAGATACTTTTTTACAAAAAAAAAAGAGTTTCAAACTTAATATTTCTCAAAAGATCATAAAGCGTGCCAGATAAACTGTAAGCTCATCTACAAATGGACAAATCCGGCCACAACAAAAGAAAATTATGGGTTATCGGACGGCAAAATGCATTACAATTCATTTTTAATGTTTTTAGAAAAAGAAAATAGACATCTCTCTTGCTTAAGTCATCTTCTCAAGGTTTTTTTTTTTTTTTTAATGACAAGAACCTGTGAACAGAGGACTACAAGGTCGACCTGTACAGAGGCAAAAACATAAGAAATGCATACCTGGTTCTTGAGAGAAATGGCAGCTCTGAGAAGAGTTTCATGAGGGAGTAGCATATCTGTGGACGTCGGATCTATGCGGTGAGTCAAATCTAGCCGTTCGTTGTTGTTCTCCTCGTGGTTCTCTTGAGAAGCTACCCCCACCACATATGACATGGTTAATTTCTCCTCTTGTTGTAGAAAGAAAAGAACTCTCTCTCAATATCCCTTGTCTATCCGAGCTCTCAACTTCACTTCTGCGTCTAGCTCTGACTGTTAGAGGATCTCCTTTTCTCTTAGGGAAACCCAGGAGGGAAGGCAAAGAGGAGCAACGAAAATGGGATGTGACGGAGTGTGTGTGTGTGTGTGTGTGTGTTGGTGTTAGGTTACGGTTTCGAATATTGGCGGTGTAGAACAGGGAGACATTTTTACATTTGCCACGCTGTCCGCTCAATGGATAAATATTGATAGCCTTTGTTAGGTATTTAATTACGGTGGATGGTTCTATTGTTTGTTAGGATTAATGTAAAATTGGTTGAGTTCGGTTTAATAGTTATTAATTATATTTTATGATAAATAATTATTATATGGAATAAAAACTGGTCTCGCGTCGTCGTATTATTATTAAACTTTTTACTTGTAATGATATTTTATTTAAAATATTGGTATAGCTATGGAAAAATTGCCACTAAAATGATATTTTGTAGTGGTGGTTTCTTCGTATCATACTAGTTTGTATGTTTACGTGCGCAACCAAGATTCTTCTAAATATAAAAATAAATAGGCAAGTTCAAGGAAATTCCTTAGTATTATTATTAAACCTAAAAATATAGTCACTAAATCTTTTTTTATCAGGATAATTTTTATTTATTAATGTATCTTATGTTTATCCCAGCAAATAGAAGGTTTTCAACTAAAATCATTGTTTCTGTTTTTTTTTTAAAAAAAATTATGATTGCTGTATTGAGTTGAGTTAATAAAAAATATCAAAATATTATGTTCATATTTTATGTGTAATTAAAAGATAAAAAAATCATAAATCAGATAAAATTATGTTTAAAATCTATTTAGAAATTCTAAAACTAAAAAAACAATTTGATTCGAATTTTTACAAACAATTTATTACTAGTATGATTATTTTCATATCATTTATGAAATAATTGAAAAATAAATTATTGAAACTAAAATAAAAATTTATAATAATATTTAAAAACCATTCAAAACTAAAAAGTAAATGAATTTAGTGAATTTTTTAGGAGTGTTAAAGAAACCAGAAAAAAAAATGATAGAAAAGGGTTAGTCCTAGTGCTTGGCCCATCAATAATAGACCGTGCACCCTTAATCTTATTTATTTATTTTGATTTTAATTGTTGTTTACATTTGTTTATTTTGTTTTTATTTCCTCTACCAGCTCTTGAACCCGCAACACCTACACTTATATATGCTCGTCAATCATCTAAATTATGGCAAAAAATTATCAAAAAATTAAACAATTATATTAATGTGTTTATTATTCATATAAATAATAATAACAACTTTAATTTTTTTCAAAGTGTTTAGGTAACGGGTTCAAGTCGTATCCAATTTGAAAGAGTTTCTAATTGTTTATTGGTAGAAATTTGGATTTAAATTTTAGATTAAATATGTTTGTGTCTACCGATTAGAGAAAGAAAGAGGGGATGAAAAGTCACGTGCTAAGCAGCTTAAGTAAGGATTAGGCGACAGATTTTCTTTTCATTGGTCATGTGCATGTCACATAAGATTCATTAAAAATTGTTTGTCAATATTATATCCCATTAACATAACAATTGCATGACATTTAACTATATATTTACGCTAATTGAAATTATTTCTCAAATATAAAGTTTTATTGAATGAATTATTAACAAAATAGCAATTTTAAATTATTAAAATACACAATTACAGAATGATATAAACTAAATAAGTTTAGCTTTCTTTCTTTTTTGATCGTCATAGCTTGCACATTAATTAAGATTATTTTTTTAGATAATTTGAAATATTATATTATGTATTAGACCAGTACATTAATTTATTAATGAAATTACTTTAAATATTAAATCAAAACTTGAACTCGAAAAATTATATATATATAACCAAAACTCTTTTAATCATGAGTTGAATTGTATAAATATAAAAATCTAATTTAATTTAAGAATATAATATCATAATTAAAAAAATAAAAAATTATGTGTAACTCAAGTTGTTTTCAAGTGCTTGAAGATACAAAGAGTATTTAAGAATATGGTAATGATTATTTTTCAAAGTGTTTTTTACTTGGAAAAATATTAAAATAATATTTTTTTTATTTTTAAAAATTTATTTTTGAAATCAAAACAATAAAAAAAATTAAAAAATTAATTTAAAATTAAATATATATATATATATATATATATTAAAAAAAAACAGATTAAGACCCCGTTTGTTTGCTGGAAAATAGTTTCCTTTTGGAAAGTAAATTCCAGAAAAATGAATTATTTTTTTATGTTTGATAGTGTAATGGAAAATAAATTGAAAAACATTTTCCAGTATTTGGTTATGTCATGGAAAATGAGCTGAAAAATAACTTATTAATATTTTATTTTTTTCAAGTTTATTAAAATAATGAGGAACAAATCTTACAAATTAAAAAGTTGAATGAGAATGAAATTGAAAAAAAATATAATTTCATAAATTATATCAAATAAAATAAATAATAATCAAAATAATAGAGATCAAATCTAAAAAATAAAAAAATTAAAAGATCAAGAAATTAAAATAATAATAATTAACATTTCATAAATTATTTCAAATAAAATAACAATTAAAAGAATGAGGACCAAATTTGATATATATAAAATTTCAATTAAAAAATGATATGAGAAAAGTAAATAATAATTATAAAAATAAGGACCAAAATTAATATAAAAATTAATTTTTAAGGAATGAAATTGAAAAAAAAATATTCAAAACAAAATATATATAGTAATCAAAAGTTTGAGAATTAAATTTGATATAATCAGCAAATAATATGACGTTTCTAAATTTTTCATAATTTTTTAAAAATATTTTTCGTCCAAAACAAAAAAAAATATTTTTTTGGAAACTAAACTAAATTTTTTTTAATTAAAAAGTATTTTTTATTAACTGAAAAATATTTTTATTAATCAATTTTTTTAATAATAAACAACACAGAAAAAATAGAGAGTGGTTTTCCATAAACCAGTTTTTGAGAAACAAACTGAGGATAAAGTAACTTCCAAACAATACTATGGACGGAGAATGATGTGTAAATACCAGCCGCTGGTTAGAAGTCATGATTAGGGAACATTGATTGAACTAGGAACCACCAACGTCTAGTTGAAACATCAATCAATATCTTCTTTTTTTGTTTTGCGTACGTGGTGCTACCTTATTTTGTGGATAAAGCTATTAAATTAAAACATTACCTTAAATTGTCTATCATATATATATGCAAAACCGATAAATTAGCCAAAAATTAAATTACATTTTTAAATAGTATGTTCCCATCATGTGATGACAAGTGTGAAATACGTTAAAGAAATTAATTAAGATTATCTTTTCAGACAAAAACTTAAAAGTGAGAATATTTAAAACAATTCTTTTTTATTTAAGTTAATTGAAAGCATATATCATAAAATGTAAAACCTAAAAAGAAAAACAACGAAAATGGATCTATATATCATGATTAAAGGTTGTTCAACTTTAAATCATTAAGTAGTTTATCTTACTATAAAAGATGATTTATATTTTATTTACAACTTCATTTCCTTTTAATTATAACAAGTTTATCTTGTTATAAAATATGTGTAAATTTTGAGGGGTATGGCTCAACTGGTCAAGTCATAGATTTGTTTCCTGAAGATCATCAATTCGAGTCTCACAAATCTCATGACTACTGGAGACTTACATGGTCGTTAACTTTAAGGCCTATGGAATTAGTCGAGGTACATGTAAACTGACCAGACATTCATGTTAATAATAAAAAAATATATATGTAATTCAGAAACAACTTGCTTGGGCGGTTTTCGTGTCCTATAAAGCTACCAAATTAGTTCTTGTTATTTGGATCTGTGATTCTTCGTGTTTTATTTCTATTTTATATTTCGGTTTCAATCAATATCGTTGTTTGTTTGTAGCAGCCACTTTCTGTCCAATTTTTTCTTGTTCTTTGTATGTTTTCCAGCTTTTTATCCCTAAATTTGACAATTTATCTCCATTATTTCTTATGAGAAATGACATCCCACCCAAGTAACAATGAAAAAAGGTTTTTTTTCAAAAAATGAAAAAGAAAAAAAAATAGGGAGGCAAACACAATTCGAATCCTCACTAGCAACTGAAGAAATTTAGTCTCCTGATCTAACAACTAAAGAACACCATGGTACAACCAAAAACAAATAACAGTCGCTTTAGATAAGGAAGAAATTTACTGCATTCCACTGCTATTACTGAGAAAATTAAATCCGATTGCATTTATCCAAGTTAATTATAACTTAATATATTTGAGTGGCGCGTGAGACGCTATTTAATGTCCAAAAATAACCTTATGTCATGTTTTTAGAAACGTCATTGTGTTCTCTTTCTCATAGTATGACACGTGATAATGTATGATAATCGGATTGTTGTCGGTGATCTTTTTTTTCCTCTTCTTTTCTCTTTTCTGCCAAATAAAATTTACAATTGTTCCCTTTATTTTTATTTTTTTAATTTCAATCCTCATTCTTTTGATTTCTTATTTCATTCTTATTCATTTTATAAAATTTTGTTTGTTTTCAATTTAGTCCTTATATTATAATTTCTCATATGGTTTTTTGTTCATTTCGGTCCTTATTCTTTTAATTTTTAATTTATTTTCTTGATTTTTTTGTTAAAGTTTTATTAGCTTTGAATTTCATCTTTCAATCAAAGTTTATGTTGTTTTATTTTTTCTAATTTCACCTTCATTCTTTTGATTTGTTTTTTCTTTTGTTAAATATATTTTTCAATTCAATTTAACTCTTGAATTGAAAGTTTTTGGTTTCCCTCTAATTAATTTTTATTTTATTTTCACTCTCATTCTTTTAATTAAAATTTTTTCTTAGATTCTTTTTGTGTAATTGATTTTTTTTTCTTGGTTTCATCTTTTGACATTTGATTTATTAAGTATTCGGCTTTGTATTTTTTTCATTTGTAGCGATTTTGATCTAATAACCCGGATCACGAGTTTGAGAAGTTAATTTTATTCGACATCTTTGTTTTGCTCATTTTCTTTTACAATATTATCGTTCTGCATTAGTTTTTTTATGTTGGTTTTGTGATTATCTTTGATTTTATTTTAATGGGTTTATTTTAGTCTCATGATATGGGTAACAGGTTTTGTTTTTTGTTTTTTTATAGAATTTTTTTAAAATTATTTTGTTTCATCTTTGATTTTAGTAATAAAATTCAGGAAAATTTCTTTTGAGTTTTCCATTTGACGAAGTCGTTTCAAGTTAGATAAAAAAAAGAGACTTTAACAAGAGAGTAGCCTTGATGAAGTAGATTGCAACCTGAAGGAGACTCAACCTTGGAAAATTCACCGGAATTTCTTAGAAGTTTCATTTGGTGAAAGTGATATCATAACAAGTCTATGGGCAAAGCCATTAAGATTTGAATTGGTAAAAAAACTCAAAGTTTAAGAAAGAGCTTTGTGGACCGTTTAATATTCAGCCTTGCCAAGAATGGAGGAAGAAAACTAGCAGAAGCTTCAACAGAAAAGTCCCTGCATTGTAACCAGAAAAAAAAAAAAAAATAAAATTTCTATGCATGCCCAAGTATTCAGATTCCGAGAACAAATTCATGAAGTCTTGAATATGAATATAGCCCTTGCCCTAAAATGATTTGCTCAACTAGAAGGAAATATTTAGAAGTAAGAGCATTAGTATAAGCGTCGCCTTGCATCATTAAATAAATAAAATAGCATTCAAAACGCTAGGTTTGATCGACTAATCTAACCTTTGAGGTCAGAAATTGGTCCTTTGATAATGCATTAATTAGAACCTCGAAGTCTCAAGTCTTTCTATTTTTTTCTGGTAATAATGTAATCCAAGTGGATAATGAGAAAAAAACATTGACATTGTGAGCTGATCAGGTGAGCTTTTGCCTTGTGAAAAAAGATAAACTATGTATACCACTGAAACAAAATTAAATGCATGTAGACAACAAGTACAAATGGTTATTCACCACCAATTGATTGTCCCCTTCTGTGTGATCCTCCTCTCCTCAGTAGAATATCACCAAATCTTCGTATATATGCTCTTTTTCTCGTAGAGTTTCTTTCACTCTCTGGGTCATTGGTCTGAGCCCCGTCTATATGGTCATAATTACCCGGTTTTGTTTCTTCTCCAACATTTGTTAATTTTTTCATGCGAGGCACTGCTGCGGTTGGTGATTCTGCTTGCTTATCAAATACTGATCCCCTAAGTAGATCAGGATTTTCAGAGTCCTCATCCTCATCATTGTTTTTTTGTTTATCTGTAGTTTTGTTGTTCTCATCTACATCCCTGTGTTTGTTTGGAATTATTAGCTCTTTAAGACTGAAACTCCATGTACGGCCCAGTTTCTTGCCGTCTTTGTCCTGTTTCTCCTCTGCATTCTGTGGCTTTTCCTTGAGTTGGTTTTCCTTATCTTCTACTTTAAGCTCCCTTTCCGATGCTTTAGAGAGAAACTGCTTCAACTCCTTAATTTGCTCGAGAGTTGCAGCTTCATTGATCCTAAGGTTTTCGTTCTCTTGAGTAATGAAAACCAAAGCATTGTCTTTTTCAGCTAAGACGTCTTTGAGTTTGGAATTTTCATCCCTGGCAATCCCGGCAGCTTCTTTTGCAACATTAGCTTCATTCAGGGCCTGTTTAAGTATATCGCGCACCTTCTGATTCTCTTGTTTAGCTATCTTGTTCATGTTCTCGGCTGTTCTAAGCAATTCAAGAAGTTTATTGTTCTCTTCACATGCGTATGACTTTTCCTCTTCAGCTCTTTTGATACAATCGACAAAGCCTGTCTCTTTCGCATTCCATGCCAGAAGCGACTCTTCAGCCTCTATTTGCAACCTCTCTGCTGTTTTTTTATATCGATCCGCTTCTTTCCTTTCTTCATTCAAAAGAGTTCTATACTTGTCCTCAAAGCTATTTATGTTCTCCTGCAAGATTTCTGCCTCCTTTTTGAAGCGCTCCAGCTCTTCCTGGGTTAACTTGAGCTTCTCCCTTGTTTGAGTGGATTCTGTTGCAACTTCTGTTAGCGCCATTGCCAAGCCATCCATTGCCTTCTTGCTGTTCTCTTCTGCTTCATTTGCTAGCTTCAGTTCACGTTTAAGCAATTCCATCTCCTCGAGTAGACTCTTGGTCTTCGATGCCGAATGTTTTTCGCCCTCCTGATCATGAGTCCGGTTCTGTCTATCCAGGTGAAGTTCAGACTTGAGACTCTCTAATTCTTTTTGCAATGAAATTTTATCTCCATCATGTTTCTCCAACTCCTCTACCTGCTTGCGAAGGGAAGTAATCTCAAGCTTCGATTCTTCAAGCAGTATCTTGGTCTGCTCAAGCTGCTTCGTTTGGGCGGCAAATGAATCTAGCAACTTCGTTTCTGCTTCGTTCCCTTTCTGTACCTCAGCCTCAAGTTCTTGAATTCTTTTCTTGCTATGGGATAATAAATCCAATGTACGTGCCTCGGTTGATTTAACATTACTTAACTCTTTGTTCAGTTTTTCCAAAGAGTTATCTTTCTCTAGCAATTTGGCCTCCGCCTCTCGTAGCTTTCCAACTTCAGCTTTCAAGGATGTGATAGCCATTTCTTTGATCTTCAACTCTTGATTTGATTTTGACAATGATTCCACTACTGAATTGAGTTCCACAAATATATCAGCAACCTTCCCATTAGACATTGCTTCTTTTAACCTGGAATTTGACTCATCGGCCACCTTCTTCATCTCTTTAAGCTCATCACGTGCTCTATCTCTTTCCCTTTCTGCTACATCCAGCCTCTGCTTTAAATTCCTCAGCTCCCCTTCAACTTGCCCCTTATCTTGTTGCATCTTTCCAACTCTTAAGATTCCGTTCTAGCCACGACAAAGAACAAAAACACATGATTATTATATGAACTACCTTGACTCCAATTCTGAACTATTGCGCGGTGATTGGAAAGGAGAATTTGATGTAGAACAGGAAAGAAGTAGTAAGGGGGGAATAGAAAAAGGGAGGAAATCCAAGGAAAAAAACTAAAAAATGAGCAGCCAAAATCCATTGTCAATCATCAAATAGGAAACTCAAATGCTCAATGTGTACGTTTTAATACAGAAACTGAGCAAACAAAAACAAATAGGATCAGACTATACAACGAAGAGCTAAATTTTCTAAAAAGTTCTGGGAATAGCATGATTAACCAAATCAAACAAATGATCAAACAAATAATATCCTGCAAGTCTTGTTGGTTTCTATCAGAATTATGAGAATTTAAGCACAAAACTCTCTTTGCCCCATATTAGACATTTGTGTACAGTCAAAGGAGAATTAAATACAATCCTACATAGATAATGAATAACAACAAAGGCCGGAACACAGGAAATTGAAAAAAAATGGAAAAGAAAACAGGATTGTTACCTCAGATGAGTATGTGATCTTTCAGGGCTGTTGTTGGAGGGGACTTGATAGACTTTGGGATTGATTTGTATGTTTGCTCGTTCCCTTTGCTATGTTTCGAAGCAGAAATGGCTTAGATACAGTCAAGGAAGGGTTCTTAATTTCATAGAAATCTCCAGGGACTTTGAAACCACGCCAAATATATGCATGAAACCACAGAATAATATATTAAAAGTTAAAGAGGCAAAGAGAGGAAGAAACAAAAGAACCATTCAAAGCCAAAAAAAATGCAAAACAAGAAAAACATTAAAAGATATGACACATAATAAAAGAGAAAATAACGCATGGAAATCTTCAAGGAAATAAGGCGCAAGAAAGGAAATGAATTACCTAGGAAATAACCAGCTAATGCACAGGTTCTGTTTGGATGACAACGTTATTAATTGAATTGTTCCTTGTTAGTCTATCATGCATCTTCTAGATTTGGAAACTTCAAGACAAGGATCTCTCAAAAACAATATTTTTCTTCGAGAAATCAGAGAGAGAGAGAGAGAGCGTTGGGTTTGGTTTGTTTGGATATGTAAGAAATAACCCAAGTTGGCGGGTTTTCCACTAGGCCAAACTGAAGGCTTTAAACTGAAGAATAATATAAATATATAATAAAAAGGGGTTTAAAGTCAAAGAGATTTGTTGTTTTCCTTCAATCTTAATGAGTTTGAATTCTCAATTTGTATTTAAAAGAATTCATTTTTTTAAGATTTACTAGATGATGTTAAGGATTAAATATTAATTAATATATAAATCAATTTAAAAATATCTTTTATTGGCTCTCTGGTAAGAAATCGGTGGGGTTGTTGATATTGGCCCAGTCAGCTCGTGTTAAATTATAGTTGTTCATAGCTGGCATGACACGATCGGCGAAGAATTCCAAGAACTGAACATTCTCTGTAGATGCTGCTTTGAAAAAATAGTCACTGTCAGGAGGAAGCCTCCTCACGTGTTGTCACCAAAAATTCTTTTTTTTTAAGTTTTGCCTCTGGGCCTATGACCCACGCTTTCAAATTAATTTTTAAAACCTTTGTGTTATAAATGTGTTTGTGAGTCAATGAAGATTTTTTAATAACAAGATGATCTTTATAATTAATAAAATAATTTAAAAATATATATTAATCAATAAATAAATAAATAAATAAATATGAAAGACCGCTTTTATAACCATATATGTGTCGGTGGGGCTATTTTTATTTTCAAGAAGGACAGCACTCTAATACTGGTTACTAGCATCAGTTTTGACGCTAATTACATACTAAAATAAAAAACTAATCTTTCTAATAAAAGCAAACAATAGATGTAAATATTTTATACTTATTATTCTTTTTTATTCTATACTCTTTTATCTTAAATGTTAATTCTCGTTGCGCATAACAAATGTTGTATACATGCAACTTGTTTATATAAAATATAGGAGGGAGGGAATGATTGTGAATAAATTATAATAATTCCTTCTAAGCATTAGTAAATTAAATCTAATTATAAAGTTAATTACTTATTTAAAAAAACTAAAACTACATATTTAAAAAAATAAAAAAGGATATTGATTAAGATTTATATATAAAACTAATATATTATATATATATATATATATATATATATATAATATATATATATATATATATATATGGATGCTTTTAGGCCCGGCAAGCAAAGCAACGATTAGGTTTTTTTTTAAAAAAAAAATACATAACATGTTATCTATTTAAGTCTTTTGATGTGATAGTTTTTAATCATATCTTTTTAGTGAAAAAAAAAAACAAATTAGGGTTCGAGTTATTAAATCTTAAAAACACTATAAGAAACTCAATAATCATCCAAAGACTAAAGCATGAAAAATAATAAAGTTTATAATTGAAATATAAATTGGTAAAACAACATGGATCAAATAATAGATAAATTGAAGCTTTAGGGATTAAATTAAAGTTTTATGTAATCTAAATGGATTCTATTTTTTTTTTGTTTTTTAATTAAGTCTTCTTCTTTTAATTTCAATTTTTAACAACAATTAAAGCTCTATTTCACAAAATCAATATTTAATTCAACATTCATATATCCATCGATATTAATTATATGTATAGGAGCACATGTATATAGAAAGAAACCCCAACACATTATAAAATCATGCTAACTTGGGATAATGAAATTGCATAGAAAACAAGATTTAATAACCATAATAATATTAAGAAAAAAAAAAAAAACCATGCATTGTTCATGTAAACAGTGCAGTCTAGATGCTCATTACACTCTATATAGTGATTCTCCTATCTCTTTTAGTTTATTTGATAACTAGGTGGTGATTTTTTTTTATTATACAAACCCCCGTCTATTGTGATTATATTTATTTACTCGATTCGATCAAATAGAAACCATGTATATTGAAACTAGAAAATTTATAAAAAAAATTTATTTTTTATGACATAATCCCTTAATATTCATATAAAAGCTCCTTACATTAAAGAGCCATTTCTCCATATCCAGGAGCAAGGGTCTTAAATGAGAAGATGAAGAGCATTTGTCAAGGAACCTTGGAAGAGATACTCTTGTCACTGTTACTACCTCTCAACTTCTTGATGTCCACTGTGACTTCTTCCCCGTTGCACAGAATGACGTGAACAATTTATGTAGGGAAAAATAATCAGCTTTAGAAGTTAATTGATTCTACTTTTCTTCAAATAAGCTGTCTTTGGATAATCCAACTATAGAAGGAACTTGCCTTGTACAATCTCTGTTCGTAAACAAGTTATCTTCCCTGTAATCTTTATGTGAAAGCACTTCAAACATACAATATCCAGGAAATAACGTTCCTCTGAGCTCTTCTGCAGAGAGAAGTAGAAAAGGAAGGTTTCTGCTACACAATAAGCTCAGGAATGTTGCAATTCAATCCAATTAAAGCGAGTTAACTCTAGATTAAATGACACATGTTCTCCACAATATAAACAAGACACCACATGTGATTCAAGAGAATCAAAACCATTTTCTTATAACAGCTGCAAGCTTTGGCTTTTTTTATAGACAAAAGACTAGAGCAGGCAGGAAAACCTGAAACAATGACTGGAAAAACTGTAGCTTAACCTTATAAAATATCTTTGAATGTGATAACATCACTGCTTCCAAATCAACCTCTTTCACGCATGCCCTGCCAAAGACTAAACATCAGGCTAGAAACCAGCGATTTTAGCAAATGACAGTTAGAGTAGTGAAAATGCGTTTTAACATTACATGTAATACCCTCCCTATCCTAACATTACTCTGCGAGCATAATTTAAATGTTAAAACCTTTCTAATTTCGCCTTCGCTCATATCTCTGCATCCAAGTTGCAGCACTCCACATGACCATTTATAAGCAAACGAAGAACCGATGCCCATGATACTACAGTCCTCTTGGGCTTTGATGCGAGAGAGCTCTTTTTTTTTCTTTTTTTTTTTTTTTGGGGGGGGGGGGGTGTCAGCAGGCAGCGCGTTGATGGATGCTACCTTTTCTCCAGTAGGCATTTGTGACAGGGTTCCAAGCTACCCAAGTCTTTTGTGGGCATTTGATCGAATAGTTGAACTACCTTAATCATATCTGCTACCCCGAGATTGGCAGCATTGACAAAGTGGGGGTTTAGCTAAACATACCAGCTATTGCCTAACGGTAGGTATTATGTAAACCCTGATTGGGCAGCTCTTGGCTCAGCAAGCCCCCCTGCAATCACATGACTTGTATTTCTCAGGAATTCCATTCTTGACTTCCACGGTCAGGGAGGACCGTCATTCTAATTATGACCGGGTTAAAAGTCCTGGGAAAATTTAAAAGTATACCCATGTCAGAACGCCTGTCAACGCCTTGTACATTTCTATACGAGCGCTGCCTTGGTCGCCAGAGCTCAGACCAAGGTTGTCAAAAACCATGCCTCAGACCATATTATATTTTGCCTGACACTAGTGAAATCATTTTATTCGCAAATTACACTGGCAGTGCCAAGGTCGGCTTTCTCAAAAACTTGATGCTAAGGTCCATTCTGTTGATGGCGTGTTGCAGTTCTGAATAATTCATTCGACCTACAGGGCCTAGAGGGACCCACGGTACACACACAAACATTTCGCTTTTACATATAAAAGGGTGCAAATCTTGAAACTAAAGATTTTGCATCACTCCATCAACGATGACAAAATTTGAACAATGGAGAGGGGGCACGAACCTAACCAGCAGAAAAGCAGGCCTTGGTGTGTTTGGCCGAACGAAAGTATCACATTTTGCTATATTCTTCGACATGCAAGAACCGGGATATCCAAAATCTCTTTTGAAACAAAAGAAGTACATAGCCTATTAACCCTTTCAAGCTTCGAAACTCGGGAGTCTCAACAGCACAAGCCACACCAAACCTTGCGATAGCTTTGGCGGTTAAAATAATAAGTTTAAAATATTTTTAATTGTGATTTTAAAAAATAAATTTTGAAAACTATATTATAATAAGATTCATTTTACAAAATAAATCATAACCAAGACTTAAAATATGCGATAATACGATAAATTTTTGCATACAAAATAAATCATAATAGAGCCTCTCCATTAAAGACTACATAAATACTACATTTAGATACTGTTTTTGAATAAAAAAGATAAAATACAAGATAAAAAAATTAAAAATAAAACTATGTTTAATAATAGTATACAAGATCAAGTGGTTATTTTTATATTATTTTTTGTTATAATAAACAAAATAAAATAATATAATTATTTTAATTTTATTTTATTTACTTGAAATTAATAATATTAGAATAATTTTAATTATAAAACCAAGATCAATTTAAAGGTTGATCATAACTTATACTTTTTCTTGAATCATTTTCTAGTTGAGTTTTAAAATTATAATAATTTTATTTTTATTTATATATTAACTCGAATCGAGTATCTAATTAAACCTCTTAACCTATAATCTAGATTTCATCTTGCTTAACATTGACTCGGATGAATACAAACACAAGTTAACCCACTTGATTCTGACTTTGCTCCCAGCTGTCCCTTGAATTAAAAATTATAAAATTATAATAATAAAGTTAAAATTGATACAAATAACTTAAGTTAACCCTCCGACACATAATCCAGATCTTATTGACCTTATTGCTACACGACCCTCAATCAAATCAAGTTTTAAAACCGTGATCATATCTACTATTATTATTAGGGTAATCAGGCTAACAGTCAACTTCAATTGTGACAGACTTGCACCGAATCAAACCTTACATCATCAAGTGATGCTAACCCCCAAAAGAAAAAAAATTATATTAAGTTATTTAATCTTTAAATACTTTAATTGAATAATTTTAAAATAGAATTTTTAAAGGGATATAAAAACTCTTGTTTTAAAAATACACAAATTTACTCTCTAATTATCTCTCAAATGTCCCATCCCTCCTGAGAACATGCGGTGAATAAACAGGGGCTATTTTAACTGTGGCATATAAAAATGGCCAACAAAAACTACCAAAAATACCAATCACCAAACAGTCAATAATAGGCTGCCAAATCACCAAGACAAGACCCCGACAAGGCGGCACTCAACCGTACGGGCGGCACCTATCGAGAATACCACAAAGAGACAATGGACACAACCATAGCAGCTCTTCCCGATCCAAACATAAGAACCCACCGCCGATTTTGACGTTGAGAACATAGTTTGCGTAGAACACCTACCGTTGGAAGCCTCAAAACCACACGGAAACCAAAAATTCGTTTCGCCAACATCTTCCCAGTTGACAACGAAAAATTGATCCAAATTCGAGATTTAACAAAACTTAACTACGAATTATATCAAAAATATAGGCATTTGTTCATGCAACCACTTCCTTGTGGCCTCATGTCACGAAAGAAAAGACAACCGGTCATACAGAATTACAACAGAATAAAATATATCAGAGGTTCAATCCCCACAAGATAAAACACCATCTAATAACCCCACCATCACACAGCCTTCTACTAACCCAACCATCACACAGCCTTACACCACTACCACCAAACCTATCTATCAACTACCTAAACTTAGCTGCTGCTGATGATTAAAAGAACAATGTTCTCCCCTTTCAGCATGTGCCCCCTTAAGCACGTTCACCCCTGATCCTCCTAGCCAGCTGGATATCCTTGGGCATTATGGTGACCCGTTTGGCATGGATGGCACAGAGGTTGGTGTCTTCGAACAGCCCAACAAGGTATGCCTCAGCTGCCTCTTGCAGTGCCAACACAGCATGGCTTTGGAAACGCAGATCAGTCTGCACCCCAAAAAAACAGAAAATGCACTATCATCAGCATCGAAACACGAAATCCACATCCATAAACACTATCAAGATAATAACTACCGAATCAATAAATCATACCTTAAAATCCTGGGCAATTTCACGAACAAGCCTCTGGAAAGGGAGTTTCCTAATCAGGAGCTCAGTACTCTTCTGATACTTACGGATTTCACTGCATTGCATAACATCAACATATTAACGTTTTAGTTAATTAACAACAAAATACCTAATCAGAAACAAGCAATGAACAAGTGCACAGCCCATTCGAAAAAGGAACAGTTTTCTATAACTCACCGAAGAGCAACAGTTCCAGGGCGGTAACGGTGAGGCTTTTTCACTCCACCAGTGGTTGGGGCAGACTTACGAGCAGCCTATTAACACACAACAGAGACTTCGAATTAACAGAATAACACAATTTAATGCAAGTTGCGCCCGCCAAAACACAAAAAATTAGACCGGATGGAATAAAAGAGAAAAAAAAGTACCTTGGTAGCGAGCTGCTTCCTTGGTGCCTTTCCTCCAGTAGACTTACGAGCAGTTTGCTTGGTACGGGCCATCTATACACAACCAATTCATCAGAAACAATCATCCAAATAACAAATAAAAGACAACATTTAACATTGATTAACACAACTTCATGCAGATATTGACCACCTCGCTTTAGGCCTCCTGGGCAACATTTGAGAAACTGAAGAAAACATAATCAAAACCACACGTCTTAAGCAGATTTAATATCTTTGATCAAGCTTATAGCATAGGCCATGAACCAAAATGTGTTTTCCTTACATTTTCTAAGCAAGCAAACATAACCACAATTCAACAAATGTTATCGAAATAGGAATGACCTTGAAACTATTACACAACTAGTGACATAAAAAACAGTTCCATCGAAACTTATACGTCTAAAAAATCCTAAATTGGTTTGAAAGTTGATATCAATAATCGCAATCATAACAACGCAAGAAAAATTAATTAATTGAAACGAAAATGATAAATAAACCGTAAACTTCGAAAAGGATCCAACAATTTCAAACACCGAATCAAGAACACACAAATTCAATACCCAAAATCCCCCAAAGCAGACTTTAATTTCAAACAACAAGTAACCCTAATGATCGAAGAACTTAATCAGAAACCCTAAATTAGGAACAAGAGAAAATAGAATACTCCAAAAAAAGGCACCTTTGAATCTCTTCAAGAATCTCTCGCTCCCTCCCTGCGTCGAATTTTTGTAAAGTTTGAAATCTAGAGAAGTCAAGGCTTACTTATAGAGATTTGGAGTTAGGAATCGGACGGGTAAGATTGGATATCTTTGTGCTTTCTCCCCTTGTTATCGGACGGTTTAAACATTGTTAATTTGTGTTTTCTCTACTTGATATGAACGGCAAGGATGTGGTCTTAGAGAAGTGACGAGGATCGCGAAGGCTTGATTCTACAGTTCTATTGGCCGAGGGAAGTGACCCTTTTTTTTTCTGTACTTTTATGTAGTATCGTGAATTTTGTAACATGTAATTCGATCCTAATAAAGGTCGGCAAAAATTTAATATTTGTTTTTATTTAAAATTATTTTTTTATGTATTTTAATATTATTTTAATATGCTAATTAAAAAAATTAAAAAAAAATATATATTATATATATATATATATTTTTATATATTTATTAAAAAAACACTTTAAAAATTATTATTGTCATGCGTCCAAGAACCTTCTTAAGAGATTGTAAGGAAGGACTTGCTTAATGCTGGCATGAATGACATATAACAAAGTCTTTTAAAATATGAATTTTGAATACTATTATATAAATACAATTTTGATAGGTTATCTTTTATTAGAAAATACGAGAATTGAATCGAATCATGCAGTTTGGAATGTTTAGAAATGAATTGAAATTTATAATTTGATTATATTGTCTACTCATTTAAATTATGTAAATATACTTCTTAGTAAGTGTATGCTTCCAATCTTATTTTGATTAATAAACAATTAAAATTCACGGAGCCTCGACAAAAATCTTATTGCGAGTAAAAAAAAGGGAGCATAGGAGTTGTGAAACTACATTTATGTTCTAAAAGATCAATGGGCCAAAACTAATTGGTTGTATGTTATTGAAGTGTACCATAATTTTTTAAATTATTTGAAAATATAATAAAATACTTTTTTATTTTTTATTTTTTTATATAAATATATCAAGATTATCAGAAAATACTAAGAATATCAATTTAATAATTTTTCAAATCAAATATACCTTTAAAATGTACGCAAACATAGCTCCAATCTTGAGTATTACAAATTCAAGGTTATGTTTTTTTTTATTATTATTATCGTGGGGTGTCCAGGCCAGCTTGCGCGCACCACGACTATTCCCCACGGCCCACTGAACATCCTGCAAGCCCAGTGAGCAGGTAAGGCACCGCGGGGGTGACAGGCGTGCACATAAAGGATCGAACTCGGGACGGGAGCGGAACAAGTCACATGGTTGACCACTGAGCTAGACCCTCAAGTGCAAATTCAAGGTTATGTTTGTTAACAAGATGTGTCGCACACCTCCTTAACAAATGTTCTTTAACTTTGTGTTACACAAACTTAAGTAACAAAAACACTAGTTATAAGCATAGTTATCAAACTCAACTTGGAGATTGACCAAGCCAAGAGGCCGAGTCGTGGCTCACGGGTTGACTGAGTAAACCTAGGAAAGTTTTTAAAAAATATATTTGAAATTTTAATATCTTACAGAGAAAAATTATGAAACAATGCCTGTAAATGTGGACTATAAAAAACAAATATGAGGTATAAAATGTAGAATAGTTATCTCATACTGGAAAGTTAATAAACAATCTATGTGAATGTAGACTATAAAAAAAAATGTGAAATGTAGTATATTTATTTCATATCAAAAAATTTAAAAACAATTTATATGGATATAGCTATATATAGTTACCTCATATTAAAAAATAATGCATGTGGATGTAGCCATATATATTTATCTCATATCGAAAAATTAAGAAACAATGCAAGTGGATGTAGGTTATTAAAAAAAAATACGAGACATGAAGTGTAGTATAGTTATTCCACATCGAAACGTAAAAATATGAAGTGTTGTATAGTTATCCTACATTGAAAAGTTAAAAAATAATCCATGTTGATATATGCTATATATAGTTATCTCACATCAAAAAATTAAAAAATTATTTATGTGGATGTTTATTATAAAAAAAAAATAAAAAATATATAATAATTAAACATGTAAGTACATATAAAATGTTCAATTATGCAAGAATAAATTGAGTCATTTGCCCAATATTCATCTTGTTTTTGTTTTTTTTCCCCCTCCAACTTTCATCCCTTTTTTTATCTCTTGAACACTAAAACACATAAAAAATCTCAAAACTATTAGAATTTATTTTAATAAAAGATATATACGAGGTCAAGTTTAAAGTGGAATCTTTTTTTTTGGGGGGGTTAAAATTCCATTGGAAATTATTCATTAATAGTAGTTCATTATCATGGAATATTAACATGATTAAAATAAATTATGGATAAATAAAAAATTAATCTTAAAGAACCCTTAGCTAACATGTTTTTATGAAATAAAAGTTCAATACTTTGTATCCCGCATAGAAAAAAAAAAGATTTTCTTGTAGTTTATATAATGGAAAGTTGAAGAGTCATAAATGAGCTTTAGCAAAATAGTTTGAGTTTAACGCGCACGCACTTGGCTCGGCTCCGGCATAGGCCTTAAGTGTCGGTTTGGTTATGTTTTTTGCTAATCTATTTTGGACTCGAATTTGATTTTTTTATAAATATTTCTCTACTCATATAGAATTATTTTTTTGTTGGTCTATTTATGAATATCCAACCCATGAATAAAGAGTATGAACATTTAATCTTCTTCATCTTCCTGAATAGTTTTCAAAGGAAATACATATTGTTTTAAACTAAAAATTATCAAAATTTTATTCTTTTTTTAAAGGGTTATTTAAGGTCAAAAGATGAGAATTAATTATGGTTATTTCTGATGATTAATCCTTCACTAATATAAGTTCAACAAATTAGTATAGATATGAGTTAAATGGAAGATGTTCATCACACTAAATTGTAGCTCTCTAGCCTTTTACCATGTGGTTTTTTTAGCTTTTTTTCCCACTCCTTTTGCCATGTCTTTAACTTTTTTCATCCCCTAATCTAGTGCTTTTTATTTAGGGATTTTAAGTTTTAAATTTCTCTAGTTCCTAGACCTTGTTTATAATACATTTAAATAAGAAGGAGTACTTGGAACTAGACCTTGTTTATTAATACATTTAAATAAGGAGTACTTGGAATATGGGAGGCTAATTACAAAATTATTATGTTCACATCATGTGAGGAGCAATAAAAACTTGATGATAAATGATTTATCATTAACAGCAACAAACTATTACTTGTTTTTTGTTCTAAGATCTTCAATAAATAAGTGTCTTAAACTTCCCCAAGAATTTCCCAAGACAAGACAAGATGAATTGTCGATTCTCCAATAAATGTCAACGACTTAAACATTTACTAGTTTATCATTAATTATTTTTGCTTTGTATGTGAAAGTGTGCATACTAGGATTTTTTATACTTAACTATAATCCTATATATGTGTGTGCACGCACATGCTAGATTGTTTTGATCTCTTTAATGGTTTAACTTGACCACATAAAAACGCATGCTATACAACCTAAATGTTTGTAATATCTAGTTACAATTACAATTGGAAAAAAAAAAAAAACTAAAACTCTAAGGGAAAATATTGTTCCCCGAGGCATAAAATTATTATGGATTGTGATGGTATTTTTTTTTCTAGTCACTCAAGTTCTATATAGAAATTCAATTTTATCCTTTTAAATTGGGTTGAATTGGGATTGAACTTGATATTTTGCTTTAGATAGTTTCGAGTAGGGTTCTCGCAATGTCAGGAAAAAATAGCTTTAAGTAGATGCTTGTTTTGGCAAAATTAAATGAGGTTGTATTGTTTTAAAACAATTTAAGATATGGGGACTAAATTTGAACAATAAACAAATATTCAACCCCCTCTTCTTAAAAGAATCAAAGATTGAAGTGCATGCAAGGAAAATATGAGCCCCAAGTTTTTTTTTTTTGTCACTCAATTCTTATTCTTATAAACTTCATCCCTTAAAATGTAATTGTTTCGAGATTGTACTTAACAATGGTTTTTGTTTGTCTAGATATAAGGATTGCACTATATCAAGAAAAACTTTTGATGAATGATTGATGCTCAGTATTGCAAAATAAAGCTTAACTTTATTTATCTAAAATAATTAAGGCTTGAGGGATCATATTTAAAAAAGAAAACAAATGGGGTTAAAGGGTAATGACAAATGGGCAATGCACACGACAACATGTAAAGGAATTCGTCGAGTTTTAAAGGCACATGCATCTTCCTTTAGTATTAGAATGTTGCTATCTTTTGTGGCATTCCATGTGTCGTCAAGAGACATTTCTAGCAGTGCGACGCGTGTGGTGGTTGGTTGCACATGGAGGGCAATTTTTTTTTCTTATCTTCATTTTCTCTCTCTCTCTCCTCTCCTTTGAAGTCACACTGCTCTATAAAAAAAATCAAAATTGTCCTCTCATTTTGTTTTTATTTTAGATTGGGTTCCTTTTCTTTTGATTTCTTTTTTTTTGGTCTTTTTTATAATAGATTTTTTTTTCAATCTAATCTTTCAATATTTGATTAGTTAGGAATTGAATTTCATGATTTTTTCAATTGAGGTAATTCCGATCTCATAACTTAGGCTACGAGTTTGAAAAGTTCACCCGGCTTAACATTGTTCTTTTTTAGATCCTTTTTTACATTAATTTTCTTTTTCAAATTCATTCGTCAAAAATGAATTTGCTAGAGACCAAGTTTCATAATTTTTTTCGATCTTATTTTTACGGGGCTATCTCAATTTCATGATTTGGATCACGAGTTTGACGATTCAGCTTGTGTTGACTCAAATATATTTTTTACGGTGTTTTTTTTTTAAATAATGTTTTTTCAGTTTCGTCCTTGAACTTTAGGTTTTTTTTAGAATTAAACTTCATGATTTTTCTTGTTTTGCCTTCTATTAGGTTATCCCATTCGGATGGTCCGCCCATGAGGTTTGGTGGGTTTACTTGATTTTACTGGTGTTTTTTTTTGTGTTTTGTTGGTTGATTTTTCATTCAATTTCATTTTTCTATGTTGAGTTTGTTGGAAAGTCAACTTCAAAACTTTCTTTGATTCGTTTTCTATATGGTTATCTTGAAATCGCTACTTGGGTTGTGGGTTTTGCATACTAACTTGGATTTTTTATTTTTTTATCATTTAGTATTGAATTGCCTGAAAATTAAACTTTATAATTTATTTTTTTAACCAGTGTTTTTTTTATACAACTCATCATGATCAGTTTTGTTTTTAAACTTGGTCCCATTGTCTTTTTTGTTACCATACAAGTAAATAAGACCAACAATTATTGGACCTAGAAATATCTATTACCCAGGCAGTGAGATTTTTCTTTCTTATTTAAAATACTATTAACTGCATTTAAATATCTCTTTTTACATTTTTTTTTATTGGCCTGCGGCATAAAACAAGCACTAATCTATAGCTTTCTAAACAGCAAAAACTTCATGAATACTTCATTTTTTTTTCCTGTTTTTTATATATAGAAAATTACATAATAAACTCGTCTCACTTCGTATTTTTCTTTGTTTTTTTCACATGAGGCATGAACATGATTCGCCGTAACCATATTCAAGCGTAGTCTCTCTGTTGATGTAGCCTTTTGCTATTACATTGATAGATAGATCATAGACAGATAGAAGATTGACCACGCTGATTGTACATCTATTACATTGTCTCATAATGAAAATTACATTTCAATTTTGTCATCTGACATAATTTGGATACATTTTATTGAGATGATTACGTTATTTATGAATTAGATTTAAATAATATGAAGATTAAAAAAGTAAAACTAATTATTACATCCATTGCTGTGGGAATAAAATCCCGAAAAGAGAAGCGGTGAGCACAACCGTAGCTCGAACAGGGACCCACCCAAGAACACCGAACAATTAAGCCGAGTCGAATTTGTAAATTGCAAAGCAATTTTAAAGGATTCCAGTGCTGATTTACATGTGCCTTTCCCGCGGCTTCAGCAATAATGCATGAATCCGTTGCCACTATATAAAAAAAAAAAAACATATATTCCCTTCGACTGACTAACCTGATTTTTCTATTACAAGAACAAAAAAATTAGCACTAGCTTGATAACAACTCTAAGAAAGTATAAGCCAATTAGATTATACACCGACGAACACCTAAACAACTTAGCATCTATTTTCATTAACAACTGGAAATCATCAAGCACCGTCCTAAGACAGCAAACCACAACGTGTAAGTTGGCATGTCAACCATTAAACAAGCAGAAACAACCATGCGCAGCCAATTTTCTCTTCTTGACCAGCAGTTTGAAATGCCTTTAAAACCTACTGGTCTAATTCCTGGAGTTATTTACCTCATTAAATTAATTGAAGTTGAGAGCCAGAAACCCGCACTTTTATCTTGCTTCCTTGTCATCAAATTGAAAACAATCTGCAACCTTAAGATGATTTGCGAGCTGGATTATAGCTGACTGCACAACTTCAGATCTCGCAGAGACAGAACTGGGAAGATGGGGTAGGCAAACGGGCAGATATTGCTCATCTTCTTCAGGAGGGCAGAAGACCGAGAGCACGGATCTGCAGAATATGAATCTGGAGACACATTCCATAAACATATGTTGGAGGATTAGCTAAAATCCAATAATATATCCAAACTAAAAACAATAATTACATAGAAAGGAGCAAAGAATGAAAAGGGAAAGGGTCCTGCACCTACATGGCCAACCTATTGTTGTAAGAACCATTTCAGCCACAAGTCAAGAACCATCAAAATGTATAAAGGATATTGAACAACTCCACAGATTACTAATACTTTGCTTCTATTGAGAGATAACTGTACCTAAGAATAAGCCTCCGTAGAAATGGATCAGATAAAACTTGTGCCCAAACCAGATCCAGGCCTTTTGATGTACAGAGAATAACCTCCCACTCAGAGAATGCAAGGGAAAGTATCTCCTCAGCATCATTATAAGAATCCTAAAAGAAAAGTGTCATTAGCCATAAAAGAGAAACTAGGAATAACAAAATTATCATACAAATTAAAGAACTTAGACCAACAACTTACCATATCAGAATCAGAAGTGATGCCAACCATCTGGCAGAATGCCTGCAGAGGAGCAGTCAGGAAAAAGGTAAATTGACTTCCATTATGTGTTGTATCAACAGCAGATGGATTCTTGAATGCTGGCCTCAAAGGTGAAAGAAGCAAAGCAGCTGGCTCTCCCCTTTCTGCACCATGCAGGACCTGAAAATCATCCACAACTCAAATAAGCAACTTGACGGATAAACCAGAACTAAATAGGGCAAGATGAAATGCAAAGAATCCTAGGTATGATACACCCTGCAGATGAATGATAAGAAGCATTGATAATATTTGCCTCATAAATCCCTCTGCAGTTATGCCAGCAAGACAAATTGACATTGGTAGAAAGGAGTCAGATCTAAATGCATGTGTCATAAGATGAGGCTATGCATGCCCAGCAGCTACCTCCACAGTACATTGAAGATTAAGGAATAAATGAATCCCATCAAACTCGCTACCAAAAGAGGTCAACAATGTAGCTGCTTCCTCCACAGGACATTGAAGATTAAGGAATAAATAAATCAGCACTAGCATATTGATTAAGGGATTAAAATAAATCAGGTAAGCAGCTGCCATGTGCATCAGTTGAACATAAAACCTTGGCTTTTGCATCTACTGTGCACATCAGTTGAACACACCAGGTATAGATCAGAAGTAGCAAATATTTTACTATTTTATTTTTATTTTGCTGAATAGAACACGGCCATAGGAGTTGATACCATCACTGTACTATAGAAAGACATAGGGTGTGAGATGATAAGTCTATCTATATAGATACTGGTGTTAAGTTTTATAGATCAATCACTTCAGTTTACCTAAAAAATTTTTTTTATATAGATAGAGTTGCAGTTTTCAAGTACATCATACCAATAGGTATTATTGTCTAAACAGACAGCTCTTCATGTTTAAAGAACAACTGTATTAATTACAACAAATGCAAGACAAATCAATAAACAATCAAGCTTGAGGTTGGCATTATTAATAGTAAGTTACATCCAACAGTTTGATTGATGAAAGCTAGTGCAGTTTTAAACTGCATATGCATACAAACAGCAAGTAATTCCAATGCATGAACCGATGAAATATTTAATTTAGAAAGATCCTCTGCAACATGTTTTCCTTTCCTTCCTTTCTTTCTTTCTTTTTTGAACAATCTGCAACATTTTTCTCTCCCTCCAAAAACACAGACACCCACATCAAGGGGCAAGCATACAATGCAATCCATCATGTTCAATGATATTTGTAGACACAAAATTGTCATATGTTAAATTTAAATGCAGTTCCACCACAAGCCAGAAAAAAATCCAATGTATGCACTAATGACTGCAACATGTTTTCCTTTCCTTTCCTTTCCTTTCCTTCCTTTCTTTTTTGAACAATCTGCAACATATTTTCTCTCCCTCCCAAAACACAGACACCCACATCAATGGGCAAGCATGAATGCAATCCATCATGTTCAATGATATTTGTTGACACGAAATCGTCATATGTTAAATTTAAATGCAGTTCCACCACAAGCCAGAAAAAATAATTCTAAACACTAGACTGTAGAATCAATCCAATTTCTACGACAAGCTATTCACAGGTTATGACAAACCTGCCTTGAATGCATGGCTGTTGTCACTATCAATAATCAAGAAAAGAGGTCTTCGAGTGAAAGGAATTACATCACCAGGGTAAAGGGCATTTGACCCTGAAAATCCAAAAGCATCACACCTTAGAGTGGAACAGCAACACAGGAAAGTGATAAAGTAAATTCAGTAAACTGATGCTAAACACTAGAAAGAGCAACAAAGAAGTGCAGCCACTCACCACCATTTCCCCGAGGACCTAACCAGAGACAGTTGTCATGGTAGTCACTTGACTCTCTCTTTCCGTTACAATGGGATTCAAGTGCATGGATTTTCTGTTCACTGTATGCTCCAGAGACAACCCTGTCTTTGGAAGATTTCTTTGATTCTCCAGAGCTTTCTACTTGAAAAGCATTACTTCGAGCAGCCTTCCCTGAAGAAGTGATTCATGAAGATAATTAGTCTAAGATGATGAGACACAATCAGTTGACTTGTACTGGCTTATGGAGGATCATTAACCTGAGGCTGATAAATATATGAGTGCAATGCTCTCTGGAGGGAGCTCTTCACAAATTGTTGCCATAACCTGTGAGTGAATAATTTAGTCAAACTGAAACCAGCATTTTGGAGTATATAGCATGGCAATGAAGGAATGAAAAATAAAAATATGCCCTCAAGGAATAAATGTGAAATGGTCAGAAACTTGTATATGAGCCTTACCCGCTGATTTCCAATGGGAAAACCAAGTCACGAGTATACTTGTACCATGGTTTTCAAATAGTAAACTACATGTTACTTGTATAAGATTTTGTTAAATTGAGCCGTGTTCTACAGCTGATGTCACTGTGTCATACAAAATTTACTTGCACAGAAAAATTCTGCCACAACATACACTGACTACGACTGTGTTCCATGCTAGTGAAGTTATCACAATTTTTTCGATGAAATGAAAAAATTTCGCATGAGGCCTGGTTGACAGGAAATCCTGATAATGCAAACAGAAAAGCCTCACAAAAATGACATCAATGGCTTCATTCTGAAAGCAGAGCAGCCTCAACTGAAGCATAAAAGACAGAGCTGGGTAACTTAATAATGTAAGATCTTCAGAACTAACCGCAAGCAAATATGTCACTGAAGGACGATAAAGAACAGCTTTCCTTGGATTTGATGGTAAAGATGGATCGGTCAAATCTGCAGCCAAGTTTATATTTATCAATCCAGAAGCTCCAGAATGATCAATTAGAGTGCCATTTTCACTCAATTCAACTGGATGCTTTTTGTAAACTGATTCAACTGGACACTTCTGGTAGAAAGATTCACTAGGTTCCCATTCTAAACATTGCATCATCCTGTAAGTGTCCAAAGTAAGTTCCGCAAATTTAACCTGAAAATGACAAAAAACATAACTTGTTACAAAAAAATTCACTTAATTGGGCCAACTTGCTAATTCAAGCTCCATGTGAACTTATCAATAACCAGTCCTACAAACTCTAAAAAATATTTTACCTCATTTTTATGATAGCTTGTCAAGAGAGCATCTCTGAATTTTACAATCTTCCTCGCATGGAAACGAGCCAAATAAGGACGAGAAGCAGCATGAGAATCAAATAGAGCACAGTACCGCAAAGGCCTGACATTTGTGAAGGCACTATCAACTTCCATAAAGCGGAAAATTTCTTGCACCACTAGCTTCCATTCTTTGAAGTTTGTTTCCTGAGGACAAATAATTCATTTGTTATTGTTCATGCAAGTGTTGACAGAAAGTTACATGCAGCATTTCAACTTATAATGGTAAATTTCTCTAGTTAATTTGGACATATTAACCCAAAGCCTCCTAGTCGAAATGCACAGAAGTCAAATTTACAACGTAAATTATTCATTCTACCAAATAAGTAGCTATACTTTGCATTGCATCCATTGCCTCACCCAACATAGCCTCACAAATTCTATTGCTTGAACTCTATTCTTGGCAATGATCTATCAATTATCACTTTGGAAGAACCAATGCAACTAGGCCAACTGAACTAACTACCAATGGTTATGAGCATTGTTGGTGCTCTTAACCATTTGGACATGATGCTCCATAGATGGTCAATAGAGAAGGTACATAATAAACGATGCCACGCTTCCTTTCCGTCAAGATAGGGTGTTTTTTTATAAGATAGGTATAATATATAATGCATAATGCCAGCTGCAATTACACAAAATTCATTCACCTGAAATGACAAAACCAGATGCCACATCTAGCTGGCATGTCCTGCAACAGTAACTTTACCATCTTGTAGTGTTTGAGAGTGTTGTAGCTTCTGCTTTTGGGTGTGCGTTTCAAAAGCGTTTCATTTGAAAAAACATCAAATTGATGTTTTTTAGTGCTTTTCAATGGTTTTGATGCGCTTATATCAAAAATGAAAAAAAAATCTGAAAAAAATCATTTCAATGCATTTTCAAGCAAAAAGCATTTTTGAAAAGCACTCTGCACCACAATACCAAACACACAAGTATCTAAACACAAAAACCTCCCATAGCAGTGTGTCAACTTTATTTAAAGAACTGTTTAAAGTAGATTAACATGTAAATACTTGAAAATTCATTGACGAAAGACCCCTTTATCACCTAGAACTAAAAAGGTCTAAGCCTCTTTAGGATTGCTACCCCTTTATTTCCAACTTCCAAGGTCTTTATTTCCAGTAAACTGTAAATAGAAACCCAATCCAGTGTTTAGCAATGATCTCTCTATATTAAGTTTGAGAAACGCATCCCCGAGAATCCAAGCGCCAAATTAACTTTAAAAAATTAATTAATTCTTTTCCTTAACAGATATCAAAAGCTTAATTTTCATTCTATCACCCCAAAACATAAGAATTCTTAAACCTTCACCAAACAAACGTAAAATTGAGCTCCAATTTTCACAAATTCAGCAATCTGGCTTCTAACTAATCCGAAAAATTACCTTTCTACATCAAACGAGCCGCTTAATTTTCTTCAAAGTCAGTTAATTAACCGTTTCCTATTCCACAATTTCCTCCCTTACCAAGTTCAATAAAAAAACAATTCTCCACAAGAAAAGACGAATCCACATAAATAAAAAATTCAAAGTCAGTAAATTACTATACAAGAAAAAAAAAACACAATAATCCACCAATAAAACAAATAAAAAAAATCCTAAAATGGAGACAAAACATCTGCAGCCAAAATCACATAAATAATCAACAAAAACTAAACATTTTCTTCTCAAAAAAAAAAAAACAAATCAAAATTAAAAAATCAACTTACTCGAAAATTCGTCTTGCAGTCATCAACAAGAGCTTTAAACCTCTCAGCAAGCAATCTCACCATATCCATCTTGCTCAAAATCAAAGCAACAAGCAAGAACCGAGCATAAAATCTCAACTCCTTAAACCTAACACCGACATCAACCTTCGCTTTACCACTTCCGCCGGCATCAAAATACTTCCTCTCCAAAATCGCTTCGTAAAACACGTACGCTTCAACTAAAAACCTGGCTTCATTACTCCTCATATACTGATTATAATACAACTGCCCGATCCGACTCGCGATCTCTCCGATTTCCCACCGGTTCAAACCGGAGTCAACTAGCTTTGACCGGTTGTCCTGCTGGTACTTCCATAACCTCATGTACGCCTTGAACACTTTCTGAAAGTAGTGATTCTGCGGGGAGCGTCCGTACAATGGCAGGTCGCGGACTCGAGCGAACTTCCGGTCTGCGCTTTCTACCAAGGAGCGGAAGGTTTTTGAGACGTCGTCGTTTTCTTTCTTCGCCATGGGAAAACCGGGTTGGTAAGAAAAAACGACGGCGTTATAACTCACCGGTGCTTGTTACCGCTGCTGGTTCTCATGAGAAAATGTAGAGAGAGAGAGAGCGTTGTGTTTTCCTTTAGCTAATGAGTTGTCTGGCTTTTATATGTTTTTTTTTTTTTTACTTTTATTTATTTATTTTGGAGTGATTAGTTTTTTTATTATTATTATTGTAACCATGGAGCGAGTTGCATTGAAATAACAGAAGCTGATTCTCAGTGATACCCGGGCATATGTTAGAGAGAGGGGGGGGGGGGGGGTTGATGGTTCAATATTTATGGTTTAGTGATATTAGTCAATTATCATCCCTGTGCAAGTTTATTTTCTTATATTGATCCTTGAATAATAAATTATGCGACCGTGGAGTGCATTTCTTGAATCCATTTTATGGCAATTCCCGTCCAATTTTGCTTTTTCTTTTTCAATATTTACTCTTGAAAGTTGTCTAGATGTTAAGCAATTTAGCTCTGTATCAAGTGCAATTTATCATAAATCTAATACCTCAATTTTAAGATTCTTATTAATAAATTTCAAATTCAAACCCTAAAAAAAATAAAAATTTTGGATGAGACTCAAAGATAATGAAAGATTTTTTTTTTTATTCATGTGGGATGTCTAGGCCAGCTTGCGCGCACCTCGACTAATCCTCACATGTCCTGAAATTAACAACCATATAAGTCTCTAGTAGCCATCAATATTAACAACTATATGACTCAAATTTGAGGCCACAGGGGGAGCAAACCTCTTGGTCTCAAACTCTTACCACTGAGCTACCTACTAGATAGTTTAATAAAAGATATTTTTCATCGAAGAATATCTAACAAAAAACTATCAAGTTTAGATGCAAAAAATGTTGGATGGGTAAAAATATTTTATCCGAAAATCTATTTAAAAGAATAGACTAAAGTTTTTAGGTTGATGTTTACATTGTGAAAATGAAGAATGATCTGTAATTCATACAATAAGCGTGCAAAATAATGTTTAAATCTTGAGTTTGACATATAAATGGCAGTTTTTATATTAATGTTTATATTGTGAAAATACAAAATAATGTTTAAATCTTGAGTTTGACATATTATTTATGGCAGGGAATATTCAGGGTTGACGGCCAAGTATTTCCACAAAATTAAATTCAATGACTTGATTGCTTATTTTTGTAATATGAGGTTTAATATGGGGGAAAGCATCATATCGGAGGAGCAGAAAAAAAAGTCAAGAAACCCGAAACTAATAAAGGAAATATCTGTGTGATTTTGGGGAGGACGGTGCTTTATAAGTTTTTAATCGTTCGATGTGATTTCTGGTGATCGAACGGGAGAGAAATGAGAGCTACCGATTCGAGAGGATGATTGTGTTTGTTTTTCCTTAATTGATTTTTTTTTTTGTCTTGATCATGGCATGATTTTTGATCTCATGGAGTAATTTATGATTGCTCCCCCATGAATTCTGCATTTCAGCTGGCTCATTTCCTGCGTTGCAGAGAAAAAAACGTCCAATGGCAAGCAAGGGGCAATAATAATAATAATAATAATAGGGTAAAATAACCGGGTACTGGCATACTAGCAAAGGCTTGGGATCAAGAAGTTTGTTCCCTCTGTGATTTCAGGTTCGAGCCTTATGGTTACTCATATAATGGCCACTGGAAGCTTACATAGTCGTTAATTTCAGGGCTCGTGGAATTAGTCAAGGTATGCACAAGCTGGTCCGGACACCCACATTAAACTAAAAATAATAATAATAATAGGGTAAAAATAAAAATAAAAAAAATAAAAAATCTGATAGCGCGTCAATTATTCACTTCACATCTTTCAATTGGATTGCTAAGAATGCACCGAGTCTTTTCGGGTTTTTTTTTTTTTAAATCAGGATAAATCATTTAACACTTCTAATAATTAACAATATGTTATCTCATTCATGATTTGCTGCGGTTCTATTATTTTTTTCAAATAAAAAACTCAACATATAAACTTTTTTAATATTGTTTTACATAAAACTCATCTAATTAAATAAACTGAAAATCATTAAATGAAATAAAATCATTTAATAACTTGTTTGTCTTTTTTTTTTATGGACCATCCACGTGTTTTCTTTCCTTGACGGATTGACCATGCTTTCCTCCGATTAACTTTGCCTCACGGCTCTCCTCTCAATGGATTGGCCACATGTCCATCGAGCAAGGCTTATTCCCCCGAAATTCGATGGCTACACCCTGAGCGTACTTACCCTTTAATGGTCTACTCGCCTTTGATTTTATAGTTTGTTTAGCTAGCTATTTAAAATATATTAAAATAATATTTTTTATTATTTTTAAAAATTATTTTTAAAACTAATACATTAAAATCATCTAAAAATATTTTAAAAAAAATTAATAATTTTTTTTTTTAAGAAGAATCTTGTGAAGTCAATTTCTTTCCACTCAGAAGTTAACTACTAGCCTTATTTATATTCAAATTAGTATGAGTCGTGGCTATATAAACGTGAATAAGCCATCCACTAGTTTTGGAAAAGACTCGAATCCAGTGAATAAACCTCGTCAAGTTTTGGAAATTTGTTTCTTTATTAGCCATCCATCCACCAACTCTTTACCTAGAATCAACCTTCGAATAAAATGTGAGCAGTTATGTCCTAAAAAGAGTGAAACGGTATGGGATGGGTGTCTCGAGAAAAGTGTACTTACCCCAAGAATAAATCGATAGAAATCAGTAGGTGAACGGGATGACCATACAGACAACACAGGGACAAGGTTGGAAATAATCAAAGCTAATTCCTTTTATAGTTTGATCATCCAAGGTTGACAAGTGAATTTGACAATCGAATGGAATCCTACGTGATAAAGCTTTGAGCAATGGCATCTCGGACAGTTACGAGGCATTAAGAACTAATTAAGTTGATAAAGCTAGTGATTCAATTAATTTTCACAAAGTTAGATACAAATATGCTGCGAGTGCTTTATACTGTGATTTGTCCGGTGCTTTATAAAAATGATGTGATCGGTGGTCGGTTGATAATGGCTGGCAAATCCATGAGGATTTTGGGGTGCAAGGAACCTTTGTCAATGGCTTTTTTTTTTTTTTTTAGATCCAATATCATCGTTTTCTTTTCGGTTGGTGTGTTTATTTTAATTTTTTTCTTTAATTTAGCAGATCAAGCTATTTTCATAGGTAGACCGAACTATACATATTTATCGGTACATATGAGCTTGTATATATCTCATGAAATTGAATTCACCTCTTCATCGATGGTGTCCATGCTAGAAAATCCGCGGGTAGAAAATGTGCTCATTTTGACAACAAGGGACATGAACCATATGACATTTTGCGCAGAAAAATGATTGCATGTGGTGGACACTGTGAGAACAATTCACGTCAAGGGCTTAAAAGTATAAACGATGCGATATTACATTTGGCAATAGCTAGGAGCCTAGGATTAGACATGAGCCTATATGGGCCAGATTTTTTTCCATAAAAAATAATATTTAAATATCTTAGGCACTTGTTAAAGAAGAGAGAAGATTAAAATTTAAATAAATTGTTTTGTTTTAATTAGATGATAGAAAAATAATAATAAATATATTAAATTAAAAAATATGATCACAATAACTTAAAAAGATTTATTTAAAAAAAATAGCTCAACTTTTAACTAATTAATCATGAAACAATGAAATTAGATAAAAAAATGGATAAAAAAAAGCATGAGTTAGCCCGAGTTAGCATGACAAATTTATAATTTAGGTGATAAGGGATGAGTCAATTCAAGTTAACATGTCAAACTCGTGTTTCTGATCATGATATTAGAAAAACCCAGTAAAAAATAAAACCACAAAGTCCTTTTTTTAAAATAAAATATATTGAATGATGAAATAAAAAAAAGTAAAAAAATAATGTCAGCCTGTATTAATTTTTTAAACTCGTGATCATGATTATTAGATCCGAAGCATCATATTTGAAAAAAATACAAAGCTCAATTCTTAACAATCAAATATTAAAGAATAAAAATAAAAAAAAACAATTATATAAAGAGATCCAAAATTAAAAATAAATAAAATTTTCATAAAATAATCAAGAACATAAATTAAAAACCAGAAAAGATAATAATCAGAGTTTAAATATCTATAATTAAGATAATAATTTTAAAATTTTGGATAGTTAATGTAAATTTATACGAAAAGAGAGAGAATAAAAGGGGAAAAAATACTATCAGTAGCAAACCGCCTCACTACCGTCGCCGTGCCAGGAAGAAGATACCACAACAATTCCATTGAGACAGCAAAAAGTAGTCTTTTGCTACCGAGAGAATTGCATGCACCGCAAAAAGAGTATAAACGCCTCCCACATACCTTTTCATTTAAATAATATTTTATTATTATTAAAATTCTAAATTACCGTCGTTCAAGTTGATGGCAATAAAATAAATAATGAAGAGATAAAAAAGTTCATGGACACAAGTTTTAAAATTTTGCTTATATGAGTAATTTATTCATTTTCCTATATTAAAAAAAATGAAAAGATTAAAAAACCTCTAAACGGTAGTTTTAAAGATTTTAATTTTAAAAATAATTGAGTTATTTTGCTGTACTTAAAAAATAAAAAAATGATTCTATCCCAAATCAATTGGGTGGAAACTAATAGACACTGAAAAAAAACTAATATACTCCCCAATATCAAGACCATTAATTTTCTTTGAAAAGGGGAAAAAAAACACTGTTACGGTAAATAGTAAACTGGGTTTATATATATATCCTTCTTTCTTTGTGTTTTAAAAATATTTTTAAAAAATATTAAAAAATTTTATTTTTCTCTTTGCTTTAAATTAATAATTTTTTAGTATATTTTTATCATTTTGATGCACTAATATCAAAAATAATTTTTAAAAAATAAAAAATATATATTTTTAATATTTTTCTGAGTGAAAAATATTTTAAAAAACAACTGCAATCATATTTCTATAAATTTTCTACTGTTAGACCTGAAAAGAATGATTTTTTTTTTAAGATTACAAAAGTATATTTTCTAGAAATCTATCTAATGGCTGGCAAATGCATCACAGTCATGTTACATGATCCAAATAATTTTCCATCCACCACTTCCATCTCCATTGAAACATAAATAATTTATTACCCTAAGATGAACTGTCATGAACCTGGGCATGCTTACTATTTAAATTAATCTTTTGTTATTTGTTGAAATATACAATATTGGGTCATGGATGCCTTACGATGTACTCGTGGCTCCGCTGTAGCTGACCGTGTCATCTCTTCATACGGACAAGGAAGATAGAGAAAGAAAAGAAAGAACGAGAGGAAAAAAAACAAAAAAACCAAATGGGGACTGAACTGGCGTGAATAGACTCGACTCCCACTAGTCGCGGAGCATGGTTGGCTCCACTATGAAAAATCAAAAGACACCTTGGACGGTATACCATTTTTCAAATAACATCTGATAATAACAGAAAAACATGTGCAAAAATACAAAAAAAAACCCTAAAACAAAGGTTTAACAAATTTAATTCCAAGGTTAATTGAGTAATTATACTGCGCAATAAATTAGAAAATCCCATTACTCCTGAGCATCAAACATTTCTTTTTTCATTCGAGGGCAAAGTAGTATTTCTAAGTCCACAAAATTTATGAAAAATCGTTTACATCCTTCAACAATCATACATTGACATTTACATCCTATAAAATGACTGTTTTGCACCTGTTTTCTGTTTTTCTAAGGTGCCAATAAAAGTTTTTTTACAAGGGCAAAATGGGAAAAACACTAAATGGCCACATTTTTTTTTCACGCGGTTTAGAGAATAGGTAATAATATTCCTTGGATCTCGTGCATGCCTGTATTATTCACGGCCTCATGCTAATGCTTTCAATCCATAACGAGATAGCTCTCAATTTTTCTTAATCTCTCTGATTCATAATCGAATGGGATTCGATATTAGGTTATTTATACTAATGCCAGGTTTTTAAATAAAGAGGAAAAGCCAAAAGTTAAAATTATTTGGGAAAAAAATATTTAAGGGCCACCCGGCGTGTCTCATTATTTTCATATAAGCAGATTTGGAGGGTGTTCGAGATAATAATAAAGATTATTTTTTAAAATATTTTTATTTAAAAATATATTAAAATAATATTTTTTATTTTTTAAAATTTATTTTCAACACCAAAACAATAAAAAAATCAATCAAAAAATATATTCTCCTATGAAAGAGGAATTCTAGAATCACATAGAAATTCCATCATGTTAATTGCACGACACCCAGTTTGCAATGTGGTCTTAATTATTGCGAAGATGAAAAAAGTCAGAGGAGCATTTGGGTCTCAGTTAATTAATTTAATGTAATTGTCTTGTTGTGATCAATCATTCAATTTTGGAACATGCTTGCGCCCTGGTTTTCCTCGTGAAATTATTGTTTCCATGTGGTATTTTAGGCAATCATGTTGGTTATGATTTTACCCCTTTGGTTGAGAAAAGCTTTGCTAAAATGTATATAAATCACAAAAGCTTACTATGTGACGTTTTAATAAATAAATAAATAAATAATTATAACACGACTAAGCAGGTAGTGACCTCACACATTATAATATGTTTATAGATTAAGATTTTGCATAAGAAAAATCATTAATTATGTAATAACCAATAATAACAGTAGCTTCTACCACGTCAATCAATCAAATAAATTGATTTGGTTCAAAAATAGACCCATGATTTTGAATATTGTCGTTGAGAGTATAAATAGAATCATGTTAAAAAAGCGGCAAGTAGAATACTAAAAATGATTGTTGTTAAAATTATTAAATAATATTATAAATAAATTTGTGTAAAAAAAGGAAACATAACACATGTTTTGACTCGTATTTGCAGATGCTATGTGCTGGATCTAAGATTTCTAAGCTTAGAATTGAATTGTGCTCAGCGAGTCTTATTCTGAAAGTCATGAAAATCTAATATTTTAGTATTTGATTGGTTGATAAATGATATTTTTTATTTAAAAATATATCAAAAATATTTTTTTTATTTTTAATATCAACATATCAAAATTATAAAAAAATAAAACAATATCATCAATTTAATATTTTTTAAATAAAATATATTTTTAAAACATAAAAAAAACAACATAAACCAACATACTCTCGTGTATTTTAGTAGCGGATGAGTTAAGTCAGATAACTACGATATGAACTTTCCAATGTCATAGTCTGAATTATAGGAGGACTAGACTTTTTTTCTATTATTGTTGTTTTTTTTTTTTTTTTGATTTACGTGGGGTGTCCGGGCCAGCTTACGCGCACCACGATTATTCCCCACGGCCCGCTGGACATCCTGTAAGCCCAGGAGAAGGTAAGGCACCGCGGGGGTGACAGGCGTACACATAGAGGGTCGAACTCGAGACAGGGACGGAACAAGTCACACGAATGGACCACAGCAGTTAAACCCTCAAGTGCTAGGTACACACGAGAGCTCGAACCAGGGCACTCAGGCAGGACAAAGCCTGCCAAGGCCACTAAGCTACAAGCCTCGTGTGTTTCTGTTATTGTTGTTGTTATTATTAGAATGAGGACTCGACTTGTAAAACCAATTCAACGTCAACTTGTTATGAATTCTCAATGTTTTCAAGCACTTTTTATTTTAAATTCTGTTTTTCAATCAAGAGCTCATGTATTTTTTATTAACTTTCGGTGATTATATTTATCAATCTCTAATTTGGTAAAAAAGTACAGATCCATACCAAAACTAAAAAAGTCTGAAAGAATTATTTATTTTTATTAGTTTAATTAACGCGAGCTCCTATTTCAAAACCTTCTTCCCAATTTATAACACTGATTTCAGTAATAACTTTTACCCTTTAGAAAACAGAGGCATATTCCTGTCTTTCATTTGAAGGCTTCATTAGGGTTTAGAAAAAGAGTCAAAGTTATTATTTTTAGAGTTAATTGAAAGTAGATCCACATGACTAATCGAGTCGATCGAGTCTTCTTCCATCTATCTCTTTAGATTCTCGTTTTCCTTTCTAGTGGCAATTTGTTCTGCTTTCTTTCGAGAGTTGAATATTGATGGAGTCGGAAAAAGCAAATTGCTCTAGTGTTTCTTTATTTTCTTTGGTAATGGCAAGCCGTTCAGTTAATCAACTTTTTTAGAGGATGATTTCACAGCCACGTGTGGTGGCGATCACCACCAATGAAGAAATTTGTTAGGCGATCGAGTAGAAGTATATTGCTCTGGAAAAAAGAGAGGATAAAAGCTAAAATGGCCCTTGATGTCACACAAAAAGAACCCGATGGCCAGCCAGCCACCACAGGAAGTGCATTAATAAAGCTTTCTCGCAGAGTATGTCTTGAGAATCTTCCAAAGCATGCCCATTATTCAAGGGTCAAGAAAGGGAAGAGAAAGTGATCCGAAGATGGTGAATTAGTGATGAAGAAAAGGGGAGCATGTAATGATGGTGAGAGGAAAGGAAGCTTCAAATCTTGACAGTTTCTTGTATATGTGATAGCTTGTGCTTCGAAGTTTGTGTGTGCCCTAGGGGCCCAATCCTTGCACTCAATTGAAAATAGGATTTGAAATAGGACACTGACATGGATTTGAGATAGGTTGGTTTCGAACTTGGAATTTGTAGAGGTCAGGAAAAGAAGAAAAATGTCTTCAAGCGACAGAACTGTCCAAGAACATGTAAACCACGTAAGTGGGGTTTCAACTTTCAAGCGCAAATGCATATGTCATAATTCGCTAGGCCCAGTTGGTTTTTTTATGTTTTATAAATGTTTTTGATTTTTTTTAAAAAAAATTTTGTTTTAAATTAATTTTTTTTATTTTCGAATCATTTTTAATGTATTAAATGTTAAAAATAAATTTAAAAAATATTATTTTAATATTTTTTCAGAGAAAAATTACTCTCTAAACAGCCAAACTATTTGCAAACAATATTCTCATTCTATGCACATCTTTTATGTTTCAAGGGAACTTCCATGATTTAATTAGAAATGTGGTTAATGTGGATGTTGTAAAACGAATGAGACTGCAGTCTTGCTTATATCTAACATGTTTGTGTCCATGGTGAAGATTATTCATGGACTTCACTTGTATGTGATGGAAGGGAGTGTGAACTCCATGCAACGAATAATTCCCCTCCTTTTCTTTTTCTGGTTTTTGTTTTCGCAAGAGCATGGCTATAGAATTCTAGATCAAAAACTCATCAACTATTCTTTTATTATTTGCAAAAAAATCCCCGTTAATTTACTCTAGTTTCCTTTTTCTTTCTTGAGATTGTTTCGCTCGAAATTCTAACATGTGTGTGTGTGTGTGTGTGAGAGAGAGATAGAGTAATTAGATTGACCCCGAGCCCTATTACTGAACAAAAGAAAGAGATCCACCGAAATGTTACAATGCCTAAAAAGTCCACCGAGTGCAGGATCCCAATTATAAATTATCGGGCTGCAAACACCCTTAGCCCGAACGAATCATGTTGTGGGCCTTTTGGTCGGCAAGTTCTTTCTTTTCTCTAGTTTGTGGCCCAAAAACTGGAGATTCATCAATTTGTTGCCGAGCCTACAAATTCCACGGAGCAGGCTGGTGCCCGCTGTATTGGACTGGCCATCACCATTAGCCGAACTTTTTTTTTAAAAAAAAACCAGCAGTCTCGAAAAAAAAGAAAGAAAATATAAACTTATTTTTTATTAAAAAGTAGCACAATTTGTTAAGCTGTGACAATACCACTGGCACAATCAATTTTTTTTTAAAAAAAAATGTTTAAAAATTTAAAAGTTGCAACAATGTCACTACCACAATCTTTAAATTAAAAAAAATAGTAGGGTAATCTACAGTTTTTGAGAAACTAGATTGTCACCGTTCAGATGCTCAAGGAAAAAAAGGTGAGATAAGAGCGAGCCTGTTTATTTAAGATGTTACCTAGCATAGGGTCATTCGAATATAAGAGAGATTGAATTTCATGGGGAGTCGCGTGTGTGTGTGTGTGTGTGTTTTAGGGGGAAGGGGTGGTTTCCTGATACAGGACAGAAGAAGAGTGAGTACATTTGATTCCGTGGTTGCTTCTTTATTTCTATTTTTGAAGTAATCATAGTAAATATTATGATTGGTTACGTAAAAAACACAATTTATTTTTGACGAGTCCCATGATAATTCATGTTTTGCATGTGATTTTGGCGAAGCAGCTCCTGGTTACTTTTCTTCGATCAGTATTTAAGTGAACAATATAATTCACTTATATTGTTTGCGTGAACATTTTTTTTTTCCAGTGTGTTTATTTTTTGTATATTTTTTTTAAAAAAACTAGTTTAGAGTAAATTAAATTCACTTGCATTGTCATGTAAACAATATTTTTTTCCTGAAAAAGTAGTGTAGAGTGAATTAAATTCACTCGCACTGTAATATCAAATCAATTTTATTCATGATAATATTTTATCTAATTTTATTGCACGCTCAAAAAATTATAGAAACTGTAGTTCTTGTCAGATGAATTTTGTACGTAATGGAATTGTAGATGGTTTAATGGAATAATAAAAAATATTTTATATAAAATATTATTTATTTCATGATGCAATAGCAATTGTTAAATCTATAATATTTAAATTAAAAACCATCAATATATATATATATATATATATATATATATATATATATATATATATATATATATATTTTAAATTATTTTATAACCTCAATTTCAAAAGCATTCTTAACCAAACACATTAAACTACTTTTTGATCAACCTCAATTTCAACCACGGTTTTAACCAAACACCTATTTTTTAAAACCAACCTCAACTAAAAGTACTTTTTATAAAACAATTTTTTTAAAACCACAACCACAACAGCTACCACAATACCAAACATATATTTAAGAATCATACCTAAGAGAGGATCTCAATTGATATTTTTCTTTGGTGTTTGTAAATGTGGAAATGGTTGTTTTTTAAAGTGTTTTTTTTAAAAAAATATATCAAAATAATATATTTTTTTTATTTTTAAAAAATTATTGTTGATATCAGTACATCAAAATAATATAAAAAAATTAATTTTTTATAAATAGCTGTTTAGAATATAATTACAAACATTACCTTAATAATAAAAAAGTAGTGGTTCTTTGAATTACATATTTGATACATTGAATGTGTTAGAAGAGTTGCACGAGGGTTGATAGGTTTTTAGGATTTAAAGATACAATTAATAAATATAAGGATGAGTAAAAAAACTAAATTTTTTTTTAAAAAATAACTGAAAAAACCGAACCGTGAAAAAAAAACAATTAGGATTTTGAAAAAACCAACCGGTTCGGTTTTATAAGCCTGAAATCAAAAAAACCGAACCGAACCCAACCCAAACCGAAAAAACCTGGAAAAAAACCAAGCCAAAACTAAAAAACGGAGCCAAACTGGAAAAACTGAGCCAAACCGGTTTTTGTTCTAAAAAACCGATCCAAACTAAAACCGGTCGATTTGAACCGGTTTCGGGTTTTTTTTTTAAATTTTGGTTTAATTACTTTTTTTTTATAAAAACCAAACCAAACTGAAAATAATCACCCCTATAAATATCATAATTGTTAGATATCCATTAAATATTCCAGGAGTTCAGGAGAATGAAAAGTCAGGTTGCAAAGGGACTTGTGTGGTATGCGTATTGAGCTATAAAAAAACAGATGATCTTACTTGAGTCAAGAGTTCGTCAGAATTTGTTATGAAAATATTAAAAATAGACCTTTGTAGTTGGAGTGATATTAAAATAAACACATTCAATTGAAGGAATATTTCTACAATCACACATATAAAAAGCCCAAGCTGACTCCTTTTCTTCTTGCTTTTCCCTCTCTCTAGAACATGCATGATATGTGTAAGAAGGGTTTGATGGAGTTGTAGTAGTTAGGTTCTTGAGCTCCTATGTATGGGGAGAATTTTAGATCTGAAGGGATTGTCATGCGGAGGAATAAGGGAAATAAAGCTTTGGCCAAAGAAATGTATGCAAATCACATTTCCTTAAAAAATAGCGAAAAACATACTCAAATCAGAGACTTCAGGTCTGTTTAGCATATATACTATATTCTTCAAACTCGGCTTGGCGGGTCGATCCAGAACTGGAACTGGACCTTGTTGAAGAAAAAACAGGAAGAAAAAACCAGTGTGACCCGGCCACCCGACTGACCCGATCAAAAATCTGATGACTTTTGTTTTTTTTAATACTAAAACGACGTTGTTTTAATTAAAAAAATTAACCCGGACAACTCAGTAAAAATTCAAAATCAATTTTAAAAAAACAACTGACAGCACAGTAATAATAAGAACTAAAAAAAGAAGAAAAAGAAACGGTCTGGTCAAAATCCAAAATCTTCTTCCCAACCGACGGTACAATAATAATAGTAATTTAAAAAAAAAAACAAAAGACAAATCAATTCAAAACTCATCATAAAAAGCATTTCTAATCATATAACCGTGGTTGGAACAACCTCAAATCAATCTTGAATATATCATCTAAATTTCATTCCAGTCCCAAAACAAAATATTTCTCAAATAAAACCTAAACGCCTCTTACATTTTAAAAATTTCCCTCTTATATATTACTACTATTTTTTTCAAAAATCATATTTTTAATAGCACACTGACAAAAAAGCATCAACAAAAGGATCCAATTAAGAAATAGTATGTATTAACACCCAATCGGAAATGTATTTAAAACTTAGGGACTAGATTTGAGGTTTCCCAAAAAGAAACTAGTCCGCACAGCGGCCAGCAACAGGCGGATTATTATATAAAGAGAGAGAGGGAGGAAAGCAGAAGCGCACGGTAGCATAGAAAAAAATAAAAAAATAGCAGCAATCGGACCTGTCTCGGAGCCGTTTTACCGGGTCCCTTCCATTTCTTTCCTTGTCTTCTCTGTCAAAGAAGAACAAATTAATTCATTTCACAAATTGCGGAGAAAGAAAAAGAAAAGGAGAAAAATCGCTGGAGAGAGAGAGAGATGTGGGTGCTTTATTTGATATGGTTACCTCTAACACTAGGCATGGTGATTTTAACTGCCAGATACTTCGCAGGACCTGAGGTTCCTCGGTATGTCTTCTTCACTGTCGGATACACCTGGTTCTGTTCTCTCTCCATCATCATCTTCGTCCCTGCCGATATCTACACGGTAACTTCTTTTCTATTTTTACTCTTTTTTTTGCCAATTTTTATTGAATTATGCTTTAATTTTATATGTATTTTTAACCCGAGTTGTTTTTTCGGTCTGTTGATTAAAAAACAATAATAAATAAAAACTTGTACTGCTGCCGCTGTGGCTGCACTAGGCAAAATAGCCGGTTTATGTTCTTGTTATACGTGCAGACTAAATTTGATCTTGATCGCGAAGGCATTTCTTTCTTCTGGAGTTGGTCGTATTGGAGTACATTTTTACTGACCTGGTAAGTCGTCCGCGTGTACGTAGTGATTACATCTTTACCTTACTGAGTTGTAATGCTGAAAGTGGTTGACATGATTTTAAGCTTTTATAGTAATCATACGATTGATGTCCTTTCTGTTGGTATGTCGTAAACCGAACCATGTAGAATCTGTTTGCTTGTAGCTGGATGGACTTGTGTGCAGATGTGAACCTGTAATAGTCTATCTTCGTGGAATTATAAGTAAATTCACGTTTCCAATTTTTTATACTCTTAATTGATGTTGCATATCATTTTGTTATGAAAATACCTGTAATTTTTTTTTTCTTAGTTTGTAGATGCATGTCTCCACATGGAATTTAAATTATGTTATCTCTAAGCAGGGGTGCGGTGCCCCTTATTCAGGGTTTTGAAGACGCAGGAGATTTTACCGTGATGGAAAGATTAAAGACTAGTGTACGTGCAAACTTAGTCTTCTATTTAATTGTGGGAGCCATTGGCCTCTTTGGATTTATTCTTCTCATCACGATGAACAAGATAAGGTTCCTTCCTTTCCCTCTGAAAAAGTTACTAGCTTTGTAGTGGAGTATAGTTTTTTTCCTTTATATTCATAGAGTTTGCTTTTTACAGATTTATTTTTGCTCTATTTTTTAACCTTTTTCGTTCACTTCATCACTTCAGAAGCTTATTTTTTTATTTGTAAAATCTTCCTCTTCACCCACTATCATACTTTGCATATTCAAATAATTTTGTTATTGACCAGTCATGTTGGACGTGGTATAGAGGCGGAGTCTTGTAAAGTTATGAACAACAATATGAATCATTGGCACTTTTTTTTCTTGGCTTTGTGAGAAAATTGCTCACTTATTTCGTGATTCTCCATCTTCCTCAACAGGATTGGAAACGTGCTTGCTGTTGCCATGGCCTGCTCAAATACTTTTGGACTTGTTACTGGTGCATTTCTTCTTGGTTTTGGTTTGAGTGAAATTCCCAAGAGCCTGTGGAGAAATTCAGAGTGGTCAGTCCGCCAAAAAGTACTTTCTCATAAAATTGCCAAAATGGCTGTGAAACTTGATGATGCTCATCAAGATCTTTCAAATGCTATTGTAGTAAGTATTCTTCACATTTCTTATTTTAAATTGGTTTGAAAAGTTATACATAGAGTAGTAGAGTTTTTAATTTTACTGTTGAGTTTCTTAAGTTTCTAGTTTTACCAATTATCACCACAGGCTGATCCTTATTCTTGTCTCTTATAAAGGTTTTATTTTTTCTATCTTCATCTGTGCTCGATGAGATTTTCTTTATCTGTCTCCTCGGTTCCATTGAAGTTGGTCTGTGGGATGGACACATTGATCTTTATTTTTTGTGTTTTTCGGAAACTTGAGAGACATCCTGGATCAATAGTAAGCAGTTTATGGTGTTCTATTTGTCTTGCCAAATGAACTTCTAGTCCTTCTGCATTTCCATTTCCTGGTCAGTAAGATTTACATGTCATAAATTTATAGAGGATGTGATGTACTTTGTTTGTATATGCATGCAAGGTTTTTGTTTCTAGATTGCCAATACTCTAGAGCCTGCTACATATGTACTGTATTGGCTGTTATGTAATGAATCTTTAGTTTATCAATACTTCACAGTCTGTTGTGGCATTATCTGACAGACAACTACAATCATGGTAAGCCATGGTTGTACATGTTCACTTGCTATAGCCTGCTCTTAAAACAGTATGATTGGGATGGGATTTAAAGCCCTAGATGGGTAGTGAGTGTTGAGTGCTAAGTGGTCCATTTTGGGGTTTCCAAAACATAATTATCTATAGTTGCTTTGATATCAGGATCCTTTTATTGGGCAATAAACACCTCACTGTTTCAACATCTGTTTTATACAGTAAGCAAATTCTCATCTAGTTGTACCTGTCAGTAGTTTTGTTCATTTTTTTTCTGTGGAGATAAGGTATAATTAGATATGTATCCAGGTCTGCATTTTAAGAAAACTTCTAGTTTCATATTACCTAGCATGGCTGTTTCTGACCTGATTTCTTACTGATATGTTGCTTAAATATTGGTGACGATTTACTGAATAGGTTGCTCAAGCAACGTCCAATCAGATGTCCAAGCGTGACCCTTTGAGGCCCTACATGGATGTTATTGATAATATGCTAGCACAAATGGTAATTCTTCTTAATATGTCTTGCTCACTTCCTAGAACTTCACTTGTTCCAGTAAAGTGCTCCTTATAATGGCATTTTTCTATTTTTAAGTTTAAGCAAGACCCATCCTTTAAACCACAAGGTGGTCGGTTGGGAGAAAATGATATGGACTTTGACACGGATGAGAAATCAATGGCAACACTCAGGCGTCATCTTCAAGGAGCTCGAGAAGAGTATTATCGCTGTAGAAGGTGAATTGAATGCTAAAATTGAATCTTTGATGTGTGTTCATCTGTAGAGGATTTGCTCATTTATCTCCAAGTTGTTCTTATTAATATTTGTTTTTTTTTACATGTAGATGTGCCTTGTAATTTCTTTATATTGGAACAGAGTACTGTATAAATTCATATATATTTATATGCTGCATACCTCTTTTGCAACAACTATGTCATGTCACTTCTTTTAGGGGATGCCCTGATCTGTTCCCAGAGAGTTTTTCTTTCTGACTGCATAGATGTGATTATAAACTCCTTCAGAATTTTTTGTCCCCCAATTGGTGGGGCTGGGTGACATTATTTGGGAGAAGGCAGTATCATTGCCTTTCATTTAATAGAAGAGATCAAGAGAAAGAAAAAATTCTTGGGAGTCACTTGAATTAATGGAGATGTCACTTTATATATGAACCGGTGAAGTTAACTGAACATGCAAGGAGTGTAACGAAGTGCTCTTCCCACTACTCAACTCCTAGTTCATACACACAGGCTAGCATCAATGGCTGCACACATGAATACATACACAGATGCATGCACAGACACTCAAAATCCTCATCACAGTGTATGTACTCTATGCAGTCATTTAAAAAGGATTCTCTTCTAAGTTCTTATTTAGTTAAAATTAAAAAAAAATGCTCCCATGTTTGTCGTCTACTTCTCGGTGTGAACCTCTTAATTTTGATTGATGTTTGTGTGGCTGTTTTGTTCCTCGCATGGTATTATTCATAATATCTCACACTTTTGGGTGTTGACTCTTGTATGGCTTGTCGTTTGTTTCGCGCTTGATTTATCTTTTCCATATCTGGGGACTTTTTAGACTTGTGTGTTTTTTCCTTTTAGGGATAACCTTCTGAAATTAATATGTTCATGTTCTGGTTTATGATATTGTGTCAAGCTGTTGATGTGTTTGTGGTCACAGGATGCTTTTAGTATCTTTCAGATTTGCTTCTTGGATACCTGTCATATTTTAACAAAATAGTTTTGAGTGAATACTTTTACTGCTCATGCTGCTTTTATATAATTTACTTTATTTATTTGCAGCGAGTATATGACCTATGTCATGGAAGCGCTTGAACTGGAAGACACTGTTAAAAACTATGAACGCAGCAGTTCAACTGGATGGTTTGTCCTAATTATGTTTTTATTATCATTTTCCCGTCTCTTTCTATTTGTGTTCCAAGCTGGACTCTCTGGACTTGAAATATTTGTATGCTGTCATGTTAGGAAATATATTTCAAGCTTCAGGCCTGCTCGCACTGGGTTGGGTGCTTCCTTTGATAGAATGGGTAATTGCCAGATACATTACCCCTTTTCTTTCCTTTGAGTTTGAGTTTCAAAGCATCACAACAAGGATTCTTTTTTGGTTTGTCATTATATTTAGCTTGATAGATGGCCTTGATATTGAGGTCCAGATGTGAACTCAGAAAATAACATGCTTTTGCAGTGACTGTATTCCCAAGTGTAATCAATTCTGCTTAATTTGAGGGGTTATGATGCACATATTCTATTTCTATATGTACACACTGTACACACACACACATGCACAAACACATGTATGTAGAAATGGTCTGTTGTTTTGACAAGCTTTGAAGCCGAAACCTTGGAAAAAATTGTTGCCTTGTGCAGAATTTTTGTGGCGATGCATCTTAAGAAAGCAACTTGAGAAGGTGTTGGCTGTCATACTTGGCACCATGTCAGCTACAATTCTTTTAGCAGAGGCAACTATACTAATTGGTGGAGTTGATCTCTCTCTATTTTCAATCCTTATAAACTCTGCAGGAAAACAAGAGCTACCTATGCAGGTAGGTTCTTTTCTTTTGTTTACAATTCTTACATGGCTAAATGTGGTTTATGTGCATTGTGCTTATAGTTATGGAGTACACTCTTATATTTTGCTCTACTCTTCTACTGTTAATGTATTCCAGGTTTTGGCTTTTGTACCTTTGATGTATATGTGCATCTGCACATACTACTCCTTGTTCAAAATCGGAATGTTAATGTTTTACTCTTTAACACCTAGGCAGACAAGTTCAGTCAGCTTGCTTATGATATGCTCGTAAGTTTTTCCATTCAGAGCTATGCTGTCATGAATTCCCCCCTCTCCTGCTCTGCACCCTTCTTTGGCCCCTCCTCTCATTTGAGAAAAGTCAGTTTATCTTATTGTGGCATCTTTGTTAGGATGGTTGCTCGATATGCTCCTCCAATTTCGTACAATTTTCTCAACCTCATTAATCTGGATCCTAAGCAAACTATATTTGAGAAGGTAGTTCTCTCTCCCGCTCTCTCTCTCTTCTATATTTATGTTTAGTACCAGTTGTAATTGCAAATAGAATAAAGTGATATTTTGGGTCTTTCTGTCCCATCTGGTACCAAGATCAGCATTTGAGGTATCAAATATATAAGATTTCCTAGTGTTTTTCCAGTGGTTAAACTTTCATGTATGTTCTGATTGAAGCATAAATTTTTTATTTATTTACCAAGATCAGCATTTGAGGTATCAAATATATAAGATTTCCTAGTGTTTTTTCCAGTGGTTAAACTTTCATGTATGTTCTGATTGAAGCATAAATTTTTTATTTATTTTGTTTTAATACTGGACCTCTTTTGGCAGTTTTGCTTTTAGAAAAAACTTGACTAGTTGAGCATGTGAGATTGACGTAATAGAAAATTCCAATATTTGTATAGTGCAATGTTCTAGTTTTTGGATCGGGTTTCAAGTGGGATCTCTTTTGTTTATTGTTTTTCCTATAATTGAGGGACCGGATCAAAAGCTCAGAAATTGATCTCCATTTTTGGTACTTCATGCAACTGTGGATGTTCTCAAGTAGGACTTATCTGTATTTCTTTTTGCATAACATTTGGGAAGGATTGAGAAAGCAATGCATTTTAGGAAATGGGTTCACTAGGTTCACTACTTATATTTTTCAATTTTGAATGATCTGTTATGGCATCTCTTTCTTTATAAGAATCCTTGGATGATCTAAGCTTCTAATAATTAATTTTCACCCTCAAGATCTGAATGATTTTCTATCAAATCAATATTCCTGTTCCCTAGTTGGGCTTCAATTTGCACCTCATTTGTTTATGTTAAGAAAAAAGTTATGTGAACACATAATATATGCTTGCATCTCTATATAAATAAGAGAGTTTCTACTTGTACTTTTATTTTTAAGTTTCCTTGGTCTGGTGACTAACTAACTGCTATAACCATAGAACTTCTACAGGAGAATTTTAATCTTTTTCCCGCATGAAAATTGACTCTTTTACTTTGGTCTCTCATGATTTCTGGTTGCAGCGAATGGGAAAAATTGACAATGCCGTCCCATTCTTTGGAAATGATTTTAACAGAATCTATCCACTTATTATGGTTATATACACCCTGTTGGTTGCGAGCAATTTCTTTGATCGTGTGATTGGTTTCTTTGGGAGCTTGAATAGATTTAGGTTTCAAACTGAGGCAGATGATACTGATGGATTTGATCCATCGGGATTAATTATCCTACAAAAAGGTAAGTGTACCATAATCTCCTTGTTAATGGTTTGAGCTTATGATATTATATGCTTGAAATTAAAAAGTTGCCCAATTATTCCTTGATAGTTTATAAGCCCTCTCTCCTTCTCTTGTATATTTTTTACAGAAAGATCTTGGTTGGATCAAGGACTAAAAGTTGGTGAGCTGGTTGTGCCACTGGCAAGAAACTTTAACGGTGTTGATGTGGAGACTGGCAGCAATAGTACAGTATGTATTCATGTCAAGCAATGAAATCTATCTATTTTTTCGCTGTTTTTATACATGTGTGTATCTGCATTTATGTACATATCACATGTGATTTGTCTGGATTAGATCCACTTGAATGACAGATTTGCAACTCATGCTGAGGTTCATTTATGTGATACCACCATAAAAACATCGTCAATTGTATTTCCTTTTCATCTTAAAATGATAGCTAGATTTCTTATGAAACTTCTAACCCACATGTAAAATGCTCAGGATAGGACTGGCGCTGGAATGAAGGCAACGAGCAGTTTAGCCTCTGATGAGAGGAAGGGAAGTCGAGCCAGACCCTTCAAAGAAAGTCAGAGATACAACACAAGCAAAGAAGCCATCAGTAACAAGTATGCTGCTGTTAGAGCACAGAGCAGGCATGCCAATACAAGGCCGGTGGAGAACATTGCCTCTGCAAAGGTGCCATTGCTTGATGCTGGCAGCTCTCACTCCCACAACACGACAGCTGGGCCATTGGCTGGTTTGGCCTTTAAATGGCAATCAATGAAGAATGGTTTTCAAAGTTTTAAAGTGAATATAGGAGCCAACAAATTTCTTCCATTAAGCCAAGCGCAGGAACCACAATTTGGGTCTCACGATTCATCATCTCAACCCCTCGATGAGATATTCCAGAGACTGAAACGACCATCTGCAGACCATGGAAGTCTCAGTGATGATGATGATTGATATGGGGATGGGACTGATATCAAGATTCCAGGTCCTACCAGATAATGTTAGTCTCGCCCAGGACACTATGAAACTAAAATGCCTGTTGTAGACTGGAATACAAGGTGTATAGATAAAGGGCGACACCCAGCAAATACAACGTTTTTTGATGGAAGCCCGGGGGATGTATCATGGAGACTCCATACGTGTATCAGCAATTAGAAACTCAGATGATACAATAGCAAAAGTAGAGGATTATGTTTATGAACACCACTGAATTTGTGCAGGCAAAATTCTTTCTTGTCAATTGTACCATTAAACCGATCTTGGCATGAGCTTCCTTTGATGGGCAGTTTATACACTAATAACATTTTTATCACGATTTAGTTGATGCTATAGTATTTAATGTCTTCATACTGGATCGTTTCCCTCTGGTTTGGAATTTAAGCTCAGGGGATTTTGATTAAAGTTTTGCTTGCTGATTCTATTATATTACATTAAAATAATAATTTTTTATTATGTTTTAAAATTTATTTTTGATATCAGTATAAAAATATATAAAAAATTTTGAAGAAAAAAAAAGCTTAATTTTTTTTAAATAATTTTAAAACGTAAAAATAAATAATCTATTATGCATATATTGTTTTGTTGGAAACTAGTCGGCCGTGTCTTTAAAGCTAAAATATATATATAAGGTCACAGCTCAAAAGATGTTTCTTCTAATTACTCATTTTAATGGATTTTAAAATATTAAAATATATCATTCTATGCTGTGCTACGACTTGAATCAATTTTGTTTTTGTAATATAAAAAAAATTCAGGTGATAGAAAACTATTTACTATTGTTATTAAATCTGTATTAAATCTGATTCAACGATAAATATAGAAATTTTTTGACCTAACTCGTTGCTTGACCTGAGTTTAAAATTAAATTGTGTTAGATTTGCCTTAACGTGACCTAGTCGACTTAGAAGGTCTAAAAGTAATTCATACGACCGGTAAAAAATATGGTTTGACATTAAAAAAAATTCAAGATAATTTTTTTTAATATTAAAATGATGACATATTTAATTGAATTGGGCTTTGCGGCTTAACCTATAAAATCTACAATCCGGACAATAAACTTCTCTTTTTCTCTTAATTATATGATAATAAAAATTAAGCATATATCAAGCACAAGTCAAACATCCATGTTTATTTTAAATTGTGATAAATTTATAGAAAATAAACAAAAATAATTTATAAAGATAAATTTTAAAAAAAAAATATTAAAGGATGAAATTAAAAATAAAATGATAAAATAAAAGGAAAAAAAGAGAGAGGTAAAATGAAAAAAAAAAAGGAAAAAAGAAAAACAAGTAGAAGACACCTTCTTCGCCGTGCATTGCATTTGCATCCCCTTTTTAATATGGAAAGTATAATTAATAAATCATTTCATCTCAAATTACATGCAGAAAGGAAACCAAATGATCTACGGCAGAACAAACCACCTGTAAAAGTGAAGACCATTTCAGAAGCAATCACCTGTCCCGACATCATATATAATCAATGGTTATGTGGTTTGAACACGGCTCTTCAAGTCAATATTCCACCACACTTGGGTGGTCAAGAAATTCGCAAGAACAGTGAGGTAGAGCATGACAATGGAATGGAGAAATGACCAGTTAGTCAAAGAATATCGCATATGCAAGAGCTAACTTACATGTCAAGGAACACAAAGCATTTGTCTTACCAATGTGCTGTCCGTGATAACATCTCCCTCCATCTACTACTGATCTCAGGAAGGAAGGAAGGCAGCTTAATTAAATTATCATGAAAAAATCTATATTTAAGTGTTCGAGATGCAATTTTTGATGGCGGAGAGGCGTGTAGGGGCTGCGAGATACATAGAAACGCTACCCATCCAAATCCATGGGCTCATGATCTAAAAAAAAAAAAAATCACAACGAGAGAAATTAAAAATCCCAGACTCACACTTGAGGGTCTAGTTCAGTGGTCAACCGTGTGACTTGTTCCGCCCCCATCCCGAGTTCGATCCTCTATGTGCACGCCTGTCACCCCCGCGGTGCCTTACCTGCTCACTAGGCTTGCAGGATGTTCAGTGGGCCGTGGAGAATAGTCGTGATGCGAGCAAGCTGGCCCGGACACCCCACGATAATAATAATAAAAAAAAATCCCAGACTCGTTTGGACAGCCGTCAAATCAGAGTTTTATGAACTTTTTTTTTACTATTTTTGTGTTTTTAACTAGATCAAAAATAAATTTTTAAAAATAAAAAATATTATTTTAAAATATTTACAAGTAAAAACACTTAAAAAAAACTAAACACTTCTTTACTTGTTACCAACATAAAGATATACAAGACAGAGATAATGAAAGCACAAGACATGTTTCTTGTATTTTTTATATAAAAAATTATTTTCAAATACATTTATTTTATATCTATATTTTATCGATAAAATTTTTTTATGTATTTTTTTACATCTGTTTACTATATTTGAAGGATTTAACTAAAACCAATATAATAACATCAATCAAATACCTCTATGAAAAAGAAAAGGATCAGAGAGGATAGCATTCACATAGAATGTGCAAAGAAACTTCACAATTCTTCAACTAATTAAAAGTTAAAACCATTGGAAGTAGAGCTCAACATGTCATAACAAAAACAAATCAAACCCGTTGCATAATTAACTTTGTAATCATAGACAAACTTATACACATAGCTCCTAATTAATTAATTATTTTGTAATTGCCTCAAATTCTCTCACAAAAGAAATAAAAAGAGAAGAAGAAGCTTAATTTCAATTCATACATAAAATTAAACCCCTCTTAATACAACCTTTCATTCATAGAGACAGCAGAACGCATCAAAACCCGATCCTTCTTTCCCTTCAAATGAAGCAGCTTAGTCCAGAACCCATTACTCTTCTTCCCATTTTTTACCTCTCCAGTATGGTTTCTTGTCACAAAAGCAATTGATCTACTCTTCTTCAAGCGGTTACCGACACTTACCCGGAAAGATACTGAACCCATATTATAATTATCCGAAATGTTCCGGTGATGCTGGCGACGAGATACATGGTTTGTAGAGGCAACAAAAGAGTAGGGATGATCAGGAGAAGATGATGATGAAGGAGGTGCAAGCACTGCTGATTGTAAAGTATTGACATAGATTAGCTGCGTTAATCTCTCTCGTAAACATGATGCACAAACCCCTTGTTTCTGATCGTGATATGGATGATTCTTGCATACTTTTCCTGGCTCAGAAACTCCCATGATTTGTATTTTCTCTGTGATGATCGAACCTAACTTTGAATTTGCTTTTAAGTGACAACTCATGTTTATCTTTCTTGCCTTTTTCTTAATCGTTGTGTCTTGTCTATATATATATATATATATATATATGTAAGATAAGAAGAACGTAGATGATGATTGGTCATGTAGATTCAGAGACACATACGAATTAATTATTAATTAATTAATTTCCACGAAGGTTCATTGTATTGAATATTGGACCACTCCGAATTTACGCCTGTTTGCCAACTGCTATCGTAAACCCCACCATAAATTTTATAATAATATCATGTAAATATTTTAGATAGAATTTGATATTATGATAATTTTTATGGTTGTGATTTTAAAAAAAAAATTTAAAAATTATTTTTAGTTGTAGTTGATTTGAATTAAAATAAATATTTGTTTAAAATTATAGTTGAAATTATTATTTAACCAAAAACATGTTAAAAAGTATTTGTTTAAAATTATAGTTGAAATTGATGTTGTAAATAAAATGACAAAAAAAAAAACAAGAATTAATTTCTTATTTGAATTTTGATCATTAGATATTGCAATTTCAAACCTAACTATTCTCATCTAAACTCCAAACAGAATAATAATCCAAGTCAATACCACTACAACTACTTTCATAATCTATTTTTGGATTATTCCTTAAATTCACGTTTCTCTTCCAAAAGAATATATATATATATATATATATATATATATATATATATATATATATATTCGGATGAAATCCAGAAAAAATAATAGCAGTGAGAAGAGGATGCTAGAGTGCCTAAAAAATAACCAGAAATTAGTTGAGGAGGTTCAAAAATACAAAGATTTTAAATTTGATAGTATATTTTTGACCGATGAGAGCTTTGTTGACAAGGAAAATTCAATTTTTGTTATTGCAATAAAACAAAATAAAAAGCTTTAACTTAACAAAAAAAAAAAAAGATGATGTTTTTCACTTGAGAAATAGTTATATAACATTGACATGTAGAAACTGAAAATGGGTGTAATAAATTGTTAAGGTTAGCTTACTAAGATCTATTCATGTAAATCATAGTGGTTTGTTAGCATAAAGAGAAGAAGATAAAAGCCATGTAGATCTAATGGGAGAATATTAGGGATTTTAGAAGAAGATGAGGGTAATTTCTACCCATATAAAGTTTGCTGACTTGTTTTTTGAGTAAAGATTTTCTTTTAAAGAGAACAAAATGAGTTATGACCTCAGATTGTCAATCTCAAAACAATAGAAAAGCAAAACAATAAGGTAGGGAGGACTAAAGATCACTCAAGGAAACACAGAAGAAGAGGAGGCTGATTGAGAAGATGATGAGAGTATTTTGGTTAGCCAATAAAACAATTCTTTTCTCTTTTCTATCAAAAGTTGTCGGTGAAAAAAGATGAATTAAATGAGGTTGCAAATCAGCAAAAACAAATGTGAAATGCTTCTCGTTAACCTGTGGTTGGACTGCTAATTTCAATAGATCCCATATTCTAAAACTATAGTTTAAATGTTAACCAAACACTTTAATTATATTGTATCATAAACGCAGTAGCTTACATAAAAATAAACACTCTTTATATAATATTTTTAAGTTATTCATATTGAAAGCGTAGACTCCATTAGTGATTCTGAAAAGTTGAATGGTGAAAATTTTTAAAAATTTATAAAATAACATTTTAGTTAGCGGATATAACTTGAGATGTTCAATTCTAAATTCTTCAAATCAAATCCAATGAAAGGTAGGGTGAAATTAGCAAGAGATATCCTAATGAGTGCCTAAGGTCCAATTATATGAGATCTCTCTCTTCTGTTTTTTTCTGGGTGAATTAATTAACATGTATAGATGCCCTCCATTTCATCCCATATAGCTTTATTTTGAATTCACGTCAATCTACCAAACCATAAAATAATTAATTGGTTTGAGATTTGTCTCATTTCATCTCATGCTTTTTTCACCGGAAACTTGATGTATGTATCTATCAAAATTTATTTATATCAGAGGTGGGCTAGATTTGACTTCAAACTTCAAACCATTCTCCATGTAGCATTAATTAATTAATTAATTAATTCGTAGTTTTAATTTTTCAATTAATAGGTTGCACGGTCAGTTGGAGCATTCGAAGTTGAACAGCACAACAAAATGGACGGCAGGGTTATAAAGCCCAGAAAAGTGGGTGCCCACTTAATTAATTAAAGACAGATACCATACAGCTAGTGTCATGGCGGATTGAGCGATACGTAGCAATCTCCTTACGTGTCGGTAATGCACGTGGAAAGGATAGTCTGTGGTCTCCAGAGCCACGTTTGGTTTGCGTCAGTCGCATCCGCACGAGGGTTTGTGATATCTACGCTAATAGTATATATCTACGCTAACAGGATCTTGGCATCGAATAAGAGCATGGTTTCACGGTTTTTTTTTTATTGATTTTGAGAAAATAAAAATGAAAAGGATTAAAATTGAAAAAACAAAAAAAATCAGGCCTTTTATTTTTAAAAATACAGTGGTGTTAGCTTTAGGGTTCTTTTTTTTTTTTTTTAATCCTTGGTCATTGTTTTTTTTTAATTTTAATTTGATCATTTAATGTTATATTTTTAAGATTTAGAGTTGTATTTCACTATATTTTTTATGCAGCTATTTTAATCTAAAAAAAACCTTATCATTGAGTTGGTGATCAATTTCATGGAAAAATATATTTCTTACACAAACATTAATAAATAATAAAAATAACAGCATATAAATTATAAAAGAAAATGCCATCCCTATTTGCAGTATTCATTGGGGTTGATGCCTCATGGGATGTGGGTGAAACGAGCAACCAGGATCAGCGATATCGATACGACATAGGATTGGTTCGATGGGTTTCATAATTCCTTGTTCGATGGAAAATAATTACATTGAGATGAGAAACCATTAAGCAAAAAAGGAGCTTTCATGTCTGTTGATTCTATGACAGCAACATTTCAACCGAGATTAATTGCATGCAATTAATATCCAGACCACTAGGACAGATCTAAATTCAATTTTGCCATAAAATTCGCCTTAGGCTAATAGGTTTTGCAATTACATGCCCTCTAGTATTTAGCTCTGTGTTCTGATATGAATATGTTGTTCTTATGTACTGGGATTAGAGAAGTGAATCTAATCTTATACATAAAGGTTGTCCAAAAAAACCATAGCATAAAACTTGGAGAAATTAATATTTAGTGTCTTCGATAGTCATTTCATCAGTAGAATAGAGAACACCACTGCTTTGACGCATCTCATGTCCAGAAAGCAATGGAATTAAAAACACGGATTCAGCACCCTATGTTCCATGAATGAAAATCATTTTAATCTCATACTACATGATAAAGGGCAGCCCATTTGGTGGCTTGGCTGAAAAAACAAAAATTATTCTGGTAGTATTTGTTTTTAAAGTGTTTTTTTAGTTGAAAATATATCAAAATAATATATATTTTTATATTTTAAAATTTATTTTTAATATCAGTATATCAAAACAATTCAAAAACATAAAAAATTAATTTGAAACAAAAATAAATTAATTTTTTTAAAAAACACGATGAATCCGCAAAAACAAAAAACTATTGAAACCATGATCACCTTGTATCAAAGTAATTATTGGGACAACCATCTAGGTGGTGGTCCAGTGATAAGAGCTTGGGACCAAGAGGTTTGCTCCCTCTATGGTCTCAGGTTCGAGCCCTGTGGTTGCTCATATGATGGCCACTGGAGGCTTATATGATCGTTAACTTCAGGGCCTGTGAAATTAGTCGAGATACGCGCAAGCTGGCCTGGACACATTCATTAAACTAAAAAAAAAAAAAATATTAGGACAACCAGTGGCCTGTATTGTCAGAATGTAATCTGCTTTCTTTGGATTCCCTTGTATTTGGTTTGCAGGTTAATGAAATTTAATCTTCCTTTAACATAATAAAGAAAGAAAACAACTGGTATAGAACAGCATCATTGATGGCTGCTGAATCTGCTTATGGCTTCGTGCTTGTTCCATCCACTATGTTTTGCTTCGCACTGACCTTTATGTGGCTTGGAGCTCGAAAATCTTTCACCTTAGATTCGTGACAGAAGACTGCTTCGTGTCGAAAACAGGACCCACATTCCTGGGCCCAAAGCCCAAGTAAAACTTTGACCAAAACCCAAATACACTTTATCTCACTAACGTGTCTATAGCTCAATATTCTTCTGTAAATCATAGTTTATAAACATATATATATTCTACTAGTGATAATTTAGTTTATATTATAAAAGCATGATAAACAAAAAAAATCCATCAAAAACCTAAATTTTATATATATTTAAAATTATAAGCATGGAAGAGGTAAACATGCTTTCAACACAAAAATAATAATAAAATACTACCATCCATACTAAATATATATTCAAATTTGTAATTAATATAAAATAAAAAATTCTAGTATGTATACTACTAATAAAATTAACTATGTTTAAATTAAAATAAAAAGGATAGGTGTTAAAACGCTTTAAAATAATGAATCTTTTATTGTTGTCAATGCCTTGTCCTTAAAACTTTATTGCTTCTTACTGGTGCAACTAAAATGTTTGCAATATACTTCACAAGATTCTAACAATACTACTTTAGTTTAGATGCACTTCTAAAAGAGATTTTTGAATAAAAAATTATATAACTTAAATATCTCTTAATAGGATAAACCTAAGTTTTCGATTTGGGAGGCAAACCAAAGCATAAAAAGAAAAAGAATAACAATAAAAATGAGATGAGAAAAAGGGTGTAAAATATAAAAAATTCCAAGTTAAAAACTTTTCCATTACCCTCTTTCTACGGTGAATTTTAAAAGCTAAAAGTTCAAGAATTAATAATAATTAATTCTCACCATTATCAACTTTTGATTAATTATTATAATAAAAAAAAATTAAATTTATAAAAATCAAGGATTATTTGAGTAGAAAAACTAAGAATTCCTTAAAATTAATTTTCCATTCACCTATAATCTATTTAATTAAAATAAATTTCCAGCATTTTTTTCTTGTAAAATAAAAGTGTCCAGAGGTTGAGTCCCAATCAAAGCCTTCAGTCCATATTAAAAAAGAAAAAAAAACACAAATTGGAGGAGTAAAAGTAGCGAATTGTTTTTTTAAAAAAACATTTCCAAGGCTAAGGTATCATAAACAGGTCAACTTTCGTTATAAATTCACCTCTCAAATTCCATTAAAGATAGATTATCTATATAAAAAATAAAGAATGTATAAAAAATATTATTTCTTACAGTTAGATCTAAGATTTGAAACTTAATTATTAAATAAAATCTTAACAATCAGACCAATCCCCTTTAATTAAAAGGGCAAAAATTAAGAGGAGTGAAATCGCAGCTGAAATTTCCTGCATTGATGCACATGAACTGCAAATTAGCAGCTTGACACTGGTTGGACGAACACTTGATCCTCCATCAATCGAAATATCAAATTTACTTGGGATTACAGCAAGAGGTGGGTGGTTCCATTTCGAAGTTATGCTATTTGTAACTGGGTCCAAACTTGGGCTCATATTAATGGGCTTATACTTTTATTACTGGGCTTGAAAACTTGGTTCCATTTCGAAGTTATGCTATTTCTGACTGGGTCGAAACTTGGGCTCATATTAATGGGCTTATACTTTTATTACTGGGCTTAAAGACTCTTCTTCAATAAGAGATTGATTGACCCTCTCAACTTGGTGATGGAAGCTACCTGCAAATTTTGTGGGGCAACTTATGTCCTCATCAAGAACATTAATATGTATTATAAGAAAAGCTTTTCTATCAGTTCCCTCCTTAGCCTATTAATCTAAACTCTTATAGAGTCAGTGGTTTTTCCTTAAACAGGCAAATCACTCAGTACTGAAGTCTAAAACAATAATGCGTTAATGCATTTTCGCTTTGAATAAATCTTTCAACCCAAAATATTTCCATAAAAAAAAAGTGTAGTTTCAGTTCTTGGATTTAGCTGATTTTGCTTTCAGATTATTTTTTATGCATACACCATCCATTTTCCCTCCTCTATTTGAGGAGGCTTCCACCATTTTCAGTTTGGAAAAAAAAGCAGATTTTCTATTCTGTGCTTGGAAGGTGAATTTTGTTATGCAATCAAGCCATTAATTCATGCAGAAGCAGAACACTAATTCAAGGTTTCAAACCACCCAACACATCCCTGTAAATGCTTTTTCCTTCTGCAAACCCTTTTTAGATTTATCCATTCTCTTGCAGTGCAATAATATTTTTACTGATATCGGTCTTGCTTTATTCAATGTCGATGAAGTATATGAGTTAAGTATTAATTTGATAATTAAGCAATACTCGTATAATTACAATACACTATAAATGTATTAAGTTTAATGTTTTGAAAAAAATAAAAAAGATCTTGATAAATTATTTTCTTATTAATTAATGTATAAGTTATCGATTAAATAATTAACATCTCTCTTAATTAATAAATTCTCTTGCCGCAGATGTATTAGTTTATAAAGGCTTATTTGTATGTTAGATATGATAATTCGAAAGGGATTATTAGCGGATTAAACATTCATTTTAGCAATAAATAAAAATATAAAGTTACTTAATAAGACAATTCGATCCATATGAATGATCCGATCAATCTAATAATTCTCCCCAGATGACCAAATCCTGTATTGTTATAGTAGCCTCTTGCAAGCCCAGCCAAATAACCATCTGTTCCTCGATCGTGTTTAACCTGAATTCGTTCTTAGAAGAAACTGTATCAGATTGCCATCACGATATCTTCCTCTCAAAGTTGCCGCATTCCATTCTGTGTTTCATGGAAGATAAGGCCACAATACATGGAACGTACTGTGGATGACACATTTAATACAGGAACACAGCTTTCTCTTGATGTGGGTTCTTCTGGTTCTGGGTTGTTCTATCTTTTCATAACTTAGTTAGCTAATGTGTCCTATCACCTCAAGCAATCAAACCAAATCTGTGAAATTTGTGCTAGCTAGGTGTCCCCACGAGTCACTGTTTTCTACAAGTTTAATCCCTTGCCTAACGGACAGCATGTGAGGGAGCTTTCATCTTTCATTGCATTCTAGGGCATATTGCCATCTATATTTTTCATGGAGGTTCCTATCTCTTTATGACCTCAAAGGAATGGACATCTTTGGTCCAGATGTCTATCCAGCTTCGATCGATCAAAACATCATGAAAAAAAGCCAGACCCTTGTACTTATTTAGCTAGGTAGGCCAGCCGAAGTGACATTTCAAATAGGACATGCTATATGGAGTTAAATTTGAATATGCAACTCGCAACTCACACACACACACATATTTTGGAATCAATCCATCCCTGGTTCATGTTTCTGGCCAGAAGTTCAATCCATAAATACTGGAAGCTGGGACTAGCTAGTACGACTGACCTGAGAAGTGAAATATTTCCTTTTCTACTTTCTTTTATTTCTAAGTGGAACATTATATCAATCATTCCTGAGAGAGATAACTTTGATATGTTGAAATGCTTCATTCTATTGTCTGAATTGAAGCGTCTTTGTTTTCTTGACAAGACATAGGAAAATCACACACGTCATTAATCATGTAATTTCTTCTGTTTGAAGATTTGGTGTATCTCTATCAACTTTAATTTGATGTCACTCACTAGCAAAGCTAAAATTTTCATGGATATGGTTTACTCAATCGGATAGCCAACCAGCTGGTGCATTCTCAGAAGTAGAAGATCATATATATTGTGGGTGCTGAATTGTGCGTTGTTGATGGGCATGCTTGATAAAAGTAAAGCAAGTGCTGCTATATACATCATAAATTGCCTAGGGAAAAGATCATAAATGTTCAATTCTAATCCAATCTAAATGTTTGAGCAATTATATTGTTCAAAGCAATATTCCTTAACACTTCAAGAAAGAAATATTGCATGTATAATCTTATAGTAAACCGCTATACATCAGAGAAATTATTTGACATTATCATGGTTCAAATAATTTCAAAATTACCTGAAAACAATGGTTGCACCGTACATTCAAATACCCTTTAAAACTCATCGTTTATGAATAGCTGAATTATAAAATTCAAGAGAAAAAAGCACATTAACAAAATGTTTATAGAAAGACTAGTTAAAATACTATTTATATTGATAAATAGAGTCATATTTTTATCATGTAATTGGTGAGGTTATTGCCGAGAAAATACTAGCGTGGAATCTTTGGAAAACGAGGGGGTGTACCATTTGTATGAATAAAGAAATTGATGAGAGAGAGAGATGGCGAGCAGAAAACAAGGAGATTGGCTCATCGGCTAAAGCCACTTGGAGCAACAGTGTTTCTCAAATCCCAAAAACAGCAATCCACCAAGTAGTTTGAGCCCCATAACAGTGGGCACAGAATTCTAGGGGTGCATGATGCTTCTAGGGATCTGTGTAAGAAAACAAAACTGCTAAGCAAACAATTTCTTTTCATTTATTTTGCATAAAATCTGAGATATTCTGTGGGCATGGGCAAGGGAGTCAAACATTGGTGACGTGAGACTACTACTATTGGGTCCCACTCCCTGACTGCTAGAAAGACTAAATAGTCCTTCACTGGGCCCCATTTCCCATCCATCTCTTTCTTTACCCGGGTAATTTATCTCTCTTCTTCTTGTCTTCTCCGCTCCTTGAAGGCCGTCTGTTTTTTTTTTTTAAAAAAAAAAAAACTGTAATTATTGCATTTTAAAAATACTTCTGTTATAAAAAAATGAATAAGTTTGTTTTAGTATTCTTAATATATTATTGTAGAAAATAAAAAAAAATCTGAAAATTATCATATTATCCATAAAATGATTGCACAATACCATGATAAAACAATCAACCATTTAGGTGGTGGTCCAATGATAAGAGCTTAGGACCAAGAGGTTTGCTCCCTCTGTGGTCTCATGTTCAAACCCTGTGGTTGCTCATATGATTGCCACTGGAGGTTTACATGGTCGTTAACTTCAGGACCCATGGAATTAGTCGAGGTGCGCGTAAACTGGTCCGGACACCCACATTAAACTTAAAAAAAAAAAAATACTCAAACAATCATTCCACAAATTCTTTGATTAATCTATCTACAAGAACTCAAAACTCAACCGATTCAACGTGTGTTAGGTGATACCAATTTAATTATATTTTATTTCTTATTGTGATTAACAATCCAAAAGAATCTTAAGAAAAAAAATTCAAATAACCCAAACTAATTGCAGAAAAACAGAGCTCAAGAACAGGGATGAAGTGGAAGCCAGAAGAGGAGGACGGATGTTAACAGGGAAAGCTATTGGATGGATCCAAAAGCCAACCCTGACGTCGTCGTCTTCTTTTGATGGTAGAAAAAAGAAGCTGAATTGATGTGTACGTGGGGGCTCCCTCTCTCACCAACCATGTGATCCCTCTCCCTGGATTTACCTCTCCCACGCGCCCTCTTCCTCCTTTTCTCGCCATCTTTTATTGTGATTTTTCCTCCACGATACGAGCATATTCTTATTTCCGATGGTGATATTGCTTATCTTTTTATCCCAGGTTATCCAGTTGATGTTCGTGATACGACCATGTTCTTATGCAAATCTCCATGAAGAAACGGCTCCGACTTTCCATTATCGATCCCTTCTATTTTGGAGTATCCATAGGCTTCGTCAATCCCACATGAGATGGAGGTTTTTTTTTTTTCTTTTTTTCTTTTGAATTAACAAGTTTTTCTTTTCTTACTAGTGAACGTCAAAACCTTTTTCAAACCAGCAGGAGTTCTTTTTTTTTTTGTTTAACGTGGATGTCCGGGCCAGCCTGCGCGCACCTCGACTAATCCCACGGGTCTTGAAGTTAACGACCATATAAGCCTCCAGTTGCCATCACTGCACGTTGCCATTATTTTTTAAAAAAACTTGACAGAGATGAACATACTCTACTCTTAACCTTCAAAATCTTCCATTATATATGTAAAGTTAGATTCTTCCAAAGATCTTCATTCTCAACATGGATAGTTTAGATGTAATGCTGATGACATTTAATAGTATTTATAAGGTAATATTAATATTAGTATTTAAAATGGAGAAAAATACGATTTTAAGGATGAGTTCTATCACCATTTGTTTTTTATAAACCAGCTCTCAAAATGGAAATCCAACCGAACCAAACAGAATTCTATTTGTAAGATATACGTTTTAATGTGAAAAATAAATTAACATTTAACCTTTTGTGTGGACCGTAATAAGAAATTTATTCAGGGTTGAAGTATTTTTTTTTTTAAAAAAATATATTCTATTGCTGGTGTTTTTCACGCTTGTTTTATGCAAAACATAATGCAATTCTCGGGGATAAAGAGAATCCTATCAACCATAGCTTTCATTGGGCCATTTTGTCCGGGCTCTTTGGGAGTGGGGGCCCATTCCGCCCCCACCTTAGATACTGACTTTTGTGAACCCCTTGAAAAAGCACCCTTTCTGCATACTACCCTAACTTCTGATGTATTTAATATTTCTTTTAAAATACTATTCAGTTGAGAATATATTAGAAAATGTTTTTTTAATTTTTAATATTAGCATATTAAAATTATTAAAAAAATATCAATTTAATACTTTATTTTACAAAAAAAATAATTAAAAAGTAAGTAAAAAAAGCAAGAACAACCTCAAAAACAAAATCTCTTTTGATCTTCCGGTTCTCCACCGCTACTGCCATTTGCCAACATAAAACTAGCACTGTCACTCTGCTCATTTACTGTCCATTTTTTTGGAGGTGATGTGATGAAAAGAGAAAAACCAAAAGAATTACTCTGAGAGTCTGAACCACTAATATTCCACCAATATTGTTGTTGGTAGCTCTCTCACTATGCCAAGGGGCAAATTTAAGGACGGAGAAAGCAGGGAGAGGTAATTAAAATTCTTAAATACACCCTTTTGTAAAATATGGACTATTTATATAGTTATTTATTTTTAGAGATGAAACTCTCTTTTTTAAAAAAAAAAATTGAAATCAGGCGAATCATCTGTTTAATGGAAAGGAAGGAAACTTCCCATACAAAAATTTTAGTCATGATGGCACGGCTTTTCCTTTCTTTTTTTCTTTGCTTTCAGGGATCATTTTTTTTTCTTCTATTTTGTGAGTTTTTTTTTAATAAATATGACTTTCATGACAAAGGGCCAAAAGCCCAAACTTTACTATGAACCACAAAATCACATCAAATCATTGTCATTTTTATTTATTTTTTTATATAATCCATGCGACTCTTATTAACACGGGTTTAGCTACCACTGCTTTTATTTTCTATTTTTTTTCAAAATACTCTCTAAAAATAGAAAAGGAAATCATGTTTGAGGACATGTTTTTTAATTATAATTCCTTAAAAAAGTGGGAATTTTGTTTTCTTTATTTTAGAACTTTCTATTTTTGAAGATTTTCATGCACTCACCATGAGGGTGAGCAAAAAAATTAAGAAACTGATTGAACCGAGAAAATCAGAAAAAAATTACAAAAAAGCCGAACCGTGAAAAAGAAGATTAAACCAATTAAAATTTTAAAAAACCGACCGGTTCGGTTTCGGGTTTATAAGTCTGAAACTGAAAAAACTGAATCCAAACCGAGCCAAACCCGAAAAACTAAGACCGAACCGAAACCGGTCGATTTGAACCGGTTTCAGTTTTTTTTTAAAAAAATTCAGTTTGGTTACTTTTTTTTGATAAAAACCGAACCGAACCGAAAATAATCAACCTAACTCATCCTTTTGTATTCCTTAACTATTTTCAAAGTGTATCAAGTGAGTTTATAGCCGGTTTAAGGTGAATAAGAACTTTGAATAAAATTATAAAAGATATTTTTTAAAATATTTAAGAATTTTTTTTATATATATGGTTTTGAGCAATCTTCATTTTGTATCTTAAATTTTTTTATCAAGTGATGATAAATATACCTTATTTATTCTTAAAGTTTTTTTTTTAATTTTTATTAAATGAAGGTCTTCAACCATTCTCAAATTACTAATATGCTGTGGCCGGCTATGAATGAGTCTTATATATTTTATACTAAGCCAACCACATGGGAAAAGATAATTTAGTGGTATCGTATGCCATTAAACCCGATTGTTGAATTCATATGTTTCAGAGAAATTAAATTCTTTAATTATCTATTATTTTATTTATGTATTATACTGTAGTGTGGTGAAGAAGGAAACTCTCGCCTTGTTATATTATCCTTGTCTCTTCTGCCTATAAAAATAATGCATATGGGCATGGGAAGCCTAACTTGTAGGTCCATACAAGAAATACTTATATTCTATATAAAGCACCCATGTTATTTATCTTAATTAGCGGGGCAACTTGGAGTTCACATGAGGTTAAGCGTAAACAAAATGAGAATAATCCTAGGGATCGGCTGTTACGAGACACTGAGATGTATTTGTCTGAGAATATTGATAAAATAAATATAACTTTATATGCTCTTGATGAAGAAAAAAAAGATATAAAATGACTCCAAAATGATTTCCTGTCAAGATGAGGACAAGTTAATTACAAGATCTTATGCTTCCTAACATATTTTTTTAATATACAACTGGTTTTTTTTACCCATCTCAACACAATAGTTTAAATTAATAAATAAAATTTTAAGATATAATTTATATTATTTTTCTAACATTCTCTATATATTTTTACTCACACGTATTTCCTTCTCTTTTAATGCTTCAAATCACAACAGGATTCTCTCTGTTTGTGAATTCATTTATCTGGAAAAATAAAATAAAAATAAGAAGTCATATGCTGAATAATGCCAATGTCAACTTTATTTCGTGAACATGTTAGAAATGTTGCACATGCCGAGTTTGGTGGGTGAAAAGCATGGAGATGACGAAGCAAAAACTGCATAGCTAGAAGAAGAAAGGCTTATCCCTAGCTAGCTAGATTGTTAGGGATTTTGTCAACCAGCATGTTGATCGAATTCGAAGCATATCAGCTATGTGATAAGGATGCACTAATTGGTTTCTTCATATGCTTGTCCAAGAGAACATATATTTTTTTAGTCCTATAAAATATTTACAGAGGAAATAGATCTAATTCTCTTCTTCGAAAGAGAGCTTAGACAAACTAGGAAGTTCCAAGCCTGTATTGTCCCCCTACCAATAAATAAACATTACATATTTTCAAAATGTAAACAGTGCATATTTATTTGAATTTTTAAATTTTATGCCCTCCCTGTTCCCATCATTAAATATTACATATTCTCACTATCAGATTGCGTCATCAGATTCTTCCATGTAAGAACATGTTTTTACCCTCGAAATATTAAATATGGACCGGATCAATGTAATTCTATGTACATTTATTGAGTGGGAGAGGTGATCTTTTGATATGTTTCAATTATTATAATATTAAATATATTAATGTTTATTATTTTTTCACCACTCATGTAAGTTTAACGTCAGTATTCCAAAAACAAGAATGAATCCTTTTTACTGGCCTCATGTCCCAAAATATTATCTTAAGTGTTAGTATTTTATATATATATATATATATATATATATATATATATATATATATATATATGTATATGCTAATTTAAATAAATTCTTAGCGTGTAAATATATTAGATATCTTTATCATTAAAAATAAACATGAAATAACCTATTTTAGATTAGATGTATAAAGTAATTGTTATATTTTTTATAGAATTTTTAAAAAATTACCAAGGATTTTTGGTTAAAATAAAAGTAATTGGATTCCTTCTTTATTTTATTTTTTACAATAGTTCCCTGGAGACAAACATGAAGTGACAAAATGGTTTAAAATCTAAATTAATTAACGCCACAGGTTAACCTGGAAAACAGAGAGAGCGAGGAAAAAAAACGAAGCATGACAGGTTAATAGCACGCAAAAAAAGACAGAGAGAGAGAGAGATTAATAAATTAAGACGAGGCATTATTGTCAATGGAAGAACCTTCAAAAAGAAAAATACCCAACTTGGGCCCCAAGATGATGTGCGTCTTTACATTGATAATTAACCTGTGGAAATTCGTGTAAGAATTAAAATGATAAATTGACCTCCCTCCTGTTGAGGTCTCTATAATAATTATGATTAATCGTGGAAAATCTTGCAATTTATGTGATATAAATCGACCCTACCATTGCTTAAAATGGTATAGTGACATCACAAGATGTGAAAACACACACCGATATTCTTCCTGCTGGGGCCATGGCAAACCAGTTAAAGTAACCATCACATATTTCAGTTAGCTGGGATTTTGCTACAAATTAGTCGGTTTAATTTGAAAAATAAACGTTCACTTTGACCGCATCTTTTTTCCCCGGGATCTATAATTCACTCAAATAACTACTCCATGCCCATAGTTTTTTCCCTGGGATCTGTTCATTGCGTGTGGATCTCTCTCTTTCAAATTTAATCCTAATTACTTCGACTAAAACCATACACACGATGTATAAAGAACAACGGCGATATATAACATGTATTGATACATAAATATATGATAGTTAATAATCATCATATTAATATATAATATCAAGATATTTATTGAGATTTGATCTATTAATGTGGTCCTGTTGATGAAATCTCTTGCTTTAAAACTATGATATCGCAAGCCGTAATCCTCTCCCATTTCATGTTTTCCACAGGTAAAACGTTGATAATCAACGTATAATTAATATATAATATCAAGATATTTATTGAGATTTGATCTATTAATGTGGTCCTGTTGAAATCTCTTGCGTTAAACTATGATATCGCAACGTATTAATATATAATCTCCTGTTGAAATCCCCTCCCATTTCGTGTTTTCCACAGGTAAAACGTTTGGTATTTTGATTGGATCAACAGCAGCTAAGCTTAAATATATAGCCATTTAGCCGAGGCTTACGAAGAATTTGGCTTAAGATGACAGTGACAGGATGGAAAGAGACATGAGTGTTCCTTACAAGAAATAGATCCAGAATTTCAAAGATGGCCTTGACAAGTATAATCTTGGGATATACAGCTTTTCAATGCCGTGTCCCCACGACACCATGAAAATAAGACGGATGCCAAACTGCAAGTTTTTAAAAAGGTTGATGGGGGGAGAGACCTCCTTGACAACATATTTGTAGTGAGAAAGACATGGAAAAGAAGAAGAATCGATATAAAAAACACTTGAACCACCTGCTGATCTTTAGATAGGGAAAGGGGGTGTTGTTCTTTTATTGGAAGATCGATCATCAATGTATAAAAGCAAAAAGATAAAATAGTACCGTTCATGTTTTCTTCTTCTTGTCTCCAATCCAATTCCCACCATTTTCAACCAACTTGTATTTAATTATTCCTCGCGCTAATTTTGTTTTTACTGGGGGTGCTTTTTAATATGTTTTTTATTTAAAAATATATTTAAAAAAATTAATTTTTTTATGCGATGAAAATTAATTAAACTTCATCTCCCAGGAAGCTTGTTTCCATTGACAATATTTTTTTTGGGGTCAAATTTAAGCAGCTCGATCGGATCGAGTTAAATGCATATTCCACCACCTGCTTGCAAAGTAAACTTTTGGTTGGCTTTAGATTTTATAAAATGCAAATAACTTCTTGCACGCATTTTATTTCAAATATCCTTGATTTCATAATTCAATAAATATTTATTTCTTACATCCTTTAAATTTGGAGCCTCTATGTGTGTGTGAGAGAGCATATATTTCCGGCCAGTATTTCAAATTTGAACGAAAGTTTGCCTTTGTTTAAAGGAGAAGGAAAAAAAAAGAAAAGAAAAAAGAAAAACCATGATATCAAGATTCTAGAATGAAGAAGTGAAAGGCCGGCCTGCATTGGTGTCTGGACCACAAATGCAGCCAATGAAACGTGTCACAGTTTTATAAGATATATTTTATGTAGGATCTTATCGTGAAGAATCTTTTAGCATAAATAATTACTATATTTACAATAAATTAAAAGCTTTAAAACAAATTCATTAAATTCAACCCGAAAAATTAACATGATAAATCCAAGACTTAAAGCTAATTTGGGTTAAATTTTAATTTTTGAAATGGTTTTACTATTAACCTGATTAAAATCAAGATAATGTCATGGGCTGATTTGAAATTAGTTTGATGTGATGAAATTAAAAATAAAATAATTTTTTAAAAATTAAAATATTATTTTTAATAAAAATAATATATTTGGATTGACTTAATGAACTGTAGATTAACCCAAATTTCTTTTAAGAAGTAAAAAAAATACCGTAGTCCTTGATTCATAATTCTTATAAATATGATAATTTTGTATAGGAAGAAACTTGATTGTAATCAATATATTAATGAAAGAACGAATCTAGCAAAATCAACCGTCGTATTTAAATTTAAGTTAAGGTAGAAACTTTATATTTTTATATATACATGAAATGACTCAAATAACATCTAAATCATCACATTAACAAAAAAAAAAAAAAAATAATAAAGGAGAAGAGAGTTTTATTGTATCACTCATCACGTAACAATGTTAATTGGAATAATGGTTTTTTTCCTCCTTTTTGGTTTTTTTTTTAATTTTCATTTTATTCTTTAACATTAGATTTATAGCAGATTGAGTTTTATAATTTTTTTCAATTTACTTTTTATGAGGTTATCATATACTCGTGATTCGGACCGCAAGTTTGACATGTTAACTCAGTTGACTCGAGTTTATCTCCCCTTGTTCTAATTAATTTTTTTCTTCTTAATTTCATCTTTCAACATTGGGTTGATTGGGAATTAGACACTGTGATTTGTTTCGGCTTGCTTTATATGAGGTTATCTCCATATCATGACTCGAGTCACGAATTTGGTGAGGTAACCCTGGTTGCCTTAAGTTGTTTTTTATGTCTTTTTTTAATCGTTTTTTTTTTAATTTCATCTTTCAACACTAGGTTGAATGAGGATTGAGTTTCATAATTTGTTTTAATTTTTTTTATTGGGTTATTCCGGTCTTATGATTCGGGTTGCAGGTTTGACAAGTTAATCTAATTTGACCGAGTCATTTTTTTAGGTCTTTTTTAATTGATTTTTTTTCAGTTTTCTCATTCAATATGATTTTATTAGAAACTGAGTTTCGTAATTTGTTTTAAATTGATTTCTATGAGATTGTTGTGATCTTATGACTTGGTATGCAGATTGACAAGTTGACTCGAATAGATTTAATATGTTGTTGTCTCAATATTTATTGAAAAATCTCATCTTAAATATTTATTTTGAGTCAAACTATATTTTTATCAGTCATTCAAATTGTTTTAGATCTCTCAAGGGGACCAAGTTACATTGAATCAATTCCCATATAATTTTAATATTTTTTATATTGAAAAACTTAATTCAAACTGTTGGCAAGATCCAATAATCTAATTAATATCTGCTTGAATAATACGAAGAAATTATATTGCCTTGCTAAGGTGGAGAGGTTTTACTTATTTTGCCAAATCTATTTAACTCTAAAAAAAAAAACATTTGCCAATCCTACAAGCTCTTCATGCACGTCTTGCCCGTCCAAATATAAGATATAAACAAAATTTACAAAATAAATCAGGTCTTTTTTTCAAGATGTTATTTTCATCTTGTATCCTAGGTTTGGTAAATTGATTTATATTATTTTGTATGTTTTTTTGTAATCTCATCCTTTAATATATATTGAGTTGATTAGAAATTAAAGTTCTTAATTTATTTTAATTTGTTTTCTACATGATTATCTCGGTCTTATGACTTGAGTAGCTAGTTTGACAGACTAGCTCAATTTGCCATTTTATGTTCTTTTTTAATTATTATTTTTAATTTTATCCTTTAATATTTAATTGATTGAAAATTAAATTTTATAATTTATTTTGATTTATTTTTTATAGAGTTATCATGATCTTTTAAACCGTGTCACAAATTTCACATAAAGCTAATTTAATATGTTTTTATCTTAATATTAAAATAAATATATCTTTGAAATTTATTCCGAGTTAAACTATGTTTTTATAAATTATCTGAGTAATTTTAGAAACTATAAAATCAACCGAGCCACAATAAATTAATTTTTATATAATTTAATTTTTTTAATTGAAAAATTTAAATTATTATCAATATTTAAATATTTCTTTACTTTCAAGGCTGAGCGCAAATTAATAATCTAACTTAGGTATAGATAAAACGGGTAAAGAAATATTAATAACTTTACAGAGGTAGTACATGAAACATCAGCAACAATTGAATTGTACTAATCAGAAGTACTACGTGGACAATGATGGTTTAATAATAATACAAAACCAGTGACCCCACCCGCAATAGCTATTTGGTTAAGCTCCACAAACGATAAATTAAGTAAAAAAAAAAAGGATCGCAATAAACACTTGAGCTAGAATGGAGCCATGGTCCACTCACGCACACAACCCATGCATCCTTCTAGAAGCGTTAAGGCTAATTGACCTCAAGGCCCTCTGAACGAAACTCCTAATTAACCTCTTACTTCGTTGATTTTGATTCATCTACTCTTTTCTTTAGAACAAGCATCAGCTAATTACTGGCTGCTGGCAGGGATAACAAGGACTTGCTTGAAGAACTTGAAATAAAGAAAAATAATAGCAATAGAGTACAAAAAAGCTTGATTCCAACCACTAGAATCCATCCAAACCCATCATCATCTCCTTTCCCTTCTAAAAAATGAACAGCCCGCCATCAATTTCAAACTCGTATTCAAAGTTCAAAATAAAAAACAATCTCTCTTTGATTGAATAAGGTGTAATACTCTGAATCTTCATTATTAATGGAAGCAAAATGATTAAGAAAATACCCGCTCAGACCCTTCCCTGGGTGGTCTATATATGTCCATGTATCTCCCAGCGAAGAAAACAGGATGGTACGTATGATCCAGGCCCTTACACGAGTAACTTAGTGGACAATCTATCAGGCGAAGTACACTTTATCAACCCATATCATATTAATATAAGCCTGTGATAAGACCCGTGAGATATGTATAGATAGTTCTCAGCAGTCCGGCTGGAGTTGTCTTTCTCGGTAACTTCACAAAATGCAGAGTTTTTTTTTGGGGGGTAACTGTGAAAAAGTTGACAGATAAATCACTCTACTCTGGAGTTAAAAGCTATCTAGCCTTCATCTTTCATACATGCAGGTCATAGTTGTTTATATGTTAATTTGGATAATTGTTGAAATATTTTTCATCTAAGTGCAGCTGAATATATATCATATCATGCACCTTGTAGAGGCTTGATGTTTGTGTTTTCTCGGTGGCCAGTTCTCGTCGGATTTATTTCCCGCGTGAGTGCTTCTATTCATTCATGACTCGACAACTTCGACAGTTTCACAATGTTCATATTATACTGTTATGGATTGGTGACTGTAGCTTTGTAAATATAGCTTTTTTTAATAAAAAAAAACATGACGACGCAGATGAAAATACAAACAAAAAACAGATTTGAAGCTGAATAGAATTCATATTGAATTATAATTTTGACGTGGTTTGTCTCAACTCCTTAAATAGATCACTCATATTGAATAAATGAGTTTAGTAGACTTTTTGCATGATATAATCCTTATTTACATGTTCAAATCCTTTAGACTTTCGTAACCCGCATGCATACATCTGTGTTCATAATTTCACCTCATGTACCCTTTTGGGCTGTTTTCTGGCAGCTAGTTTTGCTTCTCCCTCTTCATTTATGTGTGTGATTGTATAGTTCTGAACACACCACACATACATATGAATCATAAACATGGCCAGGATTATTCACATGAACAGATTTGATATATAAGTCTACTTCATTATATTTCACATGTTTTAAATCGCTCTATTTTCTAGCTAGTAGTTATCATATTAGAAGCCAAACATATATGACTTGATCATTCATCTTGCTTTCTTGCAGGGAAGAAGAGGGCGTGGTCTGGCACTGACTTTAATTTTTCTTTGGGAAAATAATTGATATTCTTAAAAAAATAATGTTATTAATTTATCCAGGGATTGACATCATTGACCAAATTTTATATAACTATTTAATTTCTTATTTATTTATAAGATGTATATATATTTATGATGTCGGACGATTGTGATTGGCATAACAATTACTTACAGCTACTCAGAACCACTTGGGGATGTGTCCAAGAAAGATTGGTTCGAATATGGCTTCCAAGTCATCACCTGTAGGACCCACACAAAGAATTGCAGTAGGTCAAAGATATTGACCCTGGAAGAGAAAAACCATTCCACGGTGTCAGTCACTCTCGTTGGCTTGTCCTGAACGGCGCCGTCTTATTGAACTTTCCAAATCTAATCAAACAGGCCCCAAGATAATGTCTCCGTCACACTTCATTGTCTTCCACGCCACTCAGGCTAAAAACTGACCGTCCGATCTATCTTCCGTTTTTGTCTTTTCAATTAACACGAGCTCCCTGCCCTTGTTTTGATGGTGTGATTATTCTATTAACCATTTTTTTTTAGCATCATTCAGAATTCATGATTAAGCTTAACTTTAGGTACTTAAAAAGTTTATTATTAAACTTAAATCCTCAAAGAAATTATTTGAGATGCGTGCCTCCAACATAAGAAATTATGAATTCGCTTGTACTCTTAACTAAATCAACAAGAATTTAAATTATCTTTTCTGCCTTTTAAATTGTTTTTAATTTATTTTTTGTATTAAAATTATTAAATTAGTATTTTTAGTTTTTTTTATAATTTTAATATGATAATTAATATCAATTAAATCAATACTTTTAGTCCGAATAAAAAACAAATGTACCAATTATATTAGACTTAAGAAATTCAAGAGAATCAAATTCTCATGAATTGATATAATCAATTGTATCGATGATATTCCTAAATAACTTTGGCTAATTTATGTCTTTTAAGCTATAAATTAAGAGTAAGGCAAGCTTCCCACCCCCAAAGAACATGGCATGGCACGATCGACCAAGGGAGTGGTTGATAAGAGAACTTAGATCTCTGCCAGTGATCACCTGTAACGTTTCATCGCTGCATATTTTATTTGAAAAACTTCTTTCAACGATGAAAAATAGGCTGCCCAAGCAACTACTCTTAATTTGAATATTTATTTTATTTTCTTCAAATTCAACCACTGTATTTTGAATGGTTCTTGAACCATCGTAAGCGATTGGTTTAGACGACGGTGTATAGGGCCGCAATCAGAGTCTCAAACAAGGCTTCTTATATGATGCTCTCTCCTTATCAAAATATTTTAACAAGATTCTAAATCTTCCAGGCTAATCTATTATTTAAGTTAAAAATAGGATACTTAGTATAATATAGTTTACAAAATGGACCGGAGTTCTCTTTTATTTGAATCTTGACGAGTGCAAATTAAACAATAATTTGATCATCTAGAACATACAGTTCGTACGTGGCTGGCTAGCTAATGGACTTAAAGGTGACCCCAGGAGTTCCAGCCTAGGTATATATAGTTTTCTACCTAGAGCATATCTTAAGATTCTCATAACACACCTCCAAATGACAACATAAAATCCTTGGTTTTCTACTTTTTTTTTCTATATAAAAAAAATCCACCAAACACGCACAACCATCATCATTTTCTTTATTGAAAGACTCTTCTTTAATATTTTTTGTCATAATTTCTTAGAAAAAGATACTTTGTGGTTGCTGAGGCCATGGCATGTGTGTGGATTATGGGGTCCATTTGGTAGTTATCTTATTTTTAGTCTCGTATATTTGTTATTATAATAATCGATATTTAAAGTGAGATATTTGAAATTGGATGTTCCATCATCATATTTTAGCCAGATAATCCTTCCCCTAGAAGTTCCTTTTCGAAGTGAAGAATTTGTCATTGCGTTTTTTCTTTTTTTTTTGTCAAATGTTCGATGCTTCATTCTTCTCAAACATGGCATCTCCCTGCGAAATTTCAACGCCGAAATCCAAAGATATTAATTGATGGCTGCCTAAGTCTCATGAGAGTGATCGATTGGCTAAATATATACTTGTGTTCAACACCTTGAACATGCATCATTGGGGTTCATAACCTACGTAAGTGGTTCATGCACTTTGAAATTCATCAAGGGGTTAAAAGAGATCACAAAAAGAACAAAACGAAAAGGCAAACCAAACGCAAAAAAAAAAAAAAAACACACTGATAAGGTTGCTTTTGGAATGTTATATGGAGCCCAGAACATTGTATTCTTTGTGTGAACAAAGCGGAGCATACCACCCTCTGTGCAAGCTGCCTGGGATTTCCAAATAAAATTAAAGGGTGGGAAAGTGTTATGATTATAAACAAATAAGCAAGATTACAAAAGTAAACAAAGCAATGTATTTCGTTAATCAAGTAGAGAAAGTGGGGATAGAGAGCGGGATTAAAATAAGCTAACGTGAAGCACCTGGAGGGAGAAAAGGAGAAGCAACAAAGAGATTCCCGTTTTAAAAAACTTGGGTCCACTGTCTCTCTAATGTCATGCAATTACACCTATGCATCGAAAATCACAGGTGTCCATATCACTCGAAAAGAACCAGATCATATTAAAGGAATAGGAGAAAGGGCTTTTATGATTTGGCTACGGTGCCTTAGAGCTGGGCTGGCGTGAGCCAGGCGTTACGGTTGGAGTGGGAGGCGTTCGAAGCAGAGCTGGGGGGGTTAGGGTCGATATTTTTCTCTGATCAGCTGTAGTTTACATGGCGTACATGTTGTCCCAGTAGATGAGCTGTCACTAATCAATGGGCTCCAAGGAGTGGGAACATGGCACATTTCTTCTCCTCTCAAGGCTCCAGCTTTGCAGCAAATTAATTTCCAAGAGATGGTGACCCATGATGAGAATGACTCTTTGTTTTGATGCAATCAAGGGCCCCGCATCACATGCCTCCACCAATCCCCGCATGAAAAGTATATATTAAAGGGGGCCCACCGGAGATAAAATGTAGGGGACCGGCCCTTTTTGGATAGCTAGTAAAGCTAGCTAGTCTAGCACCTTTCCTGTTACTTGAATCGTGGGAAGCAAAAGTAATTGGACTCTCTTCTGTTTCCAACAAGATGCACAGTGAACCATCACACATCTATCGTAAGCGGTCGATCCAAGGTCCCTGCTAGTGGAACTCAGTGCACCAGTCAAGTCCAAATTCAGAGCTACTGAGGATCACCTTGTGTAGGCTCTGCCCACTAGACCCAGTACGTAGAATTAGCCTTGAAGTTCACTGACTGCCTTTTGTTTCTATCGTAGTGATGGAGAGGTGTAGCTTCTCTTCGATGGTCTCTAGGCAATATACGTAAATGGTAGCGGGTGGTTCGAGCTTATCCGTCCTACAGTTGATTGATTTGATCCTAGCTAGCACCGCTTGCGAATATTTTATAGTGCTCTGGCTAGCATAATTAATCAGCACCTCCATGTGAGACTCCAAGTAGACCAGAACATTTACAGTATTTTATGAAATTTAAGAATATTTGCTCATCAAAAAAAAGAACAAGGGTACCTCTTATTTTATGAAGAAGGTTAAAATTCACCTTCAAGAGGGTTAAATTGCAACTCATTGTTTCTTTTAAACTATTGTCATTCCTTTTCCTACGTTTTATCTCCAAACATTGCTAATATCTTAACCATCTCTGATCTCTCAGTGTCCACCGACAATTTACCCTACAATCTATTAACTCATTAAATATGTTTTAAAACAACCTCTACATCCTTGAAAATTATTCCGATAATAATTATTCATGTAATAATTCATCTTGATTCTTTAGAACCGGCTTTTTTTTTTTGTTTTAAAAATATTTTTTTAAAAATTAAATTTTGATTTTTTTTATTTCATATTAATTTATTTTGAAGCAAGTAATTGATTTAGTTAAGTTTGATCAAAATCAGGTTCGACCTAATTGAGTTTTAACTATGCCAATCAAATTTAATTTTGCAAAATTAATTTGATGTCACATTTGATTGGGATAAAGTTTTAAATCACTATATTTTAATTGACTTTTCAAATCAAATCGAGTTTAACATCTAATGTTTTTAGCTACTTAATCTCCCTATCAATATGTTATCCTTTTGATAGAAAAGTATACTATGGCTCTAAATTATTTTGGCAAAGATGAACTTAATGCGTCAACAACTTATCCAATAATAATTAAATAGAGTTTTTTTCAGTTGAAAAATTCTGGACAGAACTATCAAATTCGTGCTATGCCAAATCCCAAGTACTTCAGGGCCTTTAGGCCATGAAGTGTTTTTTTTTTTTAAATTTACTGTGATAGTTACATCTCCCCCTGGTAAAAACAAAGTCCATGCATGCATGAGCAGAGCAAATCCCGTGAATGCATGTAACTGGCCATGGCCTCATCGAAGCCTCGAACTGGGCAAGTAAATTCATGATGTGACATCCATTCAGGGGGCCATCACCGTACACGTGTACAAAAATAGATGCAGAGAGTACACACGCACAATCACAAAAAGCTAAGTTGAGTAGTGGGTGTGGAAGAGAGGGGAAGAGGCAGTGCATGTGCAACCTCTGTGCTTGATAACAGAGTACTAGAGCGAGTTTTACGCTTGCTGTCAACAAACCGTACGCACAAAAGAAGAGAAAGAAACAAAGGCAAAATTCAGTTCATGTGTTTCAATTGGATTTCTATGATTTTTTTTAAAAAATTAATTTTAAATTATCTTTTAATAATTATATATTATTTTACTGAGATGATATCAAACATAAATTTTAAAAATTTTAATATATATATATATATATTTTTTTTTAAAAAAAAAAAAAAAATACAAAAATATTTCAAAAAACAATATTTACATCACAAACTAAAGTAAAAGACAACTTGCTTTTTAGACAAGTGATTGGAGAGTTTACGTGGCAACCAGCTTGATTCACTACAATGGTGGGGCATTCTTTCTCGTTGTTTCTCTTTTGTTTTTACTGAGATATTAAAAAAAAATAGCACATAAATTAATTTAATTTAAAATAATAGAATTGTTGAGATTTAAAAGATTTTAATTGATTAATACTCAATCAAAGAATTATTTTAATTTAAAAGTTTAAAATGTTAATGATACTCCCTCCATAAATGATTGTACGTATATCATTATGTAAAACATTGATCCCTACATTCTTCTCGAAGTAAACTCACAAGTTTCTATATGATTTTAATTTATTTTAACAATATTTTTTATTGTATTTTATAGTTTTTCAGGTGTCTCTTTCTATAAAATATTTTACACATAACGAACGGATACTGAGAATGATGTGGCTTGTTTTAGATCCTTGCTGTATGATCATGAAGCGTAGAATTTCTGGCGCTGCGTGGGATGCTTTTGAGAATATTCATACCAATGAGTCCATGTAGAAAGAGTACCTAATGAGGGGTTGTCTGTGATCTCAACAGCCCTACGTGCAACTATGGGAGACAGATCTGTCTTCAATATTCCAGTAAGGGGTGTGGCTTGCGACTTGAATGATAGTGACGTACGGACATCACCTATCCAACAAGCATGCCTAGGCATTAAGGGGTAGAATCTGAACGGTGGCAGATGCCAGCTTCTGTGGTCTGTGGTGGTATAGACTATAGCGGGATATCTATCATGGTTTCCATAGATCGATCGGTTCTCTCATCGGGAGGCGCCTGAAAGAGTAACAGGCGGTCGATTAAATCGTTTTCTGTTTCTCAGTGGCTGCTCCGCCCTTAGGCGACGCATCCTCGCTTCGCTGCTGGTGATGCTTCGAACCCTTGGGCACTTCCTGTCTGTATCCTAGCTAGTCATCTGGTATCACCAGTAATTAATGATGAGGCGATAATTGGTTCTAATATCAAGATCGATTTTCATATCCTTTTTGTATTTTTGTTGGGAGAGGAAATCGTTTTAAAGATAAATTAGAGAAGAGTTCATTACTATATGCCTTTTTTTAATAAATAAAAAAAGTAGAAACATATATTCCATCAATGGATATATATATATATATATAGTTGAAGTTTACATATATTATATTCTTTTCCAAACTTGTTTAGTAAACTTGGTTTAGTGTTTAGTAAGTTTGCTCCTACATTATCATTCTTGGATTAAATTAAAAAAAACTTCAAGCAAAGACAAAATTATCTATGAAATTCAGAAGCTTAAATTTCAGCCATATTTTTTTTTCAAATTTAGAGTAATTTCCATGCTAACTGCGTAGCCAGAAAAGTGCTTGTTATGATCCAATTTTTTTATAAAAAAAACAGAGAATCTACACTACTGCGAAAACGAAATTCATTTCATGTGCACCAGCTTGAAGTTGGATAATTTATATCTAAGATTTTAACCCAAAATGTCAAGGAGCATGGACTGGTTAGGTATCATTGTATATATCTTTTTTTTCTCTGTTCTTTTCTTCAATTTGTTTTTTCAAAATTTTCACTAACTATGCTAGGCTTTTTCATATTTTTTATATCCAAAGTCATCATTTCTTCCAACTCTTTTTTATTTTTAAAATTTATTTTCACAACCCTAAAAACCAAAAAAAAAAAGAAAAAGGAAAAGAGAACGACAACCATGCCACATGAGATTTCCCTACGTGAGTAAAGGGATAGAATCTATTTATTCTTTTGTAAAAATAAAATTAAAATCAAGGAGCAAAAAGTTAGCAACATTAGGATTCTTAATTATTCTTTTCTAAAATAAATAGCATAATTAAGTTTCCTATATACATGTATGGACAAACTTGGATAAGTAAACCTAATGCCAAGAGTATATTTGAGAATACATTATTTTTTAAAGTGTTTTGTTTGGAGATGCATTAAAATGTTATTATTTTTAATATTAGTATATTAAAATAATCTAAAAATATAAAAAAATATTTTAAAACTAATAAAATTATAATATTCTAAAATATGGTCACCTCATAAGTGAGATATATATATATATAATACTACAAACAAAGATAAAACTCTCTATGAAATTCAGAAGCATAAATGAATTTCAGCGTAATGATTTTTAAAAATTATTTTCAGAACCTTAAAAACAAAACGAGAATCAAGCCACGTGAGGTTTCCTACATAAGTCCCAGGATATCGGACCGCGAAAAAAGAAAAAAGAAAAAAAAACAACCAAATCACTAATCAGTCATCAATTCCAAGGTCACATCGGTGTAAGTAATAGTAATAATTATGTATTTTCTTAATTACGAGGAGAAAGTGGAAAGTGGAATTATTTTGAAAGTGTCACGTGCCAATTGTTTTTTTATATATGAACTAGCATAATTAAGAAAATAATTTAAAAATTAGCTGTGTTAATGGGTTGCGTTTTTTCTAAAGATAAAACCCATAGATTACACTATTTAAAACAATATAAATTAATAGATTGTATTTTTGAAAATAATGCAATTCAACAAGTTGCGTGCTTCTTAATAAAGCAATCATTTGAATGCAAAAAACTAATTATATATTAATTATTATTTCATGATAACAATGTAATATATCGAAACAACATTTTTGCAATCAACATAGCAAAAAAAATAATAATAATATTATCTTTACTCTTTGTATACAAATTCTATTTAAGAAAATGTATTTTTTATTTCTTTATTTTTATAATAAAAAATGTATTTTTATTTTTAAAATTTTAAAAATAATAGGCAATAGTTTAACTAGACTAGGATTTTCATTATTCTTCTCTACAATGAAAAAATCGTAATTAAGTTTGCCATTTCTATACAAAGTCTATTAAAAAAACTATTTTTGTTTTTTTAATTAAAAACCCATTGGGTGAACAAAATATATATTTTTTAATTTTTAAAAATAAAAATGGTTTTTTAACAGAGTTTATAAAACTTAATTTAGCTAGTTTGGGATTCTTAATTATTGTTTGATAAATTAAAAATACAGCTAAGGTGTGTATATATATATATATATATACACTATCATGTGGTCCAGAAAAGGGGGAGTGCTATTTTCACGAACTTTAGCACAAAAGTGGGATGATAAAAGCGTAGGATGTTAAGGGGCGCCAGAAAGCTGCGGCTCCCATTAGACACGTATGTTTCGGCATCCAATCATGTAAACTCTTCTTTTTAGGTTCTCTTAAATCTTCTTTTTTCTTTTTTCTTTTTTGAATTCTGAGCTTTCGTAATTTACTTTTTTTAATAAAATTATACTAGTAGTTTATACTCCTCTAATTTTTTTTCTTTCTTTTTTCTCTTTTCTCTCTTCCTTTAGGGATTTATGCCTGCCTTTTTTAACCATTTATTTAAAATACTGCATTTCCCTTTTTAAAAAGACCAAACTGTGCTATTTTTTTTTTAATTTTTTTTTAAAGCCGGTGCTAGTTTTCCAAAAAGAATTTCTAAACTACGTTAAAAAAAAACAACACCCAAACTCCATAGCACATTTCTTGACTGAGCCTTGGAAGAAGTCTTGTCCGGGACGGACATCTGCCCTTCGATGTTGTCATCACCGCATGTCTTTGAATGGGTGCCAAGCGAGGGAGTTCTTCGATAACTCTACCGGTGCAGGCAGTGTAACAACATCAATCTAATCAATTCCTCCTCCCATGATGACTGTAAATTTAATGTCTTCACATGGACACAAATGCTACTTCACGACTTATATAATTTATTTATTTTTCAATTTATGGAGTTTCAGAAGCGTACGTCGATACTTTTAGGCACTGCAGAACGATTACAAATGTTGACGATGGCTGATTAGAAATAAAATTAACTTAATTATGAATGTTTAACTATTCTAATAACACTCTTGCAAAACAAGAGAAAGATCGTAAACACATTCAATAATATTTTCTATGCAACGCTATATGTTTAAAGTTTTGAGTTTAATTCCTTCGTATCATTGTAACTGTTGTAAATAATATACACATTTCTTTTCTCTCTTTTTTTTTTTAAAAAAAGAGAGGCTCAAATGGCCATTTCAGCTGTATTCTGTCTGTTCAACTTTAACTCTCGTCTCCAAAAAATTTCCCTGCTGCCACTGTGGATTTTCGTACTTTTTTCTTCTCACCCATTTCTTAGCTTTTTTCTCCTTTCGTTTTTTAGATCTAAAACTTTTTTACATTCGTGTGCTTTATATATATTATTTCTTTGTTTTAATAAATATCCAACCTACATTGATTTTAGATTGAATATTTTGTATCTTTATAGATGAATACAAATTAGTTTTTAGATCTATGTTTTCATGGATATTTTATTTGTGTTTTTTTATGGTTTAATTCTGTTGATGTCCCAAAATCCGATATATTCAAGAATAACGTTATTTAATGTTTAAATAGTGGTTAATTATGTGTTCATATTAATATATATTTTTTTCATAGCCAAGAAAGTATATAATTAGTGGTAGAAATTCTAATATTTACAAAATAGTCTCTTTTAATAGGGTTTAGAGACACTCCAATAGCAAAGTTAATGACTTTTAAGTAGGGAAATTTAATAAATAGAAGAAAGAGTTTTAAATTCTAATTGCAATAATGTTTATTCTTTTTTTGAGTATGATAAATGTTATAAAAGTTAAGGTATGAATACTTGAAAAATAAAAATTTACTTAGATAGTTCGGATAGTATTTATAACTCCTGAACTTTTTGTTTTGATAAAGTGAAGGGATCAGAAAATTATTTGATCTGTTAACATTAACGAGAGATGAAAATCTCTTACACATCATTAACAGATAAAAAATATTTCTTATAAATCAGTAATATATAAAGTAGAAATATAATAAATATTTTGAAAATGTTTTATATATATATATAGATTTAAATAGAAGGTAGAGTTTTGAGCAATATAACTGGGTAATGTAATTTGACCCTACTTTCTTTAGGATTTGTTTCACTGGTAAAAATAATTAGAATGAAAATCTTACAGAAGAGTACTAATAGAAGAAGAAGAAATTATTCCATCTTGGGTAATGTAATCACTTATCCAATTTCAAAAGAGTTGGTTCTTCTCTCCTAATCTACTACTCCTCTCTAGAATTTTTATTCCAAGTATTTCTCCATTCATTTGGTTTGACTATTGTTTACTGTTTAATTTTTTATATTTATCAATTATTTTAACTCTTGTTTATTTTCAAGTGATTTTTGTTAAATCAATTGAGATCAAATAAAGAAAAGGAGGCTACAATTATGAATAATCTGTATATTATGAATGCTTAGACTTAACCTAAATACAAATAAAGTATATATAGGTCAAATTGAAAGTACTCTTCTACCCTTAATAAATAAGACTACATAAATATTATTTAACATCTCCCCTCAAACTCACGATGCGGCAGCTACAAGCATCGAGAGTTTGCCAACCAGAAAACGAAAACGAGAGATGGAATGCGCCTTGGTAAAGAAATCTGCAATCTGCAAGGAAGAAGGAACAAAAGGCAAAGCGATGGTGCCATGTTTGAGATGATGACGAGTAAGATGACAATCGATCTCAATGTGCTTAGTGCGCTCATGAAAAACCAAGTTATGAGCAATCTGAATAGAACTCTGGTTGTCACAATACATAGGAGTAGGATGAGAAAAGGAAATTCCCATATCAGCAAGTAACCAACGTAACCAAACAATCTCTTTGGTAGTAGATGCCATGGCACGATATTCTGCTTCGGTGGATGATTGAGAAACAATAGATTGTTTCTTGCTCTTCCAAGAAATAAGAGAATCACCTAAAAAGATACAGAACCCGGTAACAGACTTGCGATCTGTGGGATCACTACCATGATCAGCATCAGAGTATGCACGCAACTCCAAGGAAGAGGTGGATGAAAGTAAAAGACTCTGAAAAACTGTACCCCGAAGATATCGCAAAATACGAAGAACAGCTGCCCAGTGAACAGTAGTAGGAGAAGCAACAAACTGACTAACAACATGAACAGCATATGCAATATCTGGACGAGTAATGGTGAGATATACCAAACTCCCAACAATAGTGCGGTATAAAGTAGGATCTGTCAAAGGTAAACCATCAGAAGAAGAGTACCTTGCGTTAACCTCAATAGGAGTATCTACAGTTTTGTTATCAGTAAGTCTAGCCCGCTCAAGAATATCTGCAACATATTTCGACTGAGAAAGAAGGTAACCTCTAGGTGAGTATGCTACCTCAATACCCAGGAAATATCGAAGATAACCCAAATCCTTCATTTCAAATCGTCTAGCCAACTCTGTCTTCAAAACTGAAATACCATTAATATCATCACCAGTAATAATCATGTCATCAACATATAAAGACAGAATGATACGACCTGCATCAGTGCACTTAATAAAAAGAGCAGAATCATGACTGCTAGAAACAAAGCCAAGAGACGAGATCACAATAGAGAATTTCTCAAACCAAGCACGAGGTGCTTGTTTGAGACCATATAATGCTTTCTTAAGCTTACAAACATATCCAGAGTCATGTGAAATACCAGGAGGGGGTGCCATATAAACTTCTTCTTGAAGATCTCCATTCAAGAATGCATTTTTAACATCAAGCTGAGAAATATGCCACTGACGAACCGAAGCTACGGCAATAAGAGTGCGAATAGTAGTCATTTTTGCAACCGGGGCAAATGTCTCCTCATAGTCCATACCATACTGTTGAGAGTATCCTTTTGCAACCAACCTAGCTTTGTATCGCTCAATAGACCCATCAGAATTAGTCTTGATCTTATACACCCAACGACAACCAACAACACTCTTACCAGGAGGTAGAGGAACCAGATCCCAAGTATCTGTCTTATGCAAAGCAGAAAGTTCCTCATCCATAGCTTGCTGCCAAAGCGGATCAAGAATTGCCTCTTTATAGGAAGAGGGCTCAGAGAGACAATGAATAGAAGCTAAAAAGGAAGTAAATGATGAAGAATAACAAGAATAAGCAAAATCTGGTAGTTTTGTGGACTTACGAATGCGGATGGACTGACGTGGAGGTGGATCCACAATCTCAGATGAAGCTTGAGGGGCTGTAGATGAGAATGGAGCTTCAGGTGTGCTAGAGAGTAAAGTACCAGTACCTGCAGAGTTATGATTACAAATTGATCGAACATAGGGAGAGGTATCATTACCAGAATCCTCAGAAAAAGGATCTATATGAATAAGATCAGATTTTGTCAGGCTATGAGTAGTGGATGGAATAGAAAAGAAAGGTATATGCTCAAGGAAGACAACATGACGAGACACATAAAGTTTCTGAGTTATTGGATCAAAACAACGATACCCCTTTTTACCTTCACCATAACCTAGAAAGACACAAATAGTGGATCGAGAGGATAGCTTATTGCGTTCTACATGAGGACGAAGAACGAAACAAGTACAACCAAAAACTCTAAATGAGGAATAATCGGGGACATACCCATATAACTTTTCAAAAGGAGATAGACCCAAACTATGAGAAGATGGAATTGTATTAATCAAACTTACAGCAGTAAGAACAGCTTCTCCCCAAAACTCACTAGGAACAAAGGCAGACAACAAGAGAGAACGAGCAGTTTCAACAATATGCCTATGTTTTCTTTCAGCTACACCATTTTGTTCAGGAGTATCTGTACATGAAGTTTGGTGGATGGTTCCATCTAAGGCAAGCATTTGACAAAATTTATTAGAGGTGTATTCCCCACCCAAATCACATCTAAAGCATTTGATCACAGCAGAATGTTGAGTTTTGATAAGAGCTCGAAAAGCTGCATATATCTCAAAGAATTCAGAACGATGTTTCATTAAATAAACCCAACAATAACGAGTATGATCATCAATAAAAGAGACATAATATCGAGACCCTCCTTTTGTGGAAATAGGAGAAGGTCCCCATACATCAGAATGAATCAAATCAAATGGTGAAGATGAAACAGAAATACTTCGATTAAAAGGTAAAGCAGAAAATTTTGCCAGTTTACATCCACTACAATCAGAAATGTCACAAGTTTTCAAATTTCCTAAAGCTCCTGTGGATGCTAAAAATCTCAAACGAGAAGATGAAACATGACCTAGACGAGAATGCCATAAATAAAAGCTAGAAGATGAAAGACTCAAACGAAAAGAAGACAAATCAGCAGTAGTAGCAGCAGCGGTAGTAGCAGCAGCGGCAGCAGCAGCAACTGGCACTTTTAACTCATCCAAAATATATAGTCCATTCTCCCTACGGCCTGTCCCAATCAGCTTCTGAGACTGCAGATCCTGTACACAACAAAAAGAACCAGAAAACATGACTAAATAATCACCAGAATCACATATTTGACCAACAGACGCAAGATTCAATTTGAGTTTTGGAATAAGATAAACATTAGGGAGAGACAAGTGAGGTGTGACAACAGAACCAACACCTGCTAAGGGCATGGGAGTGCCATCAGCAGTCATAACAGGAATGGAGGACAAAGGGGACACTGAGGTAAAAGATGAGGAATCTGGAGACATATGATGGGAGGCACCAGAATCCAAGACCCATTCAGAGTGTGACATACCTGAGGAATTATGAGGCAACTGACCTATGGAAGAAGCGGACATTGCTTGTGGCTGCAAGGAGAGAAACTTCTGAAATTGCTCAGCCAAAGTATTAGGATCGGTAATAGAGCCTGAGGAAGCGACTGCTGCAGTATTGTGGTGTGGTGGTTTATAACCCTGAGGTGGTCGATGAGCATTAGATTGTGACTGACTGCCAGACTTCCAAGCTTGATTCTGTTGTCTCAACTTAGGACACTGAGCCTTCCAATGACCTTTCTGCTTACAGAAACTGCACTCATCAAAGCTAACCCTTGTGTAAGGCTTGTTCTGATGATTAGAGAATGGCTTAGAAGGTACTGCTAGTACAGAAGGATTTGAAGCAGAAAGCATTCCCTTTTCAGAATAAGACTGAAGACGTATTTCTTCAGCTAATAACTCACTGACAACAGAGTCAACAGAAGGCAGTGGAGTGCGATGCAGAATTGAACCTCTAAGTCCTTCGAAGTCACTGCGAAGTGCTGTTAAAAACTGTACCAATCGTTGCTGCTCTCTACGCTCAATATAGGCACCACATGCCTTTAATTCTGCTGATTCCGTAAGAGCCAATTGATCCCAAAGATCTGTCATAGCAGAATAAAACTCTTGAATACTCATATTCTTCTGATGAAGAGCTCGTATGTCATTCTCTAATTGATACTGTTTTGCAAAATTTGATTGCGTAAATAACCTTTGCAGATGATCCCAAACCTCTTTTGCTGTTTCATACTTCGCCAACTGCGTACCTATCGAATGCTCAACAGAATTGTTGATCCAAGTAATGATCTTTGCATTATTTGCTTCCCATGTATCTATCAAAACAGCATCCCCCTCCTCAATATTCTTAGGTATTATATAAGTTCCACTAACATACCCCCACATCTTCTTACCCTTAAGAAAATTTCGCATTACATAGCTCCAATACGAATAGTTCTTCCCATCCAACCTCACACTCACAGACTGAAGCGAATCATCTCTTTCAGTAGCCATAATTAACAATCACAGAGAACCAGAATGCAAAAAGCAGCGGAAAACAAAATACCAAATTGCAGAAACTGAACAGAGATTGCAGAAACTAAACAACTATCTTCTCAAAATTATACGATTACTCCAAAACACAAAACTAATTTGCAGAAACTGAACCCAAATACCAAATTGCAAAAGCTGAAGGGTAGACGAAATACCAAAATAATTGCAGAAACTGACGAAATACCAAATTTTGCAGAAGCGGAAGACAAAATCTCACTCCAAAAAAATTTTCTGATACCATGTTAAATCAATTGGGATTAAGCCTCGTTTCATAAAACCAGCTCTGATACCATGTTAAATCAATTGAGATCAAATAAAGAAAAGGAGGCTACAATTATGAATAATCTGTATATTATGAATGCTTAGACTTAACCTAAATACAAATAAAGTATATATAGGTCAAATTGAAAGTACTCTTCTACCCTTAATAAATAAGACTACATAAATATTATTTAACAATTTTCACATGATGTTTAACATATTTATTAATGGAACCCAACAAGAGGATGCGTATCCAAAAGTGTAATGTTCTACTACTAAAATACTAGAAAATATATATATATTCAAAGGATGTAAAATAAAATATATAAAATTTCAAGTAGTATTTGTACACCCTCGACAAGAAAATCTCAAAATAATCAATTTTTTCGTAGTAAATTCGTGTAATGTAAAGTTTGATGTATATCAAAATCAAATGACAGTGTGGACATGACTATATATTACTAAATTAAATTCCACACGTATAATTAAAAGAAGAATATCACGGCTAAACAAAGTTTTTCTTAATTTTCTCTAGAACTAGAAGCATTTGTGTTCGTAACTTAATTTTTTCTTTTTTTTCCCTCTACATATGTGATCTGCGTTCAAGGCTACTTTTACCTTTTTTTTTTTCTACCTGGTAAGACAGAAGGTCACTGTTGTTTTCATCGTTTACCTCCATTGATACAATTCTAGCTTTTTCTACTATTTAGTGGTCGTTTACAAATAGTGACGTTAATGGTCGTTCTACTATTTTTAAATAAATTAATGTCCAAAATAAAAAAAAGTTTTATATTTATATTTCCAGGATTTAAAAACAAAACATAAAGCCAAAACGGGCAATGATATATATAAAAAATAATAATCTTAATTAATTCTTGATTTTTTGTTTTTACAAAAACCATGTGCTGACCTGAACAAAGTTGCCCAGTTTTCTTAAAAGTTATTATTATTAATCAAATTCTGATAGATTTTTAGAGGTCCCTATTGTGGTGATATATAGCTTTTTATGAGAAACAAAATGAGGTTGGTGTTCAAATGTAAATTTTAATCATACAAATTAATTGAAAAACAATTCTTGGTATTTTTCTAAGTGCAAGTGAACGTGAATTCTCATGTTGAAATTAATGACTAGATTAATTTATTTTGTAGTTAATAAAATGTGATGAAAATCTAAAAATAAATTCCGTAGCCAATAAAGTTTAAAGCTTGAAACTCAAAATCGTAAACAAAATTTTGAATGGAGGTTATTAATTTTGTAAAAAATCACACTTTCTTTCTTTCTTGGTACGTAAGTGTCAGTGATGAAAGTCAAGAGGTGTTCGACAGTGATTCTATTTTAAGATGTTTTTTTTAAAATATTTTTATTTTTTAAAAAATTTAAATTAGTGTATTTTTTAGTATTTTCTAATAATTAAAAAAAACTATTTTAAAAAACATTAAAAAAGCTAAAAATAAAAATAAAATGTGAGAGCATGCTCCCGTCCAGACAATCGCGGCTATACAACTATCCAAATCTTGGCCATTTGTGTGAGACAAACAAACAGCTTGAATTTGGCCAGCCAACTTAGTAATCAACAGATGCTTTACATTTCACTAATTATGATTTTGCAATTAGAGAAGAAGATAAGAGCATATAGATAAAAAGTTTAAAAAAAAACAAAAACAAGAAGCTATGATTATTCTCTCCATTACAGGAGGAGCTCTTTTCTCCATGGATTCCAAGACCTTCCCCTTTCCTTCTTACAGTAGAGATATGGACTTCCAATTACGACCTAATCATTTCCCGCACAGCTTATGCGACAAATTATACAATTTAGGCGTCACCTTTCACCCCATAAGCCCATGGGTGAGACTACTCTCTTTCTTTTGCTTCCTTCTCTTGGTTCCCTTTTTTTAACCATTCTAGTCCCCCATCACATCTCTGTTTCTTTTCCCTCTCGTATTCTTCATGGACTGATTCTTGTCCAGTTTTTCACCTTTAGCACATTGGAGACCCAAATAAGCATTAAAACTACATAGATATTCCACTTCCATTTTACAAAATCCTTGGAGCTTATAGCTTAACTCACTCTTCTCTCTAGAGATACCACCCACTATCTTGACTGCTTCCTTATTTTCAGTTTTTGTTCCTGCTTGTTTCCTAATTCCATTGATCAGAACAGTACCAGTGAAGAGTTGGAGGTTGCTCGTCTGAGAAGAAATTGCAAGCCTCTTCACTGCTAAAGAAATTGTGCTCTTCCAACTTCACAAACTGAGTTTGATAAGTCTTGGAGAACTGAAAGCAATTCATTGTTGATGGTGAAGAAGATGAGGTGGAGCAGTTGAATTTGAGAGATGAGGGTGGGGGTGGGGACATCATTAGCTGGCTTTGGAGAATCCCAGATGAAGAAATGGCAGGGTTAGGACTGTTGTCTTCATTCAAGATTGCACTCGAGTCACTATCCGATAACCCATCTTTGAAGTCTGGGAAAAGAGAGGCTCCTAGTCCATTATTAATACTGCTGCTGCTGTTGAAGTTCTCATAATTCAGCTCTTTAGCCTCTGCTGATGCAGTAAGAGAATCAAGGAGTGGTGGCGTGTCTTCTTCAGTGACTTTGTCTTCTGATTCAGCCAAAATTATCTCTTCCTTGACAGAAACATTGCTCTCTGTGTTCTCCTCATTCAGCTTTGCTTTCAGTTCCCTTATCTGCAACATGAACAAAACATCACCAGGGTTAACCGAGAACTCTGCAATTTGTTGCTTCTTAAAAAATAATTGTGTGCACCTTTGGTTTTCAGAATTAATAAATATAAACTATTTCTTTCGAGATTAAACTCACAAAAACAACAAAAAGATTCAGCCCATTGTTGCTCAGGTTCAAACAAGCAAATAAAGATGATGAAAATTAAAATATATACCTCTTTGAGTAGAGCTTCATTGTCCTGTTGGATGGCATCGAAATTGTGCTTAAGAGAATCATAATTGGCTTTAAGAACGCCATAATCTCTCTCCAGTTGCTTGGTTTTCCACCGGGCACGGCGATTTTGGAACCAAACAGCTACTTGTCTTGGTTGCAAGCCAAGTTCTTGGGCTAACTTAACTTTTCTCTCAGGTTCAAGTTTGTTTTCGACCTCAAAGTTTTTCTCCAAGGCCTTGACTTGATCTCCACTTAATCGCCTTTTCTTCTCGGTGACATGGCCTCCTGATTCTTCCACACAACCTTCTTCATCTAAGCCATTCAACATGGACTGGAATTCCCTGCTATAAACATGGGTGCTGTTTCTTGGGCTGTGTTCTTCTACAAAACAATCAAAGGAATATAAAGATAAAATTGGTGGATATGAATAATAACTTTATACTTGAGAGAACAAAGTTGAAAAAAGAGTGTTTTAAGCATGACAAGTCCTCAAAAGAAAAACTAAGCTAGTTCATTTGGGTTCAAAGGTTACTGCAAAACTTTGATAGGTTAGTAGCTATTGCCATGAAAGAATGAAAAAGAAAGCTAATAAAAAGCATGACACATGGGCATGTCTGAATTTTTTGAAGGAAGATGATAATTAAGTTGATGGGGTAATATTTAAGAACCTGTAGTTGGACAGATGGACATCAAAGCACCAAGGGAATCTGAGCTGCCAAGTGATCTCTTCATGACTGATGATGATGATATGGTGGAACAAAAAGGAAAAAAGCTTTATTCCTAAAAAACACAGATCTCTGTTTAAGATCACGGAAGTCAGTCCTCTTCTTCTTGTTGTTTTTTTTTTTAGAGGTCTTTCTAGCTTTAAGATCTTTCTTAATTTCTCTTTTGCTTAAGAACTCAAGAGATCAGTGAGTGAGTGAGGTGCACTTGAAAAGCACAAGATTTATTTATTTTTCACTTGTAAGAACTTTCATGTATATAGCTAGACCAACTTGTACAGTCTAGCTGTATACAACAGTACCCCTCCACCCCTCTATTGTCTCTCCCATCTTTCTCCCTTTTCAACACTACAACTCCATCCTCCCCCTCTGTACCCATCCAAAGAAACAACAACAGAAGAAGAAAGAAGAAAGAAAACCCAACAAGCAAAGCTAGCTAGACTAGCAGCCCAAAACAAGTGAAGTTATCGATTAAGAAACCTCTTGTCTTTCTTCCATTACAGCATTAACCAACCAAACTAACAAGCAAAATCCTAAAAAATGAATTCTCTATACAATAGTCTAACTCTGTTCGTCAAGAAAGGGAGAGACAGAGAGAGAAACCGGGAGAGAGAAGGAAGAGAAAACCAGTTCAGAACCTAGCTGGCCTCTCACAAAATTTCTCTCTATAAATAAACCAACTCGGGTTAGGTACCCTTGCAGTTAATTTGGGCCAAATGAAATGAACCCAAATTCAGTCTAAATGAAATTCTTGGTCTACCGGCTACAACCGGTTTTTGTCTTTTTTAACAGTGTTACATCTTTTTTATTGGGTAGAGAGGGGAAGGAGTTGAACGTTGAAGGTTGAAGGCGCTGTACGGCTTGGCTTGAGCTGATGATACCTGGTTTTGCGCCAGCGTGTTAACCGTATACTACGGCGTGGTCGGTGCGATTAATCGTCAATTTCAAAAAACTTTGCTGGCTGGTTTAACTAAAATCATTTTTTTTCCCTTCTTTTTTCCAGATTAAGGTGTTTCTATGGATCAAAGAAAAGGGATATATCTTTAGGTGAAGCATAAACGAGTGTTTGTTTAGTGTTTTTGAGTTATGAAATATAACTTTTATTTTCACTCGTAATTTAAGTTGTTTAAAAAAATTATAATAAAAACATTGGTAGTTTTTTTTATTTTTGATATTAATTTATTGAAATGATTTAAAAATACTAAAATATTAATTTAAAATTAAAATTAAAAAAATTAAAAATTTCCAAAAGCATGGAATCTAAATTGAGCTTACTACGAAATATTGGATTGGGTTTGAGTTGTCTCATCAAATTGATAATGGACGCTGTAATTATGGAATTTCTCTTTTATCTTTTGATATAATATTAAAAGTTTCATTAGCTACAGTTTTACTATTTGTAAGAGTGATTTTAAACCTACACAGTGCAATATTTATTAAAAAAATAAATATCATGGACATTTGCTCAACAAAACTGATATAATGTTTTAAAAGTATTTTAACAAAGAAATCAAAATAGATCAAGTTTTTACTATATATGTTGTCAATGTTCATTTTCTTACCTTTTATTACTCATAACAATGTTTATTGGACAAGCATTCTAAGTCCTTTGGATTTCATATCTTTTTCAATTTGATCACTAAACTTTATTTTTTTTCAATTTGATTTTTAGAATTTATTATGTTGTCATAGTCTTGTATTTTTTTTTTAATTTTCTTTGAATTTTATATGCTATTACATGTTTGAGTTGCTGAAGATTGTTCCAACATTAATTAATAGGTAAATTTTATAAAATATAATTTTTAGTTATTGTAAAAGAAATTAAAAAAAAACAAGGACCAAAAGTAACAACCTTTTCCCCATATCTACTGTTCAGAATGAGTGTAGAACTATACTTTAGTCTCTTATTTTTTAATAGTTTTATATTTTTTTCTATTATTTTAAATTTTACATTTTAATTCTAAATTTTATTTTTATGCTGCAGTTTCTAGAGACTGAGAAGAAAAAAAAAGTCAGCAAAAAATTTAAGAAAAAAAAGCTCTCGAGTAGATGGGTTCTTACCACAATAACTTCAATTTTGATGTTTTTGGATTCGGCTTTAAGAGTGAAACTTAATGAAAGTAGATTTCATGTTCAATAACACTTCCATCAAAGAGACATGTTTGGTGAAAAAAAAGAAGAAGAAGAACAAAAGGAATGCATTAATTAGAGAAATGGTTTTTGATTAAAGTGATATTTTTTATAATTATTTCAAATTGTTGATTTTTTAGATTTTTTTAAAATTTATTTTAGCTTTTATGCCATATACAACATGGCTAAAAACATATATCTTTTGTAAAAAATACTTTTAAAAAAAGGGAGAATTTATACTAAAAAATTATATTCTTTTTTCTATAAAATTTAAATCATTACTTCTCTTACAAAACTCATTCTTATTTTCATATAATTAAACAAAAAAATTCAAAGAGCACCCCACAACACTACATATATATATATATATTTTGCTCTTTAATTATAGGAAGATCAACTTCCTGCTTTAATTTTTTATTGTATCTTTTAATTTTTATTTGTGGGATATGTAACATCGTATTATTCCCCTCTCAAGTGTGTTACATCACAGGCAATGTAGAATTTTAGAGGTGGCTATTAGTGCCCGTTTGTTTATGCGTATGCGGTAGCTTCCGCTTTTAAAACAAACATCACAAAATAAATATTTGGTTATGATAAAACGCATTTTACTATTGATATGGGACCCACACAAACCGTAGGTTTGCGGAAAGCAGTTGAGAGCTGCTTTCCGCAAACTGCTGTTACTCTCTTTCACAAAAATACTTAATTTGCCAAAAGTCAAACCTGCTTGGGTGAGGCCAGAAGGATAAAATGGTAGGAGATCATAACACGTGGTTGATAATAGAAAAAGTTACACGGCATTCTACCCTTTGAAATAAAGTTTAATTTAAAAATTTTAATAAAAAAATAAATTTAATCTCTAGAAATATCATCAAAATAAAAATAAAATATTAATTTTTTTTTTTAAAAAAACTATCTAGCCTTTTTTTTCGATACCTTTAAACAAAAAATAAAGATAATAAAAAAAATATAAAAAATAAAATGAATTGAATTTTATATTTTTTTAAAAAACTAACTAAATGCATTGAAACGAATCCAACCTATTTCAAAAAAATTTAAATTTTATTTTTATTTTTAATTGTTTTTTATTTGAAAAATTAGAAGGAGATCGCTTGATGACGTAGCATTTGTAGAATTTAATTGCAATCCTAATTTTGTTCCAGATAATATTTTACCTGATGTTTTTGCGCACTTAAAAAACCAATTGAACAATAAAAAATATTTCATGTAAGTATTATTTATTTCATTACGTACTAACAATAGTTAAATTTACAATATTTAAATTAAAAACCATCAATATATATATATATATATATATATTTTAATTTTTTTATAACCTCAATTTGAAAAGCATTTTTTTAACCAAACACATTAAAATACTTTGTGTTTAACCTCAATTTCAACCACAGTTTTAACCAAACATATATTTTTCCAAACCAACCTCAACTAAAAGTACTTTTTATAAAATAACTTTTTTTAAACATCAACCACAAAAGCTACCACAATACCAAACACACTCAAGAAATTATGGCTCCCATCCTCTCGAAAGGTGCGCTTTGTCCCGAACAGAACTTAGTTTCCACGCCAGGATAAGGTTGTATTTGCTTGATATACGTGACACCCCAGGCCTTAAAGATAGTACTGGTTTAAAATTAAATTGTTTTGAAACACTAAATTAATTATTAGTTGAGTACCTGAGAATATAATAATAGTTGTTTTTACTTGAAAATATATTAAAAGAGTTAATTTTTTAATTTTTAAAAAATTATTTTTGATATCAACACATCAAAACGTTCTAAAAATATTAAAAAAATTAATTTAAAGTAAAAAAATAAACAAATTTTGGAGGACGCCTGTTTACAATGCAATAGTCTTTTGTCCTCGCAACTCAAAAGGAATATTTCTTGCATGTTTCATGTAGCTCCATTAATTTTTTATATTTATTTTTTATCGCATTCAAGCTGAACATAATTAATCTTCTTCAAATATGGGACATGGGAAATTATAGTTTTTCCACTCAAATAAAAGTGGAATTTATCATTATTATTACGCATAGGTATAATTGCATTTATGTGACTGGTGAAACAATGAATGCACTGAGAATACCTAATTAATAGTCTTTAATTGGTTTATTATTCCTAACAAGTGAAAGTAGTACTTTTGCATCGCTACGTACTAATTAGAATGAACTAAAATTTTAGTTTTGATTTTCAAGCTGTATAATTAATGTTCAAGTAATAATTCTAAAAATATGTTGCCATAGCTATTCTCTTTGTTTTTTTGCTAAAAAAACAAAGCTTTATATCCCACCGTGAAGGAGCACGATCCAATTCCATGAACAAAAACAAATCCTACAAATTTCCAAGACACATATCACAGAGGGGCGGAAGCAGGAGATTTTACTTGAGGGGTCAAATTAGAAATTTGTTTTCTAGATGAGCCAAGAATTAAAATTTATTAGTTTTAGAGCTAAAATTAAAATTATTCAAGCACGCCTCTCTCTCTCTCTCTCTCTCTCTCTCTCTCTCTCTCTCTCTATATATATATATATATATATCAGAGTCACGGTACATATCCAGGAAAGCTAGATTCTATGACTGTAGTAGTTTTCTATTGATGGTTACTATGACTTTCTCTTCATCTCTATAAAATTTTAGGTCAACGTTTTAAATTTGATACACCATTAATTTACCTTTGAATGTAATGCAACTTTTTACCGACATCTTTGCTGCCATCACACGACACTGAAATCTCTCTTGATGGAAATAAATTTAGGTTCACCACAAAATATATACTCAGATTCTTAGCAGACCAGTTTAGGATTTTGTACACTCACGGCTAAATTACACTTATGATTGTTATTTTCTAGATTGCTAATTTCTTCATCAATTATGTATATATTAAAGCAGCACAATTGTGTAAATAAAGCAGCTGCTGATTTTTTTGGTGCTCGTCGATAAAGCAGAATTTGTCAAATTGTTATTCGAGCCATCGATCGTCTTCATCAAAAGACATATTACTTTTTTATGTCTCTCGATTAGGTTGCTAGCTAACACAGCTTGTACTACCTCTTGTTGCATGCATGGCCATACACCGAAGTTTGTCTAGTGATCCTTTCCAAATCATGAAGCTAGCTAGCGAGCGAGCACCGAAGGTGGGCAGCTGCGCAGCTGCTGAGTAATGCATATCTTTGCTAGCAATCACTTTTTAATGTCTCTCCTTTAGGTTGCCAGCTAACAGAGCTTGTACTGCATCTTGTTGCATGTATAGCTTCTTTTTACTCTTATGATTTGGTTTTAATTTACAAAAAGATGAAACATGCTTACAAATTAACATGTAAAAGAAGAATCAATTTACAATACTTGATAAAAAAAAAAGTAGAAGATTGAGAAAAAGGTTAATCATTTGGATTTAAAATAATTTATTAACTGTTATCTGGTGTTATCAATGTAATTGCAATATTGCTCACTAGCTAAATTTATCCAATCTCTTGTTCCCTGTATTTACAATATTGCTCACTAGCTAAATGTATGCGCATCCCTAGCTGGTCATTTTGTACATGTCCTCAACATTAATAATTGACCAGCCAATCCTGACGAAGGAAGTCCCTGATCATCATATATCCTAGATTAACGAGAGGATGTGAATCTGTCTTCAAATAATTAAGGAGCAATTTCCAGAAAAACGAACAAAAAACAAGCAGGAAACCAGAAATAACCACAGAAAAGTAAGCATTTTTTAATCATAGAAATCAGAATCACAATATTTGATGGTGCATGCCGTATGAGTTTCATAAGTTTTCAATCCTTAAGGATTAGAGGATTTATTTGTTTTGGGGAATTAACATGTATGTAGCCATAAGTATGAGGAATAGTGGTATTATTACGTAGCATGGGGTGTGTGTACGTAGGTACAGGTTCAAAATTCAAAATCTATATGACACCTTTCTGCTCATGTGAGACACTTCTACACCCCCCATTTTGCTAACACCAACATGGAAATCCTTTTAGGAACTAGCAAGTTGGTACAGGTTTGGCAAAATGACAACGGAAATGTCCACGATTTACGAAACAAAGTAGTGGCATGGTGATGCTGCATTAGCAAATTATTTTTTTCCAAACAGTGCCACGCCAAAAACCCTGTTCTGAACAGGTTCATCAAAAAGTATGATGGTTGTCGGGATCTGAGATTTATAAGCGAGTCTCACCAATCTGATGGCTCGCTTACGCTCTCATCGACATCAGTTCTCTCTGTTTTACTTGCATATCGCGCTCTTATGGGAAGCTCGAGAGCAATAATTTAAGAGAGAGCCTTTGTTTCGTCTCTTTTCCTGTGAAATTACTTTTGTCTCAACTCTTTTTGCTAAGTTGATGATAACAAACATGTAAGAGTACACTATACATAACGTGAATGATTGCGTATACATTCTCTCTCTTTTCGCTCGCTTCATGACCCATAACAGTAGAACATTCTCTTTTTCTTGCAAGATTTTCAGGGTTTTTTCTTAAAGAAAATGACGAAGGCGCAGTACCAAATCACCAATGTATTCAAGTGAAATCGTTTGCTGGCTAGCTAGGCCTAGGCAAAGTGGCCCCATGAAGCAAGAAGGAAAAGCTTAGGTGCCTGATTAACTACCAATGATTAACAATGAATGCTTCCGAACACTGGATATGCATGGTACGCACTAGAGCACCAATCTGGGAATGGATCCAGCCAAGAGCTACAAATCCACAACGAATTACCGAAGTTCATCTTGTCAAAAGTCAAAAAGAAAGTCGATGCATGTCTAGACCGACATCCGCATAAAATGAATCCTGTCTCGTTCAGTACACGAGACATGAAGATTTGTGAAGCTATTCAGTGCATTATATGCATCGCATTCTTTGAGCTCTGGCCCGCTGTTTTTTTATATTTTTATTTTTTCTTTACACTTATTCATTTTTTTACGATAATGTCGCTGGTAAAAATATATATATATATATATATATACATGAAATTTACACGTCAATAAAAGGTTCGAAATCGACGTTGGGGTGGAAAAACACTGCAGAGCGGCAAGAAAAATGATTGGACCATGTGGAGCACGTGTGACTCATGCACTGACCAGCTGACCCCTCTTGATTGGAGTGTGCGTGTCCGTCACGTGCCTATTAAAAACTTGCACGCAAAAAACAAGGACAAATCGGTTTGATGAAACAAGAGAGGGGCTGAGGTTTTTAATGTCACTGTTGGTAATGTCACTGTTGGTCGTCGTGGTGGATGAAAGGCTATCGGCGATGGGAAGACGTCTGGAAACCCGTGGTGGAGTAAGACTGTTGGTCACTGGATGTTAGCTCGTGATGGTTGTGTATTGCTGGGTCACTCAAGAGGAAGATGGAGGCGTTGTTCAGTGATGATTTTGGGGTTGTTTCTCGGTGGCTGGTGGCTGGTGGCTGTGGAGTAAGGCTTGGGTCACTCAAAGGTTGGTGTTCCATTATCATTCCCCTCAGTGTTGTGTTTTTTCAGAATCAGAGGGCGTCTTCGGTTTTTTAGTGATGATAGGCTGTGTTGGTGTCAGGGGCTGTTATGGGTTGTAATGGTTCGGGTCTGTAGATGGGGATGAAGGCTGTTTTGGATTGTTGGTGAGGGTGAAAATATTGTGGTGGTCTGGTAAAGGGGAGAAAAAGGGTTGGGCAGTGTGGTGTTTGTGTGGAGGTGAAGTGGCACAGAGGGAAGAGAAGGGTATGATCGATGGTTACTGGGTCGTGACTTGAGGGGTGTTACTGGGTCGATCTCGGGTTGTAATGAAGCTTGATTATGGGTGGGAGATTGGTTGGGTCAGGACGGTCATGGTTGTTGGGTTTAAAGTTTTGTGGCGAGGAAGGAGGAGACTGAGGTAGCTGTTACAATGAGAGGGACTGTAATGGTGAAGGCTCTGTTCCTTGGCTATGGGATGATTTTGTGGTGGTGATGGCAATAGAGGAGGTGTTGGTCTAGGATTAATGGAAAAGGGTGGTTATTGGGTTATAGTGTAATCGATGCTTGGTCTAGTTCTCTAGAATCAAAGGTTGGTGTTCCATTATAATTCCCCTCAGTGTTGTGTTTTTTCAGAATCAGAGGCCCTGTCTTCGGTTGTTTAGTGATGATAGGCTGTGTTGGTGTCAGGGGCTGTTATGGGCAGTGGTTGATTTGGAACCATGGCTGGTTGTGGTTCGGGTTTGTGGTGGGTTTCTGTGATGGGTTAGATGGGTCTGTGGTTGAGACAGTCTGGAGATGAATTAAGGGAGAGGGATTGTTGATGGTGTTTTTGCATTTTGGTTTGAAAAATCTTGATTTGGCGGACAATCAGAGGGAAGATAAAGGCTGTGTATGGTGAATTTTTTGTGAGGCTCTATGTTCTTCGTGGAGGCTGTGTCCACCCCCCTTTAATTCCTCAGTGTTCATTCTTTTTTAAGGAGAGAAAATCTAGAGTTAATGCAGTTTTGAATGGTTTTGGGGACTTGATTCCTGGAGATTTGATTGAGGATGTTGGCTGAACTTGAGGGATTGAAGAGCTGAAATTGGGAGATTAGAATCTGGGTTTAATTTGCTTGGATTTGAGGTTTAATTTGGATTCTGGACTAAATTGGACCAAAAACATGATTTAAATGGGTTGAATTGAATTAATTTAACTTAATTGGACTTAATTGAGATTAATTGGACTGAATTGGTTGGACTAAAAGAAATGGGATTAAAATAAAATTATGAAAATAACCAACTGGTGCCTTTAATATTTAATCCTTTTCATTGCAGTCCTTGATTTTTAAATCTTTGAATTTAATTCAATTAAGATATTTAATCTTGAAATTTCTTCCAACTTAAACCTTAAATTGAATCAATTGATATTTTAAATTTCAATTTAGTTTTTGGTTTTTTAAAATTCTTAAATCACATATTTCTTTTTTATTTTGATTTTGATTGTGTTTCTAATTGAATGATTTATTCCTTTTTTGTTGTAAATTTATTCTTGATTTTTATAATCATGTCATTTTATTCAATTTAATTTTTAATTTTGTTTTTTCTCTTTGAATAAGTCTTTAATTGACTTTTTATTTTGATCAAATATTTCAAATTCATCATTGTGTCTTCAATTCTTCTAATATTAGTCAAATTAAATTTTTTTTTAATTGAATTCTTAACCGTGACTAAAAAATTTTCAAACTTCATTTTTTACTTATAATACTCGTTTATTTGTCAAATTTCAACCCCAATTATATATATATATATATATATATATATATATAATTATTTTGTATTTTTTATTATTGAATTTTTTCTGTGATTTTCAGATTTTTTGACAGGTAAGAATTAAATACAAAATAAAAAAATAACAAAATTAACTATAACTATTGAAAATATATAATTTTGGATTTTTTCTAATTTGTCAAAATATACAAAAATAAAGGTAAAAAAATGAATTACAACAATTTTGATATATTAATATTAAAAAATAAAAAAATTATTTTAATATATTTTAAAATAAAAAATACTTAAAAACACACATAACACGTCACCCAACACGGCCCCAAACACTGTATGAGAATATTAGAAAAAGTTCTGTCCTTGAAATATGATGTGAAGATGCATGAGTTCCACGCGTAAATCCGGACAAACACGATAGCTTCAGAATATTGATAATCTTGCTAGCAAAAGCCTCTCAAGTGAAAATGGACGTACCACCTTTTGTGTTCTGTAATCAAAGCTGAAATGATTGTTTACAAAGACCTTCAAGCACCCAATTTCCTGAATCATTTCCAGGTTTCTCAGAAACTCCTTGATGTACATCCATCGCCTTTCAAAGATCTTTGTCTGTGTCATCACCGTTGCATTATCGATGGAAAATGGCTAATTTAAATTACTTCAAATCAGGGTAATTGTCAGCTTTGGATATTCCCTATCAGTTTACTGTTTCACCGACAGAAATTTTCATTTTATTTATACACACAGTTCATCTGTAATTATTTACCAACAATTAAAACAGTGCATTGATAAAAATATTGTCGGTGAGGTCATTAATAATAAATTTATAGCATGAAAAAAATAAATTTACCAACTTTATTTTGTTGATATTTCCCTTGGGATGTTTATCATATAACCAACAAAATAACATATGCAATTTCATTGGTGTTTTGTTTTTTGGTATATCAATTGGTAAATATAACATTTCATCGAAAAATATCATCTGTAATTCCGTCGGAGAGTTAATAATAGCAGTGATATTTATAGTAATTATTTTTTAAATCTCTGAAATATACCAACCGAGGTTTTACATTGGTAACTCCGTCAATAATAAATAATTTTTTTTAAAAAAATATACTGAACAGAAGTGAAAAATTATTTTTAAAATAAAATAACAATAAAATATATAAAACGAAATTTAAATAATAAAAAAATTAAATATTTATTACAAATTTAAACATTTGTACTTTCAAATACAATAAATCTAAAATAGATGTTGCGCTAGAGGAGGAGGAATAAATCTAAAACAGAGGTGGTGTTGGAGAAGGAGGGGAAGAAGATTGGTCGTCGCCGGGACTGTGGGTCCAATAAGGAGGAGCACATGGATCATCCATGTGTGATCTTATCTCCATAACTATTTGACAGAGTTCTTCATAATCTGCAGTGAGTCGTTCATATTTTTCATTGAGATGAGTTGTCCGATCATGTACTCGTCAGTTTAACATTGCCTCGAACTCAGGAGTTTACCGATTCCAAGCATCCAACGGTCAAAACATTACAGGTCGTCCGCAAGTTCTTGGCGTAGTGTTAGAGAATTCATACATCCAATTTCTATCAGGGCCCCCAAATGATCTTGTCTTCAACCACAAATCCAGATGGGTCGAATAATTGTCCCCGTATGTCTCCTTCAAACGGTTGTTGTATGTTTCCTAGAAACAAAAAATAAACTCATCAAATTGAAGGAAATTATAACTTAATAAAAAAAATGGTTGAAAAACAACATACCACAAAGTGTCGAGTTCGGCTATCCACGAACTGTTGCACCCTTTTTTGGCGGTCATCACTCCGCACATGTGTTTCAACAAAAAGTTATATCAGGCTTGGCTTGCGTCCATGAATTGTAGCTTGCAAGATAAAAATGTTGTCAGTTAAATATGTTTATAAAAACTGACAAATAAAAAAATTGAAGTAATCAAAAAAATATTATCATCCGCTTTGCATGCAAAACAAACGAAATCGTGAACATGTCGATGCCGGTTCTCCATATTGGACTTCATGTGCTGAATATAGTCCGCCCATGCATCCTCTAAGATATATGACGATCTGAAATCCTTCCAAACCACCACGTCATTCTATGCTGGAAGCTTGCTTTCTCTCACATTTTTTTTTTGCTTTCTTTTGCGTCTCATAAGAAAAATCACGCAACCTATAACTTACCAATAAATTATTTGAGTAAATGAAAAATAAAATTTTAATATATGGAATAAAAAAATTATCTTGATTTTGATCTTACCTAATTACAATGTGATTCTTCCAAGCCCTCATCGCAATATTATCATCATCTTTCTTCCTTTCAAATTTTTCCTCGCAGTAAAAATTTATTAAAGGAAAAGTTTAGTAATTTCAATAAACTAACCAAATTAACATAATAAAAAATATATCTAAGTTAATACTAACTTTAAACCTTGAAAACCATGCATCGATATGCAGTTTTCATTCAGGATGTTTGAAAACTTAACTCCATTTAAACAATGAAATTTTCATCGATGATTTAAAGGCCGACGTTATTGTTCTTGCAACCTTAATGTTTGTAAACCTAAAATTGCATTCGTTAAATAAAATTATTTTTAAAATAATTATTAAACATGTCGTTATGAAACCAAGAAAATCATTCTTACATTGAAAGGTTATCCTTCCACTGGGCCTGATACTTGTGGGTAAATGGATCCCGCTGTGAATGGACCCCCCTCGACGACTCAACATCGTGAGTCGATGGATGTGCTTGTTCTTGGTTGACACCTAATGACTCGTGGTCGTCAACATCGCTTATAGAAGAACTAGCAGGGATCATGTCATTATGACGTGCAATAGACTTTCCCTGTGACATCTTTACAAATTAACAAAAAAAATAAAATTAAACGATTTCTATTTTTTTAAAAAAAGGCAGCGTCTCCCTTATACGGGAGGCCACCCAACATTTTTTAACCTGCAAATACACAATATATATGCCACAAACCAGTTGGTTTTATTCAATTTTTTCCCAATAAATTAGAATAATTCAATTTTGCACAGAATTATCATTTTCTAAGTGATAATATATTTAATCCTAAATTTCCAAAAAAATAAAAAATAATAATTAAAATTAATCTTACACATTTAATTGAAATTGAACAACAAAATTGAAAAAAAAAACTAAAATTCAACAAAATTATTACAATAATAACTAAAATTCAACAAAAATAATGACAAAAAAAAATAATGCAAAAAATAAAAACACAAATAAAGAAGAAAAAGGAAAGAAAAATTCTTGACTTTATAGAGTGCTTAGTGTCGGCTGAGAATTAAAAAAAAAACAAAAACAAAATAAATGAAAAGGGATTATTAAAACACCTGAAAAATAGAAAAATAAGGAGAAAAATAAAGAAAGACAACATGCTATAGGATGAGAAGAGAAGATGATGCTTGATTTCAGCTCGGGTCGTGAACAAAAATAAGATTGAGGAAGAAGAGAGAAGAATAGAGAGAGAATGAAAGAAGATGAATGGAGAAGATGAAGCTCTGTTTGTTGTGCTCGTAGTCTTTTATATTAGGTTTTATTGACGAAATTCCCAATGGAATATTGAATATTAATATCTTTAAAACTTCAGTTGATGATTCCGTTTATGAAGTCAGAGTAAAATGTTTAATTCGCACGAAACCCTCCAAATATTACCGACTACTTTTTATTCTGTAGGTAAAAGAGTGAACAGTCAACAATCAGAAAGAACATTAATTACCAACGCCTTGGAATTCACATTTCATCGGTGATTTCATCGAGGAACGTGTATCATAGTTAGAAAAGGTATTAACGGTTAATGTATTGGAATTCTTATTCTGTTAGTGATTATGTTAGTAAAAAAACATTAATTATCATCGCATTGAGAAGTGAACAATGCTAGGGAGAAGGGGAACAATTCCCTTTGCCTCTAGAATATACCAACGGACACAATCCGTTGATATTTTCATTTGTAATTTACACTATGAACAATGTCAGTGAGAAGAGGAACATTTCTCTTCTCCTTTGAAATATACAGATGGACATAGTCTGTTGGTATTTCCGTATGTAATTTACATTATGAACAGTGCCAGGAAGAAAGGGAACATTTTTCTTCACCTCTAAAATATACATACAGGCACAGTCCATCTGTATTTCTATCTGTGTAAAACAATGTTTGATGTCAGATTGTATCTATATTCCATATCCATCTATCTATCCTGTAAATACTTCAATTCACAGTTGAATGCACACACAACACAATAATACCAATTCACATCACAATAATAAAACAAATATTTCATTGTCATTCAATAATATATTAACATCATTGTTATTACATTGAAGTGAATTATAAATTCGTGTTGTGCAAATTAATCAGAATTGTTTTCTTCTTCGTCAATTGACTTTTTCTCATCTCCAATGCAATCTTCTATGTTGTTTTCATCGCTATCATCATCTTCGTCGACTTGTGAATGTCTGATGAAACTCAAAATATCATTCAATTCAATTCATCATTCACTTGGTAAAAATTGCCACATCACCGTATGATTTGCCCTTTTGAATTCCACTGTAATATTGTATGTAATTCCATCGGTATATATCAAGGGATTATTTTTGTCGGTATATTTATGGACGAACTTTACCATCAAGTTTATTCCATTGATAAAACCATTAGTAAAAATTACATGTTATCGTACTTTTGTAGCTTTTTTTATTCCTTCTTTTCCCGTTGTAATTTTCTTGGTATATACCGATAAATATTTCCGTTAGTGTTTACTGAAAGATATAGCAATGAATAATTCTGTTGATAAAATTTACCGTAATTTACGAAAGAAAATTTTTTGTCAGTATTTTTATTTAAATTTATCAAATTTCTAGTGATTGAAGATCTTAATTGTAGTTTTGCGACATTTTGAATTTGGCTAACGATCCATTACATTCACCTACCTCTTCAATTTGACTGAAAAACTGCATCATCATTAATTTGTGGAACTCAAGCCGAGTTGAAGAGGATAAGAGTTGAGCTGTAATTAGGCACGGGATTGATTTTTCAGGTCAGAGAGTGTGAACATATTCATTGGTGTTGCTGACTTAGTTCAAAGCCCCACAAGAACAATTAAGGGTGTTCATCAACTCATCATTTTTGTATGGCTAATATGATGAGTATAGGAGAATATATCAGCACATTAGCTTAGCTTCTGGATTTAGCTCATCATTAACACTTTGAAAGGAAGCAATATAAAGATTGTTCTATGCATGATCATTAGTTTCTCTGATGAGCTAGCAAAATACTCGCGACTCAAATCAATCATTCAGTGTACTTGTGATTAGTCAGCTATCAAATACAGTTCTAGACCTAACTTAAGTGGAAAAAAAGTTAAGGCTGCAAATTTGCAACGCATCCAATATTGAAGCGAAACCATGGATTCTGAAATCTTCTTCTGCCTGAATCATGACCTTTTTTCCTTGCATGAACCGGGCGTCTGTCTGATTAGCTAGCCCACAACGACAATTAATTCCACACGAGTTGGCAGGCACATTTTAGTCACGCAGCCGATTGATTAATTTACGAATCGTTCAAGCATTTAGCACTGCTGATGGAGGCAATTATTAAAAAATTGATAATCTTCAAGATGTTTTCAGATAACTTGACATAACACGAATATTAAAAATGCAGAAGTCATATCAATTCAATACTTTAAAAGAACATCTACGGAACGCCATGGTCATGCAGCATAAATGTGAGTGCATGAAAACAACGAATTTAAGGCCAATACTTCCAAGAATGGAGCTGTTCAGTGTGGAAATCATGATCTATATAAGAAAGTTTTTCAGAGACAGGGTAGAAACAAGGGTGATTATTAGTGTAGATAATACTCACTTATCACATGATGTGTTAGTAAAATACCCATCAGTCGATTCTGGCAAATGGCCAAAAGTTGTGGCTTTGTCCTTTCAGTAATGTCGGGGATCGAGCTTTTCTAGCCTGCCATGAATTTCAACGTTTTCACAAGGCAGCCAGCTATTATAAGACCCCACAACTTCAGCGACTACCCTTTCTTTCATTACGCAAATCATCTTTATAAAAATCATAATAAAACTTCTGTCAAAACCTCCCCTCGAAATCAATCCCAGGATTAGAAGCAGAAGCTAGGTAGCGACAAATCTTTGAAGCAATGAAAATGTGAGTCCGTGAATGCTACTAATATAGGGATATGCATAACATTAAAAAAATATATTAACTTAATATCTTCTTAAACTCAAAACATTTTTAAAAAGCACGTCAATCAAAAACAGAATCTATGTGGATCACTGCCTACAAATTAAACTCTGTGTCTCTGTTTTTTTTTTTTTTTTTCAGATAATGGTTGTTAATTTGTTATTAGTCCCCGTCAATTCTGTGCATTAATATTTGAAATCAATTTCTCTTATAATTTCCCACAAACCATTAATTGGACTAATCCGAACTCAATTTGTTCAATATAGGCATAATTGACTAAAACAAAACTTCTAAGGGAATGACTGTGCTTTTCAATTTTTTTGAAGTTTTTTCTGGTTTTAAATTATTTTTTTATTGTTTTGACGTGTTGGTATTAAAAATAAAACATAAATATTATTATGATGTATTTTTAAATGAAAAAACACTATAATAAATAACTTTTATCATAATTTTAAACATACACGTAAATAAATATAGATTTTAACTACATTTAGCTAATTAATCGACAATGAAGGTGCCATAAATCCAAGGGGACGAGTACACTCCCAGCCGGATTTACGGTGTCTTCAGATTTCTCCGAAAAAGCTGCAGGAAAACCTCAATAGTGAAAGCTTTCCTTTTCTTTTTGTTTTAAAAAAACCCTGCAATAAGAACTTTAAATATGCCTTTAACTAAATGGCAAAGCAAAGACCTTATGGACCAGACCTTTCCTTTTTCTTCTCTTTTATCAGATTGATTGATAAAATTAGCAGGCGATCACATGGCCTGAAGAAAAGTGATGTGGGGATTGCAATTTTCCTGAACGAGGGATGGAAAACAAAGTCTGAATAAGATGTTTTAAAAGTGGCGTAAAAAGGGCTTGAAATTTTTGTTTTCCACACAACAATTCCTTTACTTTAAGGAGGAGGAAAGAGAGAGGTCTTTTTGACATGGAGTAGCTCCTAGGACCCATGAACAACTACAAGTGTACACAGAATCTAGCATGGGTTCAAAACAAAGAAAAAAAACAGAAGAAAACAAATTTAAAAGTAATCAAACAGGGAAAAGAGTTTGGTTTCGTGAGTGGGCTTATTAGAGTGTAGACCCCTTAATGGTAGGCAACTTTCTCTCTCTCTCTAGCTTTCTTTTCCATTTTTCCAAGTGCTGCCTAAAGGTTAATTTGTAAAGCAACGGAAAGTAGAATCTTGCTTAAGACTTTGTTTTCCATGTCCTTTTAGCATATGATAGTGTCAAATCCCTGAAAAAGTTTGGTTTGAGAAATCTCGAGCTTGGCTTATGAGCTGGTTGCAATAGACAGGAAACCGCTCCACTTGACATTAAAAAAAGTAGATAGCACTGTTGGTTTATCAAAAAAAAAGAAGAGGGGGGGGGGGGGGGGGGGGGGGGTGGAAGAATCATCATCATCATCATTTGCAGAGTTGCAGCAAGAATTTTGGTGACCGGAAAAGGATTAGCTTTTTTTAATGGCACCGTGCAACGTATTAGAATGTCATTAGACTGAGATGATAGGATTATTAGTGCTTCATTTCACAAATTTCACTTTAGATGGATGATCTTCCAATATAATACATAATAAATTGTATGACTATATATAGGTCATTAAGGAAAGAACATAGTAACAAGCAGTTAAGCACTATAATTCTAAAACATTAGGCAAGGACACAATCTTGATGAGGCACTCCAGCTTCTGTCCTTCACTTTTTCACGAGCCAGTAAAGAAATGTTGAGTGATGACGCACGGCCTCTTTCTTCTCTAGCCAAGAAATGTTGAGTGATGACGCACGGCCTCTTTCTTCTCTAGCCAAAAGGGCCACTGTTGCTCATGATTAGGAAGAAGCTGAAAATGGAGTCAATAACAGGTCTAATGATGCCGTGTAGGAAAAACTCTGTACTTGTCACACGAGCAAGAACTAATGACGAAAACAAGGTGAAAGGATAAAGAGTGATCAATGTGGTTTAAATTCAAGGCAAATGCTTGATGAGCTTGATAATCATAGGGTTTTACAGTTTTCTCCTCTGTGTCTTTCTGAGCTTGTCTGTGGTGGCTGATACATTTCTAATTCAAAGCTAGAAGGCACACCAGGGCGAACTTTAGCTACAGAGTAAAAGGGCGTCAAGAATATTGTCTGGTTTCACTTTTCAAGGCAAGTAAAATTAATTTTGACCATTTTCCTGTTTATGATAAGGAAAATATTGGGTGCCAACATTGTCAATGAATAGAGTTGACAACACTTCTCTTGCATTACACATTAATATCTAAGCTTTACGTATGCTGTGTTCCTAGCCATCAAATTTAAAGTCTGCAATCCTATCCATGGATGAGACCCGGTAGAAATCCCGTTTCGACTCTTCATTCAACTTTCGAATTTAAACTCCTCCTCTTTATCTGAATTCTTTTAACCCATAAAGCTAGTTTTACTGATAGTCTTTTTGGGTGGTGATAAGTGGAATCTGCCTTTAGGTTTAAAATTGGGAATTCTTAATAAAAAAAAAGGGGAATTCTTCTGATTTGCAAGTTGGTTATGAGACAATTTTGTAGGTTTTCAACAAGGACTCGAACAAGAAACATTCATTTTGAATTATCAGACAATTTAGCTTGAAAAGTACATTGGTTTTCCTCCAAAATCAATAAAATAAATAAATAGAGGTTGAATCTTTGCCATCTTCAACCTCTAGCGGGTTCTCATCTGCAGAAAATGGATCGTTTTCGCCCCGATAGCATCCCACAACTAATCCGATTAATTTCCCTCCAAATAAAGATTAGAGCCTTTGATACAAAACCCATTAAAAATAGTGCAAAATAACTTGTGAACATGTAATAGATGGAGAGGGGAAAAAAAAAAAACAGGTTTGTAACTTAAATTCAATATCGTTTTGAATCGGCTACCGATTCAATTAAGCAACCCACAGATGGATTTAAGGAGAATGCCTTTTCGAAGCTTAATTATTTAGTTTTAAGAAATCGAAAAATGAAAAGAAATCCAGATTCAATAAACAGGATTCATGGATCTTCATCTTCTTTTGTAAAATGTGAATCAAATATGGGTGCTTCTTCTGCCGTTTGTAGATCATCAGTGTGATTCCTATCCAAGCCAAATCCTTCTGCTTCTTGCTGTGGTGTGTTGTATTTTTGGGAGCTTAAATGAGATTTATAACAAATTCAACTTTTTTTGGTCAGTATAGCTTATCCCAAAATATTTATAGGATAGCTCATTTTGGGATATTTACAGCTTCGTTCTTTATATAGACCTATTCATTCATCCTTCCAGATGTTTAAAAGAGGCAGAAATTGATGCTAGAGATGTTGTCAATCATGGTTCATTGACAGCACGTTGTCAACCAATCACAACCTTTTCTTGTGTTGCCAATAATGAATTTGAAAACACTAACAAAAAAGCTTTAAGAAACTTGAACACTATTTTTCATAACTTATTTTATTAATTTCTAAATTAGAATATATATATATTTTTTTTAAAAAAATGGAAGTTGCATTCTATTGACTTTTCAAAGTCGAACTGAACTTCAAATATGTTCCACAGACTACAAAGATCAAGAAACCAGGGATTCTTTTCACATTCCTTCAGACTTCTACAACGATAAAACCAACAACACCAGATGTCAGATGATAATAATATGGTGAAGGGTGCTTAACACCTTGCAGACGAGCACGCAGGCCAGCTAAACCCAGTTTATAACACTTTCTTACAGCCGGCAGCTGACATAGAAGGATACTTTATTATCAATGACATAAGCAATGCATGCACCCATGTTTTTTCTCCTTTCTAGAGTTCTTGGTATGATCTTGCAAATGGTCGTTTATCTGGTGCCCAAATTTGAACACACAAATCATCAAGTATTAGTGCCCCAGATTCTGAGGGCATCCCTCATTCTGAATACTAGTTGAGGTAGAAGACACTCATTGGCCTTGCACCCAACATAGAGTAAGATGAAAGTTGAAACACACTTGCAATATCATGTCCTCACGAGTTCTTATGCAAGGTTTTCGAAACAACTCTATTATGCCTCTACGGTTTCTTAAGAGATCATATAATTTTCAGGGAAAACTTAAGTTAGATACATACAACTCTTGTAAAATCAGCAACCTTCCAACTCATCAATGCAACTTCTGGGATCCCGAGTTTTCCAATTAGTAAGAGCAAATAATAAGATAGAATTAAATAAGGACAGTGAACTTGCAGAACGTTTTTCTCCTATAACCAGTTTTGATGTTGTGACTTAAGAAAAAATACCAAGGAAATCTCAAGATTGCCAATTATGTTTTGAGGGCCATGGACAGACAAGAATTGGCCAACAAATAAATAAATCTGGCCAACATAAGAAGACGAAAATCTAGCAGCCAAATTAGTTCTAAAAGTGTTGTTTAAACCTGGACCTTTCTACGTTCTATATGTTCTCAGCTTCACTTAGTAATTGCACTGTTTTAAATGGCAAACATAAGGCTCCAAGATGAATCTTCAAGAAAACAAGCCTTGGACAAGAAGAACCTCCAAGACTGGATCATGAAGATTAGGTATTTTTTCTTTGTTCTGTGTCATGGTTTCTCCAAGGGTTTAGAGCTTCTCTGATTGCCTGAGCTTCAGGGGAGCTTTCCCAAGCCCGCTTCTCTGACTCTAGAACAGTAACCTTATCATCTGCAAAAGAATACACTAAGGAATCACTTGATAGAATGTGGTGGATGCTCTTGGCATAGTAAAGCAGAGCAATCCACTTATATGACACCCAACAAAATTGAGAGGTGGAGATGATAATGGCACAAGAACAGTTAAATAGAGCTGCAATTATTATTCAAATTGACTAGAGTCTTCATCAAAATGTATGAATCAATCAGATCACCATCTTTAAAATAACCATATGCCCTTCGCTATAAAAATGGATAAAACTTGGAAACTTCAACCTCAAAATAACACTGCTGCCATTGTACAGTGGCATGTTAATTGGAACTCGATTTCTATATGTTCACAATATCCCATTAAACTTAATTCAATTCAATTCAATGTCAATTTTCCAAGATCTCAGGAACTTTAAGACTTCGGACCATTTGATGGAGCGCTGTCTTCCAAGAGTCAAAAGGCAACAAAGTTCACCTCTCTCTCTCAAAATCAGCATTCTTTTAACACCACTTCTGAGCATTGTTTTGGCATTAAACAAAAGGATACATTTACAGTCACTGTCAGAGTGGTGTACAAGGCCTTGTCAAGTAGGAGTCCCACACCCATGTGCTCTTTCATAGGGTACATATATACATGCAAGTGTTCCTGTGTGTGTGCGAGTGCAAAACTAAGTCACTGAACAAAGGCATAAAGTCAAGTGAAACTTCAATAACAAAAACACACACTTCTTGAATGTTTGAAAAGGCAAAGCATTCCGCAACTGGAGAATTTATATTCATCAAATTTAAAACATTTCTACCTAGAAGACCAGTTACTTATTTGATTTTTTTTTACTTTGAAAAATCATTGAGATATTGTTAAAGGTGTTTAAGTAAACTGAAGCAATGGGAAGTATAACATTCAAAATTTCATCTCACATTCTTATTTTTTCAGCAACCAATCGGAGTGCACTAAGACAGCACTAGTATTTGTGACCTCCCCATTGGAATAAATACAATGTCTCCCGTACTGTGCACATCTCTAAATTCTAATGATGATCTAAGACAGTGAAAAACAATCCAATTGAATCTCTCAAGGATACAATCAACATTGGTCAAACAATATGCAATGTGCCCTCAATAATCCACTGATTCGCAAGCAACAGACTTGGTGATGGTAGTTAGACATCTCATTCTCAACTAATTTCACAGAGAGAGAAAATCATTACATAAAACACATTTTATTTTATTCAGAAAGCTCACATTTATGCCAACAAAAATCAATCAAATTGTACATTTTATTTAAATCTACAAGCTCAAATGACCAAAAAAGCAAACGCATCTTCTAACAGTAATAGCTAAAACAGAATAGACCATATATATGAGCAGAAACTACAAGCCAGTACTATTTAACATTACAGTTCAAAATTAAGAAGGTCAAGTTGAAAAAACTAGAACAAATAAAAATGTAGTGTAAAAGAACAAAAGGGGTAAAATAAACTAAAAATTAAAGGAATAAAAGGATAGTTCTCACACAGAAGCCAGTCTTGATCATGAACAACTCCATAGAAGCTCCAATTAAAGCACCAGCAGCTGATATTTTCACGTACCAATCTAAAAACTTCATTTCCACTGTAAATTTTATTTAATCAGTTTAGCAGTACAAAAATAGAAAGCAAACAAACATTAAAGTAGGCATGAGTTCAATGTGAAACTTCTTCAGTGAGTATTTAGATTAAATCGAATATACTATGTGATTGATTTTACTTTGCAAAAATGTGAGCTCTTAGAATTAAATAAAATATGTGGATTGTTGATTGGGATGCAAATTAGTGAATTAGTGAATCGGTAATGGTGTTGCGAGTTGATTGACATATGTGGATTGTTTGTTTGAGTGTTACGCTTACATCTCTGTGCACTGTGTTGGAGGATCTTATCAATAATTCATATTCCACTCACAGCTATATTACTTGAGCAAATCAGCAAAAAGGACAAATTTGTAAGGTACATACCAACAAGTCATTAGATTGGAAAAGGAAATATCTAGTAGACATAAAGTTGCTTCTAGAGAGACCTAAGCTTTAAACCAGTCAGACTAACAAATAGACTTCACTACCGTATGACACTTTAAATACAAATTTTGCTTGTATAAATACCTTTTAACACAATCAAAATCACATGCATGCAATAATGTATTTTGTGTAGGTATGTACTTTTATAAGGAAAAAATATTGCAAGCTCTAATATTTTATAAATAATAATTCCTACAGGCACATTTTGAATTAGACACTAAACTCATAAAATTGCTAAGCTGTCAAATCTGGATTCAAAAACCAAAGATCGCACATCCAGATCGAACCTTCAAAGTGCCTAAACTATGTAAAAACCAAGGCCACAAAATATTAACAAATCTAATTTCAGTCTTAATTTCACAACATCCATCACCTGCATCTTTTTTTCATTAACCATTAAAGACTAATCTGTATATCTGATATAACTATCAGGAACTAAATGAAAACAGATTTTTATCTCCGGTTGCTAAACTCTATCTTTCAAACTCAAGGGATCAGATTGTAATATATAAAACATAAGGGACCAAAGTGACCTTTGTCCATCGTTCTCAATTCTCACCAGCAACATCGGGTGTTGCGGTGTGCTCCAGCCAAAACAATCTCTTTTTTTCCATCTTACTCTTTCCTTGATGAAACTTAGCAATCTCATATCAATCGAACCTTAAGATCAATATATATATAATCCCTTTGAACTCAAAATTTATCAGAACCCTATCAGTTACCACTTTCCTCAAACCAAAATTTACCAAATCAATTTCATAAATCTTAACCCGTAATCAACTCTCCAATAAATGAAACTTAGTATCTACCGAACTAACTTCAAAGACAAACCCATTTACCATAAACCTCAAACATCCTACGTACATCAAATCAACCCTTTATGTTCATTTTTCGCATGTGAAGTAAGAAGAGAAAACCCTCAATTTCCAGCCAGTACATATATGATGGAGACATGAACTCAAACGAAACCTCAAAAGTCTAAGAAATGAACAAACTTACCAAAATGGGTCTTAAATGTTGGCCTTTCTTAACCAATTTACAGGAGCAAATTCAACGCCAAAAAAACAAGAGAACAAAGTTTATTGATGGAGCAAAGGAAGTCGGAGCACAGAGAGTTTGTGCGCCTTCCCCAACACTTCAAATGAATTTTAGTCTGTAAGTCCAGTCCTGCCACGGAACCGACTTGTCTTTTTAATATAAAAAAAAAAAGTGAAAAAGTGAAGTGCTCTATCCAGAGAGCTCGTTGGGTGAAAATTATTGTTTTTTAAAATAATATTTTTTTATTTTTAAAATTTTATTTTTAATATTAATATATTAAAATATTCTAAAAATATCTTAAAAAATTAATTTTAAAACAATAAAAATAAAATTTTTTAATTTTTTTAAATACAAAAATAAACAAGATACATACACTACCATATTAAAAATGTATTTGAAATTTTTTATTTTAAAAAAATTATTTTTGATATTAATATGTCAAAATTATTTAAAAATATAAAAAATTTTATTTTAATTAAAAACATTAAAATTAAAAAAAAAACACGGTATATACCTAAACTCTAAAGAAGTTTAAAATGATTTCAGTAAACTTTAAATTTTTTTATTTAAAATTAATTTTTTTTATATATTTTTATATTATTTTAAAATTTTATATTAAAAATAATTTTTAAAAAATAAAAAAATATATTTTTAAATAAAAAAATATTTTAAAAATAAATTGTTACCGTCTCAAATTCAATCATCCCTATGCAGACTAGATAAATCACACAAAACTGAAACGACTTGTCATCTTCTCTTTTTTGTGGTCTCACATTTATGCTTGGGGCCGGTGATGACGACGACGACGAGTTAAAAAGCTAATAAGTTTGATTATTTGCAATAAATTACTACTTGGGTTCCTCTATATTTTTTCCTTCTCTATGTGTTTTTGATGTTTTAAAGGACTTGCATTTTAGTGTGTTTGCTACCTTTTTGTGTCTCTGTGTGTAAAAAGAAACAAGCTTGGAAGATGGCTTCCGTCAATCTCTACTGTTCCTTCTTGGCCTCCTCCCGTTTACAGTGGGTGACCAATCTCTCTTATGGTAATGTTCATGTTATGTTAGGATTTTTATAGGTGAGAAAGTCATGTCACTGTGCTAGGAATTTGAACAATCTGTACATGTAACTGGTAAAATTGAAGATTTCAATGCTAATTGTCAAAATTTGCATTTTTGGGTGATTTGTAGAGTTTTTTTTTGTGTGTCAATCATCATACTTGTTTGACTAAATCACCTGCTTTGTTTCTCTTTGGACACTAGAGGCCACTACACTGGTCTACATTGTGTGTGTCCATTCGTGAGAAGAGGGCACCTTACTTATCTGGGCTCTGGTGATCTTGCTAAAAAACTGTGCTTTAGTTTCAAACGTGATGGTAGAGCTGGACCTGGAGCCTCTTCCATATCTGGAGAGGGTGATATGCTATCTTATCCCAATGATAATATAGTTTCGGGACAGGATAAGTTTGTGAACCAATCACCTGGGGTTGAGTTACAACCTGATGGTATAGGTTTTGGAACATTATCAGCGGAAATAACTCCTTCCACTGGTGGTTTCTTCAATGATAATGATGAATATGACCTCGATCGTCCTACGGAAGGATGTGCCTCAATCCCAGAGGCCATTGAGGATATTCATCAAGGAAAGGTTCGTCCTCTTCATTGATATTTAAGTTTTTGGGTGTATTAAGTATGCTTAGGTCTTACATTATTACTTGGAAGGATTTTATGTTGCTAATGTGTGATGGTCTTTGCAGATGGTAATTGTTGTAGATGATGAGGACAGAGAAAATGAGGGAGACCTTATAATGGCAGCATCAAAGGCAACACCAGAAGCTATGGCATTCATTGTCAAACATGGAACTGGTATAGTGTGTGTGAGCATGAAAGCAGAAGATTTAGAAAGATTGGAACTTCCTTTAATGGTAACTCATAAGGAGAACGAGGAAAAACTGTGAACCGCATTCGCTGTATCGGTGGTACGTAACTAACTTTGCTTTTTATGTTATCTAATGGGTTGTGATCTGCCTCTTTTAAATGAAAAGGCTAAAACTTTGTCAAGAAACCATTATGTTAGTTTAATTTATAAAGTGTTGCTGTAAAATGTATGTGCTTTGTAATTAACACGTTTTAAGGGCACGCCATTCCTTTTCGTCTTTGTTTCCTGTTTATGTTTAACAATAACTATTTCATCATCTTGCTTCTTTTTATCATCTATGATGTATAGATTGATCGCAATTGTAGAATGACAGGCGCATGTCCTGTGGCTTGCTTTTTCTCTTGAAGTAGATAAATCTTGAAGTCTTAGGAATCATCTTTAGGTCTTTGGAAGTGCTTTCTGACCATGTAACGTGTTTTGATGTGCACTTTAGCAGCCACTGTCATGCTAATCAAATCATGTCCACGGGCTTCCTGGTCCATGTTATATTTCTTGCAACTGTCTTGGATTTTCAGAAGCTATTGATTGTGCCAAAATGATCTAGATTTTTTTTAAAAGGGTACTTGGTATGGTTAGGTATCGGAATGGTGGTGATATCTCTTTTCCTTTGAGTAGGAATATCACTTGTGATGTTTTAAGTTTGTTTGGCAATGTTTGAAGTAGAGTTAACTGAATGTTTTCTATAACATTTTGTAGATTAGATTTCTTTAGAATTTGGATATGAGTAATACCCAAGAGTAAAAAAGAATTAGAGTGTGGTGTTATAAGCTGAGAAGGAAATCCCAGTGGGATGATACGTTTGTGACATCCGAGGAGGTGAGGAAGTAGGATGTTGTGATAGTGGCAATAATTTTCCCCTGATAGGAAAAGCTAGACAACTGGTGTATTCCTGAAGGGGGGAATGTTGGTGTGATGCTTCTTGATTGTCAGTCCATTTCATGGAAAAAACTTAGTAAAGAGAGAGGTGCAGTTAGGGTTGGTAAGAAGATTTGGGTTTTGCCCTGGGGGATGGGATATGTTGAGAGTTAAATAGCCATCGACCAAAAGAGTGATAAAGAGGCTAATTTACGACTGACATTAAGGAATGCTTAGGTAATGTGATCATGGACCGAGAAAAGTCAAGCAGGTGCCATACATGAATAAATTTCATTTTTGGGTTTTGTTAGTAATTCATAATTAATCCCGTATATGAATAAATTGATGGTGAATATTATGACTAGCTCCAACTAACAGCACACTTCAATTGTTGCATCTTTGAGCTACTGTTTCCCAATTTGTAGAAAAAATTAAATAATAAAATGAGCTTAACATGACCTTTGCATGATAATTATACAAACAATCAAGGAACAATAATTGAGATTGGAAGTGACAATTATGACTGTTCTGTCTTAACAAATTATCAATAGATAAATGCTTGACCAGATAAATAATGGAAGGCAACATGGGGAACAACAGATGTAGGAAAAGAAAAAAGGCATATACACGTTTCAAGTAGCATAATCTCAGGCTTCATTTTTCTTTTTCACCAGCTATGCATGTTCAGCTTAGTCCAGGTGGATTTTGACTGAGAAAATAAGGTTATTCAGCTGAAGAGGAGGGACATGGATGAGAAAATGGCTTGATGTTGTAGGAATTATGGGATTGTTATATAATATTTAGAGAAGAAATTTCCTCTTTGAGACCCTATATTCTTTTTCATCAAACTAGAAATCTTCTTTTCTTTGAGAATTAGTGTTCATAGTGGTTTTAAGATGTGGGGGTTTAACTTAGCTAATTATATGTGAAAGTTTTTGTCAGGGGAAACATTAACTACCTATGGACTCTTGATAGAGAATATTCTTGAAGCCAGCTTCCTCTTCTCCCTTCTCCCTTCTTTCTATTTTTCCTGTTTTTCATTTCTATCTATGTAATTTTGTAGTGAGAGAAATGTGTGAGGTTAGATAGCAGGTTCTATTTTGTGGGTTATGGTAGTTAACAGTAATCCAGTGTGCTTTCCATTGTATGTGACCACTATTTCTGTGATTTTTCCTGATTGTCAGTTTTTATAGGTGAAGTGTGTATAGTGTGGGTCCAAAACTAGAGGTGGTTGTTAATAAGTGTCTATATTCCATTAACTGTTGCTACATGATGGTTGGTTATGTATTCTTGACCTTGTTGGAGATTAAAGTCAATATTTTCAACCATTTTCGACAAAGGAAGTTCTTGTTGCAGTTTTCTTATTCTTAGGGTCAAAAGGTTTTATTTGCTACATGTGCACCGTTGCAACTAGTGAGCAATGGGTTGGTTTGAGTATGGTGTATTGGGCAGCAGGAGTTGAAACATTTTGATTAAAATGGCATCTAGTTGTAACTTACTTGCAATGCTTGTTTACTGGAATCATCCTCTTCAAATATCAAATGAATCACTAGCTACTGGGCTAGCAAGGTCAGCTGGTGAAGTAGCAAAGCCAAATTAAGAGTGTGGATGGAGTTCTGCAGCCTAATCTCTCAAAAGACACCCCATTTTTGTGATCAGGCTTACTACATCATCAACCTCTTCCCCTAAATTTTGAATTTGTCAATTAAAATCTCCCTGTTAACAAACTATCTGCATTCGGTGCTTTAATTACTTCTGTGGTCGAGCAGTTTCACTGATGTTATAGCTTTGAGTATTCTGAAAACTTATCTTCATGTTGCTTGTGCCACTAGTTTTTTTTCTTATATTCTATTTTCTTATCTTTTTGTTTTTTACTGTGTCATTCATTTTTTTGGAAGTGTCAAAATATCTGTGACTTCCAGCTCTCTTGTACGATGCCAAGAGAGTTTATCATCCAAGCTATCAGTCTCTATCAACTGTGTAACCTTGGCTCTACCTGCTGATTGTTTTCTCTGTAATTAGCATAATCTTGGTTATATATTTAGCTTCTACTACCTGTATCTCAAACTTCGTGTGTTCTTAATTTCTAGGGTGCAAAACAGGGCACATCAACAGGTGTCTCAGCTCATGATAGGGCAACAACCACAGTAGCTCTTGCCTCCAAAGATTCAAAACCTGAAGATTTCAATCGCCCAGGCCATATTTTCCCACTCAAGTACAGGGAGGGTGGTGTTCTAAAAAGAGCTGGACACACAGAAGCCTCAGTTGATCTTGCAATGCTGGCTGGGTTGGAGCCTGTTGCTGTTTTATGTGAGATAGTGGATGATGATGGCTCTATGGCAAGATTACCAAGGCTTCGTCAATTTGCACAGGCAGAAAACTTAAAAATCATTTCAATTGCTGATCTAATCAGGTTTTGTCTCCATACACAGTTGAAAATTCTCTTTTCTCTTCTATTACCTGTCAAACTCTGCTCCACATTTCTAAAAATCAGTGACAAGCATGGATGGTGAAATGTTCTCTACATCTGAACTTTATGCATCAATATATCTTCAGAACAACCTACCTCTTCCTACAGAGGTTCAAGTGAATATTTTTACCTGTTCTATTCGTTATCAAACTTTCCTCCACATAACTCAAAATCAGTGACGAGCATTGATGGTGCATTTGCCATCGAAATGTGAACTTTGTGAATTCGTATATCTTCTGAACAACCAACCTCCTTGTTGTAATTTGTTCCTCATGGTGATTGATATTGGGCATGACCTAGTTCTGCAGAGCCCTGCCATTAATCCCTCACCCCCCAAAAATGGAAAAAAACAGGAGCATATTTTAAAAAGAATGAACAGAAATAATGAAAGCATCAATTGTTTTGGTGATATTTGTATTTTTTAATTGAAAGATATAGGAGGAGAAGAGATAGATTGGTGGAGGTGGCTGCTGCAGCTCCAATACCCACAATGTGGGGGCCATTCAAAGCCTACTGTTATAGGTCATTGCTGGATGGGGTTGAGCATATTGCAATGGTCAAAGTAAGTTACTTCATTCAAATTAGCAGCCACCTTATGAATATGTCTCTTTGCATTTTGTGCAACACTAAATTCAAACTCAACTTTCTAGATCTAGTGTTCTTACACGGTGGTCAACTAAAATTCAACAGTTAAGAAGAGGATTAGAGATGTGCTCATGCTTTGTTTGGGTGGCTGTTGTTTTTCTTTTCTTTTTTTCTTTTGTTGTCTTTTATACTGTCTATGATATATTAGTTCTGCATATGTTGTTGTTGACTTGGATCAGCATTTCATACAATGCTTCACCTTCGCTCAACCAAGCTTCAGTGTCAAAGAAGTGTGCACATGCCCACTGGGTATCGGGGCATGTTTAATGAAATTATTTCAAGTTCCCATTGTCCCCCCTTCGATTTGAAATCAAATTTCATGCTGATGGAACATTGAAAAAGTTAGCAATCTATTTTAGAAGTGCTGATGGAACATGCTGATATTTAGAATATTATCATTGGCTGTTCACAGCAGTATCATCTGTCCCATTTAGGGGGGAGAGCTTGCAAATATCTATTTGACTTCTTGTCATCATTTGGGAGTAAAACTACTACCACCAGACATTTGATTGACAAACACTGTTTATTTCTTCTATGTTTTTCGTTCTTTTGGTGAGGTGGAGAGTGTCCTGGTACCATGATTAATAATGGCATTCTGACATACACAGGGTGAAATTGGGGGTGGGAAAGATATTCTGGTGCGGGTACATTCCGAGTGCCTCACAGGCGACATTTTTGGATCAGCTAGATGTGATTGTGGGAACCAGCTAGCACTTGCAATGAAGCAAATCGAGGAAGCTGGCAGGGGTGTTCTGCTGTATATCCGTGGACATGAAGGTAGAGGACTTGGCTTGGGTCACAAGCTCCCTGCTTATAACCTTCAAATTGATGGATGAGATACAGTTGAAGCCAACGAGGATCTGGGTTTACCTGTCGATTCTCGCGAATATGGCATTGGTGCACAGGTACTTTCTTCTTAATAGTCTGATAATTTATTCTGATTTCATCCTCTCTGTGCAGTTCTGTCCTTGTTTATCTCTCTCTCTACCACGTAGTTAGACAAAATATAGGGCACACAAGCCTCTATGATTGAAGAATTGTGATCATTTCTTAGCTGATCTTACTGGAAAATTGCCCTTTTTCATTCTAATTATAATTTAGTGAACATCGTTAGTTTTCTAAGTTATGCCCACACCATATTTATTTTACTAGCTTTGATCATACTTGTTGGGTTATCAGAACAAAGTCTTTCTACCGAGTACCTTTCATTGGTATTATCCAGATATTTAAACATTTATGTTATTTAAGAGCAATTGAAGTTTATACTGCATTTGCATGGTTAGAAAGCATCTTTACACTAGTTTCACTTATTACATAAGATGGCCTCTTTGAAACTAAAGCGTGCACTTCTCACGAGATCTCTGTTGTTATTAGCATTCCTCCCTCTTTAATTTCCTAGTTTTTCATGGCATAGATTCCTCATTGTAGGCAGCTGAAATGTTCGGTCCGATTTATTGCAGATGTTGAGAGATCCGGGTGTTCGAACAATGAAACTGATGACAAATAATCCAGCCAAATATGTTGGGCTCAAAGGCTATGGTTTGGCAGTTGCAGGCAGGGTCCCCCTGTTGACACCAATAACCATGGAGAACAAGAGATATTTGGAAACTAAACGTGAAAAAATGGGGCACATATATGGTTCAGATAGTGGCCTTGTGAACGGTGAAAACGATAATTCAACCACCGGCAGCCTGTCCGATGGTGTATGATATCCAAGGCATAAGTGCTTCCTGCAGGTCTGTTCAAGGGAGTAAAATGAAAGAGAAAATAAGCCTTCTTTGTTACCGTTGTGTTACTTACCTGTACCCCTTGGTTTTAGGATGTAAATAATAATTATGAAATTAATTTTTTTTCTTTGTGGTAAAGTAAGAGACTGTAGTTTTTTATTCCGTGCTATTGTAACAAACACGGAATCGAGGAGTCCAAGTTCCATTTGACGCTAACTGTTCCACAAGGAATTATTGTACATAAAAGAATCTTCACATGGCCGCATTTTGCTTGGCCTAATTTTTTACTATATATTCACCGGACCATTATAATTATAATTTTATTACCTATAATCTAAATAGCGAGGTGTTTTCACTGAATAGTTACCCTATTGTTCATTCTCTTATATTTTATACTGTGGATGATTGTGTAAATTTTGTATTTTTAAATTTAATTCTCAAACTTTTTATTTGTACGATTTAGTCTTAAATAAAAAACAATTAATTTTAAATTCTAACAAAAGGAGGGATCCATGCGGCAAATATAGTGGCATGCCATGAGTTTATTAAAGAGGGAGGAAAGCAATAACAAAAATGTTTGGTCCGATTTATTGCAGCTGAAATGAGGAGGGATCAAGAAAGGAGGGATCAAAATAAAAAAACACAGCAAATATAAGTAGCATGCCATAAGTTTTTGGAAAAGATACATTTTGGTCCTCTAATTTAAACATTCACGCAAATTATATAATTTCAGTTCCTCAATATTTTTTCAATTCTATTTTGATACAAATGTTTATTTTTGTTATTTTTTCGTTACTGGTTGAGAAAGATAGATTGTTGAAGTCCGGCATTAGAAAAAGAAATATGTCGTTGACACAGATTTAAGCTACCAAAATAAATGATATTTGTGTTAAATTATTCCATTTGATTAGGGGAGTTCTTATTAGGTATTTTTGTTGCTTGAAAGTTCGTGAAAAAACATATATATGAGCTCGAGTTGATTTTTTGTTTCGGGTTGAGTTTGATTTTTGGGATGGTTTTTTAAGGTCATTGATAGGTTTATTATGATTTCTGTGTTTTGAGTCAAAAACAAGTTTTTTGGTTAAAAGAACCTTGAGCTTGATTTTCCGGCCACTACAAAGGCCAGAATTTAGGCAAAATAGAAGACACGTTGCCTTAATTTTTTTTTAAAAAAAATAGGATGGACGAAATGTTATCCGTCCCAAGTATAGTTAGATAAAAGGGCCCAATCACTCGAGCCTGCTCTGGTAGGCCAGCGTGTAGGCCCTGATGAAATGGGCCAAGCTCAATAGTGTCTGACCCCCCTTTTTCCTAAATTTTTTTTATTTCAATCAATGCTTTTTTAAAAAAAAATTTAATTATATTTACATTAATACACTCCTCTCTTTTATTTTGTTTAGAGAACATCTTTTAAATTATGATGATTTTTTGTTATGCGTTTGATTTTCAAAGAAGTTTTTTTTTTATCTATGAATTTTTTTTTAATCTTTTGTATAGATATACTATATTTTTTAAAATAAAAACATTTATTTTCATATTATATTTCTAATATGTGCAACCTAACATATTATTTTTTTTCTTTTTATTTTATTCAATCAATTTAATATATTTGTCTATATTATTGTTTGATTAAATAAAAAATATATTAATAAACAAAAATTAGCAAACATGATTGGGTAAATATTCTATCTTGCGAGATTAAATATCTCGATCTACATCTACCTCTCGGTTTTTCAAGTTTTATTTCTAGGTGTCATTAATGATTATTTATTTATTTATTAGTGTGCATAGTTCTCAATTTTATTTGATTACATGTGTGCATAAAATTTTTATTTGCACTTAAATTTATTGAACTACAAAAATGGGTTGAAAAAATATGTACATACAGTTTTTTTTATGGAAAATAAAAATATTTGACCCACAGCAGAGCACGAGTCACGTGACTAGTATGAAACTCTAAAACAGGTGGTTCTTTCATTATTTAGCCGCAGCGGACGTGCTATGTATTTTTCAATAATTTATTTTGGTCCTCGAAATCTTATTTTGGGCGATTTAATCCTAATTGAACACCAATTACCTTTGATTTTTTAGGGAATTGTGGAATTAAAAGAAAAGATACCAAAATGAAAAAGACGACAAACATAGGTGGCATGCTAGAAGATTTTATAAAAATACACTTAAGTCCTCAATCTTTAAAATAATGTAAATTAGACAATTTTGGTCTCTTTAGATTTTTTAAAAATTGTTTTGGTACAAAAGTTTATTTATAGTATTTTCCAGTTCCTGATTAAAAAAAGAAGAGAGAGAAAGGCCACTGGATTCCGACAATGAGAGAAAAGATCTATGTTCAAACCATTTTTTACTATCAAAATGGATTTTTTTTAGTGTCCACAAGTTTTATGAAATGAGAATGGTCTGATGGTAGTTGTTTAAAATCTCAATATTACCTAAAAAATATATCTAAGCCAAGAAAAATAAATCTAACCCGACTTGATTTCGTGTTTTTGAACCTTTTTGGGTATTTTGAGTTGATAGATTAGTTTATGGGTGTTGATGAGGTGTTTCTATGTTGAAATGACTTAAAAGTTGGGTTTTTTTTAACAAAAAAAGGTGTTGCCTTGATTTTCTAACCACCACTAGGTGCCCGAAATCTAAGTTCGAAAACAACATGTTACATGCATTTTTTTTTTTAAAAAAAAATAGGGGCCGCCCCTTTAAAATATCAAAAAAAAAAAATAATCAGGCGTATGGACCTAGGCTTGAAGGCCCACCCACGCTTCTGAGCTTTTCCTTACAATAGTCCAGGCCCGCTGGGCCATGGGCACGAGAGCATGAATTGTTTCTTGGCCCTCTTTTCTTTAAGTTAAATACAAATATAAGAAAAAATATTATTGAACCTGGTTGAGTCCATGACTTGAAGCACGAGTTTGACGAATTAAGCCACAACATCCGAGCTATTTCTTCTAATATTGTTTTCTTAATTAATTTCTTTTTTTTCATGTCTTTTTTCTTAAATAATTTTAAATTTATGTTTCACTTAATATCCTTCATTTGTGATTTTTTTATAGAGATTTTTTTAATGGTGTTGTATTTATTTAGTTTTTGAAAGAATTATTTTGATTCATCTTTAAATTTTTTTTTATCTTTTATATAGATTAAATTTATTTTTTAAAATAAAAAAAATATTCATCTTCATATAATAACCTTGCATTTTTTTTCTTTTATTCAATCAATTTTATGTGTGTCTATTTTCATTGTAGTTTGATAGAATAAAAAACTAAATTTAATAAACAAATTCAGCAAGCACAACTTGGTAAATATCTCTTATGAGAGATTAAATGTCTTGATCTATATTTGTCTCATGATTTTTTAATTTTATTTTTAATTATCGTTAATGATTTTTTTTTCTGTTTATTAATGTATATAATTTTTGACTTATTTAATTATATATATATGCATGATCTTTCCAATATACATAATTTTTTTATGTATAAAAACACGTTAAAAAAGTTAATATATAAAAAAATTTTATAAAAAAATATCTGCGTGTCTATAATAATTTCTTCATATTGTTGCTTATTTTTTACATTTTCAGAAATTCTTTTCTTTTCTTTTTGAGTTTAATAATGGAATGCTCAAAGCTCAGATTAAAGCTTAGCTTTAGCTTCTTTAATTAGCGAGTTACAAGTCTCTATTCATTAAAAAATTTGAGGACACTGACCCCACATGCCTAGAACTGATAACAAACTTTCTGTATAAGCAAAGACTTGGACTTTACTGTGGGAACAGGGAATGCTGCTTTCAATACTGATATTCTTCTCTAGGATATTAAAGCAGGGTGCAGTGTGGGCTCTGATCGGAGACATAAAGAAAGGGAAGGTATGTTCAATTGCCTCTTTTGAAGAAAAGAAAAAGATACCTAGAAAAGAAGCTTGAGTTGGAATTTGATTCATTTTGTGGACCAGAGGAAAGAAACAGCGTTGTGTCGAATATATATGTATCATTGAAGGATCTGGTTCAGGTTGGTGCTGTTATGGTGGTGGAAATCAGTGTGGTTGTGGGACATTTTTGAGTTTTTGATCGTTTCGGGATTTTGTTTTTCTTTGAAGCTGTTGACGGGAAAAGGGTTTTTCTTTTTTTACCTGAATAGCAAATCTGCCTTAGTGGCCTGTTCTAGACTTCCTTGTAATGGATAGCTTGTTGATAGAATGATTTTAAGTCTGCTGATGTGAAGTGGTTGGATTATAGTTCAACTTTTGCTGAGGGAACATGAATCTGTATCTATAACTATATATGCTGTGCATTTGTTTTCTTGGTTCTGCTAAAAGGTCGCAGAACATTTTTATCGATCTTGGAACATTTTCAAAAGGTTGTATTAATCTTCTGTTGAAGCAAACAAAGGCTGGAAGCCTGGAAGAGGCTTGTTTTATAATGACCTTGTGCATTTGTACTCATAATTAATTGATTAGTGATGCTGTGAGCATCACCGAGGTTGGAGACGAGGGCTCGAAGGAAAATGTTGGTGATCTAAATTACTATGATCAGCAGATGCTTCTATCATTTGCCACTGGTATTTTTGAACTCTGGAGTGCGCACATTCTGTGGTGAGAGGGAGGAGAGATGAGGAAGAGAAAGATAGAAAAGAGAGAAGCAAGGAGAAGAAACAAGAATAAGAGAAAAACAAAGAGCGGGAAAAAATTTAGTAAAATAAAACAATTTGTACATGTCATGATTAAAAAATACACATTCAAATTTATCATTATTAAAAAATATGATATTTCAAGAAAATTGTGAAATGCATAAATTACAATAAAAAGAAAGTAGAGAGAAAAAAACCCGACTATGAAAGCATACGGAAGCTTCAATGACAGCATCACTAGTACCATTAAAAAAATCTCGACGAGACGAATCTAATGATATTAAAGAAGATCACCAACAATAACCGGAGCTGACCACACTTACAATTCAAAGATGGCTCACTTGCCTTTGCGTGTCCTACTCTAATAATTTTTTGTTACCTTACTTGGTATTGGTAGATTTATTTTGTCGAGATCTTTCTAATGGTACTGATAATGTCATAATTGAAGTTTCAGCATGCTTTTGAGATCTCTCTTTTCTCCTAATTATAATTTGTAAAGAGTAAGGAGAGAGAGAAGAGAAAAGAAAGAGACTTCAAAGACACACTGAAACTCTAATTATAACACCACCATCATCATCAGAAAGATCTTGGTGAGATCTAACCTCACCAAGTAAGGTCACCAATAGTGATTGAAGTGGGCCGCACTTGCCATCAAAATGCAAGTGAACCATCTGCAATCTTTGGACTGCAAGTACGGTTAACTCTAGTCACTATTGATGACTTTTCTTGATATTATTATATTCTTCTCGTTAATATTTTTTATGGTAGTGGTGGTGTCGTAATTAGAGTTTTGTTGGGTATTCAAAATCTCTTTCTTTCTTTATTTTTTTTATTTCTTTCTTATTTCTTCTCATCATAATTTGTGCATCCAATTTCATAATTTATTTGAAATACCAGGTTTTTAAGTAGTAGTAGATTTAAATGTCATGTTTTTTAATTGCGATATATGTCATATTTTGACAATTTATTATTAAACAATGTTATTCTATCATTTTTTTTTTAAAAAAAAACCTGCTAATAAAAAAAATCCCCAACAAAATCTTAAAACTTTCTTTTTCAAAGGAACGACAACCGCATGACGCAAGAGTCAAGATACTTGCACTAATGCTCAATGATGTTGCGTGGAATATAGTTTTTTTGTTTTTTGTTTTTACCAATAATATTCTTACAATAAAACAAAACAGATAGTTGTCTTTCTTGGCATGCAAGTATCAGTTGCTTGGGGAGGTGGATTTGGGATCAACAACGAGTTACTACCTTAAATAAAACATATATCTTTAAATAAAACGTTTTGGGAAAACAAAAGGTCCATCTTCCTGTCTCTTTGCATCGTTTACATCAACCAGAAGACTTTGAAAGTTCAGCTGCCGACCCTTTGTGTAGGCATTACCAGTGTATCTGTACATATGCATGTGTTTTAATTTCGAATTATGTAAAATCACTAAATGACTATAGATTAATATTTTTTAGGGTTAATTTTAAAACATAATAAGTTCCATACGTATATATTTTGGTTGACTTTTACATCGTGACTAAATGGTTGAATATTTAGAGCATGACTATGCTTTTTTAAAAAAATAAAAAATTAATTTAAATTAATTTTTTTTGTATTTTGGATCGTTTTTATATGTTATTATTAAAACAAATTTTAAAAATAAAAAACATATTCTTTTAATATATTTATAAATAAAAAATACTTTAAAAAATAATCACTATCACAGTATCTAACAGTAACTTAACACAGGACCACTCCCCAGTCAAATATATAATGAGACAAGAGGAAGTTTGTAGGAATTTCGAGCTTTAGACAAATAAACTACACCACTTTCAACCATATACATCGTAATTCTATTTTATTGGTACTACCTTCTAATTAAAATCTAACTAATTTGTCAGCTCCGGGTAGTACATGTGTAGAATTGACTAGAGAGATGTTGTTTAACTTATATTGAAATAACGGTAATATTATTTTATAAAGTATTTTTTATTTTGAAATATATTAAAATAATATTTTTTTATTTTTAAAAATTTATTTTTAAAATTGATACATTATTAAATCGATTTAAAATTATAAAAGAAATAATTAAAAGTAAACAAATCTTCAAAAAAATTAAAATATTTTTTTTTAAAAAAATCCTGTTAATGCACATAGAAGGAAGAAGATTCCATGGGCATGAAAAGAGAAATTAAAAACCATGCTACTGTAGTACTTCCCACTTTAAGAGACCTTCCCACTTTAAGATTTTAGGATGGTGTGGTTACAGTTATTTTTTAAAGTTATTTTTATTTAAAAATATATTAAAATAATATTTTTTTATTTTTTAAAATTATTTTTAATATCAGCGCATTAAAATATCTAAAAATATTAAAAAATATTAATTTAAAATAAAAAAATTAAATTTTTTTTAAAAAACTTTAAAAACACGGTTAATAAGTAACTTACCAACTAAGTTGCTGAATAGTAGCTTCCCACTCACATCTCCATCCCTGCTTTCCCACTAAAGTTGAATAGCATTTCCTTTGAATCGATCCCACTCACATCTCCATCCCTGCTTTCCTCATATTGCTCGACATTCGGCCTCTTTCAATCATGACTCTGGATTATGGTTTTAATGGATTGATTTATATCAATTTGTTCAATTCAAAATGATTTTTAAAATGGTATTTAAGAATATAATGGTAGTTATTTTTATAATATTTTTGGTTTAATAAAAATAATATTTTTTATTTTTAAAAAATTATTTTTGATATAGCATTTTAGAATGATCTAAAAACATTAAAAAAAAATACTAATTTAAAATAAATAAAATAAAATTTTTTAAAATATTTCTAAAAATACTTTTAGAATATAAAAACAAACATTCCCAAAAAACCATACATGTATCATAAAATTTTTATGATAAAATTATGTTTTTCTATGTGAAAAGATAGGTCGGTCAATACAACTAGATCCTACTAATTAAGATAGAAGATTGAAGTTCGACTATGTCATGTTTTTGAAGCGTGATATGATTAAATTATATTATTCTATCAAAAAAATTTTAAAACGGTATTATTATGTTAAAATTTGAAGTTTTTTTATTAATTTTTTTTTTTAAAAATAATTTCTATGATCTTATAATGTCATGGACGAAGTTATACTGTGGTTACAGAGGTCTGGATGGTGAATTGTTTTTTAATTTTTTTTAAGGATCAAGGTTGCCGAAGTAGTTGCTGACATGGAATAAGTTGATGACATGACATATGAAGTTAGAAAATAACCAATAAAATATCCCTATTTACCATAAAATTTCTAGTGTATTTTTCATTAACCCTAATCAAACAAAACACAAAAAAACAAGCAATACCCAACATTTTCTTACCCTCCTAGGAAGTCACAAAGACTATGCAAGTTGAAGTCCCATACACCTGTGCCTCTGGCCTCCTACTAGTTTGATCAAACTGTACAAAGAGAAAACACCACTGCCTATTTCTTCCTTCCCGCACACCTTATACCCTCTCGGAATCACACTCTTGACACTCTCTGCTTACCACCCACGCTAGGCTACTGCACCTTTCTTTCCAGGGTTTTTGTTTTTCTCCTGAACCTTCATGTAATTATGAGAAAGTCATCTTTTCACCGCACCACTACCCGGCGCAACCCATCTCCACCCCGCCACCACCGTCCTCCCTTCACCACCACCACCACCAACAACAACAATTTTCCCACAACAAGAAACGCCCGTAGGACTTCCCCTAACTTCATAATCCACCTTTACCTGGACCCCACGCTCGCACCTTCCAACAAAAGACCAGACCCCAACACTGTAAACTCTGTAATCTCCCAATGCAACGCAACACCACCACCTGACCGTATCATATTACCGACAACCACTACATCCAAGACAAAACTAACTGCTTCCTTGCATTTTCAGGAATGGTCCCACACGCTGAATTTTATGACAACCTTATGGGAACTCCGTCTTCGGGGAGCCCACAGTTTCACTCCAAAGCTGCAATCATCAATCCTCTTACCTTCTGATACCGAGGAGTTGAAAAGGAATTTAACGAAGAAGTTTAGTGATTATCTTAAAGGACTCATTAAGGGTGTGGGTAGTAATGTTAATGATGATGAAAATGTGGTTGGGAGATGGCTGGCGAAAGTGAGTGAAAAAAGCGATGAGATTGCGCATTTGATGAAGTTGCTTAAGGGGAGGAATAGAATGATGGGTTTTAATGAGTTGAATGAGAGGAAAAAAGGGTTGATGGCGGAAAGGGACTTGATCGTGAAGAGATTGGAGGAATTTAGGGCTTCCATGAAGTGTATTTTGAAGTATATTGAAGGAGGAAGGGAAGAGGAAGGGGAAAGGGGTTTAGAAGTGTTTGTGTTTGATGGGGAGATTGATTGGGAAAGGATTCATAGATTGGTTTTGAGGGAAATTAGGAGGTTGGTTGATGGGTTGCCTATTTATGCTTATAGGCAGCAGATTTTGGAGAAGATTCACAGCAAGCAGGTGTGGTTTGTAGTTGTTATTTCTCTGTTTAGTAAGTAGAATGATGTTTGGATTGTTTTGCTAAATGGTTAAATGCTGCTGGAGTAACGTGGAAAATGTGGGAAATAATGGATTTTGAATTTTGTCTTTTGAATAAACGTGGAGGGGAATTGGGGATTTGATTGTTTATTTGTGATTTATGTTGCAGATTTTAAGTTGTTAGATTGTGGCTTTATAATTAGTACGTGTGGTAGCTGCTTGTTTTTAGGATTAATTGTTTTTTACCTGCATTGTTGTATATAGCATGCAAGGTTGCTACTTTATGCATGATGAATGTTATTCCATGTGTTCTTGATCATTTGTTAGTTTCTTTGTTCTTGATTGGCACATTACAATTGAGAGCAGACAGTAAGAAAGGTTTCTTTGCTGTGAAGTTGTGTTATTTTTTGGTTATTGTTGTTCATTTAATTCTTTTGGGCGTTCATAATTTGAGCTTGCTTTTTGACTCTTCCTTTCACTATAAACCCAGCGAGTATGCTGCTTGAATCTGCTTATGGTTTTTGTTCTAACCACTGCTTGTGTTGGGCAGGTAATGGTTTTGGTTGGGGAGACTGGTTCGGGGAAGAGTACACAGTTGGTTCAATTCCTTACTGATTCAGGAATACCTGGCAAGGAGTCCATTGTATGTACTCAGCCACGCAAGATTGCAGCCATCTCACTTGCTGATAGAGTCAATGAAGAAAGTAGGGGGTGCTATGAAAATAGTTCAGTCGTGAGTTATCCAACATTTTCATCCGCACAGCAGTTTGGTTCCAAAGTCATATTCATGACTGACCACTGTTTACTGCAGCACTACATGAATGATACCACTTTGTCTGGGATATCATGCATCATTGTTGATGAGGCTCATGAAAGAAGCTTGAACACTGATCTTCTTTTGGCATTGATTAGAGGCTTACTTTGTGAGAGACCTGATTTAAGGCTAGTGATAATGTCAGCAACAGCTGATGCAAAGCAGCTGTCAGATTATTTTTATGGTTGTGAAATCTTTCATGTTGAGGGAAGAAACTTTCCAGTAGAAGTCAGATACACTCCTTCCTCTGAGGAAACTGCTTCTGGTAATGTTTCTCCATATGTATATGACACTTTGAGGAAAACGACAGAGATTCATAAACAGGAGAGTGAAGGCACCATTCTTGCCTTTTTGACTTCTCAGATGGAAGTAGAATGGGCTTGTGAGAAATTTGATGCTGCCTCTGCTGTTGCATTAGCCTTGCATGGAAAGCTTCCTTTCGAAGAGCAATCTCGCGTTTTCCAAGATTTTGATGGGAAAAGAAAAGTTATATTTGCCACTAATCTCGCAGAGACATCACTGACAATTCCTGGGGTCAAGTATGTGGTTGACTCTGGCTTGGCCAAAGAGAGTAAGTTTGAAGCAGCTACGGGCATGAATGTGCTTAGAGTGTGCAGGATCAGCCAGAGTTCTGCTAAACAGAGAGCTGGTCGTGCTGGGAGAACGGTACCTGGAATATGCTATAGACTCTACACAGAATCTGACTTTGAGTCGATGTCTCCCAATCAAGAACCTGAGATTCGCAGAGTTCATCTTGGTGTTGCTGTTCTGAGGATGCTTGCTCTGGGAATTAAGAATGTACAGGAGTTTGATTTTGTTGATGCACCTAGCGCCAAAGCAATTGATATGGCCATTAGGAATCTTGTTCAGTTAGGTGCCATTACACTGAAAGGTGGCATCTGTGAACTAACTGAGGAAGGTCGCTACATGGTTAAAATGGGCATTGAGCCTCGGCTCGGTAAGATCATTATCAGCAGCTTTCATTATCGCTTAGGTAAGGAGGGCCTTGTTCTTGCTGCTGTAATGGCAAATGCCAGTAGCATATTTTGCAGAGTTGGTAGTCAGGATGATAAGCAAAAGGCTGATTGTCTTAAGGTGCAGTTTTGCCATCGCAGTGGTGACCTCTTTACTGTGCTCTCTGTGTACAAAGAGTGGGAGGCTTTGCCTCAAGACAGGAGAAATAAATGGTGTTGGGAAAACAGCATCAATGCCAAATCCATGAGGAGATGCCAAGACACGGTCAAGGAATTGGAATTTTGCCTTGAAAAGGAACTCACTGTTATTATTCCGTCATATTGGAATTGGAATCCTAATAAGTCTACCGTGCATGATAAATGTTTGAAAAAGATAATACTCTCAGCCCTTGCAGAAAATGTAGCCATGCACTCTGGACACGATCGACTTGGTTATGAAGTGGCATTGACCGGGCAGCACATTCAGCTGCATCCTTCATGTTCGCTGCTAGTATTTGGTGAAAAACCAAATTGGGTTGTCTTTGGTGAACTCCTCTCAATATCTAATGATTATTTGGTTTGTGTAACTGCTTTTGACTTTGAATCATTGTCTACACTTTGCCCCCCTCCCTTGTTTGATGCCCTTAAGATGGAAAGCCGGAAGTTGCAAGTGAAGGTGTTGACCAGTTTTGGCAGTTCCCTGCTCAAAAGGTTTTGTGGTAAATCTAACAGCAATCTGCAGTCTCTTGTAACTTGCGTTCGGATTGCCTGTATGGATGAAAGGATTGGTGTTGAGGTACATGTTGATCAGAATGAAATTCTGTTATTTGCAACAGCAGAGGACATGCAGAAGGTGTCCAGCCTTGTAAGTGAAGCTTTGGAGTGTGAGCGAAAATGGTTGCATAATGAATGCATGGAGAAATTTTTGTATCTTGGAGCTGATTTGTCACCCATGGCACTTTTTGGAGCAGGAGCTGAGATTAAGTATTTGGAACTAGAAAAGAGATGTTTGACTGTCAATGTATTTTTTTCTAATGCAAATACAATTGATGATAAGGAGGTTTTGATGTTTCTTGAGGAATATACATCTGGTACTGTTTGTTCTGTTCACAAGTCTGTCGGAAGCGGACAAGAGGGTGATGAGAAGGAAAAGTGGGGCCAAATAACATTTCTCTCTCCTGATTCTGCCAGAAAAGCTACCCAGCTGAATGAAGTTGAATTCAAAGGCTCCAAGCTGAAGGTAGTTCCATCACAAACAATCATTGGAGGCAATCACAAAATGTTTTCATTTCCTGCTGTTAAAGCAAAAATTTTTTGGCCTCGTAAAGTCAGTAAGGGGCTTGCCATTGTCAAATGTTATGTTCATGATGTTGATTTCATGATTTGTGATTTCTCTAACCTGGAAATTGGAGGAAGGTATGTTCGGTGTTCAGCTGGTAGGTGTGTGGACTCGATTGTTGTCAGTGGATTTAGTAAAGAACTTTCTGAAGCTGATATTTTACATGCATTGAGGAGTGCCACAAACAGGAGAATCCTAGATTTCTTCATAGTAAGGGGAGACGCTGTTGAAAATCCTCCATTGGGTGCTTGTGAAAAAGCACTTTTAAGAGAGATATCCCCATTTATGCCTAAAAGGAATCCCCAAACTAGCTGCTGCAGAGTCCAAGTCTTTCCACCTGAATTAAAGGATGCTTTTATGAAGGCTTTCATTACCTTTGATGGAAGATTGCACTTGGAAGCAGCAAGAGCTTTAGAGCATATGGAAGGGAAAGTATTACCTGGGTGCCATTCATGGCAGAAAATTAAGTGCGAGCAGATGTTTCATAGCTTGATATCCTGCTCAGCTAGTATCTATGTTGCAATCAAGAAGCAACTGGATTCTTTGCTTGCAAGCTTCAGTCGTGTAAAGGGTACTTTCAGTGGTTTAACTTTTCTCCTCTTACATTTTGTGAAATTTTGTTACTTATTCTGTGATTGCAGTCATGAAACCCTCACAGTTTATTTTCCAAAATTTTCTTTGTTCCCCTTTTCTTTTCAGAAGGTGTTTTTTATAGGTGCAGCCTTGCAGGATGGAATATTTTACAGTTTCTTTCTTTTCTTTTCCCGATGTGGTTGCATAATCTATTTTACTATTATTGCAATCTGATCTTGTTTTTCTCGTCCCCTTTCTTGTACTTACTGGGATGTTAAAAAAAATGCTACTCATAAGCCTTGACATGTATGAATACGCATGAGCTACTTTGACCACTCTCAGACAATGGTTGTCTGTTTGTCAACTTCTTGACGATAGTGATCAATTATGATTAAGGGTCCTTTTTTCAAATGCCATAAATTGATGTCTTGAAGCATGCTCAAGTTTTGTTCTCATGATTACTAAGTTTGTTCCACAATTAAGTATTCAATACATGAATCTTTAATACAATTTTTCCATGAAATTCAGTCCGACCACTTTGTGTACCATTTTCCCACATATCTAGTTAGGAACTTGATTTATTTTCTTATTTCAAATTTGTCTTGACACTCTAGATTGGAGATATAATCCTTCAGAATTGGTTGGATCCCCATGCTATTGTTGTTGTTGGTGATTGACTGTCCCTCAGTTTATGTGCTCTTTGATCATCTTCCAATCTGTTGGTGGTTATAATAGAAGTAGTCTCCTCGTAATTTTTCAAATTTGTTTTGAATATTATGTAAATCATGTGCTTCTAGCAAGTTCTGAACATTTACTTCATATGCAGCTTGTATGGTTGCACAACTGATTTTATAGGCTTTGCTGGTTGATTAATGGCATATTATGTGGATTTGCTTGATCTCTGTTTGAAAATCATTTACCTAGAGGCATGTATTGTATCATTCACAGGTGCAGAATGCAGTCTAGACAGGAATGAAAATGGTTCCTATCGAGTGAAAATATCTGCTAATGCTACAAAAACTGTTGCAGAGCTAAGAAGACCTCTGGAAGAGCTTATGAGAGGACAGACCATAAACCATCCAAGCCTCACTCCAACTATTCTACAGCATCTGTTCTCTGGTCAAGGTATCAATCTGATGAAGTCAATACAGAGAGAGACCGGTACCTACATTCACTTTGACAGGCGCAACTTCAATCTTAAGATTTTTGGTCGTCCAGACAAGATTGCTCCAGCGCAGCAGAAATTTATTCAATTACTTCTGGCCAATCATGAAAGCAAGCAACTCGAGATCCGCCTCAGAGGTGGAGATCTGCCCCCAGACTTGATGAAGGAAGTAGTTAAGAGGTTTGGGCCAGATCTTCATGGTCTCAAAGAGAAGGTACCTGGGGCAGATCTTACACTTAGCACCCGTCACCATGTTATCTCTGTTCATGGTGACAAAGAACTAAAGCAAAACGTGGAAGAAATAATTTTTGAGATGGCGCAAATGGGTTATGATTCAGCTGAGAGGCTTGATGGTGGAGATGCCTGCCCCGTTTGTTTGTGTGAAGTTGAGGATGCTTACCGGCTTGAAAGCTGCGGACATTTGTTTTGTCGAATGTGCTTGGTGGAGCAACTTGAATCAGCATTGAAAAACTTGGATAGTTTCCCAATATGCTGCGCCCATGGGAGCTGCAGGGCTCCCATATTGCTGACAGACTTGAGGTCTATCTTGTCGAGTGACAAGTTAGAGGAACTCTTTAGGGCTTCTTTGGGGTCATTTGTAGCATCAAGTGGGGGAACCTACCGGTTTTGCCCATCTCCTGACTGCCCTTCAGTTTATAGAGTTGCTGATCCTGTCACAGGTGGTGACCCATTTGTCTGCGGGGCTTGTTTTGCGGAGACTTGTACCAGGTGCCACTTGGATTATCATCCATACCTCTCGTGTAAGAAATACATGGAGTTCAAGGAAGATCCTGATTTATCACTAAAGGACTGGTGCAAAGGAAAAGAGAATGTGAAAAGCTGTCCTGTCTGTGGATATACAATTGAGAAAGGGGAAGGTTGCAACCATGTCGAGTGCAAGTGCGGCGGGCATGTCTGCTGGGTCTGTTTAGAGTCTTATAATAACAGCGAGGACTGCTATAACCATTTGAGGTCACTGCACGGGGGCATAGCTTGATTTTTAACTGCTTTTTTCTCCGGTTGTCTTTGTAAATATACTCAAATGTATATGTAGGAAATAGGATTGCATATACTCTACTGTATTTATAGGATGTAAGATTATAAATATAAACAAGTAGGGTCATTCAGGATAACTTATATTTTCTGCTGAGCTGCTGTACCTGCTTTTGGTTATTTCCAGTATAGCCTGCTCTCGGTAATCTACTGCCGCCATTTATTAGTAGTTTCTTGTGTGTGATCTGGGAGGGAATTAGCCCATGCCCACATCCAAGTGATTTATGGCGCTCCTGAGCTCATGCTTTTAGCTATTGTGTGAGGCTTGTCAGTTATCAGTTTGCAGTATTTGTTTTCTCCTCCTGTTTTGTGTCCTATTGGTGCTTACTGCTATTTCCTAAGCCTTCGCCGTGGTGAGACGCTGTTTATGCCTTGTTTCTTATTAGTACATTGGTCCAATCCATAATAAAAGGTTGCAAAATTTAAAACAGAATCAGGCTTCAGGAGTGAAAGGGGAGGGAAAGAAAACAGAGAGAAATTAAGGTTATTATAATTAATTCAGGCTTCGTAATTATGATTTCCAGCATTGGTTGTTCAAGAGTTTTTTAGGCAACAACATGTAAAATGTGTTCTTCAACGAGCTTATATATACACATATCCTTCTCTATCATGCAATTTTGAAAATGTTTCTAGTAATTTTTTCAACAAGCTCTCAGAAGGTGAGACAGATAAGTAAGGAAGATCTCATAAGAAATAACAGCAACCAAAGGCAAGTCCTAAACCAACAATGCCCATACAAAATGTCAAAGCCACACAAATCCAAGACTCCCTGCTCCCATCACAAAGAGCCTCTTCTTCTTCTGAATGGTCTTTCGCCTCCTTTGATCTACCACAACCACAACACAATTTCTTTTCTTGCTGTTGACGTTGTGTTTGTGCCTTCAAAACTTGAAACTCAAGCAGCCTCACCCATTGACGATAAACAAATAACTGAAAGGACTCATGCAACAAAGCTTTGGCAACACAATCCCTCTCCTTAACCAAACTTGCAGCCTTCCTCTCAGCTTCCCTTGCTCTTGTCTGTGACAACCTTAATGCCTTCAGAAGCTCCAACTTCTCATAATTCTCACCACCAGAACCACTATACACATCAAAATCATCACGATCATGTTCCCTTCTCGTCATGCTAAAACCTCTATTCATCGATGATATGACAGTCCTATCTGACCAAGAAAAAACCTTCAATGGTGGAGGCAGATCACAATTCTGCAATAAGTCAGTACCAGAATTTGGAGAAAGCAAGGGACCCAACCACATATCATTCTCTTTCATAGCTCTAGAATCCATCTTCTGGTTGTTTGTTGCCGGCCATCCAGCCATTTCTTAGACTATTTTGCTTAGAGAGCTTCTGATGAGAATTTTTTAAAGAAATGGCAACATAAGACGTGAAAGAAAGAAACAAGGGGTTGGTGAAGGAATACGTAGGTGACAGGTGGATTAAGTGAGACGTAAGAAATGAGGTTATCTAGAATATCTAACCATTTTTCTACGTTAATAAAAACTGTACATGTTACATTATCTATATTTTAAGACAGTGTTTCTTTATTATTTTAAGATAGAAACATTAAAGATATATATAAATTCGTCTAAAACTATTTTATTTTATGTAATATATATATAAATTCACCTAAAACTATTTTATTTTATATTTTTGTCTTTTAAAATAACTATTTTTCTATTTCTTCTATATTTATTTTTTTTTCTCAGAACACTAGTAAAATTAAATAGTAAAATTATATTTTTGCTCTTTTAAAGAAAATTCAATGACTTACACTCGAGGTTATTATTGTCTTTTCATAATGTCTATTAAGCATTATAAAATTGGTTGGGGGTAGTTAGGTTTTTTTTAATTTTTTGGAACCGTGTGATTACTTAATTGTTTATAGAAGCAAAAAAATATTTAACTTGGATATACGATTTTTTTATAGAAACTTTCATATTTAACGACATAGTAAAATGATTTTATTTCCTTTAAAATCAAAACTTATTTACCTTGCCTCCAAGGGTTTGTTTGAACTTTTTTTTTGTGATTATTCTATGGTGTTAGAAGTAATTTGATATTTTAATAAATATAAAAAAAATATTGTGTGCATACGTTTAATATGTCAGCGAGTAAGTCATATGTCATGTTTGAGCGGTGCATGTCGCGAAATTCTCTTTGGTTGTTTTTTTTTTATTTTCCTCTTTTCTCCTCAATTTTTGTGCCTAACTTTTTAAAATTTCACAGCAGTTCTTTAATATTTTTTCCTTTAGATTTGGTCCATATTTCTTTAATTAATTTTTTTATTTAAATTATCTTATAGAACTGAAATATGTTTTTAATTTCATCTTCCTTCATTTTTTTAGTTTGTCAGATTTTTTTCTTATTTTTTTATTGCTATTTATTTTATTTGAAATCATTTTTAAAATTCATTTTTTCACAATATCCTCCTCCATCTTTTATTGCTATTTTTTTATTTGACAAAGTTTTTGAATTGATTTTTTTTTATTTCACCCTTCAACATTAAATTGGATTTCTTGATTGAGCCTACGTATAGAATTTAACGAGTTGCGAATTTAAGAGATTAATCTATGTTTTTTTTAACTCATGTTTTTTTTCAGTTTAGTCCTTTAATATTTAATTTAATTAGAGGTTGGGCTCCATTAAATTTTTTTTTCTTTAGAGTTTTTTATTAATTTAAAAAAAGACTTAGATTATTTTAAGTTTTTTATTTGTCGTTCTCTGTTAAATTTTATTTTTTAAAAGAAATTTTATTTTTTAGTTAAACTAAATTATTTGCTTAAATATAAACATGATACGCTCATACACGTGGACGTCTTTTATTTTTGTCATGCAATCTTTTATAATGGCGTTATAATTATTTTAATGAGCTCTTTCTAGTAATAACAGGTCTATATCCATGGCGGAGCAACAATAAATCTCTGATGAGTTTTTTTTTCTTCTTCTGCTGGATATGGTATTGGTAACTTAAAATTCTAAAATGTTTCATCTAGTATTGTATAGAATTTTTTACTTCCCAGCATCTTTAATTTTTTTTAAATGTAAAAAAAAAAAATCTGAACCGTGCAGTAGCATGTGACAAAAATCTAATGCAACCTAAATGTTGGTGAAAAAAGTATACTTCATAGTTTTGTTAGGAAATGTTGCCTTTGATCCCGCAGAATATATCTACACAGTTCCAGCATTCCATCTATTTTTAGAAAGAAAATTAAAAAACTGCAACATAAAAACTGATCATGGATTTAGCATCGATAATTATAATTACAACAAAAACTAAAGGGTATTATGAGAAAAATATTGTTTCCCCACATCCATAAATATTGTGGATTACTTCTCTTTCTTTTTTGCGTTTTAATCTTGTTTTTTATTTATTTATTGATTTTTTTTATTTTTTATTTAGTTTTTTTATTATGTGTTTATTGTAATTTAAAGTTGATAATTTATTTTTTATATGATTATCGCGATATCAAAAAAATATTCCGACATCGTGATATCGTCTATTTCATTTAACATTTATTTAAATGAAAGATGGTTTCAAAACAAAATCGAATTATTAAATTTTATAGAGTCAATAACCCGAATTGTGAGTTCAGTAAGGCAACTCTAGTTATCTTGGTTCACGGGTTTGGTGAGGTATAATTTTTTTTCTTTTCTTTTTCTAGTGATCATCTATTTTTTTTTTATCATATTTCATGTTATTAATTTTTAGAAAGTTTATGGACTTGTTCATAGATTTTGCAGGTTGATCTAGTTCATATGTTTGATGGGTTTAACTTTTTTTATATAAATTTATTTTTTGTATTTCATCTCTTGATATTGGATTAAATGAAAATTGAGTTCCATAATTTATTTTGTTTCACTTTCTATGAGGCTATTGCGGTTTAAAAAAAATTCTGTTGGTGTTTGAATTTGCGATTGTCTACTTTTATTATCATATTGTTAAACAAAAACTAGCTTCTTAAAAAAACAAGTTATTAATCTCAATAGAATTCATATCCTGGTTCGCAGGTTTGACATATTGATTCAGGTTGCCCGAATCATGGATTTGACGAGTTTACCCATCGAACCTTATATATATATTAGTTTTTTATCCTTTAATTTTCTTTAATAAATTTTTTATTTATTTTATCATTCAATATTGAATTGGTTAGGAAATAAATTTCATGATTTATTTTTGTTTATTTTTTATAGGATTATCATGATCTCAAATAAACATCAATTCTATTTTAGGGTTGATGTTTGATTTTGTAATCATCTATTTTTCTATCATATAATTAAATAAAAATAACTTAAACCTAGTGAAGTTTATGACTCGGCTTGCAGGGTGACCGAGATTAATCTAATCTGGTGTTATCTCAATATTTTTTTAAAAAATCTTCATTATGAGATGTTTTTAAAAGTTAAGTTATGGTTTCATCGATTATCCAGATTATCTTCAAATTTTTAAAATCAATTAATTTATGTAAAATCAATTTTAATAGGATTTTATTAAAACCTCAAGACAAATAAAAAAATTAATTCAAAATATTTTAAAATTTACCCGCTTAGTCAGGTTTATCGAGACTGAACAAACTAAACTCTCTCCGCTCTTCATAATTTTTTTTATTAAACAAAATATTAATTTCATCCGTAGAGAAAGTGCGGGCCGCCATACGGGTGTTGGCTAGCTATAAGCTTTATGAGGATAAATTCCAGATTCCAAATGGTAAAATGGGGACAGGGTTTGCTTCTTTTTAGAGAGAGATTCTTCTTTTGCTTGCTTGGATATACTACAGGTACGTTATAACCAAATTAACTAGTGTAGAATTCCTACGCAAGGAAACTGAAAGCCTCCCCCTTTTGTTTGTCAAAAAAGAAAAGTAGGAAATGAATAGCTTTCAAATTGTTTATAATTTGTATGTAATAAGTTTCGATTTTTTAAGCATGGCAATTTACTAAATTCTTCCCAAGTCAAAACCTGCCAAACATGGCCGTAGCACACTAGGAATCTTAGAGGTCTACCACCTAATCATCCTCCCATCACTCATGCTGGAAACTGCAGTCAGTAAACTCATTCCAGCTTTGCAGGTTAATTTGGTGAATCACCAATTTAATACTTGGTTTAGACTCTTTTTCAAACTATTTTAATAGTTAAATTTAGATTTTCTCTTGCTGCTTCTTTTCTCGTTGCTTTGTTTATGTATATATGTGGTGGCTTCCTCAAATTTAATTTCAAAAAAAGTTAGAGCTGGGAATTTAGTTACTAACTCTAGAAGAAGATGATGGTGTTTATGTTGGGGTGGTGTTGTTTCACAAATGGGATTTCAGGTGGGTGATGCTTTGGCTGATGTCCATGTCTGGTTTCCTTGAAAAGCCCTCTTCGGTAAGGGTTGGTTCTTGAAAGATTTTTACATTCGATTCAATTCTACATGGAATTAATTAAAACAAGATCAGAAATCCTTCTTCTCAGAGAATTATCTCGTTAGATTCTTGATTGGGCCTTTCAAAATTTGTATATCCTTAATTTTCACACAAGTTGTTGTCGAGCCTGTGTTGGGAAGGGATTGTAACGATCCTTTTACAGTTTTTTTCCAGCATGTTCAGGGTCTTTCAATTCCCTTGTCGTCCTTTGATTCATGACTTTTCCAGGCTTTGTTTGCTCCAATGGTTTGTGCTTTGCAACAACAGATCTGCTTTTTCTATATATTAACTGGTTTCCTTTCTTTTTTTTCCGAACATCTTATTTCATTGATTCAAACAATGTGTCTTGGATGGTTTTCTTGGTGGTTTTTTCAGATGATGCACATGCATGATTCAAAGCAAGTTCTATTACCTGTGTTTATGTTGTCGGGGATACGGCGTGTTATGCTTTTCTCATCTCTTTGCCATTGCAATGTTTTTCGTTATGGTGCTGAAGATTGTCTAATCGTTGATGTCTTTTGAATAATTACTTTTATTCTTTGTTTTAACACAATTCAACAATAAATAAAGTTTAATAATTGCATTCAGATAGCATTTAACGGATACTCTATTACATGAACAAATTTCACACACAAGCTTCGATGAACTTAGTCTTTCCTCGTCAGTTAACTCATGTTTGTTTACAAGTTACAACTAGGTGTTTTACTCATCCACTCTTTTACTTTGTAAACAAGGGGAATTAACACAAGTAAATATATAGAAAAATGCACAAGTATTAAAGTAAAAATCTCAACCTTTATTAACTCTTAATAAAATAATATTATACTAGTTCTCTTGTGTGTTCTATGCACGTTACATAGCATTTTACAGCCTATTTATATCTACATGGAAGTTTACAATATTTTTTGAAGTTAAAACTTTTATTTTTTAGGCTCTTTAAAATTAGTTTTTCTTGTAAAACAGAGTTTGTTCATCTACAGAATTCTGGGCCGAACTATATATTAGAGAAATCACCCTCGTTGAGCCCATTGAATTTAGCCCCATGATTAAAGCTTACGCGTAAATGACTTGAAAGATCCGTTGACTTCTACTCGGGCAACTACAGACCGAGTAAATGCCTCTGTGATGGAAAGCGAGAAGTGCCAGATTACTGGTGAAATGGAACCGCAAGTCTCCATTATTAGTGATGTGCATTTAATTGTGGTAATTTGAAAAAAATAAAATTCAATCTTTTTTCCTGAAAAAACAAACACTGCCTAATTCAATACCATACATTAGTGTAGTAAGTCAACTACGCCAATCTCTTCTTCCTTATTTTACACACACCTAAGATGCAGATGCATATCTATCCCCTGTTTCCTGAGTCTTCTGTCCTGTTTCTGTGAAAAAATGGATTTTGATCGCAGAGAACTACTAAGCTCAAAGAAGAGCTTAATTGCAAATTATAAGACCCGTTTGGAAATAGGTGGCGAACATCCTGATCTTCCACCAAAACAAACAACGATATTTTCTCCTCCACTTCCTGAAGACCTGAATCAAAACCATGTCACCAAAACCAGCACGACCATCATGGCCTGTGTTTTTGGTGGTTCACTTCTTCTGGGCATCCTATGCATAGTTTCAAGACTTTACTACAACAGGCGAATAAATTCCAGAAGGTCGAGAAGTCTACCAGTAGTTTTTACCCAAGAAGATTTTCTTGATGAAGATCAAGGACCAGAAAACAACCGCCACATATGGTACATCAACTTCTTCGGTCTCCAACAATCTGTGATCGATTCAATAACAGTCTTCAAGTATAAGAAAGATGAAGGGCTGATTGATGGTACCGAGTGCTCCGTTTGCTTGACTGAATTTCAAGAAGATGAGAGTCTGAGACTATTACCAAAGTGTAGTCATGCTTTTCACACACCTTGTATTGATACGTGGTTAAGAACACACAAGAACTGCCCTCTCTGTCGTTCCCCTATAGTATCCGATAATTTTGTTGCTCAAGTTGCTCTACCGGTGCCTACTACGAGTGATATGAGTTCAATGGAAGAACCCCAGATGGCAATTTCTGAGAATAGCACTCCTACTGGACTACGAAGCAGTAACCAGGCAGGAGAAGAAGGAAGCGGTGAGGTGGGAAATGGAGAAGAAACAATCTGCGGATTGCCAATTGAAGATAATACAAGTGCTGGAAATTCAAGCTTTTGTTCGAACCACTCTATTTCCAGGAATCCTCGGATACGAAGTGATTTAGTGGACAATAAGCTGGTGGTGGTAGAATCAGAAATGCAAACTCTGAGGAGGTCTGTGTCATTGGATTTCTCCGCCGCTTCGGCAGTTTATAATGTGGTGGCTAATGTTGTTCCTGGTAAATGTCATGCAAACTCAGACAGTCTATTAGTCCAACCAAAGCATCCGAAAACGAAGAATGTTGCCAAGCGAGGAAGTAGTGGAAACTTGGGCTTTCACAAGCTAATGAAAAATTCTTCAAAAGGGCGTTCACTACAGAAAGGGCCTATTTCAATGAAAAGATCTTTTTCAACTAGTGGGAAATCCTTGTCATCTAGATGTAGCAGAAGCCAGAACACGATCCGCTCTTTCTAAGGCATGAGTTCTGATTTGCAGAATCAAGGAGCCTAGACATATGTGAAATATGCCTATCTTGTTTTAATTTCGCACCGAGTTAAAAGTATATAAAACCATAAAGTGAAGTCTTGTATAATTAAGGACACTAGGAAGTCTTCGTCTGAGATGAAGTAGTTGTGTAACTATAATACATGTTTGCTGTTGTTCTGGTGGTTTTGGCAGTCAGATTCCTGCTGGTCAAGTTTTTGGAAGCTCCATTCCTGGAAGCCTTTTTGGTTTTTGGAAGCTCCATTTGAAAAATTTAGTGGTGTAGCTTTTTTTAATCAAGTAGGATCAATTTTAAATAATTTTAATTTATATGGCTATTATATAATGCAGAAATAAATGCCTCTTTTTGTGTAATCTAAGATCTTTGGTTATTATGTAATGCAGCAAGCCTACCTCGTGTAGTGTGTAATCTAAGATCCAACATACCTTTCAAAGGAAAAAATTGATTGAATAATCTTAACATGGGAAGAACATACCTCACAAGCGGCATCCAATTTAGTCCTTAGCCTGTATATTTATTCTCAATTAATTGAGTTTCAAAATAAGAAAAAAAAAAACATCAATTGAATCCAAAACCATAGAATTTTCTTGATTTGATATTTTTTTTGTTATCAAATATTTTTTTTTAATTATATCCTTTTATGATTTATTTTCAAGGAATTGAGTTTAGTGATTTTTTTTATTTGATTATCGCTATGTGAAAAAACTATTCTAAAGTTAGCCCAATAATCGATTTTGCAAAAAAAAAAAAATGTTTTTGGTGCCCGTAAAAAGCTAAAATTGAGATTTAGGGGGAAATCAGACAATTTTTTGCTCATTGTTTATGGAGTTGCTTTTTAACATTTTTTCCTCCAAATTTTGGCATATTATTTTTGGTCCTTTTATTTTGACACTTTTTTTATTTTTGATCCCTTTAGTTTGATACTTTTTATTTTAATCCAATACTTTATTTTATTTATTTTTTAATAATAGAGTTTAATAGAGGAGAGGGACTCGTAAAAATACAGTACTAGTAAAAAAAAGTTAGCAGTTAATAACATTTCGATAATAAAAAGGGTCGTTCTTAAAGTTATTATGTTCCTTTTAATAAGAGAAACTTCATTGAAGTGTTATTTACATTTTATATTAGTAGTAAAGGTCGATTGATGTTGAAATTTTTTTTTATTTGATTTTATGTTTTTCATCAATTTTTTTTTGTTATTTTAAGTTGATAAATTAATTTATGGAGGTTGTAAGGGTGTTTTTAAGTAACAAATAATTTTATAAAAAAAAAAACCAACCATGATTTTCCAACCAACTCCTTACCTGAAATACCTAGAAGGGTTATTTTTTTCTTTATTCAACAAAAATATATCAATCAAGATTAAATATCTCAGGAGATTTTTAAAGGGCACCCTTACATCGGCACGTGCTTTTAGAGAGAAGTTCAATCAATTTCTCTAAATGCTGGTCTAAGGTTTGAAACCAAAAGGTCAAAAAAAAAAAAAATCTTGTTAAATTTCCCTTTCGAAATAAAAAAAAAAATTCTTTTTATTTAATGAAAATAATATATATATATATATCAAAGACTATAAATTGTCGGATATTAATATTCTTATACTGGATCCAACTGTGAGAAGTGAGAACCATTGATACAATAGTCCATGTGTATTTCTAAAATTATTTATTTAATTATTTTAAGCTTTAATTAGTATTACTTTTCAAGTCTATCTACAAGTTTTCTTCAAAGAATGGTGTCATTCTCCCTCCATTTTTTGTTATTCTTTCTCCTTTATTTATTTTGAAGGCTAAAATAGACTTATTTAATGTATTTCTTTTGTTTTATTAAATATTAAATGTAATTATTTTAAAATGTGCCTTCTTTATATTAGAAAAAAATACACAATAAAAATAGTACATTATGCCTAAAAGTCTTAAGACATGGCAAAAGATATTTTACATTAAATATAAGGAATATTTAAAGGAAATGTTTTGGAAGTTAAAATAAAAGAGTAATTAAGACACATATTTAATGAGGCTATTTTACTCTCTAAAATTAATGATAAAGTATGAAAACACTATACTTCTATAATAAATGGAAATGGTCTAATGGTCTTGGAATTAAACCAAAAATACAGCCACAAGTTGTTGCTCAAGGCAATTTTTTTTTTTATTATTAACTTGGGTGTCCGGACCAGCTTGCATATACCTCGACTAATCCTACGGGTCCTAAAATTAACGATCATATAAACCTTTAATGATTCTCGAGGCAATCTTATTCGATGAATTCAAGACATCATTTCCTCTAATATTCTTCATACATTTCTTTAAATATTTTTTATTTTTTGATGCAGATAGAATAGGCATTGCTTTATATGTTTTTTCTCCATTATCATCCGTACTAATAAAATCAAAATATAATAATAATTTCATTACAACTTAACCTAAAAAAAGAATTGTTATGTTCATTTCTTAAACAATTTCATTACTTATTGCTATGTGTTCACATGGAAGTTCAGTTTTTATTTATTCAAATCTTTATCCTTCTATCTATTTTAAATTTAATCATAATCTCATCATCTATTTTTTGAGCGAACAATACACTGTTAGCTTTATTTAAAAAAAATAGATGATACGATATCAATTAGTTTAGATTTTGATCAGTTTTAATAGATGAAAAATCAAGGTTTAAGTTTTTAAATCCTAAAAACTCATTTTTAACATTTTTTTTCACTTAAAAAAGCCTAATTTACATTCTAGAAATCAAATTAAACCCATTGTTAAAACACCCTCCAAGGTCAAAAACCCAAAATTAAATAGAATGAAAAAATATTTTTAAACCCCAATCCATTTTTTCTGTTAAAATAAAAGTTCAAAACCACATTAATAACACTCCTCTAGGCAAAATAAATTCATTGACATCAAGATTAACTTTTTTTTGTTATTGAAAAGTGACAAACCAAATTCTTTTTCTTTCCTTTTTTTTTTTAAGAAACTTTCTCCCTCCTCCATCTAATGCAAGGACTCAAACATTAAACAAATAAAATTTAGAATCAAAATGTACTTTGCAAAAACCATAGGGACCAAAAATTCATAAATTGAATCTTTATCGACCAAACTAATTTTTTTCGCATGAAAATGAAAAGGACTTTGTTGTTTTTTTTTAGTTTGATCCTTCTTTTAATTGTTTATTATACTATAATTTTAAATCATGTGTCGTTTAATTGATCTCTTATTCAATTTTGAAATTTCATTAAAAATTCTGGAATTTGCAAAAATATATAAAGAAAAGAAAATATCAACATACAAAATAATATTAATATAACATGTAGGGATGAGATTAAAAAAAAGCTTAATAACCAAAATAAAAAATAAAAAAAATTATTTGTTTAATGTTGTGCACCGTGAACTTAGACAAATGCACATAAATGAACAATAAAAAAAGTATTTTTCTAGGTGCACTATATAATGTATATATAAACATTTTAGGCGTCTTTTTTTTTTTAGTTTAACGTGGGTGTCCGAGCCAGCTTGCGCGCACCTCGACTAATCCCACGGACCCTGAAGTTAACGACCATGTAAGCCTCCAGTGGCCATCATATAAGCAACCACAGGACTCGAACCTAAGACCACAGAGAAAGCAAACCCCTTGATCCCAAGCGCTTACTGGGCAACCACCTAGATGGTTTCTTAGGCGTCTTTTTAGTCCTACATGTTGCTGGGTCTGGAGTGTGGTCTCCACACCACGCAACAGTGTCAGTTTCAACTGAACAGAAGATCTTCTCCCTTTCTTGTCTTCACCGTAGGACAATAATTGTTTTTTGTCATATAATTTTGCAGATATCAAATTCTAAAGAACGCATCATTTTAACAAAAATTACTTTTTTCTTTATCAATCTTAATAGCACGGATAATGTATATAGTATTTTACTAGACAGAGGTACATGCTATGTCGCGAATTAATTCAACCTAAATTTAATAAACTCGATTAATTTAAATAATATAAAAAAATATATACGACAACAAAAAATAAACTGACAAAAAAATTAACAATATAAAAAAGTAAAAAAAAAACAACCAACTTGATCTCATTCGGATTAGCATACTAAATCTATGACTTGGTCATGATACTGTTAACTCCATTGAAAGAAAACTGAATAAAACTAAGAAACTTTATTTTTCAAACAACCCAATATTCAAGGGAGAAACTGAAAAAAATAATAATAAAAAAAGCTACAAAAAAATCTGATTCAACCAGCTAACTCTGTAATCACAGGCACAAGATTAAGATAACCTCATAGAAAGAAATATATATATATATATATATATATATATATATATATATATATATATATAAAGGAGCTTGAAGACCAATTCCTATTAAAACAAAAGTTAAAGGAAGAAATTGAAAAAAAAATCAATTTTAAAAAGGGACATAAAAAAACCAAATTCAACCTATGTTAACCTTCAAAACTCATGATCCTAGTCATAAGTCGAGATTAACCCATATAAGGCAAACCCTAACAAATAACAAAGCAAAATTCTAAATCAACAAAATGCTTAGAGATGAAATTTAAAAAAAATGCAAAAAACAAAAAAGCACCAAAGCAAAAAAAAAAAAAAAGACTAAATTTGATATAAAATATTTTGAAATCAAATGTTGTGGAATGAAATGTTGAGGAATGAAATTAAAGTTTAATTAGAAAAAACAATCAATAAGAAAAGATTAAAAAAACGAATAACAATAAAGAAAACAAGAACTAAATTGAATAAGAAAAACAAATGAAAGAACATCTTAATTTATATTTTGGTAATGAGAAGAGAGAGAAAAGAGGAAGAAGAAAAAAAATATCCATTAGAACCCAACTGCTATGTCATTGTGTACACGTACCACATCACCAGAAAGATCATAACGAGATATTTTCAAAGCTATCGCGGAAGGTAGTATTTAGATTTGGGATAACACCTTATGCGCACCCACTTTTCTTTTCAAAATAATATCTTTATTGTAAAAAAATCTAATCATTCTCAAGTTAATTTGCTAATTGCTAAAAAAAATAGGTTAAAATACAAAAATACCCTGAATTATAAGTTTGAAAACTTTTGCTTTTAAAAGTAGTGTTTACACTTGCTTATAAAATATAAAAAGATCAAATTGTACATAATCATCCTTGTAACACATTTTGCTTTCAAGGATAATATAATTTCACACCATGCTTTTAAAATATTGAAAAACTAAATTGTCTTTAGCCAATCTCATAACAACTACTTGATCATGTAGATAAAATTGGATTATTCTAATAGCAAATTTATTAACTTTTTATTAAAAAAACAAAATAATAATTATACTACTATGATGAATAGTAGTATATGACTAGAGATAACGTTAGCTTTTTTTATTTTATTTTATTTGTATTAACTTTAATGTCACTTTTTTGTGCGGATATATGTGCCATGAAAATTAAAATCCAGAAAGCTTAGTCTTGAAACCCTGTCCACGTATGGACACGGCAGTCCTGTCTCTTGTTACCTCACCTCTCATGGATGACTTTATAGCTTTACTCTGCAACTTTGTAGCTTTTCTTCGCAACTTTGCTTTCCTTTATACTTGTTTTTTATTCTTGTAAAAATTCGAATCTCTTTTGATATTGACTTTTCAGGTTATGTCTTGTACTTTCACACACACTATTGACTCTGATGCTGTAGTGAAATCATGTACGTGGTGGCATTCATTCGTGCAATTGGTATAAACTCTCTGTACTCCATATATACAGGGAAAAAAGAGAGAGAGTTAAAGACCGAATAAGAGAAAAAGTGCTTCAAGTATACAAATTAAATCGCATTATTAAAAGACAGTACACAGTATAAAATATATTCGAAAAGGGCCTGAAAATCTGTTTATCTGCCAAGGATAAATAAATCCCAGCTGGGAACTGTGGGATTAATTTTTGGTGTGAATCGTTGGAATGATGTAAAACATTTTGTCAGCATTTCCAGGCCCTGAAAGGAGATTTGGAAAGCAACTTTCGGGAGTGTGGGAGTTGAATTTATTTTAAAAGTGTATTTTATTTGAAAAAATATTAAATTGATATTTTTTAATATTTTTCAATAAATTTAATGTATCTATATTAAAAAAATATTTTAATGTATTTTCAAGTTTAAAAAATACATGCACTATAGTATCAAATACATATACAAAGTTCCTATTAAAAACAGTGTATATAACTAGTTAAAAGGATTGCAGAAGTTGCATGACGAATGATGAAAACATGGAAGAAGATGGAGAGAAAAAACATATTTTTGTCATATTAAAAAGAGGGCATTTTCTTTATAAGCCAAAGCTAGCATAACTGTTATTACAAGAACAGCTCCAAGAAGGAAAAGAGCCAGCGATTAAGGAGAGAAAGAAAGAAAGCAGAGCACAAGTGGAGAAATGAGAAAACAACATTAATACTGCAGAAAAATGACAACTACACCAATGTCAGAAACAAGACCACATAGCCTGTAATGATTTTACGTTGAAAATTTGCAAAGATGTGTACAATTTAACTTGAGCTCGTCAACTCTCAAGTTTCCAGGCCAAAGTCCTTTATTGCTCAAGTAATTGTTTCCTTGACAGAAAGAGGAATCGAATAATTCATTCACACACACACACACTGTTTTCCAAATCTAAGAATCTCCAACTTTTGTCCAATATGGCAGGTGGAACTCGAGACTGAAATCACACCCGTTAAAGGAAAAGGGAAATTATTCCAGTGTCGTAACAAAAGCTGAACGGGAACACTTGAATATCTGTGGGAAAGCAAGGGGCGCCATCATTCCAGCTTTTAGGCATATAGTCTGCGACCCACAATGATGCATCCTTGGACCTGGGTTTTTTCTTTTGTTTTCACTTTTAATTTGTGTTTTTTTTCATGTTGTTGTATTCTAGTGTTAAACAACCACCCCACCCCAAGCCCCCGGCCACAACACACAAACATAAAGCTCTTTTTTCTTTTTCTTTTTTGATAATAGAACAAGCATAAAGGTCCCTAATGTTCAGCTTATAGACAGAGAGCTAGTAATCTTGCATGGCATTTGAACCAGTAGCTAGTGTGTCTAGATCAATGCTTGTGTTTTGGACACAAGCACAATGCCTGTGTCATTCCGGTCATGGATCTGAATACAAAAACAGATTTGGTGGTCTAGAAACACAGACACTGTAGCAACCCCTTTGAGTTAATGTTGCTCCCCAAAGAAGATCCAATCAAACCAAGAGCATCCACATCTAAACCATTTCATAGTACACAAAAGTTCCTAGAGAACATAACCCCCCCAAAAGGGTACGGCCACCTATAAGCTAAGTTCCACTAAACTTGCCACTGTAGGTGAGGTGGAAAACAACAACATCACACATGATCAGTTGCCCTTTCAGGTTTAGGCAACCAATTAATAGAAATCATTATTGTTTTATGATATTGATAAAGGGGAGACTCATAGTTTCTATTCACTGCTAGGCATGCAATTGGATATAGCATCCTCTTGGATCCTACCCACAATCTCATGCACAGCTGCTGCAATTTCATCTGCTGAAGTCAATCTACACTCATCTTCAACCTGCCTCAAAATCAAACACAAGTTTCGATATTTTATTAGTACATGGACTTCTAATTTATTAGAGTAACAAGAAACTTATTCTATATATGCAAGTTACTTCAGCTAAAAAGATCATTTGGCATCATCATACTTCATTTGGATGGATCGATGTACTCGTAACAGTAGAGGTTAAAGAGTAAAACTTCCTTTAAATATGGTTATCATTTAAAATCATAAACCAATTTAAGTATCAAAAGAAGCAAAGAAAAGAAAAGATTACCAACCTTAACACTAAAAGAATATAACACCATCTGACCAACAGTTGTTACATTTAGGTGAAGAGTATAAAGGCCAAGAGAGTGCAATCCAGTCACCATCTTCAAGAGCTGTTTTGGGTGTCTTCTTGATAGTATCTTGAGGTTTGCATGCCTTTCGGTCATTGTCACTTCAACATCTGCAATGGCAATTGGTCGCTTCTCAGCCAACATTGAATCAGTACTTGGTGATGAGTTGTTGCTGTTGCTTTGTTTATTCGTCGAACTGGCAGTTGAATACTGAGAAAAGGAGAAAAAATCCGAGAAGAGAGAAGAGCAATTGGAGTTTGTACCAGATTGCACTTTATTTACTTGCTTATGAGCTTCAAGAGATTGGGTAAGTTTCTCCAGCTCCTTCACAAAGTTAATGGCCCCACCTATGATTGATGCTTGATCTGGCTGCACTAATAAATAAAAAAACTAATCAATTATATATATTCCATGAAATTAAATGAAGAGATAATAACCTCAGAAAGGTTGAAGATGATGTGAATATCCAGGTTGAGAGTCGACAAGTCTAAATCCTTCAAGTACAACATCTTTTACCCAGAGGTATACTTTTCAAGAAAAAAAATCCATCAAACCTTGACAGAAAGTTAAATACAGTTTTGCACCACTTGATCCCCAGGTGTTTCTCAATGCTGGGATGCATTGATAAAAGCATTTTACCAAAAAGGTTTTAGTGGCTGTTAACAATTCCCCAAGGTGTCATGTCGTCTGTGAATGCAAAGCAAGACATTTTAACCTAAAACAAGGTGCCATACAAGCAGTTTTACGTTTAAAAGAGTTTATCCGACAAAGTGAAGTGGATCGGAATATCTCTTAATATTTTTTTGAACAGGGATTCAATCTTATTGATATGAAAAGAAGGGGAAAAAGGAAAGAAAGAAGAGAAAAAGGCCTTACCCTTTGAACATAAGAGGGAGGCATCATGGATCGAATCACTGTAAGATAGTCATTCATTTGCTTCCTCCTATTGCGTTCAACCTTAATGTGAGTCATCCTTTGATGTGCAACTTCTGCTTCATCTTTGATGCTTATACGACGCTGTCTCTTTCGCCGGCCTGCAGCATTACCTCCGGTGAAGAACCCGCCCTTACAGGCACAGCTAATCTCTTGGGAGGAAGAGTTATTGGTGTCCCAGTTATTAGTTGGATGGAAATCAGATCCAATATTACTGATTGTTGTGTTTAGGGTTTCATGGTAATTAGCCTTTTCTCCTTCAAGACCAAATCCATGGATCCATGTTGCACCTAGTCCTAAAGTACTAGAGGGATCTTGTTGGAATACAACAGTTTCTAATGCCATTTTCTCTCTCTCAAGCTCTTTTACAGTAACATGAGATCTAGAGACTGACAATAATATTGAAAATAGAGGATTCTTTCAACCTGGGAAATTAAGGCTCGAGTGAGCGAAAAAGAAGACAAGAACAAAACAACTTGAGAGGCTCAAGTGGTTCTTTAGCCTATTTTGTTCAATCCCGACAGACTAATAATTTGAAAGAACAATAAGTTTGTGGCTCACTTTCAATTATGGGTTCACACAGTTCAGTGTTTTCTTTTAAAAGGAAAAAAAATATTCAGGCCTTGTCTTCCAATATGCATTTGCGACAGCAAGTTGCATGACAGGTTTTGTATGTTGTGCTTGAGATATGATTCTCTTTCACTCACCATTCTGAAGTTAGAAATCTTCGTTTACTGGAAAGATTTGGTACCCTTGATTTTATTTTGGATTTCAATTGTGCTTTCCAAGTACCGATAAATTTTAGATTAATTGTATTTGGATGATAAAATTTTTAATTTATAATAAAAATTTTATTTTTATTTGATTTTAATTTTTTAAATTACTTTTTACTTAGTTTATTAGATTTTTTTAAAAAAAATATTTTACTAAAATCACTTATGGTTTTATTGACGAATTAAGTCCATCGATGTATTTTAAAGAGTTGAAATATAATTACTAGAAATATCACTACCATTATTTAATCATCAACGGAAATATTAAATCGTTGATAATATTAAAAAAATTATCGATGAAATTACAAATGATTTTTTTTTTTGTCAATGAAATATCATATTCGCCGATGGAAATACTAACAGAATAAAACAGGTAATGTTTTTTGTTTGCCTTGCTTTTTTGTCTGTAAATCCATCAATGATTATATTACCGAAAAAATAACTGAGAGAACATGAATTATTAAGGAAAGTTTTTCTGACAAACAGTAATTGTTTGTGAGCCCGTCAGTAAAAATCATGCGAACAAGATCATTGTTTATCTACTAACAAAATATGTTTTCGGTAAAATAAAAAATTCTGATAGTGAGTAAGGGAGATCAGCTAAGTTAATTTAAATCAACAAAATCATTTAAAAAAAAAAGCAAAATAAGATATGCAAAGATTGAAGTGATAATAGAACAAATTTCTTTTCATCATATATATTCATCAAATGCAAGTAGTCATTAATAAAAAGATAATTAACAGTATTATAAATCTATCCCTTAATTTCTTATCTACGTACGAATTATCTTTACTGTTACATTGAAAAAACTTAAATTGACTTTTTTTCTTAATTGATTAACAACCGAAAGTATGCACCAACTATTCAGAAATTTAAAATTATTTGGAAAACTGATAAGTAGAAATACATATTATCAATATATTGTTATTATTATATTAATAATTAATCTCATTTTTTTTTATTAATTTCTTATTTTCATGGGTGGCTTCACACCATGTATCATAATTTGTAGTTAGTAACATCTATAGATTATGTATGGTATCAAGATCCTAATTAATCAAATTTATTAGTTTAATGAGTAAGTGATGCAGACGAAAAAAAGATAGAGCAATATAAGCAACATAAAATTATGTTAAATAAAGTTATTATACAAAAATTTTAATTTAAAATTTTATTATTAAATATTTTATTGAAATATAAGTTAAACAATCCTATTTATACTACTAATTCTAAGTCTATCTTGAAGAGAAAAAAATCCTAATAAATAATTATGAAGGTATCCTAATAATTCCTAAAGTAAATAGAAAGAATAAAATTATCAAACACAATATTTTATTTTTTAAACTTAATAGAAAAAATAACTAAGAAAATAAATAATTTCTTAAAAAAAATCTCCTGATAATTCTTCTGAGACAACCTCCTTTCAAGTTCAAGTTATTATTGTCTTAATCTCATGTCTAATCACCTTTTTTCTTTCTTCACTTTAGATGTAGAACAATTTAATTTTAAATGTCAATGTCAATCCCTTCATGTTAAAGTTTGCATAAAAAATAGTAATTAATAAATCATTTCTCTTTAACGGGGTTTCTAGAATGATGAAATACAAACCTATAACTTTCTTCTTCAATACGTGATTAGTCATGTAGGGAAGAGATTGTTAATAATAGGGTACAACATACCGTCTAATTAAATTCATGGGACAATCATCTATTATATTATATTATTTGTGAATTATAGCCTTTAATATGTTTTTAAAACTTGAGTTCAATGATTTCTATATATATACATGTTAAAGAAGAAGAAAAATTGGATCCATGTTTAATTTATTTCATATATATATATAAGGAAAGAAACAATTACGATTATTTTTTTCCATGTTCGGTATGAGAGAAAAGAAAGTGAAAAATCACTTATTTACCCTCTATTTAAATGGAGCATGAGGCCCCCTATTACTTAATTTCATCATTTATTTATATATAGGTCCATATTCCATCATCATTTTTTATTATATTTTAAAATTTAAATTAATCTATATCCTTAATTAATACTTACTATCATAATACTTTTTACTGCACTCTCAAAACTTCATTCTTAACATTTGAGTTTTTAACCTCGTACCTAAGTTAAAAAAAAAAAATTAATAATTCATTTACAGCAAGTTGCGTGAGAGAAGTTGAATGTTGTGATGAAAAGAGAGATGTTCTTTTTTATCTTCTTTTTTTCACAAGTGTTTAATATAGACTAGGAATGACGATGAGTACTTGTAGGTTAGATTTCTTGATATATATATCCTATTTATTATTCAACGGCTAAGAAATATTTAAGTTAAAAAAATATTTTTTATGTCAATATTGAGCTATGTATATATCATATTGTATTAAGAAAGAAATCTAAATGTTTTATAAATATATCTATGTAATATAAATACATATTTCAAGTTAGGTTGAAGCGGGTTTTGGGTCAGGTTTGATAATAGTCATACCTTATCTATTGTCTATCGTATAAGATAACTATCCAAAAAACACTCATTTATTCGGGGCGAGCCAGGTTGATATCCATCGAGTTAAGATTAAATTATCATCCTTAATATATACTACAAGAAAATCTTGTATTATTTCAATGTGAGATAAAAAGTTTTGGGTTTCACAAAAATATTCTAACCAAGATTTTTTTTAAAATCAATTATTCATTTATTCATAATTTATTTTAATCATATTAATATTTCATGTTAAAGAGTTTTTGTCGGAGAATAATTTCTAATAAATTTAACCCTAAAAATAAATTTTCTCCACTTTTAATTTAACCTCAAATATATTTATTAACCCCATGTTTTTTTAAATAAATTTTAATATATTTTGAATTGAAAAGTATCATACACCATATTATCAAACACACATTAATCACAATAATGGAGGGAGAAAAAAAAAAGTTATCACCAATCCATGGGAATAATGTGTGTTTTTGAAAGCCTACAGTACTGCTTAATTTCAAAATTTTCCTAAATGAAACCGTCTGAGGTAAGGGTGTGCCCTCGGGTTGCGGGTGTGATGTAATTTTGGTCTTTCTAGATTAGTAAGAGGCCCGCAGCAGGTGGTAGGAGACAGCAAGATGTTAGAGAATCCATGTGACCAAACAAAACAAAGGGTAGTTCTTGATCCACTGTAATATATATAGAATGAACTATGAAGGCACTCCCTTTCCAAGAATCGCCCTAGCAATATGCATTGTGTAAGCTCATGGCATCCCACTTGTATGTTTTGATTGTTTTGTGACGATTCTTTTCTCATCTTGTCACAAATCATAAGATACAAATGTAACATAGAATAACAGCGTTTACATGGTTGTCTGTGTGAGTGATGAAAAACGTCATGTTTTGAGGTTGATTTTCAAATTTAATTTGAACTTAGGATGAAGTCCACAAATCTGAGGTTAATTTTCAGGAAAATATATGTGTGTTTAGTCTTCTAAAATTATCCGGTTCTTGCTTTGCCCCTTCATTCTATTTTAATTTTTTTATATTTAAAACAATAATTCCTTCATGTACATCATGTGCTAGACAATATTCATCGCAACATGCATAAATAATTTTGAAAAGTCAAAATACTCTTTACAATAAAAAGGTAGATTTTTTAGACAAAAAAATATATTCTCTAATTAAAATGTAGAAAGCAAATAATTTTTTTTAATTAACGTTGGTGTCCGGGCCAGCTTGAGCGCACCTCGACTAATCCCACGGGGCCTGAAGTTAACGACCATGTAAACCTCCAGTGATCATCATATTAATAACCACAGGGCTCGAACCTGAGACCACAGGAAGAATAAATTTCTTAAACCCGAGTTCTTACCCCTGAATCACCTACTAGATTGCAAATAATTATTACTAATATATGATGGAGTATGAAGAGTTCATGCTACCCAAAAGTACATAGTATAAGTTATTATTCGTCGTTTCGTATTGATTTAATGGGCATGTCTGAATATATTTAATATCATTTGTATTATTATATGTATGTGAGATTCATTGAATATTAATTAGGAATGTTCTAGTTGATCTCTATTGGGAGCATTATCCCTTTTTTAAATCCTCTAGGGCATTTCTTGGGCAGTGTCTCATATGCATAACGTCTTGCCATATTTTCTCCGGCTAGTATTTAAATTGTACGAATATAATTAAGCAAGATTCTGTGATCAAAACTACTGTAGTATATGGTTGTTACGCTATCAAATTACATGAAACGAATTCATATCGTGACGACTATTTAATTTGTCGTTAATATGTTAATAATTTTCTTTTCCTTGGAATTGAAGGAACACCAACGTGTTGGTTATCCATTAATTAAGTAATATATGAGAAAGTTGTGCTTCTACAAAGATGGATAGTCCTGATCATATAACAATATCAATTTTAAACATGATATAGCTCCCATGCATGCACCCTCTCTTCTTCGATCCCTCAATATTTTGTCAAGTACTGTTTTCCCAGTAAAGTTTAACCTTCCATCACTTCCATGAACGAGATTCTTTAACGATTCGTGTATGATTTAACCAAATGGCTATACAATATTGTGTTTTCAAACCGGTATCAGTGAAAGCCGTGGTTTAATTCTTTAAAGAGATGAAACTGCGGGTTAATTACTTGTTTCACGTCTCGGTATAGTTCAGCAACTTGCTATGTGTCCGTACATGCAAGGTTAATTATTCTATGATATACAAAATTAGTTGATAGGCAGGCCATTCAAGCCATAGCATATAGCTAGCACGCCTTGGATTCCGGTGTACCTAACTATATATATATATATATATATATATATATATATATATATATATATATTAGCTAATTTCCACGAATTTTAAGCTGTAATAAGACAATATTGGAGTTTGTTTATACGTGCGTGGTACATCTAGCTATGTTTTATATTAATAGTTTTAAGCGTAATGAGACATTATATGTAATTAAAGAATCAATCAGTCTGCTAGCTAACTCTACAGGGACCTAATTATTTGCGTGGACATGTACATTAAATATTATATATCATTAGTAATTATTTATTGATATAGAGAGACAGAACTGATAGCTTAGGGCATATTCATGTTTCTGATCACAGCAAAATGTTAAAACGTTCCTTGATCGATTCTCAAAAAGAAAAGAAAACAATTAAGCATATATTGGAAAGATCGCAAGAGAATGAATGCTTTGGTCATCAAATAATTAATTCCTACAATAATGATTTACTGTATATGACTACTTTTGTCATGAATCTCTTTCTTTATGATTATTTTTATTTTTTCCTTGTTACTATATGGACTTTATAGCAACCAAATTGCAAGCCCCCAGCTGGCCCCTTGATTGATTAATTTGGATCTTTTCTACTCTACGTCTTTATAATATGAAGTTCACACTTCACTGTCGAATGTGTTCTCTTTTAACATTTTTGGGTATTAATCTCAGGCCAGTTTGTGTTCTTTCACACTGGATTTCTCTTTGGTCAAGTTTTGCACAAACTTTATGTACTCATCCTGCTATTACTTTAATTTCTCCTGGCCTTCTAAATGTTTGTTTGGTAATGTAGAGTATTTTTAAAAAATATTTTTTATTTAAAAATATATCAAAATGATATATTTTTTATTTTTGATATCAATACATTAAAATCATCAAAAAAACATTAAAAAAAATATCAATTTTCAAGTGAAACACTCCAAAAAAATATAAGTTAATACACTCTCAAACACTCAATAAGTACTTTGAATCAAATATCTGAATTTATGGGATTTATATAGAAATCTAAATGTGAGGGTTAATAAATTTTAAAGAATAAAGACTTCTAACATTTTAAACTTAACAAAACCAAGTTGTCATACATGATTTATTTCCCTCTATCAATAACCACCATTTATTTTTGCAAATCAAACTATTATGGAAAGAGAGTCCTTATGTATACGGAATACCTTTCACAAGCTTAGTTATCATATGTAGTGTAATTCACTTTTAGTTTTGTAAACAACCCTAAATATATAAATACAAAAGGATGGATGCTCTTAATGTTAAGAAACCATTACAATTATACAAAATCAATCTCCTAATTATCTTAACGTGGTATTAGATCTCTCTCATATTCTTATTCTAAACAGACTTTGAACAATACCAAATTACTGCATTGATCCCTCATCTTCTTTCCTATGTTGCACCGCCACTAATTTCTGCTCTCTCTTTTTTTCTAGCGTGTCCATTGTTACTGCTATTAGCCAAGTTTCTGCAGATTTTCCTCTATCTCTCACGGCTGCTCCTACTTTTTCTAATGAGAGTACCGTTATCATCATTCTTTCAAATACTCAGCAGGTAATCTCTTTAAAGCTCTCAAACACCAATTTTATTGATTGGTAGATGTATATGAAGCCATATTAATTAGGCCAAGGCATGTATTCCTTTGTTGATGGTTCATTCCTGTGTCCCCCTTCTCATCTGATCTCTGCTGATACGTTATTGTCTACTCTTAATCCTTTGTATCTGTCATGAAAGCAACAAGACCACTTGATCATGAGTGCACTTTTGTCCTCTCTTTCTACTGTAGCTTTGCATCTGGACAACTTTGGAAACAATCCTTACTTCTCCATCAAACTCATGGATTATACAACTTTATGATTCATTCCAAGACTTAGGACATAACGATAATTGTGTCAGCACCTATTTACAGAAGTCCAAGGATTTGACGAACTTGCTGCTACTAGCAGACCGATCTCCATTGAAAATTTTAATTTATATGTATTTTAGGGGTTGTGCAGCGATTTTAAAGATCTTGTGACCATCCTTTATACTAAGGCTGACCTTATCTCCTACATTGACTTTCACAACCACCTACTCACACATGAGTTTCTCCATAAGGCTTCTCGTCAATCTATTATGATAGTTCCCATATTACCAACACCAACACAAATCCTGTCGCACCCTCGCGGCGGGTTGCGGCGTCGCGGCGACCATCGGTTTATTTCGGTTTATTTGTTTTTTTGTGTAAAAGGGAGTCGCCACCTAGTATTATGGTCACTAGAAACCTTAACTGGTCTTTCAGAGATTCTAAGGCAAGGGACTGGTTGCGTAAAGGGAAGGTATTAGCACCCCTAGTACGCCCTACCTAAGGTAAGCTGCTTGGTGTTTGGTTTGTCTTAAAATTGCTATGGTGTTGGTGTTTTCTAATTCCATCAGTTTTTTCTAAGTTTGATTCTAACTAAATTTATTAAGATAGAAATCCAAGAAGATTCCATGTGCTTTAAAAGCTCATTTTTCCCTTGGTATTTCAAGAGTTTGCGACTCGTAAATCGCAAGGAGGAGGGACAAAAATTTAGAAATATAGGGCACTTTAAAAGCCTATTTTTACCTTAGTGTTTTATACTCTCACGGCTCGTAAACCGTGGAGTAAAAAATTGAAATGTCCTCGATTATAATCAAGGCTTCTTTCAAGGATGTGTGCGGATTTATTATTCCTAGAAAATTATTTTGGATATTTACCACTCCGGGTTTCTTTATCCAAATATTAACAGTGAATAATAACAAATTATTCCCAATAATATTTTGGATATTCATCCTTTAAGGATTTCTTTATCCAAACATTAGCGGTGAATAATAGATGAATTCCCCCCAGAATAAGATTTTTATATTTTTTGGAATATTGGCCAATACCCTTTGGAGTTTTACAAACATGTTGTAAAATCCAGAAATGCAAGAAAATAATTTTTTGTTGTGTTTAAGAAATCCATGCGAAAACACATTTTCAAAACTTCCAATATTTTTTGTATATAAAAAAACATTCAAAATATGTTAGGGTATTGGCCGTATGCAACACACAAGAAAACAAATTTGATATATATGTATATTTGTCACATTGCGTAAAAAAACAAAAACGGGTATTCTAAACACAAGACTAATATTTTTTACAACAAAAAAAATTCAGACTTTAAAATAAATATACCAAAAAAATCATAAATCACTTTCTCTTTCTTTATTTTTTTGAAGAAAAAAAAAAGGGGGGGGGGGGGTTCTGGCCGGGTCACTTGCCCAAGCAAATGACCCGGCTGGACACAAAAGAGGTGCAGTTCTCTTTTGTGAATGGAGAGCTACTGTTCAAGTGAATTAATTCACTTGAACAGTACAGACACATACATTACAAAGAAAAAGACCACACGAAAGTGCAAATACAAAGCAAAGAAAGCATGCAACAGGTGAATAGAAAACCAACCTGGAGACGAAGAAACTGCAGTGGCGTTGGAAGAGTGATGGTTGCTGGGTCTGCGTCTGTCCTTCTTCTTATGTTTTGTGTTTGGGTCTGCCTATTGCCTCTTTCTTTACTCTGCGCCTCCGTCACTTTCTCTACTAATTCCTAACTTTCTTTTCCCGTTTCTGCAGTTTTTATTTGCAGAAAACAAATGGAGCAAAGGCGTCTTTCTTGTTTTTCTTTTGCTGTCTCTCTCCCGTTCTCTATTCTCTCCTCTCTTTTCTTATTTTTCTGCTCTCTTTTTCCTATTTTTTCTGCTCTCTTTCTCCTCTCTCGTTAGGTCATTAGAAGGGCTTATATATAGTCTAAATATGTCTCTATTTAGGAAGGATTCAATGCATTAATCCTAGGACGCAAATCCCTACTGATTTGCAGTAAAAAAAACACAAAAGGAAGCTGCCATATTCTGATTTTGTGCTGGTCATTTACGTCTGATTTCTTTCCAGTTTTAGAGGAGGGTGTGGCTCTTTTCCTTCCTTCCATAGGGCCAGCTGCTCCCTTTGAAATGAGGCAACAAAAACGTGGTCTTGAGCTCCAAAAATCAGGCGTGATGAGAAAGGAAAACATCAGAGAAAAAAGGAAAGAAATCAGCTGGAGGGTGCAGCTGCAAGGTCTTATTTTCCTTATTCGGTGTGGTAAAAATCCTGTCATTTATGATGATCCAGCCCCCCTCTCCAGCTTTCAATGTCCTTCTTCAATTCAATCCCTCAATTTAGCACATTTCGATTCAGTCCTTGGTCCAAAAAAAATCCTTCGAATCAGTCCCGCGAACTTGGGCAAAAAATCCTTCTCGCGGTCAGGAATCCCTGCTTTCAACACCAGATATTCAAATGAGAATATCTTGAGCTTCTGATATTGAAATCAAGTTATTCAAAAGCCCAAATTCATCTACGCGTCTAGGACTACAACTTTGATGAAGGAGTCGAAGTGAGATAAAATCTTTTTACAGAACAGAATCTAGCAGTAATTTGGTTGGTCGAAAGGGATCTCCGGGTCTAACTCAAAAACTGACGAATGCTGAGAATTCTGATATGACTGAGAGTATGAACTAAGAACAAAAATCACAAAAACTAGGCCAAAATAGAGTTTTTTTTTTTTAGTGCAGACTCGGGTCAATATCCTTCTCGCGGCAGAATTCTCTACCTTCACGTTAGATATTCAAACGGGAACATCTTGAGCCTCTGATATCGAAATCGAGTGATTCGAAAGCTCAAATTCATCTACGTGTCTAGCACTATAACTTTGATGAAGGAGTCGAAGTGAGATAAAATCTTTTTACATAACAGAAACTGGTAGTAATCTAGTTGGTCAAAAAGGTTCTTGATCTGACAATACTGAGCATCCAAATCTGACTAAGAATCTGCTCTAAGAAAAATGATCCCTAGGACCTAATAAAGGTGTACGTAAATTTTTCAACATGTAATGAGTGACAGAATATACCTAGGATGGTCAGATATCGTACAAAACCGAGTCAGAATTAGAGCCTAAGTTGAAACAAAAAATTGCGACAGCAGCAGAACTATTTTTTTAGTGCAAATTCTGATGGATTTATTCAACCTTAAAGACTAGATAAAAAAGAACGAATTTAGCATTATGAAGACTCCTGATCAACTTAAGAAAAACCTGATGATTTTGGTAGTAAAGGGGAAGGATAAAAAAAAGTAGAAAACAACTCAAACAAGGTTAAAAAAATAAAATATTTCTTTCTGTGCTTTTGTCAATCTTCTGGCGAATATGAGCTAAACTCCTACACTCTGTTCAAAAGAGGTATACACCGTCTCCAGCACGTGGGGTCCAAAATTGAGTAACAACAGTTGCCCCCTCTTTACAATGCTTACAAAGCAAAACTTGTCAAGCGCTTCGCGTAGTAAGTGTTGTAAAGATAAACTGTCTGATCCTGTTAAATCTCACTGCTTTTCCTAAACAATGGTCCTTCCTATCAGATGACCTGCCTATTTAAGATTTCTAGAAAAACTTCAAATTTTTTTTTTTTTTGAAATGGTCCGATTATCGGGTAACCTACTCATCCTAAGATTCTTGGAAAACTCCACGCTTTTCTAAGAAACGATCTCAATATTAGGTGATCGGCCCATCTTAAAATTCTTAGAAAACTCCACGCTTTTCTAAGAAACGGTTTCAATATCAGGTAACCGGCCCCTCTTAAAATTCTTTAGAAAACTCCACGCTTCTAAGGAATGGTCTCAATATCGGGTGACCTGCCCATCTTAAGATTCTTAGAAAACTCCACGCTTTTCTAAGAAACGGTCTCAATATCAGGTGACCGGCCCATCTTAAAATTCTTAGAAAACTCCACGCTTTTCTAAGAAACGGTTTCAATATCAGGTCACCGCCCCTCTTAAAATTCTTTAGAAAACTCCACGCTTTTCGAAGGAATGGTCTCAATATCGGGTGACCTGCCCATCTTAAGATTCTTAGAAAACTCCACGCTTTTCTAAGAAACAGTCTCAATATCATGTGACCGGCCCATCTTAAAATTCTTAGAAAACTCCACGCTTTTCTAAGAAACGGTTTCAATATCAGGTAACCGGCCCCTCTTAAAATTCTTTAGAAAACTCCACGCTTTTCTAAGGAATGGTCTCAATATCGGGTGACCTGCCCATCTTAAGATTCTTAGAAAACTCCACGCTTTTCTAAGAAACGGTCTCAATATCAGGTGACCGGCCCATCTTAAAATTCTTAGAAAACTCCACGCTTTTCTAAGAAACGGTTTTCAATATCAGGTCACCGACCCCTCTTAAAATTCTTTAGAAAACTCCACGCTTTTCTAAGGAATGGTCTCAATATCGGGTGACCTGCCCATCTTAAGATTCTTAGAAAACTTCACGCTTTTCTAAGAAACAGTCTCAATATCATGTGACCGGCCCATCTTAAAATTCTTAGAAAACTCCACGCTTTTCTAAGAAACGGTTTCAATATCAGGTAACCGGCCCCTCTTAAAATTCTTTAGAAAACTCCATGCTTTTCTAAGGAATGGTCTCAATATCGGGTGACCTGCCCATCTTAAGATTCTTAGAAAACTCCACGCTTTTCTAAGAAACGGTCTCAATATCAGGTGACCGGCCCATCTTAAAATTCTTAGAAAACTCCACGCTTTTCTAAGAAACGGTTTCAATATCAGGTAACCGGCCCCTCTTAAAATTCTTTAGAAAACTCCACGCTTTTCTAAGGAATGGTCTCAATATCGGGTGACCTGCCCATCTTAAGATTCTTAGAAAACTCCACGCTTTTCTAAGGAATGGTCTCAATATCGGGTGACCTGCCCATCTTAAGATTCTTAGAAAACTCCACGCTTTTCTAAGAAACAGTCTCAATATCATGTGACCGGCCCATCTTAAAATTCTTAGAAAACTCCACGCTTTTCTAAGAAACGGTTTCAATATCAGGTAACCGGCCCCTCTTAAAATTCTTCAGAAAACTCCACACTTTTCTAAAGAATGGTCTCAATATCGGGTGACCTGCCCATCTAAAACTTCAAAAGAAAACATCTTACCTCGAGGAAATAAAGCAGTGCTGGTTCACAATTCCTATCCTTTTCCGTAGTTCCGTTGACCTGAGATTTTGGACCTCAGCGGTTTTCCCAAAAACTTGGAACTATTTTGGCCTTCGTCACACCTTCTCTTGCCAGGTTAGTGTTATGAAAATATAGCATGCATGTTTTTTTGTTACCTATTTTGGAAACATAGGTCCCCCTTTCTGTTGTAGACTTATTGAGCTCTTGTTTCCATTTGTTTGTCCGACTTGTCCTCTTGAAACAGAATATGCTCCACGCGCTATACTTCCTATCCTCTTGGTGAAGAGATCTTTGGTTCCTTATGGGGCCCTTTCTTGCTCCATTGAGTATTGTCTTTTATTATTATTTTAAAAGGAAAACTCAAAAGATTGGTTTTGTTCATGAAAACTGAAACTTTCAATGCAATTGGCAATTCTCATAAAAGATGCTTTTTTAGAAGTTTTTATGATACACCCCTCGGGCTTTGGTTCACTATGGACCCCTATGTGCACTTCGTAAACTTCTTGCCCCCAGTGTGGTGTGCATAAATATGCCAAGTTTAGATTTGATTTGGTTCCCTCCAATTGAGGGAGTCATTTCCTTAGTCATGTGTAAGAAAAGAGTTTGTTTAAGTAAAAGATTTCAAATGCTATGAGATCATGCGTTTTATGAAGAAAGGTGCCTTACAGAGAAAATTCATGGCCAAACTTTATTTTATTGACTGGGAAGCATAGTATTTCTTTATAGAGTCACCATTCATAGGTTTAACTAGATCTTCTCCATCCATTCTAGATAACAATAAAGCTTCTCTTGAGAACACTTTCTTTACCACCAAAGGGCCCTCATTGTTTGGCGCCCATTTACTCCGATCTTCTCCTGGTAAAAGGCAACATTTTCTTCATTACAAGATCTCCTTCATGGAATCCTCAAGGTCAAATCTTCTTGTCGTATGATTTGGCCATCCTTCTTTGATAGAGTTGATGATGACAGATTGCGGCTATCCTCTTTTCACTGATCAGATTCAGCTGTTCATATCTAACCTTTGCCCATTCTACCTCTTCTAGCTCAAAGTCTATCAATACTCTCAATGAGGGGATTTCCACTTCTAAAGGCATCACCGCCTCCATACCAACGTATACGGGGTGGCTCCTATTAGGTTTGGGGTGCAGTACGTGTGAAGGGCAAATGGCAACATCTCATGCCAATCCTTGTAAGTGACTACCATTTTCTAAATAATCTACTTGACATTTTCGTTAGCAGTTTCTACCACACCATTCATCTTTGGCGTATATGGCGAGGAATTGGAATGCTTGATTTTCCATTTAGCGAAGAGTTCTATTATCATCTTGCCATTGAAGTTCTGTGCATTATTAGTCATAATCTTTTCTAGTGGACCATATCGACAGATCAAATCTCTTTCTAGCAGTTTCTACCACACCATTCATCTTAGGCGTATATGGCAAGGAATTGAAATGCTTGATTTTCCATTTAGCGAAGAGTTCTATTATCATCTTGCCATTGAAGTTCTGGGCATTATTAGTCATAATCTTTTCTAGTGGACCATATCGACAGATCAAATCTCTTTCCATAAATTTCTTCACCACTTTTTACCTCCATGTCATCCAAACATCTCAACAAAGTTCCATCAGACGATTTCTTATACAAAGTTTCCCCATCAAGATAGATATCCATTACCAACCTCCTCAAAGTCTTCTTGTCAATTTTGGATGCCCTCATGGGATATGTCTGCTTTTTGGATGAAATTCTTGATATCATAGTACCAAAGGTTTCCATCTATTTCTCTCTCAACTGAGCAACAATGAGATGGGTTATTTCTGATATCAATGTGTACCAATTGTAACTTGTGCCCAAAGTCTATTCTAGCCATAGAAGCTAACGTGACCAAAGCGTCAGCAAAATGGTTTCCTTCCCTTCCTAGATGGGTGAACTTTATTTCCTCAAATTCTCTAGCCAATTTAGACAGTTATTCTTGGTAAGGTCTCAACTTCTCGTCCTTGATTTGCCATTTTTCTTTCACTAATCAAAATCGAGTCTCCATACATATCTATCTTTCTAATATTCAACTCCAATGCCACCTCTAAAACGAGAATGCAAGCTTCATACTCCTATGTTGTTATTGCACCCAAACTGCAACTTAACTAAAATCAAATACTACTTTTTATTAGGAGAGATTATCATTGCATTAGCTCTATTACCACATACGTTTACAGCACCATCAAAGTACATAGTCCACCAATCTAATTTTCCTTCCTCAACTGAAAACACATCTTCATCAGGAGGTACTGCTTGATTTTCTCGAAAGCTTCTTCACACTCTTATTCCAAATTCTGAGATTCTTCTTCCTTAACAATTGAAGATTGGGTCACAAGTCATGGTTAATTGGGATATAAACCAAGCAATGTAATTCAACCTTTCTAAGAACTTTCTTACATCCTTCTCATCCTTGGGAGTTGGCATAGATTGAATAGCCTTTACTTAACCAAGGTCCACTTCTATCCTTTTGTCACTCATCCTAAATCCCAACAACTTCCTAGATTTCACCCCGAATGAACACCTTGCATGGTTAAGCCTCAACTTGTACTTCCTTAGTCTTTCAAATAATTCCTTCAATATTTGGACATGATTCGTTCCCTCTCTAGATTTAGCAATCATGTCATCCATAAATACTTCAATCTCTTTTGCATCATGTCGTGAAATAGAGTTACCATGGCCCTTTGGTAGATGGCTCCGACATTCTTTAACCCAAATAGCATAACCTTGTAACAAGGGTTCCCCATGATGTTACCAATGTTGTCTTTTCCATATCCTCTTGTCATTTTTATCTGGTTGTAGCCTGAAAATCCAACCATAAAGGAATATGTGGAGCTACGTGCTGCATTGTCAAACAACATATCTAGGTTGTGGTAGAGAAAAATTGTCTTTAGGGCTAATCCGGCGCAAACTCTGATTTTATCTTCCTTTTTAGGTATACAACTATGTTGGACACCCATCGTGGATACTTGACTACTTCTAGAAAATCGGCGTTCCACTGTTTTTCAACTTTTACTTTGATTAAGACATTCGGATTGGTCATTCTCAACCTTTGCTTAACCGATTTTGCACCCTTCTACTAGTGGTACCCTATGCAAACCAAGCATATCCTTGTAAGGCCAGACAAAAACATCTACATAATCTCAGAGTAGTGCAATTAACTCTTCTTTTTCTTTAGGGGTGATCACAATCCCTATCTTCAGTTTATCTCTTGATTTCTTCATTACCCACATTTATGGTTTCAAGTTCCTCTTTAGCGGGTCTCCAAGCTTGTTCATGTTGTCCTATTTTTATCCCATTCTTCCTCTTCTACAGCTACTATGTATTCTTTAAAGTTTGGCCATTCATTCTCAGTATAAAGTTCAGGTGTTTGTTTTGGAAGATCCACTTTGAAAACGGGAAGTATGTGTAAAAACATCAAGATGAACTTTTGAAAATGCATGATCTCATTAAAGGGAAAAAGTTGTCTCAAAACATTTGTTCGAGCAAACCGATTAGGTGTGCATCATCATTCCAAATTCCTTCAAGCTCTTTTTGGCACTAAGTGTGACCTTTCATCATTTTCCTTAGTCAATTGTTATGGATTCTAGAAGGGGGACCTATGTTTCTAGGTCTGCATATGCGTGTATAGATGTATAAGAAATGCATGATATAATGTATGATTGTAATAAGAATGCATTTGTATATTGGGTATGGATGCAGCCTTCTTGTGAACGAATAATAGCCACCATCTTATAAACAGAAACATAGATTCTCTTGTCACATTGCTAGGAGTACTGCCTTTCAAGTCGTTTGCTTGAATCATATTCACCAAGAGACAGATTTTGCATAAGAAGATGGGTCAACACCCTTTTCATTAATGCTTGATAAGTTTATTACATTTATAAATGAAAAAGGAAATACAAAATATTAATCCCTTTCCTCCACAAACTCTCTAGCCAAAGGTAAAAAGGCAAAGTCGCGGTTCTCAATCTTCCCTAGAAAGGCATCGGTTTCAGCTAGGCTTCGGCGATAGCGAATGATGTCCCCTCCCACATTTCGCGCATTGATTCTAATAATCCGAGCATGTGCAGCAGCTTCGTCCATTTGCTCATCTGTCTTGGTCATCTTTTCTATGAGCAACATATTGGTTCTGTTTAAAGCAGCGTTGTTGGCGTCGATTTGATCCTTGTGTTTTTCCATTGCTGCTAGCTTCTCGTCCAAATACTTCACCTTTTCACATTCCTTGTCAAGTTTTATCCTCATAAATTTTATCTCATTCTTCTTAACGGCTAATTCTGTTTCAATAGCCTCAAAACCTTTCCTTTTACTTTCTTCTTTTGCAATCCCCATCGAATGGCTTTCCAACTCCATATATTTCTTGTTCAAATCCTCATACTTCCCAATTCTATCCATCAGTTCGAACTGGACTTGTGCAAATTTTTCTTGGAAATATTCTGCACTTCCTTGGCAATCGTTAAAGTCAATCTCTATTGCTTCAAGTTCAGAGCAACTTTGCATCCAATCCAAACTCATCCCTCTTAGCTCCTTCTCACTCATTTCCCTAGTAATCTTCTCCTCACCCAGCTTTAACTCAAGCTTTGTTATTCGCGCATCTCTAGATTGTATTTGCTCATCTAGAAATGCTCCTTTTATCTTCTTTTAGCATCATTTCTTCCAACATTGCCTTGTCTTTTCTGCTTTTGCTCAACTCTGTCCGAAGTTTTTCCACTTGTCTTCTCAACTCCTCTTCATTATTGACCTTTTTCCTCTTGACAGACTCTTCTATAGTTTGGGGAGATTTGGCCTCTACACAAGGCATGGCTAAAGCAGCTAAGTCTCTCCATCTTGCATATCCTTCGCTTGCACTTGGATCCTTTAAACCTTCTATCTCAACTAAAACCAGATGCTTCCAATCTTGTTTGATGATCTCCAAAATTTCTTGTGCAATGGGATCTTTGAACAAAACAAAGAATTGAGCAATTCCCATAGTCCTTGGAACAAACTGCATGCCCCCAAGTTGCCTTACCACCAGGGCAGGAGCATAACTCACATAACCTGTAATCCCTACCAATGGTACCCAACGTCTTTGTCCACAATTCATTAGGACTTTCACTGTCGTTACCCATGGGGCTCTCCACTTAAAATCACTATTAGACAAACCTTCTAATTTGTCAACCCAACCTTGGTTGTCTAGATCTCCCATTCCTCTTCTTCTACTAACTTCAGGGGTCTTTGGGTGAACCACCAAAAATTATTGAAGACAGGTTTTTTTTGTTTCGATATGGCTAACCCTCCAGATATACAACAACTGCGTGCAGCATCTCATTGCCCCTTTTCCGGTCCTCCTACAATGATTAAGCGTCAAGATGGTTTCAGCTAAAATAGCAGCCACTGGATTGATTTGTGTATTCTCATACTCTACATAAGCAGCAGCGGCCTCCAAACTCACTAAACCCGTCTGACTTGGGAACAACACAAGGCCAAATATGCCCAAGGCAATCAATCTCTCCTTTTCTAATCCTGACTTCTTTTCCAGTTCAATTTCTAGCATCCTCCATTTCAAACCGGTAGCATTCTTTTCCAAAAACTTTTCCAAGTTGGAGATTCTGAGCAGTTTTGACAGTTCGGGGATGATCTTGTCAGATCTCAAAGGCAAATAAATCTGATACAAATTGTTTGGAAACTCAGTCAACATCCCATATTCCTCCATAGTGGGACATAGGTCTATGCTTCCAAAAGAAAAACACCGGTAGTCTGGATCCCAAAAATGAACTATGGCTCGCACAGCTGGGCTTAAAACTTCTACCCTTGCAATTTCCATCAAACGTCCGTATTTATTAAAAAATGCATCCTTATCCACATTCTGAAAGTGAGTCGTTAACTTGTTCACCTCATTCATAATGCAATTCAGGTTCTTGATTGGTGACAGTTTCTTAGCATCGCTTCTAAGGTAGTCTCCTTTAGTCAATTGTGACAGTTCAGAATTTTTCCCATATTCTATGATGGAAAATTTAGCAATGGTGGCCATTTCGTTCACAAGTCCTGCAATTCAAAATGCCTTGGGGGTTAGACTTGTTTTAATGCAAAAGATATTATGGATCATACACCCTAAGGATAGGTTCTAGTTCCTTTACGTGAGACATAGGGTAGGTTTACTACTTGGTCTCTAAAAAAGGGTCTCTTGTTGTCCCAGTGATCGCCCTCGTAAAGGCAATATGGGGGTTCAGCAGATAGTGGGATGGCACATGTACCAATCACTATCAGTCTAAACACTCAGCAAAGAGTTGGGGTTTACACAAACTTAAACCTTGACTCAAGTCATAAGGCAAGCTGCTAGTTCCCCACTTAACTTAAAGTTTAATGTGGGTGCCCTCAAAAAGATAATAATCATAAAGTGATGAATGACTATATCATGTATGACAGAATGTAAAGATGCATGCTAAAGCTTTTGAACAAAGTATCATTCATATAAAAAAAACAAAAATCAATAACACATAGCATAAACAAACAAATTACCAAGCCTAGTCCTAAGTCCCCAGTGGAGTCGCCATCCTGTCGCACCCTCGCGGCGGGTTGCGGCGTCGCGGCGACCATCGGTTTATTTCGGTTTATTTGTTTTTTTTGTGTAAAAGGGAGTCGCCACCTAGTATTATGGTCACTAGAAACCTTAACTGGTCTTTCAGAGATTCTAAGGCAAGGGACTGGTTGCGTAAAGGGAAGGTATTAGCACCCCTAGTACGCCCTACCTAAGGTAAGCTGCTTGGTGTTTGGTTTGTCTTAAAATTGCTATGGTGTTGGTGTTTTCTAATTCCATCAGTTTTTCTAAGTTTGATTCTAACTAAATTTATTAAGATAGAAATCCAAGAAGATTCCATGTGCTTTAAAAGCTCATTTTTCCCTTGGTATTTCAAGAGTTTGCGACTCGTAAATCGCAAGGAGGAGGGACAAAAATTTAGAAATATAGGGCACTTTAAAAGCCTATTTTTACCTTAGTGTTTTATACTCTCACGGCTCGTAAACCGTGGAGTAAAAAATTGAAATGTCCTCGATTATAATCAAGGCTTCTTTCAAGGATGTGTGCGGATTTATTATTCCTAGAAAATTATTTTGGATATTTACCACTCCGGGTTTCTTTATCCAAATATTAACAGTGAATAATAACAAATTATTCCCAATAATATTTTGGATATTCATCCTTTAAGGATTTCTTTATCCAAACATTAGCGGTGAATAATAGATGAATTCCCCCCAGAATAAGATTTTTATATTTTTTGGAATATTGGCCAATACCCTTTGGAGTTTTACAAACATGTTGTAAAATCCAGAAATGCAAGAAAATAATTTTTTGTTGTGTTTAAGAAATCCATGCGAAAACACATTTTCAAAACTTCCAATATTTTTTGTATATAAAAAACATTCAAAATATGTTAGGGTATTGGCCGTATGCAACACACAAGAAAACAAATTTGATATATATGTATATTTGTCACATTGCGTAAAAAAAACAAAAACGGGTATTCTAAACACAAGACTAATATTTTTTACAACAAAAAAAATTCAGACCTTAAAATAAATATACCAAAAAAATCATAAATCACTTTCTCTTTCTTTTATTTTTTTTGAAGAAAAAAAAAAAGGGGGGGGGTTCTGGCCGGGTCACTTGCCCAAGCAAATGACCCGGCTGGACACAAAAGAGGTGCAGTCTCTTTTGTGAATGGAGAGCTACTGTTCAAGTGAATTAATTCACTTGAACAGTACAGACACATACATTACAAAGAAAAAGACCACACGAAAGTGCAAATACAAAGCAAAAGAAAGCATGCAACAGGTGAATAGAAAACCAACCTGGAGACGAAGAAACTGCAGTGGCGTTGGAAGAGTGATGGTTGCTGGGTCTGCGTCTGTCCTTCTTCTTATGTTTTGTGTTTGGGTCTGCCTATTGCCTCTTTCTTTACTCTGCGCCTCCGTCACTTTCTCTACTAATTCCTAACTTTCTTTTCCCGTTTCTGCAGTTTTTATTTGCAGAAAACAAATGGAGCAAAGGCGTCTTTCTTGTTTTTCTTTTGCTGTCTCTCTCCCGTTCTCTATTCTCTCCTCTCTTTTCTTATTTTTCTGCTCTCTTTTTCCTATTTTTCTGCTCTCTTTCTCCTCTCTCGTTAGGTCATTAGAAGGGCTTATATATAGTCTAAATATGTCTCTATTTAGGAAGGATTCAATGCATTAATCCTAGGACGCAAATCCCTACTGATTTGCAGTAAAAAAACACAAAAGGAAGCTGCCATATTCTGATTTTGTGCTGGTCCTTTACGTCTGATTTCTTTCCAGTTTTAGAGGAGGGTGTGGCTCTTTTCCTTCCTTCCATAGGGCCAGCTGCTCCCTTTGAAATGAGGCAACAAAAACGTGGTCTTGAGCTCCAAAAATCAGGCGTGATGAGAAAGGAAAACATCAGAGAAAAAAGGAAAGAAATCAGCTGGAGGGTGCAGCTGCAAGGTCTTATTTTCCTTATTCGGTGTGGTAAAAATCCTGTCATTTATGATGATCCAGCCCCCCTCTCCAGCTTTCAATGTCCTTCTTCAATTCAATCCCTCAATTTAGCACATTTCGATTCAGTCCTTGGTCCAAAAAAAATCCTTCGAATCAGTCCCGCGAACTTGGGCAAAAAATCCTTCTCGCGGTCAGGAATCCCTGCTTTCAACACCAGATATTCAAATGAGAATATCTTGAGCTTCTGATATTGAAATCAAGTTATTCAAAAGCCCAAATTCATCTACGCGTCTAGGACTACAACTTTGATGAAGGAGTCGAAGTGAGATAAAATCGTTTTATAGAACAGAAACTGGCAGTAATCTAGTTGGTCAAAAGGGATTTCCGGGTCTAACTCAAAAACTGACGAATGCCGAGAATCCTGATATGACTGAGAGTATGAACTAAGAACAAAAATCACAAAAACTAAGCCAAAAATAGAAATTTTTTAGTGCAGACTCGGGTCAATATCCTTCCCGCGGCAGAATTCTCTGCCTTCACGTTAGATATTCAAACAGGAATATCTTGAGCTTCTGATATCGAAATCAAGCGATTCAAAAGCCCAAAATCATCTACACGTCTAGGACTACAACTTTGATGAAGGAGTCGAAGTGAGATAAAATCTTTTTACAGAACAGAATCTAGCAGTAATTTGGTTGGTCGAAAGGGATCTCCGGGTCTAACTCAAAACTGACGAATGCTGAGAATTCTGATATGACTGAGAGTATGAACTAAGAACAAAAATCACAAAAACTAGGCCAAAAATAGAGTTTTTTTTTTTTAGTGCAGACTCGGGTCAATATCCTTCTCGCGGCAGAATTCTCTACCTTCACGTTAGATATTCAAACGGGAACATCTTGAGCCTCTGATATCGAAATCGAGTGATTCGAAAGCTCAAATTCATCTACGTGTCTAGCACTATAACTTTGATGAAGGAGTCGAAGTGAGATAAAATCTTTTTACATAACAGAAACTGGTAGTAATCTAGTTGGTCAAAAAGGTTCTTGATCTGACAATACTGAGCATCCAAATCTGACTAAGAATCTGCTCTAAGAAAAATGATCCCTAGGACCTAATAAAGGTGTACGTAAATTTTTCAACATGTAATGAGTGACAGAATATACCTAGGATGGTCAGATATCGTACAAAACCGAGTCAGAATTAGAGCCTAAGTTGAAACAAAAAATTGCGACAGCAGCAGAACTATTTTTTTAGTGCAAATTCTGATGGATTTATTCAACCTTAAAGACTAGATAAAAAAGAACGAATTTAGCATTATGAAGACTCCTGATCAACCTAAGAAAAACCTGATGATTTTGGTAGTAAAGGGGAAGGATAAAAAAAAGTAGAAAACAACTCAAACAAGGTTAAAAAAACAAAATATTTCTTTCTGTGCTTTTGTCAATCTTCTGGCGAATATGAGCTAAACTCCTACACTCTGTTCAAAAGAGGTATACACCGTCTCCAGCACGTGGGGTCCAAAATTGAGTAACAACAACAACCTTCAGCATTTTTTAAGCAGTGTCAGTCTATTTCCAACAGTAGCAGAATGGATCCCTTTCGTGGAGGTTGGCGAACCAATAATGATAACGGTTATAATTATGGAAATTATGGATATGGTTCAAGTCAGAATTTTGGTACTAATAGTTATGGTTTTCTTTGTAGTTTCGAGTATCTCTATTTTTTGTTTTATTGTCCATATAATACTTATAAATTAGACTTTCGCTTATCTTCTTAAGTTTTTCTAGGTTATAGTACCTCTCATTTAGGTATTAGTGTCTTAATTTGTCATCCAATCGTATTTACATTGTTCATTATTTTTTTATTTCATGAAGATATTTTTTTTAATAAGTTTAAACAGATATTAGCTCAAAACACATCACCCTCTCCTACACTTATACCCCTCTAACGCCACCTATCACTTTTTTTTATCCCAACACCACTTGCATCTACTGCTCACCTTCAGCAAATTCCTGTTAAAAAGAAGTAATTAATACCACTACTTATAATTAATTAAAAAGAAGTGGATATAAATTCTCAAACAAAAGAATCACACTGAATTTTGTATTAAATAAAATTTATAAAAAGCAATGAAGAAAAGGAGAGGTAGAGAGAGAGAGAGAGAGAGAGCACCTGATGTTAAGGAAATGAGAGCAATAAATAAAGGGTACTTTGGTGGGGGAATTATAATTAAGACAAACATTCCAATTTGCAAGACATGAATATTTTAATTATTACAATCTTACTGTACTTCAACTTTATTGGCTTCGAAAATCGTGCTTTTTAGAATTTTGTTCTAAATGATGTATTAAAAAAATAATTTTTTATTTAAAAGTATTTTTATATATTTTCTGAATAGGGTGAAATTAAAAATAATTTTAAAAAAATAAAAAATAAAATATTACTAGTGTGAATCAATTTCATATCATTAGTGTGAATCATTGGAAAGATGTAAAACTTTTTGTTAGCTTTTCCAAGCTCTGGTCCTTCAAATTATAACCACAGCAAAGCAACATCATATTCGTCAACTTGTCTTGGGGGTGTTCACATTGCTAATTATCATCATAACTGGTACTTGATTAATAAAATAGAAGTTAAATACTTTATTATACATATTTATATACTAATGACTGATTGATACTTTGATAGAGATAGCTTTGGTTTTTTCTGTCGTTTCTTTAGAAACTTGGCATTAATGATCTTGGTTTAGTTTTCCTTTTTCCTATCAAGCACAATCTGATCATTAAAAGGCACTTCTTCTAGATTTTTTTTCTCTCGAACAGTGCCACCAGTTCATTCTAAAAAAAAAAAGATTATTTAACTTTGTGGCTGTTAAAATAAAAAATATATATATAAAAACGTATCTCGTAATAATTTTAATAATTTACATTATGGAGTAAAAAAATGTATTTCTACAGTTAAAATGTCTTTTTTTTTATGTTGTTGAAACCATGAATTTTTTATATTATTTGAATAAAAACTCAATGCAATTAAAATAAATATATTTCCTTATCCAAAACTCTCTTTTTGTTATTTTTTATTTTAACAAAAATATTTTTTTCTTATAAAAAAAACATGGTTTTTTAAATAAAAACTTATCGTATAGAAATTCTCAACCAAGAAGAAAAAAATATTATGTTTTGATATTCTTATGTGACGTTATGAAAAGTAAGAGAATAATTAACTCAATAAAAAAATACAAAAATTCAAATTTAAGAAAATAACAAAATATATATTATCCTCATCGACTATTCATGTACAATTTTAAAAAAATATTATTTATATTAGTTTTCTAAATAATTATTCAAAAAAAGTGCATATATTACAACAAAAAAGTTTGAATGATTTCTTGAATATCACTTATCTAAATAAAATAAGAATTTATTTTAAAATATATATAAAACAAGAAGTGGAAGCTCGTGTGCCTAACCTTTAAAAATAAATGTCGGTCATTCAAGTAAAAGCCCGCGCGCCTAGCCCATGGAGTTTTAATAAGACAGTGAACAGCGCGTTGCCTGCTACAATAGTCTTCAGCCGCCGCCTAGGCCACCTCTAGTGACCGAACAATCAAGGTTTTTTGTGTTCTTGAAAGGGCAACAGTGGATGCACAGTACCTTCTTGCAATTCTTATTTTTAATTTTAATTATCAAATCACACGGTGCCTTCTTGCAGAGAAAATCCGCAGCCGTACAAGAAGCTTATAGCAGCGGGCAAAAAGAAAAATAAAATAAAAATGGAGTCCCATCAATTAAGCGTAATCAATAATTAAACCCTCGTTATTATTAGGACTGAAATTTAAGAGGGATTACGGCACCGATATAAGAACCCTGTTCTGCTCGACTGGTTGTTTTCTGAATTATTGAACGTGATTAAAGGCTAGATTTGATGTAAGTTTGTCTTGTTTTGTGTAATTGAAAAGAGTACTTAAAATCGAGCCTAATCCTCAGCCACGCACGTCTACACACGGTTGCTTTGGCATGTCCTGACTAGGCCCAGTGACAAGAATTCATCGCCGAGACAGGAACTGAAATGATGGAAAAAGGTGTCGGGAAGAGGACAGTAGAGTGCCTGTTTAACTATATATTTTCGAGGGGCTTTGAATGGGTTAGATAATTCCATCTGTACCCATGCACCTAGCTGCTACACTTCTACCAAAATCCTTGTTACGTATAATTCATTTTTTTGTGAAACGTCACGGCTGACCACTTCACATGCAGCTTGCCAGTCAACTTGCTAGAAAATGTTCGATCCCGTGATGTTCACTCATACAGTACGAATTATACAAGATACAGGCATCGTAATGTGCTCTACTACGAGTCTGTATTTTTTCTTGTAAAAATAATGTTAAGATAAAAATAATATTTATGTATTGTAATTGCCGTTCAAAAAATTAAAAAAAAATAAGTTCAATAAATTTATTTAATTTTAATAAAAAAATAGACAATTAATAAATAAACTCGTAGAGTATCAAAATATCAACTCCAAAAGAAGAAGAGGAGGATAAAGAAGAAAATTGTGTTTTTAATGTTAAAAGTAGAGCATGTGGCAGAGTTATGAATAAAATAAATTGGAAATTGGAGACCGAAACATAACTTTTTATTTTATTTCTGAGAAGATTATTATTATGTACCAAAATGAATAATGATAAACTTGTTCCAAATGTCCTACAAAAAGAGATTATATATATATATATATATATATATATATATATATATAGAGTTTCGAGGGATCATATCCCCTCCCATCCTCTTCTTGGCTCCATCTATGTGTTTGGCTCGCAATCAAGTTGGTTTTATAATTAAAACTATATTTCTCGGTATATGCTACACCGGAGGCCAAGATATTTTTATATATATAAAAAAAATATTCATGGTTATGTAAGTGTGTTTTAAAAAAGTAAAAAAAAAAATACTACTCGAGCCATACACCTAACTGGGCAAAAAAAATCATATAACTTAATTAGATAATAAAAAACTAGGTAACAATAATAAATGGATTAATTTTAATAAAAAAATCATGGAACCTGTAAAAAAAATTAGTTGATGAAACAAAAAAGGTGACGAAGCTAACATTCTAGTCAATTAAATGGGAAAAAAAGTAAAAAGAAAAAAGAAAAGTAAAGAAAGAAATCCGACATGAGCCAACCTAAGTGAGCATGTTGAATATACAATCCATGTAATGAGACTGGGACAGGCCAATATGCAAAAAAAAAAAAAACTTGAAGTCCAGCTCTAACAAATTCAATATAGATTGATGAAATTGAAAAAAAATTAAGAAAAAACAAGTAGCAAACCGGGCAAGTTAACCAAATTCTATGACATAGATCATGCGAATAAGTTAACCCAGTAGAAGAGAAATAAAAAAAAATGATGAAGTTGAATTATAAAACAACCCAACAGTGAAGGACATTCACAAAAATATTATAATAAAAAACCAAGCCAACCTAGTTTATCCCACCAAACTCGTGGTCTAAATGATGGAGCTATGATAAACAAATCAAAAAAATCATGAAGCTCCATATAAAAAAAGTGCATCCTTGAAGGGTGGAATTGATATGAAAGATTAATCATCAGTCAATCTAATGTTAAGGGGTAAAATAAAATAAAAAATTCAATGTAAATTCAATAGAGAATGACAAATAAAAAAAACCAAGATAATCTAGGCCATTTTCAAAACCAATGAAGATTTTTATAGAAAGCAAATAAATAAAAATAACGGAGCCTAATCTCCAATTAAATAAATATCGAAGGATGAAACGAAAAAGAGTATGAGCTTAAAAAAAGGGGAAAACAAACAAACTCAAGCAAGCCTTCTAACTTAGGTTGATCTCAAAAACTCGCAACTCGTAAAATTTTAGACCAAGACTTAACAAGAAGTTCAATTCTCAATCAATTTAATGTTAAAAGATAAAATAGAAAAAAAAACTATCAATTTAAGAAATTTGTCAAAGTAAAAAAAAAAAATAGCAATTAAAATAATGGGGATCAAATTTGATAGGAAAAAAAAACTTCAGGAAGATCAAATTGTAGCTCGTGAAATCCTAAACTCAAACTCAATCAAGAAGCTCAATTTTAGACCTAAGGTGATCTCAAAAACTCGCAACTCGTAAAATTTTAGACCAAGACTTAACAAGAAGTTCAATTCTCAATCAATTTAATGTTATAAGATGAAATATAAAAAAAAACTATCAATTTATGAAATTTGTCAAAGTTAAAAAAATAGCAATTAAAATAATGAGAATCAAATTTGATAGGAAAAAAAAAACTTCAGGAAGATCACTAAACCCAAACTCAATCAAGAAGCTCAATTCCCAACCAATTTAATAGTTAAAAATAAAATCAGAAAAGATATCAATTAAAAAGAATTTCAAAGTAAAAAAAATAATAAAAAATGATGATTAAATATGACAAGAAAAAAAAACCAAAAGATGATGAAATTGTAAAACAAAAAATCAATTTTAAAAACCATACCAAACAAAACAAACTTGCCTTGAGACAACCTGGATTAAGCCATGAAACTCGTGACACAACACATGAGATAGGAAAAAAAATCCATATAATGATAGAATTAAAAAAAATCAATTGTAAAAAAAAACCTAAAAAATATCTTGGTAACCTTTTAAACCCGTGATCTAGGTCATGAGACTAAAATTATCACATAGAAGGCAAACCTGGAAAAATCATGAAGCCAAATTTCCTATTAACAAAATCACGATCAACAAAATATCAATTGATGAAATTGAAAAAGAAAGTTTCAATAAAAAAATATCCAAAGTAAACAAATAGAAATTAAAAGAATAAGAATCAAATTTAAAATAAAAATAAAATAAAATTTTGGAGAGATGCAATTGAAAAACAAATTCAATTAAGAAAAAGAATGGAGACCAAATCTAACAGATAAAAAATCAATGGATGATGAGATTGAAAGAAATTTTAATTCCATGAATTATTTAAAATAAAATAAATAGTAATAAAAGAAATAAAGACCTAATATGAAAGAAATTTTTTTTAAAGGGCTACTTTGAAACTTTGCAGGGTCATGGGCAGAAATCGTCGAGGAGAGAGAAAAGAAAAGAAAAGAAGAAAAGATCATTGATGCCAAACTAAAGGGACTTTGGTCACACGTGCTACCCAGTAATGGAAAGGTTACCTTGAGGATTCAAACACCACAACAAAATATAGCGTTTAATATTAAATTAAACCATAGTGACGATGATGTACGTGCTATCTAAAAAGTACATACACAACCAAGAGCGATTGCTTGAACAACATGCGTCATCTGCTTTACAATATTTTATCTATGATAAAATACCACATTGCCCCTAATACAACTTGACAATTACATAAAACATTGTGAAAAGACCAAGAGCCCCTGGATATAAGATTAAGAAAATTTAAATTTAGGGGCATGAAGTCATTTTACTATGTTATTGAAAGGGGAAAATGCTAAAATACCAAATTACCCTCATTCAACTAAAAAGTTACCAAAAAAATATCATGGAAAGACTAAAGAGCCCTTGAATGCAAGCTTAAGAAAATTAGATATTAAAGACAATGAAGTCATTTTATTGAGCTATTGAAAGGGGAAAATTAAAATAGCCACTGCATGTCAGTTTATTTTTTAAAAAAATGTATTTTAGTCATTTTATTATATAAAAAATAAAAATATCTTATTACTCCACATTTTTTTCTCGTTGAGAAGAGCAAAGTCATAATTTTATATATTGTTCTAATTGAAAATGTTAACGAGTCTGGAACTACCGTAAAAAACAAATTGTTGCATGAGTTTTGGTTTCTTTCAGTATTGTTTTCAAACAAGGATGCTTTCGGAATAATAGGTCAATCATTGTGTTGGTGAATCAAATCACACGCAATTGCTAGCAGCTAGCTCGTTTGGCATTGCTTATCAACTAGCTGTTAAAGGCCTAACCAATCAAGCATGTCCTCGTGTTATTGGAATAAGTTTACAGGGAAGTCTGTCCTTCCTTCCTACAGCATGGCACATGTGGTGGAAGCATTTGGCTCCTCTCGACCAACCCTAAAGAGGTGGTTTTTCCTTGTCTTTTATGAGTTAAATAATGAAATCTCTCGTCCCCCGAGCAGTGACCTTTTATGCCCTCTTTCTAAAGAATCGAAACCCCAGCCGTTGGTTTTGCACTTGCCAAGTTTTATTAATTATTAATGATGGTGGCACAGGCTCTGTTAGCCATTTCGAGAGAGTTCTCTGCGGAAAAGCCCACCTGAAAAGGTTGCTTCGAATTTGGAGAGATCATTCACCATGAAAAAAATAAAAAATAAAAAATAATAAGAATAAGAATCAAATTGTAAAATATAATATATAACAAATTGAAATTAAATGATGAAATTAAAAATAAATTAAACATCTATAAAATGATCAAGAATAAAAAATAAAAATCAGAAGAACAATGATTAAATTTGAAATACTAACAACAAATAGAATCAAGCTGTCATTTTATAGAAAGAAAGAGAAAAGAAGGAAAACAGAGGTACACCGACGATAAACAACCCAACATTGACATGCACCGTCCCAAAAATATGAGAATGTTGTGGCACTTCCAATGACAATGACAATGACAATGACATAATGGTATTTTTAGACCTAGAGAGGCGGTGTGTGGGCGTGGACACCTCCAATATGTTGGCACGTGCCACACACACAATGCATACACCTTCAATTGTCCTAAGCTGACCTGATAATACAAAAAAAAAAACTTTTGTGTAAAGATGAAAAAATCACTTAAGGTCAATTTTAATCTTTTGACTCTCAATGGCATTATAGTTGTCTCACTTTGCGTTTTTTATTTTATTTTCTATGTCTAATCAAATACCAAAGTGCCCATCATCTAACATAATAATTATTAAAAAAACCATTATGAAAGTACCAAATTATTTCTAAATACATCTTGTGAAAAGACTTTAATGCTACTAATAACTAGTTTTAATTTTGTTGGTGCAAAGGGCAAAACCTTCTTTATCCTATTTCAATGAACATTGTTTATGAGTTAGAGTCTATAGTGTTTTCCAAAGCCTGCTAACTTCTGTGAATGATACATTAAATTCTTTAAAATTTATAATAACCAAATAAAACCAATAAAACCGATTGGCTCAGCTGAATAACTTAAATCATGAAAAAGAAAGAAATTACCCAAAATTCTAAACTTTTTATTTTCTTGGGCTTTCTTCAAAGCCCAAAATATCTGAGATAAAAAAAACTCCTGCTTTAGACCACCAAAAAACCACTGCCGATCCTCCTCTCAGTAAACGAAAGATCAAAACTTTCAATCACTTATCAATTCAGCCCAGCACGCCTGGGCCTTCAAGAAAATTTGGAAAGCAACAATAGCAGGATTCATACCTGCGGAGGCGAAAGCCACAAGAGATCAGGACCTCATTATCCACTGCCACACTTGATGAATGACGCCAAAAATGATTTTAGTTAAAAAAAAAAAATTGTTTTAAAAAAGGCACATGACACATGTCGACCAGATAACACCCCAAATTTCAGCCTAGTTGTTGTAAGAAAAAAAAAACAAGAAGAGTTTTTCTATTTTTTACTAAAAATGTTTCTAAAATACCATAAAACCCTCTTCAAATCATATAGTAACTTTAAAATACCCCGCCATCAATTAAAAAAACCAAAAATCAAAGGAATGAAAGATCTTTAAAAATAGTTTAATCTTTTTTTTTTCTAAGATGTTTTAAAAAAATCATTATTTTTAAATTTTTGTTGTCAAATAAAATTTATTGAAACTAAAAATAATGAGTTATTTCACTTAAAAATGTGTCATTCAGCCACTTTCTTTTATTATTGTTTTCAGAAGAGTTCCTCTCTCATCTCTTTAATTCAAGGACTAAAGAGAAAGAAAATTAACTTTTTTATCAGAAAGAAATTGTCACTAATATATGGTGAGTTATATATTTTCTTTGTGCTGTACTTATTAGTCTTCTATATTTAAATATTGTATTTTTATCATAAATTCAAGCTTAATTTCTTCTAACTAGGATATAAAAGGTATAATTTAACCAAAAAAAAGTTTGAATATATGTAAAAAAGATGGTTTATTCTTTATATAAATAGTAAAACTTACCATGCCTAAGTTTGAAAATAAAAGAAAACAAAAGAAAACCACTATTTATATATAGTTTGTGTTTATTTTTGTATTAAAAAAACACTTTTAAGAAGTTTTAATTTTTTTTATAATTTTAGATTATTTTGATATGATAATATTAAAAATAAATTTTAAAAAATAAAAAATATTATTTTTATATATTTTTAAATAAAAAATACTTTAAAAAATAACTATTATTACAATTCTAAACAAAACAGCAACATATATTTTATTTTAAAAACAAAAGAAAGTGTGGTGGTAAATTCATATGAAATTGACCGTGCCTTAGTTGTTTTGTTTTTTTTTTATTATTTACGTGAGGTGTTTGGGCCAGCTTGCGCGCACCATGACTATTCCTCACGGCCCACTGGACATCCTGCAAGCCCAGAAGTAGATAAAACACCACGGAGATGACAGACATGCACATAAAAAATCAAATCCGGAACAGTAACGAAACAAGTCTCACCATGCCTTAGTTGTTTTGTTTAATGTTATAGGTACCATCTCACAAATTAAAAGTCCCGTAGTCTCTAGAGAAGTCTACCAACCTGCTTAAAAAAACTACGTTGCATTCTTCTAAACCATTCATCAACCTCTCTGCACGAAGGAAACTGGTTGGATCGATTGATAATCAAGAAAAACCTGAAAATAAATTGGTTGAAAATGAGAAAAAATAGTGTGTTAATAGGAGGAGGATTAGGTTATTGTTATAAACGATGGATGTCGTCGTCGTCGTCAAGCGAAGGAAGAAAGAGATCCGCGGCAGTGTGGGGTAATGGTGATTACGGAAGATTAGGATACGGAAACTTAGATTCTATGTGGAGACCTAAGCTTATGAATTCCTCTTCCTTTCATAATTCTAATCTCAAATCCATTTCTTGTGGCGGTGCTCACACTCTCTTCTTAACAGGTCCTCTCTCTCTGTCGTTTTACTTCTCTCATTTGACCTGAATTGTGAAGTTTTTTCTCGTTTTGGAGTTGTGTTATTGATCCTTATGGTATTTGGAAATAATTCAGAACTGAATTTTGAATTTTCTTTTGGAGAAATGAGTAAAATTGAACTCGATTAAATTCAATGTATTCAGTTTTTTTTTTTTTAAATTCAATTCTGTAGCTTTATTTAAACGGATAAATGATGAAAAAGAGAAAGTGATTAGATGAAAATATAATTCTATGTAATATGATTTTTAGACATTTTTTTTTCAATTATATCAGCTAGCAATTTTGGAACATGTGGATCTCTTATATATTATAATTTTTTTGTCTGAGTTATATTGTTTTAGTTTAATTGATTGTGAGTAGTTATTGTTGATGATGAATTTGAAGTTGTTAGTGTATCTGGGTAGAGGCTTACAAATTATTGTCCCTCGACAGAAACTGGGCGTGTTTATGCCACCGGTCTTAATGATTTTGGACAGCTCGGCGTATCAAACAACACTACTTATTGTATGGTACAGTATCAGAAACTTTTTTTTTCTTCAATCCTTTCTCCTCTCTGTCTATGCTTCTATCATTAGATGATGTCTTTCCTTCAATCGATACAGGACCTTTAAGATACTCTCGCTGATATTTGCATGTATGAAAAGATAATTTTCGTTGCACTGAACTTGTGATCTTCTCGGAAGTAGAGAAAATATGAAAGTTTGGGGGTTTAAATTGGAGTTCAAGTAACTATTATAGCATCTCACTGTTGGGTTTTGGGATTCCATTACCTTGTAGGGTGAAAGTCTTTTTCCCTCTATGCTCTCATGAGCCCTTAGATCATGTAGAATTACAGTTCATGTAACTATGGCAGGATCATTAGTTTATTGAATTTGTGCTGTTTGCTGTCTGTTTTAAGTTGTCCAGAGGGTTATCCAATTGTACCTTTAGAGCAAGGAGTCATGTTCCTCTACCTTGGCACCAGAACATCGACCTTTGTCCATGAGTATTATGACTTCTTAAGCAACTATTCAACATGGACGACAGGCAATGGGATCAAGTATATGATAGGTCTTTTTTGTCTCTTTGCTACATCATGGTGTGATTTCATTAACATGCAAGTTGGTGATAAATGGTGTGAAAAGGAAAAGGTTGGGTATCTTCAATCAATCACCGTAAACCATGTATGGCCATATAACTACAAAATGTACGAAGAGTGAAAGAGCTATCAGATCACAGGTAGCACTCGATGTGCTAGGAGGACCTTACCATAAGAGTGCTTAGAATATGAAGCTGATGGCCCCAACCTGCCATAAAGAAAATTGCAGAGAAAAGACAGTAAGAAAATACGATGCTTCTAATAGAGAGTGGAAATATTCTTTATTTATACGTCTTAAGCGGCTGGTGTAGTGGATTGCATGTTTATTTGGAGTTTGGACTAGCATGTGGTGGTCCCTTACGCACCTAACTCTCTGGGGCAGGAGACTTGTATAATAAGATGTGGTAGTTAGCGATTTGCTCAACATTTGGTGCCATTTATGGTTTTTTTTCCTGATAACATGTTTCATGCTGATCCATTTGGAGAATTTCTGAGAGACCTATTTAACGTCAATGAGAATCTGTTACCTATCCAAAGCAACTAGTAAAGACACCTAAACTTAGCCTTAACTTTTGTTAGATGGAGCTGCCCGCGCAAATCATCTTATCTTTACCTTATCTGATCCATTTTTGTTTGAAATTTTTATAAACGAAAACTTTTTTATAAATCAAATGAAGTCATTTTCAGTCTATCTCTTGCCCTCTTGTCCTGTCAACTTCATAACGATGACCTGTTCATGGGGGCATCTGCTCATCTATAGCAGAGCCATTTTAAACGATGTTCTCTCATTTTTCTTGAGAGGTGTTTGGAACTCAGCTTTGGAAGCAACTCATTCATGAAACTGGATGTTATCAGCTTTGGAAGAAACTTGATTGGACTTAATTGGAAGCAACTCATTTTTCTTGAGAGCCATTTTAAATAAAAATAGGTCTTATAAGTCTCTATCTCCAAATAAGTAATATACATTCTTATGAAAATTCTCTGTTGTGAATTGTGCTGATAAATGGTACTTTAGTGTCTTCTATTAATCTATGATTGATTGGACTGTTTTCAAAATTGTCAATGGAGCAGTTCTTTTGTATTATACATGTGCCTCACAATTGCAGGAGCCACTTGAAGTTTCTGGTCTCAAAAAGGAAATTGTGCAAATTTCAGCTGGTTATCATCACTCATGTGCTATTACAGGTTTGTGGGTGGTTATAGCATTCTTGTGGAGCTGGATGAATGTTGCTTCCAAGTGATTCTTGAAACAAAAACCAATCATATTTTTTAGGAATTTACCTATAAGAGCCATATTTCATTTCCTATCACACTGGTGTTTCTATACTTGCTTGTTTTAGTCACTTTCTGAGTTCAAAGATTTACTCACTCAACTTATAGTTCTTCTTCTTCTTCTTCTTTTCAATGGGAACTGGGAAAAGAGGGGAGGGAAGGTTTGAAGGGATCATGTACCTTGGAATTGGAAGAGGGGATAAAAGTGCCAGCTCATGGATTTTATTTTGGTTCTTCTGCTTATTGGCTGTATTATATGCTTTCTGTGACTGTATATCTTATTCCATTCTATGACAATAAATACCATTTCCTGTAGTGGATGGAGAGCTCTATACGTGGGGAAAGAACTCAAATGGACAGCTGGGTCTTGGAAAAAGTAAAAACTAAACTTGTACTGTGTTAAATATATAGGTGACATCATTGTGATTGCCTAGCTTCTCTTATTGAAGTTCCTCCCTTTAATCTTTTACTTGTTTGAAACAAAAACTCAAGGCCTAGTTACTTTGTACTTATGTTTTTCACTGATATGCAGAGGCTGAAAACGTAGTCCCTGTACCAACAAAAGTAGAATGTTTGAGCGGAATCAACATTAAAATGGTAGCTTTGGCTTCAGAGCACTCAATTGCAGTTACTGGTCTGTAGAAGGAAAATCTTACAGTGATTTTTTCCCCTCCTTGTTATCACTCACTGGTTCCTGTGACTATAGGAAAGTGGTGTGGTCTAAACAGTGTTTTGTGTTGATTGTTGCTTATATTCATCAGATGGAGGTCAGGCCTTGAGTTGGGGAGGAGGAGGATCTGGGCGACTTGGTCATGGCCATCAATCAAGTCTTTTGGGGTTTTTTAGAAGCAGCAGGTTGAATTTGATTATTGCTAGCTCTTTAGTTGTTTTATGTGAAACTCAGTTCATTTTCTTTCCTCTTAAATCCAAAGGACTATCCCTTTCTAATATTGGAATATGATGACTTACTGATTGTGTCAAAAGTTATGAACGCAATATAAATGTGTACCTGTGGTTTGTGGGATAATATTGCTGTAGTACTTCTGTATCTTATTTTAAGGTCACAAATCATCCTGGGTGGCAAGAATTCCATGCCGCCAATGGGGCATGAATTCATTTCCACCATTGATCAACTGGGGCCCACATCAAGGGTAGGCATGAATTTGTTTACCATTCAGGCTACAAATCGTTTCCCTAAGATTGTAGTTTAGTTTGCTTATTAAAGTATGCTAGGGCTATGCTCTCTGTTTTTATTCTTTCGCCAGTCCAATTCTCGCTAGAAACAAGCTTTTAAACTGTGTTTTGAATATTTAGCCCAATGTGCTTAAATTATATATTCCACGGTCTGTAGAGAAGCAGCATGGTCAATAGATGCCATTTGACTAGAAAGGCATGAGCATCCACAAACACACACACATCAATCACTGGTTTGTTTAAGAATGGCCTTATCCATATTTTGTGTTATGTATCTTTAGTGTGTTAATAGGGTTATAGCTCTAACCTAGCAACTGAGTTGGGAAGAGATGAACTCAATGTGTACCAAGCCTGGCATCAATTATTCAAATCGACCTATATTTGTGTAAAAGGGGATTTGTTTGAGCAACTTCCATGGTTGGTACCTGATGCTACACGCACATAAATTGAGGAATCTAGCATTTGTATAAGGTGCCTCAAGATGTGTCTATGTGTGTTGGGATTCTATGGGCCTTCTGAAATTGATTCTGCTAGCCAGCCATGTCTTTCCATTTGTTTATTATGTATTTTAACATATTTCTATATATTTTTTATTATTTTGCAGTGAATATACACCTAGACACATTAAGAAACTTGAAGGGGTTAAGGTATTTTACAGATAAGATTTCAATTGTTGATTGATAATGTCATCTCTGGAATGGAAGTTCATTTCCATCATTAATCGTTGTCTCATGGCTACAGTGCGAATGGATTTGTAGGTTAAAAACATTGCTGCCGGCTTGCTTCATTCAGCCTGCATTGATGGTATTGAGCTTCTTCTCTATGATTTTTTTTTCTCTGTGTTCATATAAGGCTGATGCTATGTAGATTTACTTTTAACATCTCTAGCTTGTGTGAATTTTTAATATTGCAGAGAACGGCTCTGTCTACATTTTTGGTGAAAAAGCAGTAGATAAACTGGTCAGTGCTAGAATTGGTGTTTACATTGGTTGTAAGCAATCATTTTCTGATTTTGTTGACTTCTATATGTATCTTATATTAATAATCTATCTGCTGGAAATGATTTCTTTTGAGAAAATTTTGTAGGCTTTTGGAGATGCGAACAACACAACGACGCCATCTATGATAGGCAAATTGCCTTATTCTCAAGAAGTAGCATGTGGTGGCTATCACACATGTGTTATAACTAGTAATTTCTTGGTTTCTTTATAGTATTTGTATTTCATATTCACATATTTTTGTGCCTATCTGTTTGTGTGCTTGAATGTATAGGTGTATAAATATCAGTGCTGTCATTTCACATTATGGTATAGGAGATGGGAATATGAAGAGATTTGAGGAACAGGGATGTGCTGAAAATAAAAATCCTAACAGTATCAAAATAAGCTGATTAGTTATTTTTATACTCTGTTTTCACTCCCCCCCCCCAAGATTGATGGTCTTGAGACAGGAAGTTGGGAAGGACACTAATGGTCAGAAAGAAATGGTGAACGAATGGAATATACCAGGCTGTTTCAAAGGGATGCTAATTGTCAGAAAGAATAATTTTATTAAAGATATGGAGGATAAAGGTGGTCATTTATCAGGAAGCTTGATTTCATAATGATGGAATTGCTCGCTTTTGTAGGTTTTGTCTTAGCATGAAGATATTTCTAGATCTATGATTGAAGAACCGATTAACTGTTCTGTTTCCAATAAAACATATATATTTGGAGATATATTTTGAGTTAGAAGTCACGAAAGTAGCTTTGGTCCAAAGGTTCGCTGTGCTTTTGTTCTAATTGTTTGGGACATTGTAAGGGAATCGATGCAGGTCGTCATTGGTAAATTTCATGAATATTTTGCCAGTTGGCATGTCAGGAGGATTGTCAATCCCTAGTTTCATCAATCTGATCCTAAAAGGATGGTATGGATAAATTGGACTTTAGAACACTAGCCTGATGTTGGTTTATGTAAATCTTCTTGATTTTTTGTTTAGAGACCTGTTGAGAAGTGCCTAAGCTACATTCATCTTCACTGACCCATACAAGGGATTGTCTTTATACCCATTGGTTCCAGTGACTAGATTTTAGAAAAAAATTGATCTCTCACACACGCAACCACAACAGCAGCACACTTAACAACAACAACAACACACACACACACACACACATGTATATGCTTATGATTAGTGTAATCTAACATGTTTCCTTTCACTACCTTGTCATAGGTGGTGGTGAACTATACACTTGGGGCTCAAATGAAAATGGTTGTCTTGGCAACGGGTATCTATATTCCCTCAATCTTGAAGTTTAGGCTTCAGCTTGATCCATTAATGTCGATGTTGTTCACAGTAGGATTACAGATGAAAGTTTTGTTTGTTGAACACTGACATGTTTTTTTGGATAAAATATGTTTGGTTGACAGTTCTATTGATGCCTTGCATATTCCGGAGCGAGTTGAAGGCCCTTTTTTGAGATCTCCTGTTGAAAAGGTTTATATACTGCTGTTTCTTGGACAAATATGTTATAGGGCTATCTTGTTACATTCTGATTCAGAAATTAATTTAAAGGGTGTTACTTTGACTTGTGCTCTGTTTCCAAGTAGGGATATGGCATTCCTAACATAAATGATTGATTAGATTCTTGTTTTGATTGTTTTGTGATACACAGGTATCTTGTGGTTGGAAGCATACAGCAGCGATTTCAGGTACTCTATATTTTAGTTTGAAATTTAAATGTAAAGCTGTAGTTTCAGATATAGATTTCTAACTTTGCTAGCATGGTAATAAGGATTTTCTTTTCTGTTGGCAAGTTGTAATGATATATACTGTTGGGTTTCCAAAAATCTAAGCCGTGGTGGAAACGGTAATTTAAAATTTTTTTAAGGGTCCAAGAATTTTGTTAGACAATCTAAAGGTCGTTTGAGTAAAGATTATTTAAAAATCAGATTTTTTTTCTAATCTTTCTTTTCTCTACCCTATTTATCTATATGGAGTGTATAATATGTTATGTATCATAACTTACAAAAAATATGAGGCATAACATTCTATTTAGAAGGAAAACTTAATGACCCTATAAATGATAAAATATTATTTTGTCCCCTAAAAAATATCACATTTATTATTATTTCAGAATAGTTTTAAAAAATTTATTCAATCATATCTTTACTTGATTTTTCCAGGTCTAAGAATTGTAATTCTTTATATTAATTACATTTCAGTCATTAATCTCTAAAACTTATTCACAATTAAGTCACAAATTAATTATTTCAATTTAATTTTTTATCAATAGTTTTTAATATATGTGACTAATTAAGTTTTTAATAAGTTGAGTCAAATATAAATCATAATTTTAAATAAATTAGGATTAAATAAATTAAAAAATTTAATTTATTATCAATTTAACAATTGATTGATGTATATTTGAAGATCAAGTGCACCGCTAGCAATGTGTTATGATTCTCAAATATTAAAAAAGTAAAAAATGATTTGATTTAACTTTTCACCAAGCAGTTTCTCAGTATAATTTTTTTTTTTTTTTATCAAGAATATTTTGATATAGTCATTATAACATTGAGTTTGTTTTGTCTATTATCATATTTGTTTTCAACATTATAGTCATTGATTATTTGAATAAGATTTGAAACTTCACCTTGCACATGGATTTTATAATCAATATTATTTGAGAATATATGCAATATTTTTTCTAATTTACCTAGGGCGATAATCATTTCTTAATCACTCAAATACATTCATATAGTTCATGTTATATTTAATATATATGTGCTTGTTACTCCTTATTAAAACATGTAATCAAGATTAAAACGTAATATTTTCTATATAAAATAATTTAGTGATCTCAAATTTAAGGATTACTTACACAATTATCATGTAAATATTTTCATAGATACGCATGATCTCTCATATGAACTCTTCATACGATTCATGCGAGTCAGTTTAGTGTACATGTCATCTGTTAAGCACTTATATATTAGTTCCAGATATCCCTTATACCTCAACTTATAAACTTATAAGAACAATTATTTTTTATATATATAAAAAAACTTAATATGTATCAGTTTTAACTGTTTTAATTAATGTCTAGTCTTAATAAAGCATTGACTAAGAACATTTAAGAATAATATTTTGATACATTAGGAATCTTATAATTATAATTACTTTATAATTTTTTTTGTAAAATATTTTGTGCCAAAAACTTTATCTTTACTTTTTTATATTAGATTTATTAATTAAACATAAATTAATATTAAAAAAAATATTATTAATAATAAATATATTTTTATATAAATAAAATTAGTGTGTTCACTGACTATAAAACATATACACTTACATATTCATGCTATCATTATATTTGTTGAAAAAGACAGAAGATATGGTTACGCTGTTTGATGTGAAAGCAATGTAAAATATCTTGTATAAGCTGCCTCCCACGCTGGCCACCAAAAACATTTCCTTGATTGATCTATTATCTATTTTGTAGATAGAGCAAAATGTTCTCTTACGAAACTAGAATTTAGCTTGGTGTTGAATTTGTATTACATTTATAGTTACTGCACATACTGTTTTGGTAAGTGGATGTGGTTGATATTGTGATAGTTTTTGTGGTTGCAATTAAATAAAATAGATTTTAAAAAAATATTTTTAGTTATGATTTTTTAAAAAATTGATATTAAAAAATATGTTAGGTTAAAATTATTATGAGATAAATTTTTACATTAAAAATAAATAAAAAAATAGATCTATGAATAAAAAATAGGTTATTTTAATTTCTATAAAATCAAGATTTGAAATGCAAGTGAAATCCGGTGTAAAAGTAGAAGTCATTTGACTAATCAAATGATTTTTTCTATGTGGTTGGCACAAAATAGAAGCTATCACAATATCAAATTTTAATTAACCTAATGATTTTTTTTATGTGGTTGACACAATAAAAATTATTACAATATTAAACGGTATCATAGATTGATCCATCTTCAATTGGTTTTAAGGTAAAAAACAAGGCGTGGTGATGAAAAATTGTGAAAAATAACCGTGTAGTGGAAGTTTTTTTTCCATTTTGTTCAAATGATTAGCTCTCTTCTTGAAGTACATAATTTTTCTTTTTTTATGCCATGCACAATGCATTGTATTGTGTAAAATAATTCTTTGCTTATGATTACTTGAATCAAATAGCTGAGTTTAATTATTAACCTTAACCTTCAGAAGGCAATGTGTTTACCTGGGGCTGGGGAGGTTCACATGGAACATTTTCTGAAGATGGACTTTCTTCTGGTGGACAATTGGTTTGCTTTCTCTTCTCCTGTATACTATGAAATTACCTTCTTCCAATGAGTCATGTGCGATGCTTGAAAACATCATTTTAAATATCAACGCCTCAGCATGTAGTAAAAACAGATTTTTGTTTCTTTTTGAGAAAAAAGAAAACAGATATTTGCATTACCATTAATTTTTTTTCAGTAGCCCGCGATGGCCATGGTAAGTAATAGATGATCAACAATGATACTTGAAATCATCACGCAATAGATAGCCAATGGTAATTGAGCCTACAGTAAGTTCCAAGGTTGAAAACATTTCTGGATAAACAAGTCAGAGTATTATTTTTAATTCCCCATTACAATCTTATCCTTGTTGTGAAATGATTAATCTTGTCCACTATACCAATAATATTAGATGCTAACATATAGTTCATGAGCCTGCACCATTAAATGCTTGTCACTTTTACTTGATATGAGACACTAACTTTTAGTTTATTTTTATGATATTATGATAAATGCATTATTGGATTTTATATGGTAACATCAAAGTTCTATCCTGCGTGTTTTTCTGCTATTGTGAAAATACTGAAAATGACTTCAAAATGTTAATTCAAAACAAACACAAAATGTTCATCAATTCATTTGACCTTTAGAATATGATTGGTTTGCTGTGTTGAAGCACACCTTGCATTTTTTTGTTATTATCTCTGTAAATTCATTGTTATTGTGCTTCTTCTGCGCATTCATATTCGTCTTTACGAGTTACGAGCATAGGATATTGCATACAGGGTCATGGGGATGATTTTGACTACGTAAATCCTACATTGGTTGCCTTTGAGAAGAAAATGAAAGCATTGGAAGTGTCATGTGGGTTTAATCACACAGGTGCCATACTTGAAAGTGTTGATGCTTAAGCCATGGTTACGGTTCTTCAGTGAATGGAAGCGGTTTTGAGTTTTTACTGTTATTTCATTCATTATTTGGCTTTAACATATTCAAATGCCAATTAAATAATCATCAGTCATCAACTCCGAGACTATCTGTTCATACTCCGAACTCCAGAACGGTGCACTGTACATGATGAGCTCAATGTAACCTGTATACCCTTGCATTTACTAAAAGTAAACTATTACAGTACGAAAACCTAAAATAGGTGGGAAAACCACTGTATAAATGTATTTTATTATGGATTGTAATAGTAAATTGGTGATTCTATTCTTAAAAAAATCACATAAAACTGTCTTTCAAGAGTAAAATGGTTTTTTTTTCTAGGTTCTTTTGTCATTCTAAAATTGTTGAAGGATAACTTAGTTTTTTCATTTTTGTTTTTGGCACACTAGGGATGTTTTTGAATTTTTTTTTTACCATGCACAATGTAATTACTATATTGCCTTTGCAATAAAAAAAATTTAGGCTGGTTTTAGGGGCATATTTGTCATTTCATATATATATATTTAGCAATAATCATATGGTTCCGAGGGAGATTTGGTAATTTAATTAATAAAAAAAAGTTATTAGCATGTTTGTGGAAGACGTCAGTAAGCGAGCCACCATGTCGTCTTTGGATAGTGTGTGTGTGGTGGCTCATAACAGGACCCAAAGAATCCACGTGCTCATGTCTCCTCTAATAGTGGGACCCACTCCACAGCTAACGTCACCTATTCTCTCCCCACATTGTTCTGGGATCATAGAATCCGAGCCGTTGATTACCTGGATTTTTGACCTGTACTTTGATTTAAGATAAAAATATTATTTTATTTCGTTATACTTTCTTTGTTTCCTCGTTTTTCGGGCAGTTGTTTCCCTCGGTACCCTACCTTAGGCTTCCGCTGACACCGACATGTCGGGTTTTATGGAGGTATTCCTCTAGCCGTCAGATCTTGAAGTTGAACGAATAGGATTTTATATTCCTGGCAACTCCGTCTTTGCAATGACGTGTTTCTTGGAAGAAACTGTTTCAGGTATCTGCTTTGCCCTAAATAAAAACTTGTGAATATTTTCTTTTCTTTTTCCTTGGTAATATATTCCGTGCTAATTAATAAATACAGCGTAAAAAGGTACATTAATCTAATAGTCAGTCAACGACTCGAGCAATTTATCTGTGGTGACTAACCTATCAAAAAAACGTTTTGACTGATTCAGTGAAAGTGCGGAAAAAATTATATTTTAAAATGTTTTTTTTGTTTAAAAATATTTTTTATTATTATTTTTAAAAATTAATTTTTAATATCAATATATCAAAATAATGTAAAAAAATATTTGAAGCTAAATTTTTTTTAAAAGCATGATTGAATTGCAATACCAAATATCATCTAAAACCCTTTTTTTTTATCTAATAACTTTGTTAGAGGAAATTATGGTTTGTACCAAAATGCAATAAATAGTAGTTTTTTCAAAACCATGTTTGCAAATGCATTGAGTTTTTAAAATCCTGATTTAACTAACTTAATAACTTTTTAAAAGAAATTTCTTCCAAATTCTATGATTAATCAAACCTTGGCATGATTTTAATCCATTTACATTTATGTAAGAAAGTAAAAGGGTGATATGGTGTCTTATAATTAATAATGATTTAAGATGAGGATGAAAACATTGCAAGTCAGGAACCTAAAGTGTTATAAAAATAGTTTGGATGAGAAATGGAAGGGATCAAATGATAGCAAATTAATGTGTATTTCTAAATGAAAGCATAGAAGTAGATTGGTAGTGGTCTAGTTTATATATTAATTTATTCTCAGCATGGTAGTACTTCAAATAGTGATCATTCAATAACCCAATTAATTATACCATCCTTCAATTTCTGTATTTAGTGGTATAAGAGGAAAAAACAAATGTGGCTTGGGGTCATTGTAAGAGAATCTCATGGACCAAGTGTAGGATGTAAAAAAACAAAATTAGTATGCTTAAAATGTGGTAAAGCTTTCGTAGGTGTTGGCATTAATCAATTCAAGTAGCATTTAGTAAGAACTAAAAGAGAAATGGAACAATGCCGCAAATATCCTCTTGATGTTCATCATCAAATGCTTTTGAAACTTCAAGAAATATTGAGAAGAAAAAAAGAGTTACATAAATACAAGAAAATTTCAATCATTATAATGCATAACAGTTAAAGAATGAAGAGTTGATGATTACATAGTTAAATGGTGGTGGTGATTGTGGTGATGGTGGTTGTAAAAGGAAGATGTTAGCACCGAAGAATATCATAAAAGGAAAACAATTGGACACAAGTTTTGGAAAACATAAGGAAGTTGCAACAATAGATGTAAAAAGAAGATGTTTAGGACAACTCATGGTGTTCAAAAGTTGGCAAAATAAAGAAATAGTTGAATAATGTGATCTTGCTATGACAAAATGGATGATTGATGCAAGTCTACCATTAATGCAATTAACTTTGTTTATCATCAGCATGCTATAAACGTTATAACAACTATGAGTCATGGTTTTAAAAGACCAAACTTCTATGCTCTTCGTGGTTATTATTTGGCAAAGGCGATTGATGAAGTTAAGTTTTATGTGGAGAGTTATTAAGAAACTTGAAAGAAAACCGGTTGCACACTAATGATTAATGGATGAACAGATCAAAGAAAAAGACTTTAATTAACTTATTAGCTTATTGTCCTAAAGGAACTATTTTTTTGAAATCTGTTGATGCATCAGAGGCCTCAAAGATCGTTGGATTGTTGTATAAGTTATTTAGAGAGATGATTTTGTATATTAAACCTAAAAACATTGTGCATATGGTAATTGAAAATGCTTCTAATTAAGTTGTTACTGTTAAGTTATTGATGGAAAAATTTTCTTTAATACTTTGGTCTCATTATGCTGCTCATTGCACTACCCTCATACTTCAATTGATTAATGCATTCATGTGTGTTGCATTGGTTTTTAATGTGCTTTTACATCAAATTTGAACTATAATGTTATGAAATCTTTGTGATAAAATATATGGGATTTAAAATTGTAACATGTTAATTGATTTGCCTTGTAAACTTATAAATTGTTTAGTTACTTTTGTTAAATTATGTTGAAGCATTTTTCAATTAATTGCTTTAGATGACATGCTATTCTTCTTCTTTTTTTCGTTAAACATTAACAAAGAGGATTGGTTGAAAGGATTTGTATTATTTATCTTTTTTTCTAATGGGATCTAAACACGAGGGGATACTAAAGAGATTTATAATAGATTTATTTATTTATTTTTCTAATTAACTTGAGTCAACTTAAATGATTCATGACCCGACTTTTTAATCATATCAACTCTCGAATGCTCTGGGTTTAATAAATATGATATAAACTAAACTTGGAACACAACTCATATTTATTTATTTATTGAAGACTTTTTGATAATAGTGTTTCAAAAACCCTTTCCTACTTTCTCTGCTACAAGTCAGAACTCTATATGGGTTAGGGTTTCTACACAGTGGAGAAAGGATATGTGCGTGAGTTGAGGGGAATGTTGGCTGGCTCGAAGCTTAAGCAAAGAGTTTTCTCTCAAGAAACAACTGTTAAGGCTTCGGACCAGGCTTCATTCCCCTCGACCAATAAACTTGTGTGTGCATTTTATGCGAAAATTCGGTTCTTCTTTTGGATCTTTTTTTTTTTTTTTCACATAAGAGATGAAGCATGAGTTCATCTCTGAGGGTAAGGTTGAGAGGAACGTCAATTGTCTGGATCGAGGTCATGGAGGCCACGATTATACATAAGTGGCATTATCTGATGACAGCCCAGATAATCGATGCACCTGTCTTGAACCTAAATGATTCTCGGACCAGGCTCCATTCCTTCCAACCAATATCATTTGCTACAATTTCTTTGCTTTTCATCTCATGATTCTCCTAGCTAGCTGGCTGCAATTCTCAATATCAACATCTGGTAAAGTTCTCTCTCTTTTAGTTTTACTTGTTTATTCTTCTCTCTCGATGGTTGTAATTATGAATATATATGAATCTGAAGGTCTAAGTAAGTTGCTTTTTTTTGTCTTCTGATGAGTATCTCTATGTTTATATTGTCTCTGGGACAGGGTCGCTAGCTTTTCTTTCAAGTTCCATATTCTCAGTTACGTGAGGATCAGTAGTATTTCACAATTGTTTCCCTACATGGATGAGTATAGCATCTCTCTCTCTCTCTCTCTCTCTCTCTCTCTCTCTCTCTCTCTCTCTCTCTCTCTCTCTCTCTCTCTCTCTCAGAAAATCACATAAAAGAAACACATAAACAGATAATCACTCAGTTTCTTGATTATTCCTTACTTAAAATGATATATTAGAGAGATTAATAAAAACCATTTTATCTTAGATCTACTGCATGGTATCTAGCTAGCCTTGAATGGTTACATTTGACGAGACAATATAGCATGTGCAATTGTTTAAGGCAATATTTGACGTGGTTTTGAAAAAAATTTAAAATTTTTCAGTTTCAAATTAATTTTTTAATTGTTTTGATGTAAAAAATAAATTTTAAAAAATAAAAAATATATATTATTTTAATATATTTTCAAATAAAAAATAATTTACAAAATAACATTTAACACATTTTCAAACCCACTTTACCTTGCTAAAAGCATATAATCTCTTTTGTAGTGTCCAGAGGACAACCTCTCTGTAACCTCGTTTTTAATACCTTTACGGCTTTACCTTTCAGATCTTTAAGGCAAGGGATATGGTAGAAACCTTCAGGTAAAGACTACATCTCTGCTTCTCTTTCTGAGCTAATTTTTACTTTCTCATGCAAACCATTGTATCAGATTAAAAACAAGTCTTTATAAACTGGTTAAAACATTTAATCAGTTGCCCTAAATAGCCCATGATTATATAGCATTCAAATGAGTATTTTAATATAGAAAGAGAAGAGTACAAATGAGAGAGAAAAATATTTTAAAAAAAAGTCTTAAAGTATATTAAAATTCTGATAACGATGATATTAGTATTATTATAAAAATTTTAATAAGATAAATTCAATATCATTGTCATCCACTTATTACTTTCAGATAATTTATATAAACAACTTTAATCACTTTTAATGATATTTCTTTGTATCGTGTTGAAAATTTTTAATAATATTAATATTGTTATCATGAGACTTTTGATGTGTTTATAATATTTTTTTTTCTCTCCTCTATAATTTGTGAATACCATTAATGGTATCAATTACAAGCTAGATATTCAAGATAAAATTGATTAATATGTAATAATTTTGTTATATAACATTTATTAAATATTATTAATGATATTATAAATGATAAGTTTTAATTATTTTGTAATGTATTTATTAGGTCCATTATTTTGTAATGTTTTATCGCTGACTGAGTTGGAAGAAAGCTAACGGGTTATTGCTGGTTAATTTTAGGTTTGGAGCTGAGGCCGAGAGAAACTAGCTCGGGTATGGAGGAGAAAAGATGAGGGAGCTGTTGGTGTTGATAATGACCAACGGTGATGGGGGTGTGATGTTGGTCGCTGCTTGCGATGTTTGCCTGATGACTCTGGTTTGTAAGGGCTACTGTAGCAACGATCGACAACGAGATCAGGTGGATGGATTTTAGGAGGAGATCAGGTTTGTTTGAGGGACCGTTTATGTCGGGTTGAAAGGAAGGAGGAGGATGCAAGGCAGCTATGGGTTCTCAGCTGATTTGATGGCGATGGCTAGCTCGTCTGACCAGGATGATTTTGGGCTAGTGGGTTGGGGCGGCTGGTTTCGGTGCTGTGGAGGGAGAACTGGGAGAGGATAGATAGGTATTTTTATCTTTTCAGGGTTTTAGCTAGCTACTGAAGTACCCTATATATCAACTTTCATTCTTCTGCCGAGATGATTAATGATTTTAAAAAACTCCTGTTGAAAACGTTGTTCGAAACGGACACCGTCAGACAGGTGCTCATGAAAAAAAGCAGTATGAACTATAGAAAAAGAAAATAGAGAATATGGATGAAAGGAATGAAGCTTTTTATGACAAGGAAGCTTGTGAATTTGAAACATAGATAGAAGGGGCCTGTACTTTAACACTCGAGTGACTCTCAACGTTTGATCAATCGAAGTGATAGCCATGAAATAATGCAGAAGGGTTGGTAAAGAAGTCTCGTGTTATTTTTACCGAAGAGATGGTTCTCACGTATGAAGGAATACCGACTAAAGAACATGGGATTGTTATTGGGCCAATAAGTGGTAATTATCATGTTATTTAACCGAAGCGAAGCTAGAAACGACAACGGTGTCGGTTCACCAGTTCAATGGTCTAGCCATGGTTCATCGGCTCAATACCTAGAAAGAGTGTGTGTGTATTATCAAGTGACAGGAGACGTGGTGAAATCTGTCATATATCCAGCAATTTCCATGTTAAATTAACCCATCTTTCTGGTGAGTTATTTCCTCTCTTGCCGAGTAAAATAAAATGAGATTTCGATAATCGTAAAGGAAAAATTCAAAAGACAAATGTTTCTATATGGTATAATTTCTGTTTGTAATATGTATGGGGTGTGTGTGTGTGTGTGTATCACAATAGGCACAAAACTCTCATTTACAATCTCTCATAGCATTCATTTACAAGGATCCTATGTCAGCTGGCTTGCTGGCGTCTCGTGGGGCTGTCAGTCTCACTTTCGGGTTTCCAATTGCTTCTACAAAAGAGTTCAGTAAAAAAAGGAAAGATCCCGTTATGGTCAAAATGAGTGACCCAAAAAAAAAATTAAGGAAAGAAAAAAGGATGTGAAAGTGGCATTCCCTCCATGGTCAAAGTGCATGGTCCAGAAAGGAATGCGAGGAAGGACACGCAATATGTTAGTGGGACAAAAAGCGAGAAAATTAGCAGGCAAAAAGAGGGGGGGTTTAGAAATTGGAATCTAGGATAGATTGAGAGCCAGTTGCTGCAGAAGTAATTTCTTCTGAGATGCATTGATGACTCCTTTGCACTCAGCATCTGCCAAAACCTCTGTCATAATGGCAGCTGCGTGGCCTCTGGGCTCCTCAGAGGCTCTCCTCAACATGAACACCTGAAACATACCAAAAATCCATGAATTATAGTTAGAAAGGTTCAGATGAAAATAAATGATTGATAAAACACTAGAATGGTAACAACATGCTAAATACACATTCAAAGTGAAATCCCTTCTAATCCTGAACATCCTCAGCTAATCAAATATAAAAAAGGATGAATAATTTTGTTGCACCATTAGCAATAAGGATATATTTGTGGCAGCTAGCATCGGTTTCAGTTAATTCCAATGCACATTGCACAATGCGGCTGGAACACCAACTTCCCAATTTTACAGAGGAGAAAAAATGAGGAACACTTGTACCGCATCAATAGTATAAGAGATGAAAATACAGGGGATAGAATCGTAAATATCGCCTCCCTAAACATCATTTTGTGAATGCATATCATTGTTAATCATCAACATAATATTACGTGTCAAAGGAAAATAGTTTGCTTTACTAGCTTTTCTCCGCTAATTCTGCTTGTGGCCAAGGGATTGACAATGTTCCTCCACAATCTCTACTAGAATAGTATACAAACACACATCTCCAATTAAATTAAGTAGTTTCCAAAAGGTAAAGCCTGTGTTTATAGTGAAGATGATGAAAGTGCTAGAGATAAGGAATGAAAGAAATGATATTGAAATGAAATGCAGCATCAAGTAAACTAAAGAGAAAGAAGCAATGGAAGAATATTTTGGAAGTCTTTTCTGAAACCATGAAGACAATATATAAAGATTTACACCATCATATGAGGATTGCTTTTTGTTGAATGTTTTTTTGTATATGCTTTCTACAAAATTGAGGTTGTGCGTCTATATGGTTTATTCTGATGACTTGTGCACAAAGTTGGACTCCATTTTTCTTTCCAGTTGCTGTTTGCCTTCTCCCTTTGCTTCTTGTATTTTTTGGCTTCCTCCTATTTATATATCCTATTTGTTCTAATTCTCAACTCATATACTTGATCTTAATTTCTTAGTCATAGTTACACTAAATAATCTTTACTCTTATTCATGTACTGGGGTTCATGAACTTCATCGACAGTCTAGGAAGATCATAAAAATGATTCTAAATCAGTATATTATATTTCATCATTTTTAATTCAGTAATCTTTCACAAAGAAAGAAACATTTCTTCCATAGTTGAACTTCTGGAGTTACTAGGGAACGGATCAAGTTTCTCCTTTATTCACCTCAAGATTATCAGTATGACTTGCATAGTGATTAGGGAGGGATCAGTATCTGGAAGTTCAAATGATGGGGTGCTGTGTCTGGTGTTTCCAACGTTAAAGGATCATTCAAGTAAAAATGCAAACACATGAGCTATGAGATTAGGTGTGCAATGGAAAAGCAGGGATCCATCAGCCAAGCCTCTTGTGTGAGAATCAAGTGCATTATAAGAGACAAGGAATATAATACCTGTTCATCATGCGTTATTTCTAAGCAACCAGGTTGATGGATGAATGGTTCCCCATCTATCTGAACTGGGAAAGCACTTGAAGCATGTATTTTGATGGCCTTCCCTTGTGCTAGCCTCGTTGCTTGTGAAAGTCCAACCTGAATAGTAGAACGAGCATTAGGGGAAAAAAAAGAAAAAAAAAAGCATGCTACAAAATCAGAAGTGTAGCATAGAACAACATCAAAACACTCTAAATAGCAGGCGCCATAAACAGGCCTGGAAGATTATTTACTCCTAATTATTTGGGAGAAAATGATTTTTGAAGATAGCAGAACCTGCTCCAACCAAATGCTAGAAAGCACAAGAATATACGATACCTCCCAAATATTTTTAAATTCTACCCCCTCTCCAATCCTACAAATTTCAAGAAGATCAAATCATACCATGTTACTCAGAACCACCCACTTTTCTCAGCAAAATGCAAAAAGCCTACACCAAAAATCCCAAGCCAGCAAACAACATCAGAGAAGGATGGCTATGCACCTCCTGTTGTTAATGCACGCAGAACGAGCCTCATTGTGGCAATGTCCTGTGAAGCCTCCTCCTCTCCTCAGCTATAAAAGGTCCATAGGCAATAATTTTATTAAGAACTTTTATAAACACCTTGAATTTGAATAGTCATTTGGCTATCTAGATACAATTGACCAGAGGTGAAAAGGTTGTACTGAAAATTCCCAAAATTATTCCGAAGTTTCCCATCCAACCATCTTGGTTAAAGAGAAAGTGACAAGGATTTAAGAATCTGACAGAAATTACAAAATGCTCTATTTCTCTATCATTAAAATCCCAAGAGATGCCACCACCATCCATGTTGTAAAAATAGAAACTGGATATGCTGTACAAATGAGGAAGTGTGGTAGAAAAAAGTGAATTATGGATTGCCTTTGTTTTGGCCTAGAGAAAACCTTCCAATTCTACAGATGATTTTTCCCCTCATCCCTGACACAACCCATTAGAGATCTGCCATCAGCTGCTCAGTCCACTTAGCTGTACCATGACAGGGCTTCTAAATAGAGGTAGACAGGCATTAGAAAAAGGGTAATGAAATCCTATAAAGAGAAACAAGCTCCCTTCTAACTGTTCAGATGCTTAGAAACCCAGACTACCATTAGACCTTAGAAAAGTTATCAACTGCAGATTGCAATGAAAGGTAGGCCTGGTTGCATAGCACGCACACATATGCACACATACAAAGTAAATGATAAAAAGGAATCTATTTTCAGAAAAATCAGAAATCTGAAGTTCCTGAGATGAAACACTACACAAACACTTAGAACTCTCTCTTTCACACAGAGAGTGAACGAAAAGAAGGAACCTATATTCAGAAAATGACAAACCTGAAGTTTGCCGAGGTGCCATGCTCCACATACACTTACAACTTCAAGCATTTTATCTTGCATGGATTGAAGACTGAAATCATCATCATGTTCATAGTCATTTTGCCAAAGATCCACGCCCCCCATATAGCTGCCAATGTTCAGCACAATTAAACCCTCACAATCCTGGAGGGAAAAGAAGGATGAAAGAACACAGCATTGAAAATATGAAAGAAAGAAACATGTTTTAAACGCAATTAAAACAAGAAAGAAAGCAGCCAAAATACTAAGATAACATCTAATCAAGTACCTTTGGAATCTGTATGTCTTTCCCATCAACTTCAAGCCAAACCTGCCATGGTAAGTCAGCACAAGCTCTATCCATCATATCTCTGGCACCTTCTCTGGCATATCGCAATTTATTCACAAACTGCACATTAAATTTTAATTAGACAAATTCTAAGGCAAACAGTGAACAAAGATCAAAGGCCCGTTTCTGAAATATCAAATTGAAATTACAACGGAAAGGAAAAGAAAGCTATAGTAACCTGGAGCACTTCGGTATCTTGAACTTCGGTATAAGCATGTTTACCTTTAAAAAAAAATAAAGCACGATTGTTCTTTTATTCTTTAAACTCAAAATGCACTTGGCATTGCCTAGCAACAATGCTGGATACTAATGATCCAACAACCTGATTATGGTACTGAATGAAGTTGTCCAGTTGCAGGACAACATATAGACCAGCATTTTTTCAGCCAAAACATTGAACTACCCTCAGCCTCAAGGGATATCCTACAGCAAGCATGCATCCAATAGATTTCAACAAAGAAGGGTGGTCAACTATAAGGAATATGTTTGAGTGAGAATAAAGGATAAATCAAACAACAAACAGAAGGGAACAAACAAATTCTAGCATTGAACCTTCTTTTCCACTCAGAAACAGTGAGGTTTTAGAAATTGTACTGAAGTGCCAGTGTCTCATAGATTTTAAAATTGTACAGATACATTACTGTCCAACAGAGTGCATGCTATGGAAAACTAAAGCTCTTTTGAGTGAAGTATCAGGCGATTGATTTAACTACATACATTACAGCCAAAACAAAAATATAGCTACCTGACTACTAAACTTCTCAGGATTCTCTTGACGTGTTATGTGAAATTCATATGCAAGCTTAGCATCACATCCAATACCTGCAAAAGAAAAATTGGTAATGAGTAACAGATTGATGAAGCAATCTGCGAAACAAGATTGATGAAAAAAATCCCAAGTAACAACTTCATAGATCTACCTAAGTAGTTCATCATGAATTTGGATTGTTCTCTTTCCATATACCCTTCTGAATTCTCTTCTTTGATATTTACTTTCCAGCGATCTAGCATTGTAACTGCAGCTTGGTCGATATCTTGCAAAAGTGTGCTTAAGCCACCTTGTCCATCAAACTTTGAGAAGCCTCCTCCCCATTGCAAGACCCTTGATAAATCATTTCCTGTACCAAGGGGAATAATAGCAACAGGTGGTGGAGATTCAAAGTTGCGCCTCTCAATAGCATCAAGGACCCATGCAACAGTTCCATCTCCACCACAGACCAAAACTCTAAAATACCGCACCTTGCTAAATAACTCCAAACCAATGTCAGGCCCCTGCAAATCACTTAATTCAAATACCTGCAATGGAGAATTAAGAAATTCAGCCATATACCATATGAGCTGTTACAGGCAATGTAAGTGAGAAAATGTAATTATTCATAACAACCACTATGTGGAAGTAATGCAAGAGGAAACCAAAGCCACTTTATTTTTCCATAAAAAAGCTTTCACAGGAAATTAATTCCATTAGATGAAGTCCACATTATAGCACTTAGAGAGCACATTATGGAGATTCCTCATAAAATATGCTTACAAAAAAACATTGTTGGATGATGAAAATAACGCATTTGACATGACAATGAAAGATTATGAAAATAATTTTTTTAAGGAATTAAAGGTCCACTTTTCTTGTGATAACTATTAAGGAGCTAAACTATATCACCTGTACAGGATTCAACAGCATGTTCAGTGTCCTTCGAAGAATAGGCCCAAGTTGACCTCCGCTCTTGGAATTAATGAAGACCAAAAGGGGCCTTGCATCTTGAGCCAAATCAGCCAATGCATACTTCTTAACTTGTTCACAGATTGCAGTTCCACCTTTATTATGCATTAGGCCATTAAGTGTGTACTTTATCCTGCCATTCTTCTTTAAGCAGTGGAAATCAGTCTCGCTGCTGGATCTGTTCAATCCAGCAAACCCATTCAACACAAAATCCAAGTTTCTATTGGCAGTTGTTGCACCCTGCAACTTACCATTAACAGGGCGATCATCTCCATGTTTGCCTCTGCTGCGCTGCTTTCTTCTCATCTGCCCACGAACAGAAGAGGCTATAATTTCCTCAGTGATCAAACTTAAACTGTTTCCTCCATCAACTTCCTTCACACAGAGTGGCGAAAGAATAATCCTCCTAAGGGGACCCAAATCACAAACATCACCAGATTCTTTTGACATTTTAGCTTGACATCTCACATGAATGAGCCTCTGACACCACAAACAATGCCACGTCGGTGAAGCATCAATAAAAGTAACACCACACGGTTCATCACAGTAAGAACAAAACACACTCATCTCAGGATTCTCGTCCATATTAAACCATCTCTCTGACCAATGATGCCTCACATGGCTAGACCCTGCTTGCGCAATACACTTACAATCCTTCACCGCAAACTCAGAACAATTAAAATGAGCCGCCGCACCACAAACAACACAACGGTGCACAAAATCACTACGCAACGACGCACTACAACCATTATATGGTAACACCAATGAAGTCAAACAAACACAGCATGCAGAAGGCTGTTTTTGACCATAAGCTAAATCTTCAATCCATAAATGACTAGACCGCGGAACATTTAACTTTTTCCAAACTTGCTTCTTCGCTTTAGCCGCAGCTTTAACCCATTTATGCGATGCTCTTTTATGCCAATTAATTAATCTATAAACAATAACTAAAAATCCTAAAGCAGCTGTAATTAACCAGGCAATAAAAGATCCACTATAGTAATCATACGAGCTTGCAAGCACCCGCACAAGCGAAATTCCCAATCCCATCATTTCCAAAACCCTAATTCCACACCACCACCATCAATCAATTCAACAACAGCAACTCTCACCAAGCGGATTTTCACTTCTCCGGATTTTCACTTTCCGTTCAAAATCCTAAGAAAAATCATAAAAATTAAACAAAATCAACAAATGATAATTATCAAAACGTGCAAAAATCGAGTAAATTACTAAATTAAAACATGATCAATCACTAGATCCGATATTAGATTTTGAGAGGGAAAAAATGAGAATCGAGGAGAGGGAAAAAAAGTAACCAGGAGAATAGAAGTGAGGCATACATAAGCCCTGGAAAAGGAGATCGATCGTGATTTTGATTTTTGAGAGAGGATTTCTGGTTTCTTGAGAGAAAAAAAGGAGAGCTTTTGAAGAAGTACAGGTGCTATGGATTTTCATCTATATATAGTAGCGTTTTTAGAAGGAGAGGGAATGGGCGGGCGGGATTTTTAATATGCGCAAAAAACGCGGGTTGGCCTGCGGTATGGAAAAGATGTCGACGCTGAAAAAACCAAGTTTAGCCCTTGCATTTTGTGTTAACTCTCATGATCAGTCCTTATAGAAAGTTTTTTCCATTAAATCGACCCTATACATGGCTATATTCGTTATGTTTTGTCGATTTTCAATCCATTTTAACTAAATTGTAAACAAATTGCGACAACTTTACACTATAGGAAGGGACTATGTTGCTTGTAATTCGGGTTGAATTGACAGGATGTGAGGGTAAATCTGATAAAAACTCGTATGGGGACTCATTTGCCAGTTTGACAAACATACAGGGGCTAAATTGTTGGATTTTCCAAAGTTAGGGTGTTTTTGATGAATTTATTTATTTTATTGTGTTTTGTCTCGGGGGTTGTCGGTAAAGATGCTGGCTCTCGAGCTCACCGGAATTAATCAGGGGATGAGACAGTAAAGAGGGTCTGGATTGTTAAGATATTTTTTGGACGAGTTACGGAATATTTCTTCATCAATTAGTGGGCTTTCATGTGAGATTTACACGTGGAATCCACCCAGACAAACTAGAGGTCAATATTAGCCACATCCTTCTGGCTTGCTATGCTAATTATTCTTCGTTGAAATCATCGACCATCATGCACTCTTATGTTTGATTTTTTTTTTTACCAAACACACTATAATTTTTTTTTCTAAATTTGGATGCTCCCACGTTTATATTTTATTTAATCTTTGTTTTTTAAAAATATAACCAATCGTATTAAGAAAAAATAATGAATCTAATATTATTTTCTTATATACAGAATCATAAATCACGTACATTAACACTTACAATTTATTAATTACAATAAATCTTCGTAGTTCATGGATTTCTCGTAATCCATTTATTTTCATCATATGATTAATATATTGGTGTATATATAAAGATATTCTAGAAATAAAAAAATTATTAATCAAGTATGAATTTAATAATGAATATTTTTCTTTAACAAATCTCAAATCTAAGCTAATGAGCCTCCAAACTCGTTATCCAACCCACAATTTAATATTTAAAAAATTCATTACACATTTTATAAATCAATTCCAGCTAGCAATTTCTACCGTCAAGAATAAAGAATTCCACGTGGATGCCCCTTTTTGTATCACAATGATATCTCAATTTCCATGCACATCTCTGGAATCATCGTATCACACTGATATCTCCGGTGATATTTATTTTCTAGGCTGGTCAAATGTTTCAAAGCACTGCTGGAATGAGCATTATATCAATCTCGGCTTTACTTGGCTCGGAGTGAAAAATTTTGGAGCGAGAGACTCACCTCCAATGCAAGAGATTTACAAGCATGGAAAAAAAATAAAAATACGATGATAACAAAGATAATACACCAAACTTGAGATTTCATCCAGAATTTTTAAACTCAGTTGGACTTTGAGAGATTAATCTAAAACTCTACTACTCAAAGCTATAAGCTATTTTGATTTCAATTTAAATTGATTTTAATACTAACCTAACTAAACTTAAATGATTATAGAGTTAATTCAAAAATCGGTTAATTTATCCAAACATGATTAGGTCAAAATTAAAGATTTTTTTTTTAAATAAAATTTAAAGTAATGTTATTTTAGACTAGATAATAGATTCAAGTTAACCTGATAATTTATGAATGGACTTAACAATTAAATGATGAATTTTTTTTTATTATGAGTTATACCCTAAACAGCATATGAACACGATTCAACAAAAGTATTGTTGAAGTATAAATTATAAAATATAAAAGGTTGATGGTATATTCAGCATTTAAATTGAATAAAACTCTTTAAAATAAAAATAAAAAGAGAGGTCAAATTTTCTTATAACTTGATATCTCTAATATATCTAATCTGTCGGTCTAAATTCAAGCCTGTAATATCTTCCTGATGCATTTCGAAATTCCGTTAGCCACGTCATCTTCCTTTCCGAATTTGGCGCCAACACGCTTCTAAGTTTTATTTAGCCGAAAATACCCACCAACTGCAATCAGTACTCTCTCTCTCTCTCAGTTTTTTTTTTTTTTTTGAAAAAAAAACCCTAAATCGCAAACAACTAACTGATCAGCAGAAAGAATTATCGACGTAAATGGCTACAAAATTAAAGAAAGGGATGTTAGGGGTAAAGGCGTGGCTAGTGGTATCAAAGTCAGGCAATGGATTATAATGGCACTGACAAGGAGGGTGTAGTTGAGGATACTTGGGGTTCACCCTCATGTTTCAGAGAAAGACCTAAGCAAGAGAAGAGATCCAGCTTTTCTGCAGACATGAAAAGTCAGGAAATAGTGGGTGAGGGTGCAAATACAACAATGAATGTTCCAGTAGCTGCAGGTCCCAGATTGCTTCCTTTCGAGTTCAGAGCACTTGAAGCTTGCCTGGAGTCTGCTTGCAGGTGCCTTGAACGTGAGGTACATGGTCTGTCTATTATCTGTGACCACTTGTATTTCATCATCTGAATTGTGAAACAAATGGTTTAACCGTTATATATTGCTTAGTTTTTTAAACATAAATAATCAAACATCATTTCAATTAGATTAATAATCGATTCTTTTGAATTCTGATAAGCTTTGTGTGAGGAAATGGATCATTTTAACTCCATTTTTGCTTTCCTGCGCGAGTAGATGCTGTTAAATGTATTTGATTTAAAATCTATACATGCTGTCAAGTATTACTGGTTTATCCTGTTTGAATCCCAACACCCAGGCGATTCCTCATTGATTGATTTCACCTATCGGTGTAAAAACAAAAATTAAACGAAGGGTTTGTGGCTAAATGGACGTCGGAGAAAGGCACTAAATTGCAAGATAAATCTTTTCTTCCTAGTAGATTCTGCTTTTACTTTAATTATCCAAGCCATGGCCCTCCCAGTAAGAATTGTTAAGCCATCAAAATAGTTACAAGATCTTTGGCAGATGCAGCCATCAAAATATCTTCTTTTTTTCCCCTCATCATTGTGTACTTTATGCTACAATAAACTTGTGAATTACACTGGATGCATTTTATCGGATTCCATCTTTCTATCCTGTGTATATCATCTTCCTGTAGGTGGATGCTTTCTGCACGTTGTTTGTACAGGCTATGAAAGAGGGACAATTTTGTGTATTTGTTCTTCGTGATTCTTCTGCGATTGCCACTCTCTGTCTCTAGGGAATTCTATTGTTTGATTTTGAAACTGCATTAAATTGTTCATCAAAAAGGTGTCTATATATATATATATAATTTAATCTTCTAGGAGTTTAACAAAATGTGATATAAACAAAGCAGTCTAGCATTGTGGTTGTAGGATTGTTTGGAATGAACTTTCATATTACACTCTTTGATGGGAAACCATTACAATTTTTGGGAGGCTGTGATAGCCTCAAATGGAGGTTGTATAGCTTTATTTCTAATTGTTTAAAATGTTTTTTCTTTTAATATATTAAGATAATATTTTTTTATTTTTTAAAAATTATTTTTGATATCAGTTTATTAAAATAATAAAAAATTTTAAATAAAAAATTCAAAAATTAATAAAATAATCAATTCCAAACTGCCTCTAAAAAAAAAAAAATACTGTCATCAAGTAGCTATCATCAAAATAGTTACATCTTTTTAAGAATATTTTTTTTTAAAATCACTACCATTTCTTAAGTAAAAAAAAAAAAACAAAGTTAGTATTGTTACGATTTGATTTGTTTATATATTTGTCTGATGAAGTACGATACAAATGTGTACTGTTGCTGATGTGTCTAGTTTTTATTGGTCGTAGAAGTCAAATGTCTGTCTTTAAATCAGAGGAACTGATTCTATCTAGGATGTTGCTAAGATTTCCTTTCCTGTTGACTCGTCGGAATCTCTGTCTCCATCTTTCCTACCTGGATTCTTTCCCTCTCTACTAAGCTTTCTCAGCAACCAAACATCGGTTAAGCTCTAGCACCACCATGGCTACGAAATTAAAGAAAGGCATGATAGGGATGAAGGCACCAAGTTCACAAGCTAAGTACCCATCTCGTAGAAGCACACATTATTCATGTATTTTATTGGACACTTTACAAGAACTTATTCGGTTATGTTCAATGGCTCGGCTCTAAAGGACCACGGGTTCTGTAAACAAAAACTTGAGATAATTTTACTGTGGATTTTCTATTAAATTTTTTTAGACAATTGTATGTTTTTAGGCAAAATTAAAGATTAATTAATTCAAATTTATTAAGCAATGAAAGAATGAAAGAAGAATGATCAGAAAAGGCACTGAAAATGGATAGTGGATTCAAGTTTTCATGAAAAGTTCATTTTAGTTATTTAACTTTACAAATTATATCAGGTTGGTCCCTAAATTGTTTTGGAATTCAATTTTGATATAAAAAATTTATTTTTATTATTTTTTAATCCCTAATTTAAAAGAGAAGGAACGACTGTTCATTTTATATCCGACCACCAATTGTGTTTGGGATAAGAATATGATAGTGGTTGTTTGCAACCTTAATGCTGTCTAAAAAACAGACCTGAGTAGAAAAAGATAAGTCTCACCCGATTTAATTTTAGATTTTTGAACTATTTTTTAGGTTGATGAATTAGTTCCTAGATGTTCTAGGGATGTTAGTAATCTTTTAAGATTTATTGAGTTAAGCCACAACATCTAAATTATTATTTTTTTTTTGTTTAATGTATATTTTGTCCCTCATTTTTTAAAAAAAAATATGATTTCACTATTTTTTTATTTAACTCAAAACTAAAAAAAAAACAATTTCATCATTTGTTATTAATTATCTATTTCTGGTATCTTAGTTATACACGCTTGTCCTGTTTTTTTTTTAAATATTTCATAAAAAAAAATTCTCATATGCCTTTTTTGTCGTATAATTAAATGAAAAATAATATTTGAGATAAAAATTTATCGAGTCCGATGATCTACTTGATCTATATCGCGAGTTTGGTTAGCTGACTCGAATTCATTCATTTTTTTAATTAAATATTATTTTTTACCAATTTCACCATTCAACATTAAGTTAATTAGATATTGAGATTTCTTTTTTCTTTTTTTTGCAAAATTATCCCCATGGGTTTTCTAGGTCAATTTAGGTTAATCCAATAAATTTTTATCTCAACATTAAATAAAATTATCCTCTAATATACAACTAAATTTGAATCCATAGTTAAAATCTATTTTTTTAGAAAACACGTTAAAGATGGCTAGATATTCTTTTTTGGCTTTGAATTTTTTTTTGCTCTGTCATACAGCTTAACACAAGACAATTTTATTATCATTTGATTAAATAAAAAAATTATCATAAGTTTTTTTATATTTAATTGAATTTTTTTTATGAATAAAAACAAGTTGAAAAAACATGCATATTTATTCTTTTTAGAAAGCAAAACATGTATATATATATATATATATATATATATATATATATATATATATATAAAGATGAGAAAGGTTTTGCTATGATTTTCAAACTGGCTTTTCTCCTGAAATCTAGAGAAGCGTCCCTGTCAAATTATATTGAAGAAAACTGGACTCTCCAACCTCATAGTGACAAGGATTGAGGTAAGCCTCACTGGCCATTTGCTGTGGATATTTCGTGAAGGGGTAAGATGGGATACCAAGATTTATGAGAGTATTTTGATTTGTGATGTTTTTTAAAGTGTTTATTTTTTTGAAAATATATTAAAATTATTTTTTTATTTTTAAAAATTATTTTTAATAACAATATATTAAAACAATTTTAAAATATAAAAAAAATTAATTTTATTATTTTTTTTTTCAAAATTAGGATGCAAAACGTGTCATAATCACAAAGGGTATCCTCTAGGCCATTTTCTAGCCAGAGAATTTCACCCCAAAAATGGACAGCTGAGTTTGAACCACATATATCTCTCTCTTATTAAACTTCTTTTCAGAGAGTTAAGGCCTCTTCCTTATTTTTTTTTTTTTATCTCTCTGTGTAATCTCTCAGTCTCACACTCTCCATGATCACTTGCAAAGCTTCAAGCTTCAATTTCGAAACCAACCCATCTCATCAAATTACGCTTAAAAGATACCTACCAAGTTCACAAGCTAAGTACCGGCCATCTCATAGAAGCACAGCGGTGTCATGTTCTTCTTCTTCCGTTGGGGGGCTGAAATGGAACACCAGAACCACAAAGGCAAGTCAAAGAGAGAAGAAGTCCCAGAAAGAGGAAGGAGAGGAAGGGGAGGGGGAAGGAGAAAGGAAGGTGCATTGTGAAGTGGAAGTTATTTCTTGGCGGGAAAGAAGAATTAAGGCACAGATATTAGTCTATGCTGACATTCAATCAGTCTGGAATTCTCTCACTGATTATGAGCGACTTGCTGATTTTATTCCAAATCTTGTTTGCAGGTAATGTTGAGCCTATAATATTGCCACCAAACTCTTTTTTTGTTTTGTTGAGATTTTTGGTTGTTAAGGTAGAAAGAGCAGGGGTGGAATTGAGTCCTGCCCACCGCTCCTGCACTACAGGGGAGAGTATTGCTGGACTGTATGCCCATTGGTGTTGGACATTGTTGTTAATGGAGAGGGATTGTTATGATAAGAAATTTGTTTGTTTTTTTATTGATTTTGTGCAGTGGGAGAATCCCTTGCCCACATCCTGGGAGGGTATGGTTAGAGCAGAGAGGATTGCAAAGGGCACTCTATTGGCACATTGAAGCTCGTGTTGTCTTGGATCTCCAAGAATTTCCCCATTCAGTAAGCTCCTTAATAGGCCACTTTTCAATGCCATTGTAGAATTATCCCTAATTGTTGTCACTTAACTATTCTTGCGTACAAAAGAGAATAAAAAACAATAAACATGCTACTATTTTTGTAATTCTAGAGAATAAAAAAAAGTTTGTGAAGGTTGCGCTGATGGGAACAACGCAACCTTCACAATATTTTTTTTTGCTTTTTTAAGGAGTAGCACGATCAGTTGAATCATGTTATATTTTTAATTTTTTTTTCAGCTGTGCTACTTTGCAAATTTTTTTGGGAGTCTTTCTAGTACTTCCCCTCGTCTTTTTTGAACATTTAATCAATGAGTTGGTTTGGCGTGAATCATTGTATTGTGAATTTTGCTCATCATGTTTCTCATCTACTCTTTGCTGTAGCTGACATGGTATTGTAACCACTTGCTACTTCAATTCTGTACTTCTTGTAAGACATGAAAGTCTATGCAATTGCTAACTAGTAGAAGAGCTACCATACTTACTGAGTGTCAAATCAAGCATGATTTGATATATTCAGATGTTAAAATTCAACTTCCTAAAGTTGTTCGCTAGATGCGATTACCTTCTTTCTTCAAATACATAAAATTTCTAAGTCGCCATAAGCTCTTCATTGGATCTCATGATAAGTAATGCCTTTTCTTTTCAGTGCATTATAGTAATAATGCTTATCTCCTTTTCTGGTCTGGAAAGGAACTCATGGATTTTCTTGGTTGTTTTAATGGAATAATTAAACTGCATGATTCAGCTTCTACTTGCATTCCTTTGGAGTTTTCATCCTACCAATGACTGTTAAATTTATTTATCAACTATACATTTTAGTTTTTCAAATCTTGTAATTTCAAATAATATTCTCAGTTGTTAATTCATATATGTGTAGTTGCTTCTCATTTTGAAACCTTTTGGATGAGTTTCTACAACTCAGGCACATGTTCACCTCCAAGCTTTTCCATGGTTGATGGCGATATCTTGGTGTGTTGGCTTTTGAGTTAAACTGCATGGGTCTACCTTTTCTCTTATTTAAGATGAAGATCCGAGAAAGTTTCATCCTGTGAATGCCTTTTTCTCATCTGTTGCATGTGTAAGTTTCATGTGAGATTTGTTGTCATAAATCATCTATTTGGGTTCAGGCCAATAATCGTGAACTACACTTTTCAATGGTTGATGGGGATTTTAAAAAGTTCGAAGGCAAATGGTCATTGAGATCTGGGACAAGGTAGATCCATAAACAAGATATAGAAACCTAGCATTAAACTTATTTTATTAGCCTTCTCTCTATAGCCTGTTCTGTATTTAAATATGCTTTATTTAGCCATGCAAACCATAATTTTCTTTTTGTTTCCAGTTGGGGATTGGTTGTTGCTTAAGGAGTACAACTTGAATCAAGAAAGATTTGAAACAAAATGGTTGCAAGTTTATATTTATTGCCTTACCATATGAAGCTAGATAGAAATTGGTAGAATGACTTTCTTTCAGATTTTCTCTTGAGCTGTGTATTGTTGTCAGAAGTAGTGGTAGTTTCTGTCTGTTGTTGTGTTCTAAGATTAGTTTCTGGTTAAGGATATGAAAATAGGTGTGTCCTTGTGTAACTGGTGGGTAAGCCATGAGGAAACAACATGGATAGATAAACTGGAATTAATACTCTTTTTTGAATGCTCGCTCTGTCAAGAACTCTGAAAACCATCTCTTGTTTTCTTGGGGTTTTAAGGTAGTTTTTCTGATGGTAAATGGTTGAGCACAAGAAAGAAGAATTTTGCATACGAGAATAACTAGTAACCAAGTTTAGTAGGCATCATAAAGGTGCCAAAGAAAGGGGAGAGAAAAGAAGAAAAGAAGTTGGTGTCTTTTTTGCTTTGCCATAGACTGTAAGAGTGCATTATCAGCGATTGCATGAAAAAAATTTCAGTTTTCTATTATCTTTTCTGTTTTCCTTTCTTGATCACCTTTTCTCTTTATTTGCAGGCATGGAACAACAACATTGTCATATGAAGTTAATGTGATGCCACGATACAACTTTCCAGCTATTTTTCTGGAGAGGATTATTGGATCAGATCTTCCTGTAAATCTTCGAGCCTTGGCTTGTCGGGCAGAGAGAGATTTTGAGGGGAACCAGAAGACAGGAATTACAGAGAGTGAGACATCCATGACTGTATCTACTTCTCCTGGAATGGTTTTGGATGGTGCTTTTCGTGAGAAGGATAAACTGTCAACTGAAGATTTAAAACAGAGTTATCCCAGCTCAATTTTTGGTCCCATGCTGCCACCTTCAAATGATTTGAACAATAACAGGGGGGTGCTTGGAAAAGCTTGCAGATTGGACAGGCGTTGCATGGTGGATGAAGTTCATCTGCGCAGATATGATGGCCTATTGGTAACTGATTTACTCTGGTTACTGTTATATGGTTTTCCTCTTCCAGAGAGAGTCACTTTTGTTTTAGCAGTTGCTGATAAATTGATTTTGGGATGAAGGAAAATGGAGGGGTTCATCGCTGTGTTTTTGCTAGCATAACTGTAAAAGCTCCTGTTCGTGAAGTTTGGAATGTTTTGACTGCTTATGAGAGTCTTCCCGAGTAAGCCTTTCATGTATCTAGTCAAGTATTTATACAATTCTTGAAAGATAGATTGAGCATCTGAACCTGCAAACTTTTAAACTAGATGCTTCTTTTACTTGTTCTATTACCACCAAGCAAGACTTAATCCTTTTTTGTTAGGATTGGTAATCACAAGTCATTCAAGGCTTTATTAGGGTTATGTTTGCAATTTATCACTCCTGAATAAACAAGCACAAATATAATTGACTAAATTAGCTAATGTATTGCAGCAACCTAACTAGACCTTTATGATAAACACATTTAATGAATTCACTTAAATCCAAGGAAATTATGATAGAGGTTCTTAGCTAGATAAGGTGTGAAAAAAATAATGTGAAGGTATTTATTTGTGAGAGGAAGAAAAGGACTGGACTTGCTAGGAGCACCTAAGATTATTAACTTCATTTACAGTAACTTTAGTTTTGTTGCAGATTTTTGTAAATCTTGAATCAGGAGATCATGTTACCCTTTTCTTGCTTTCAAAATTCAATAATCATGTTCTCAATGCAGGTTTGTTCCAAACTTAGCCATCAGTAAGATTTTATCTCGAGAAAACAATGAAGTTCGCATTCTTCAGGTAAGAGCAGGATCTTTACTTGCCAGGATATTTCCATTCCTGGATTAAACTCGATTCTTTCATTCTCTGGCTAGATAGGTTCTGTTCCTGGAGATATATATACTTATGAAGTGTTGGATTCCCACCAATCCAGTTTGATTAATAAAGGGTATGGAGATCAGTAAGGTATGAGTGGCCTTATGTCAGAGTTCTACCTGATATACGTGGGGGTGGAAGTGACAAATTATGCATCCTTGTGAGCTGAATTACTTCTAGAGGGGTGAAGCATTTATTAATCATTAACATATCAGATATCTCTGAAAAATATCCAAATTTTTAAAATTTGTGGAAGTGCTCTGATACTTCTCACGTGCTGGTAATTTCACATATATGCAACACCCCTTTTTGAGTTGCAATGCAATTTTTACATATTCTGAGCCTTTGCATAAGTGTGAAAGATTAATATTTTCAATGGAACCACAGAAAGGCTCCATTGCATGTTCTTTGACTAAAGCAAGAATTAGAAACCGATCTAAATTTATTGTGGGTCCAAAGTCCCATCTCTAATTTCAACTGAAGAAATGGGGTTGTGATTAAGGAGTAAATGCTTCTACTTTTTGATGTAGCAGTTAGTTTCTTCTAATGCATTGTTTCTATACTCGATGCTGCTCCTTTATACCCTGTACCTTCCTGGATTGAGTTGAAAGGATGCATGCGATGAAAGGTCTGACAGGACTGTTTAGAAACTATTATAATTTGTTATCAATCCATACAATCAATTAACCATAGATCATCAGATTAATAGACTTTAGACTTTCCACTGTTGTATTGTTAGCTGTTTTGAAAATATCTGCTACCATTCAATAGAGCAGCAATCAATGCTTTTGGTTGTTAACTTATGTAAGGTTTATGGCCAACATTTGGCAAAGCAAAATTGTAACGCTTCACATTTTCCCTGTTTGCAGGAAGGATGTAAGGGCCTATTGTATATGGTACTTCATGCACGTGTTGTTCTAGATTTATGTGAACACCTTGAACAGGAAATCAGTTTTGAGCAGGTAGAAGGGGACTTCGATTCATTTGAAGGAAAGTGGATTCTAGAGCAATTAGGAAGCCACCACACGCTACTGAAATATAATGTGGAGTCCAAAATGCACAGAGATACATTCCTTTCTGAAGCTATTATGGAAGAGGTATTGAAATATATTCAATCTGGCTTTAGACATTTTAAACTGTATTTTGGCTCTCCCCTTGGCTTATTTAGATTTTGGATGTAGATCTACGGGGTTCAGTCGGGGCATGATAATGAATGTGTATAGATCTAAAGGCTTTTTCCTTACTGATCAATGTACTTTTTGTCCCACAAAGTAGACTTCTTGGTTAGATTTAGAGTAACTTTGGACTTCCTCGTGAAATTGAGTTCTCTTTTCTTTCTTATTTTTTCAGAACTTCGGGTGTAAATATTTCATTTTGAATGATTCATTTGTGGAATAACAGCCACGGATACATAATCTAACTTGTCACTTGAAATGCTGGAAGCTTCATGAAAATGTTGGAATTATTTGATAGCATCAATCTGGTGGCGCCATTATTGTTTTTTAGTAGTTGCACTAGTGGTTAAAGGATACATATATTTGAATACTGTTCAAACTTCAAATCTCAGTGGAGGCTTTGAATTTTCATCAGAAACTGTTTTAAGTTTATAATACGAGAAAATTTGTTAGAAACTTAATCACATGTAGTGAAATTTGGCACTTCTTTGGAATGTGTTGTGAAAGTGGTTACTATGAACTTTGCACAAGAAATACTGGTAGATGAGAACATTATTCTTTCAGGTTATATATGAAGATCTCCCATCAAATTTATGTGCAATTCGAGACTATATCGAGAAAAGGGAATCCAACAACTCTTCGGAAACAGAAGAACATGGACAATATTCAAAGGAATTGGATTCATCCAGAGGTGACAGTTATTACGAGCACAGTATGGCAGTTCAGCAGGTTTCTGACGTCAGTAACCCAAATTCACTTAAACAAAGACCCAGGGTCCCGGGATTGCAACGAGATATTGATGTTCTTAAATCTGAGCTGCTGAAGTTCATTTCAGAACATGGGCAGGAAGGATTTATGCCCATGAGAAAGCAGCTTCGTTTGCATGGTAGAGTAGATATTGAGAAGGCCATAACACGAATGGGTGGATTTCGAAGGATTGCAACATTAATGAATCTCTCCCTTGCATACAAGCACCGTAAACCAAAGGGATACTGGGACAACCTTGAGAATTTACAGGAAGAGGTAGAATAGATCTTCATTTTACTCTGGTGTCTATTTTCATTAGCTAATTTTCCAGCTTTGATAGTGTTTCAATTCTCGAGCATTGTATCTTTATGCACAGTGAAGCTATCTGTTTGTCTACTAGTAGGAGGAAGGGGCGAAAAAGAATTCCGAGAAGAATTTTTCATTACAAAATTATTTCCACGTTCCATCATTGTTCAGAAAATCTTTGGAGGGCAAAAATTGACACTTTTCATCTGTACTTTGTTCGCAACAAAGTTTTGTAGGAATTCAACATTTAAATATAAATCTGGTGTATTTGCATGATTGTGTAGTGTGCCCTGCTTCCATATGCAATATGCATTTAAGGACAGATACAAAGTACAGATTTGGTTGCTTTTTCCATCTTAATGGTAATTAAAATGCTCTCAACGGGTTTTGTTTTGACATTTGAAAGCAAACAATCTAACTAAATTTGATTCAAAGAAAAGCTAAAAAATTTATGCATGTGTGCATGTGTTATAGACTTGCAGAAGTTAATTTGCTGAAGTTAATTTGCAGATTAGTCGATTCCAAAGGAGTTGGGGAATGGACCCTTCATTTATGCCAAGTAGAAAATCTTTTGAGCGTGCAGGTAAAATTACATATCAATTTCTTGTTGTGATTCCTTTCTTGTCCTATCAAGCCGTAGGTTGCTTCTCGATAGCAAACATGTTATGATTCTATCCTGAACAGATTTGTGGGAAATGGTACATATGATTTAAAAACTGCCTCTGATCTTTCCTTATATAGTAAACAAACTCTGCAATATCCATCAAAGAAACTTTGTGAATTCAGAAATTCTACTTCTATCTAAACCAAAATGTATTTGTAGCTTCTAGTTGCCTCAAAACTTTGATGTCAAGCTGGCATTGAAGTACAATAGTTTACCACACATGTACATAGACATTGCAAAAATTATCCTTGCCCACTTGCCAACCCTGCTTGTATGGAAGTTTATAAACCTGACAAACAGCACAATGTAAATAGCGCCTTTTTTTTATGAACACAGTCGGAACAGACTCGACCTGGGACATGCTATTATTTCTGTCCTATAAAGACTGGAGTCTAATTCTAGATTTGTGCGGCATGATTTTTCTTGTTCTCTATTTTCTGTTTTGTTTTACTTTTTCATATTATAGTTACCAAACAAAACTTGTGCAGGGCGATATGACATTGCACGAGCTTTGGAGAAATGGGGAGGACTTCATGAAGTTTCTCGTCTCTTGGCTCTCAAGGTGAGGCACCCCAATAGACAGGCAAATTCTATCAAGGATAGGAAAATTGATAATGTGGCATCTAGTACTCATGCTGAAGGTGAAGACAAGATTCCAACAAAAGCTTATGTATCTCAGGATACACAAAAATGGCTCATGAAATTTAAAGATTTGGACATTAATTGGGTTGATTAATTATGTAACCTTCTATTAATCTCCCTCTGTTTTTAAGCGTTGTTTTGCCAGAGAATTCCTTTGATAACCAGATATGTTTTGCCAGAGAATTCATTTGATAATCAGATATGTGGTCCTTTTTTTAATGATGTTAGGGTGGTGATAGGAACTCCAGAACCAAATCCTTTACCTTGCTCCTCCCTGGAAACAATGAGGTAGCAATGGAAAATGGAAAATGGAAGTCATAATTGTCTAGGGTTCTTGAACAATGAGACCAATAACTACAAAGAAGGCAATCAGACTAACTGCTGAAACGTTTGTATTCTCTGTTCAAAACTTATTACATCACACTTTTATGCATGAACTATAAAACAATACAAAAAATAACTGATAACAGACACGGCTGCTACTAGACCCCGAATTATAGAATTCACAAGCTGCTCTTAGCCCGCAAACATCAAGAAAAAAGACAATAAGAGCATATAAGAGTTCCCAATCAAAGCTTCCAAGTGCACAAGTGCACTGCAACTCCCCTTATATATGTATCAGTATGTAAATTGCTGCACCTAACAGTGTTGATGATGTTAATCAAATTGGCACACCAGAACCAGAAACCAATCGTGCAGGAAATTCTGATAAAACAATAATGCGAGATGAATCTTACACTTCAGCACCAACATGAAAGCATCAGACACTGCTCAGCTCAAACTATAGTCCTCAGTAGAAGCAGGCTGCAAGGAACGTATCTTGATAACATAAATTCTGGCATCAGAAATCCCATCCCATGAGATCAAATCTGATCGACATTTCCCCAATCTGAGAGGGGAGGAAGAGGTATTATTCTCTTTGTAAGCAATCCCAAGATGATTTCCACATTTGTAACAAAGAAGCTTGGTTCTTCGCTGGAATAAACCCCAGGAACGCATGGAATTGAAGTATGGTGTACATCGAAGTTCTTCAATTTGAGTGAACCTGGTTTCATCAATGCTGAAGAATGAAATACTTCCTTTCTTTATGGATTTCTTGTAATTAACTCCAATATCTGGAGTGTTCCGGTTGCAAGAGTTCAAATTTAACTGATACCCACAAGAACCGCAGCTGCAAAAGAACAAAGTAAAACCACTGCAATTTAGTATCTACATCTCTGCTACTGGTTTTGTTCCAGCTCTAATACTAAAATTAAAAGACTATAACATTAAAAAACAAAAAGAAAAAAGAAGAAGAAGAAGAAGAAGAAGCAGAAGCAGCCATCATACAGAGAGATATGTTTGAAGAACAAACAAAATCCTTGTTCAAGCTTGAGTGGATCACAAATGCTGATTTAGAAACTTTCTGCTGAATGATGTCTAGTTAAGAAGATCATGTCTTAATTAGCATTCAAATTATTTTCCAAGGCAAGTAACCTTTTCTTTCTTTTTCGAAGAAATGAACACACTATTTCAAGCACATATCTAAACCCAATCCATGATTCCATCTTGAAAACTTTCTTGAACCAATTCAATAACAGCAGCAGAAGCAGGCTAGCAGCGACATTTTAAAGAACATGTATTGAATGGAATTGGTACTGGGTTGGTTCAGACTAAATAGCTCAAAGACAAAAACATCAACTCAAAAAAAGAGGGAAAAAAAAGTCCAACCCCACAATTGCCAACGTCATGAAATTTTCATTCTTGATTTAACTTTGAGTTTTTTCATGACAAAAGATTTAGACACCAGTATCATCCATCAATGGACTGCCAATATAATTTTTTTTTATCATAAGTCAATCAAGAATAGGAATACAAAAGATAGTATAAATGAGAGCAAGAAAGAGACCTGTAGTTAACGTGAGGGAGACTGAGAGACAATGGAGAAGAAGAGCACTGAAAATCTTGAATCTTGTTGTCCAAGTCTTCACTGCCCATCTTCAATGCCGTTAAAGAAAGCGAGTTCGTGTCCAGTTAAGACAAAGAAGAGCTTCAATGTGGCTCCTCAAAATCTTATTTGCTTGTGTTTTTAAAAGAAAGAAAAGAATCGGTGCAACGGTCACTAGAAGAGGGTCCCTCCAATCCATGTGTGGGGTCCCTCCAATCCCATGAGTACCTTCCTCTTTTCTGATCTAATGTCAACGGTAACTCGTGAGTTTTTTCATAGATTAAAAAAAATAAAACTTCCAAACTAACAAAACTAAAAAAATAATTCTTAAATTAGCATAATAGTCAATATGTAGAAGTACCACCTCCATAACTAGATGTGTTGCGCGCGGTTGCTACCTGCAAAACTAGTAAATTTATTTTTTCTTCTTGCATGCATTTCCTAGAATTTATATATACATATAAAAGTCTATGCATAGTTTATGAAGATACAATAACCCATGAAAAAATAATAATTCAATGGCGTTGTAAATCGGAATTTCAATGATGCTAAGGTATCATCATAAGTATATACAAAAAGATGATAAGGCACGAAAACAAAGAAAAAAATTAATAAATGAATGAGACGTTGTAAATCGGAATTTCAATGATGATATTCTCAATATCATTGAAATTATATATACAAAAATCAATATGCACTTTTTATAAAAATACAATAATCATAAAAAAAAAAACTTCAATGACTAAAAAAAAATAAAATGGCACAAAAGACAAAAAAAAAATAAATAAATAAATAAATGAAACATTAAATATCAAAACTTTAATGATGACACTCTCAGTATTACTAAAAAATATTAATGAGATAAATTCATAAACGTCATGGAAAAACCAACTTTAAAACTAGTAATAAAATGCAAGCAGGTGAGCACACCGTATTTTTAGACAATATTTATAACAATTAGCTATTTCAAGCTAGGAAACAAAAGGTGAAAGAAAATCAGTGTCTTGAATCCTATTGAAGATGTGTGACCATGAACAACCGCACAATTAGCTATCTCAAGCTCAATGGTGATACAATTCAAGTTATCACTCAGTTACCAAGAATAAGCCCTTTTCAAGCATTGTATGTGGTTATCCTCCTTCCAATACAAAGGTTAATTCTGCAACAACTTTAGTAGCAACTGTGGAAGAAGTCATTCAAAGAAGGGTGAGTATGGATTAACTACAACTCAAAAGAGCTCGAAAAAATTAAACAACGACAAAAAAAGTAGTTCAAGTAGGAGATTTGGTTTGCTTAAAACTTCAACCTTACCTTGCAAGATTATACAACAGAAGGTGGGAGAAGTAGCTTGTAAGCTGCAATTGTGATCCAAGCAGAAGTTAAAGACAATAATAAACAAAGAAAGAATACAAGAGTTTTAATGAGCAAAAGAACCTGCAGATATGAACTTGAAGTTCACAGGTGTTATTTTTTCTAGAATAACAATTCTTAAGTCCTTCTTTTTAGGAGGTTTACAAAGCCTTAAATAGATCAAAAATTTTATCTTAATCAGGAAACGAAATAAAAATTTGAAATTATAAAGGAAAAAAACATGAAATTCAAAAATAATAAGAAAAATCACAAAAACTGTCAAAACCAGGACCTCAGGATGAGATTTTTAAAATCTAAAGATTTGATGGTTAGAGTAGCGATTCCATGAATGTACAGCCTCCAGAAATTGTTGTAAAAATTTGAGTGTGATCCAATAATCAGATAAAAATTTATGGTCTTTCTAAATCATTATTCTGATCTAGCACAATTAGACCTCCTCTTGAACCTAGACATGTCCTACTAGTCTATAAATATATCTATTAGATCATCTACGTAATTTGTCTAGAATATATCCTTATCTAATAATGGTAGATCCATACCCGATGGTTTAAAATCACCTATTATCCAAGCTCAATGACATTAAATTTCTAGAAGGTGTTGCAATTCATCTAGTGTTTCACGTCTCATTACTCAAGAAGAAGGTTGGCAATAATGCAGTTACAATCTCTGCAATTCGAATGACTGGTGAGGATGGAAAAATCAAAGTTAGTCTAGTAGCAATCTTTGACAAGTTCTTCGATGAAAAAGGGTAGCCGTGCAGTAGAGATGGGTTTGATAAAATGATGAATGCCCCTCTTTTCATTTGTATGCTTTGCATATAAACCACTGTTTAACATAGATTTCAGATTTCCAAGGCCTAATGAGTTGATTCCATCATTAGATTTATTTATTTTTTAAAAAAATTAGAGGGTAAAAGAAGCTTATGATTGGCACCTGTTGCAGCGTTTTTCTGTTTTTCTGTAACTTAACTACGTAAAAAGGGATTGCATATGCCATGCGAAAACCAGACAGGAAGTTATGTTTTCACTTTGCAACTGTTGCAGCGTCAACAAATAATGAGAAACTATTTCCTCTTTTCCGTTGTTAGGTAGCAGGAATTTGATTGAACAATGTTTGTAGGTAACAAACATTAATACAGTGATGAAGTATCGTGTCCACAACTTTAATACAAGATCTAGCTTTTAGCTGTTGAGGTTCCCGTGCAAAAATTGCAGTGCACTTGGAATGTCATCAGGATATTAATATTGACATACCCTATCATCACTTTAGTGCTTCTGTGTACCCAGCATTCGGTGCATATGCAAGATAAGAATACACTTCCGCCTCTTTCTAATTGAACAAAAATCACGTTTAACCTTCAATTTTCCTTCAAGCTCCCGTCAACAAATATCTTCAAATGTTTTTAGAACCCCCCAGTGGACTCAACAAATTCTCACAATTTTGAGCGCTTTAAGTACACGACCACAGCAATGCCTGCTAAAACAACACCAGCTGCCAAGATGCCAGAGCGGAGAGACACCAATCCAGCTCTCTGGGTGGTAGTTGTAGTTGTACTCGACGGTGATGTTGTTTGATCACTTGGAACATAATAGTCAAGATGCAGCCTTAAAACCTGAGATAGAGAGACAAAGGGGAGAGAGATTGAGTACCCTGAAAATGACAAATTAAGACTAATCACATAATCTAACTTGCATATCATATATTTTCAAATAGAATGATAACGATACAATGACAAAAGAAAACTAAAGGAGAATAATCAAAACCAAAATAGCAGATAACATAAGATGCTACATCTTCACTTATTTTATTTTTTTTTCCAAAAAAAAGGATTTCCATAATCGTCTGAAGTCTGAACCCATCATGATCAAAATAAATAAAAATCCTACCATTTTAAATCATATGAGCTCATCAGAGTCCTAACTTGAACCATAAAGACCCGGTTCACTCATGAATCCTTTTTCATTTAAAAGCTACTCCATGGTCCTATACCTTTTAAAATCTTCATGTTGTAACTTTGCGACAGCATACCAAACACAGGTAGTATCTGTTACAATTACAGCACTCACAATAACATGTGGACAAAATGACACAATGACTACTACATTGCAGACAAAATGAATTAAAATGTTATCAAGCATGAGGGTTGTGATGACATCACTCCAACTTTAACAGGAGCACTTGTACTTAGCCATAAACAAAGACGGATCCAGACTTTCACGTTTGGGAGGGTAAAAATATAAAAATTCTATTTTGGGGTGGCCATTTCTTTAGGATTTATTTGAAAAGTTTTTAATGACAAGGGGTATTTTGGACTCTTCAAAACTTTAGGGAGGACAAAGTCACCCCTGGCTTCCCTTTAGATTCGTTACAGGTAATAAACTAATGAAACAAAGATTTATTTTCCTACTCTGGCATGCACATACATACATAATATTGATTATGCACGTGACCTTTTCACTAACAAGCTCCACTTTTTTTTCTTTTTGCAATCTACAATTAAGTGGGTTGACATTGGAAGGAGAGAAAAGGAGGAGAGAGACCCAAGATAACATGGATGGAAACGGTATAGAATGATCTAAAATCTCTCGATATTGACACAGACTTGGTTTATGATCAACCTGGATGGTGTAGAGGATCCATATAGGCAACCCAACTAGTCTGGGATAAAAGCTTTGTTATTGTTATCTACAACTGAATGGGTCTTCGGCATCGCTGCAGAAGTGGAAAGAACACCTAAACACATAGAGCTGTGCCACTTTGAAAAATCTAGCAAATGTATTATTCCACTAAATATTTATACCCAAATCTAAATATAATACTATTGGCAAAATATTACCTTTAGACCCCCTGATCTAGCATGGTTAACAGCACTAATGAGATCACCATCAGTTGCAAGCAAAACTTTATCACCTTCATCATCTTCATACTGCAAAAAAGGAATTAAAATATGCTAAATATAGTCAAGAAGATAAATGGCAATACAGGATACAAATCGCATTCATATAATTATAAGCCTATCTTACCAAAAGTTGGGGTCGGTCTTGCTCATTATCAGCACCAATCCTTTGCAAGACAGTAGAAAGAAGTTCATTTAAATTCTCAGTGCCTGAAAAAAAAAAGGTAAAGGAAATATAAAATTTACTTTGGGTTTTATTGGATAACTTTTAAAAGATACAGTCACCAAAACATCAAGTTAACATGCTCTTTTCTATAGCACTGTTTCATCATAATACCAAACACAATTAATTCAAAATTGAATCTTAATCTTCGTGTTTTTCACATCATTATCATACAGGACCCTAAATATGGTTAAATGTCGGTCTATATTAGCATATAAAATAACATTCAAATCAAGTCTCACCAGCTAAGAGTCTACACAACAATTAAAAAGCACATCATCATTTCAATCACGAAATCCATGCCAAAAGCTTAACATATTCCCATTTCCCCGTGAAGTAAAAACGTGCTGTAATTTAACCTCAAATTTAGCTGAAGCAAGGAGATTGTATGCAATTATTTTTTTTTAGTAAACATACTCGTTGTCCATATATCAAAGAATCATTCCAAAGCGTGCCTGCAGTTTGTGAGCAAAAGTAAAATACAAAATTTGTTTAGTTAAGAAATGACACATTCTCAACAACATTACTGTCAGTGAACACTTACCACAGTTGAGTCGATGTACTCGGCCTTTCAGATCCTGAAATTTGAAGGCAAATGAATTTCCAAGACCAAGAGACGGATACCTTCCCAGTTCTGTCGCATCTGATGCCATTAGCGCAGACATTTCACTGAAAACAACACCTTGTAGGTTTAGTTACAGAAACAAATAAGTCCCAGGGTAACATCAAAGTATGGCAGCGTTAGGAAGACCTTTGGGTGTCATAATCATCTGCTGGTTCTAAAGCAAGAGCAGAATCCCAGAACTTTTGCATCATTGTGTTGGCCACGTCGTTAACAGCTCCAGAGCTACTTTCAACCTTGTAAAGTTTCAAATGGGCCAGTTGAGTTTTGAAAGAAGGAAAACAAAATACAACATAAGAAAAACGACAATAGAGCTTATTTGTGCTTCAGTAGCATCTCTAAAGCCCTGTTTGTTTGCTGGAAAGTAGTGTTTTTTTGAAAAGTGGTTTTTTGGAAAATAGATTCCTGAAAAGTGAATTATTTTTCGATGTTTAGTAGTATCATAGAAAATAAATTGGAAAACACTTTCCAGTGTTTGGCTATGCCATGAAAAATAAGCTAAAAAATAAATTGTTAATATTTTTTCAAGTTTATTAAAATAATGAGGAACAAATCTTACAAATTAAAAAGTTGAATTGGAATAAAATTGAAAAAAAAATCTAATTTCATAAATTATCTCAAATAAAATAAATAACAATCAAAATAATAAAGATCAAATCTAACAGATAAAAAAGTTGAAAGATGATGAAATTAAAAAAAAATTACAATTTCATAAATTATTTCAAATAAAATAAATAACAATTAAAAGAATGAGGACCAAATCTGATAGATAAAAAATTTCAATTAAGAAAAATAATAAGAGAAAAGCAAATAACAATCATAAAAATGAGGACCAAAGTTGATATAAAAATCAAATTCTAAGGGATGAAATTGAAAAAAAAAGATTCAAAACAAAATATATAGCAATCAAAAGTTTGAGGGCCAAATTTGATATAATCAGCAAATAGCAAATAACATGACATTAGTAAATTTTTCACAGCTTCTGGAAAGTGTTTTTCGCCCAAAATAAAAGAAAAACACTTTCCTAGAAACCAAGCTAAATTTTCCTTTGACTGGAAAGTGTTTTTCGTTAACCAACTTTTCTAATGACAAACAAACGCAGGAAAGTTTGGAAAGTGGTTTCCATGAAACAAACGGGGCCTAAATAAGAAATTTATCTGATTTATAAAAATTCATTTAGCAGCTATAATGTGAAAAATGGCTTTATTTGGTAATCTTTCTTGAACAACATGAAGAGCACGTGTTGGCATGGGTCCAACCAAGGGCATGTTAGGGACTACAGTGATGTACTTCCAAGCACTCAAAGAAACTTGCACATTGCGTTCAGTCATCCAGTGCCAAGTGTCACAGACCAAAAATAGGGATTGATGAAGGTTCAAAGATTGAAATGTAGGAAGCTCTTTCTTGAATGTCTATAAGATTAAAAATGCACATGAAGGAGATGAAAACAGCAAGCAGTGTATTAATGTTGACATTGTGCACTTCACAATGTTGAAGTTGTAACCATTAAGCTTAATAAACAAACAATCAAAATGTTCAAAGAATGGTGGTTTACTAAGCTATACAACAAAACAGTGACATGATCACTAAGACATGGTTATCAACTTACATTCCACAGCCTAGTGCTTGAGAGTTGCTAAATGGTTTTTTACTCGCTCAAGTTTCTCAACTGAACTAGTACTTCAATTGGAAATGAAGAAAAGGCCAGGAAAAAGGCATTTCATGGTTCAAAAATTTGCTTTATCTATGGGTGACAAAATATTTCTACTTGATATAAAGTTTCAGCACACATCTTGAAATCTCAAAATGCTTTGCCCCCACTCTGGAATACATATCATTACTACAAGCTGTGTAAGAAATGAAGTTACCAAGGAAATTGCTGCGTGAGTAATCTGCAGAACATCTATACATGCAGCAACAGACCCATCTGCCCAATAAATGTTAATTAGATTACTTGAAAAGAAAATAAACAGTTTTGAGGATTGAAGATACACTCACCCTTATCCACAACAGGAAGATGCAAAAACTTCCCATCATGCATTACATGTAATGCATCGAGAATTGTTGTTTCCAATGTCACACATTCAGGGTTCAGTGTCATTACCTGAAGCATTAATAAAAATATCAGAGAAATAATGCAAGGCATCAACAACTCTCAAAATAATCCAAGCTCTTATTACAATATGCAAGTTACATCAAAGGATTCATAGAGAAAACATGAAATGTAGGTTTGTGCATTCAATATAAAGCCAATGTTGGGCAAAAAAGAAAATGAAAGTTCCCCCACAACGAAATGGAAGGGAAGGAACCTAGCTAAAAAGCTGAAGAAAAGGGGCCGGCCACAATACCTGTGTCACCAGATTAAGAAATGAAGGGGAAATGTGCAGAAGGGGAAAAACACATGTCAAGAAAAATTAAGTTGAATATTATACGTATCTTCACATATAGCAATAAAATATCAATTGTTCGCAGTGCAAAAGAAGTAAGTCATAAAACCATTAACTGTCCACAGACATACAACCAAATACAAAATCTAAATGATAACAAAGGGATGACAAATTACGAGTCACCAAAAGCAATTATGTGCAGCTGGCTACTTCTCATAGATAAAACAATACTGGTGAGCCAACAATTTGTTTTTTCAATCAGTATCATGCATCATAAATTATGCATAAGAAATCAGAATCAGGAATTGCCCATAAATAGCATTAATCCTCTCCATGTTTACTTTCATACCAGGGACAGAATGAAACATTATATGAAGCTTAAATAGCTACCATCTTTATAAAAAAAGTTAAACAGGTGGATGAATAAACAAATAATCTCCCATGCATTGTTCTTTTATTCATCCACAACAATGGTGGCAGCTAGCGGAATTACAGCTTAGATGATCTAACAAATTGAACCTTCTAGCACAACTGAAGAGTTAAAACCATACAACGAAGTGCCAAATAAGAAATAACAACGTATATGGCTTCACAACAAACCTTTTCCACAAGAGTCAACTCAGGAGAAAGATTTTGTGCCACAACTCGCATGAGAATATCCTTTGAACTGCAGCAGAGCAGCATTAAAACTGAGAATGGACACCAAAGACATCAAAAAGGAATGATAAAGGATAAAAAGCAACACTGGCTCTCATATTACAGACATCAAAAATGTTCCAGAAACAATTGTGTAAAGAAAAATCCGGGTAAGAAAGATAAGTACGTGAGTATCCCCTGAATTTTGTTCCCGGTCACAACAATAACTGAATTAACCCGCAACTCCCGCATCTTTTTTGTAGCAGCATAGACAGGATCTGATGGTGAAGCCATTGCAAACCTGGAAGCACGTAAAGCTACAAGAATTGGTAACACAAGTACACCCTCCACTATCTCAAAACAAAACCTGTACTCAGAACAAGAAAAGTTTAAGATAAAAAGGTTACTTTGACTGTTCACCAATAATTGTTGACAAGGAAGGCTTGAACATCCGCTCCCTCAGAGTTTCTATGAAAGCATATGGAGCTGAAATGGAAGATGGCAGGTAGAGGAAAGTGTAAGACAAAATATGAATAGATACATTTAAAGGAAAAGGAAAGACAAATATTTAAGAAAGAAACTACATTACATAGTACATTGTTATATATAACAATTATCTATTTTGTTGTGCATTCATTCATTTACTATTATTTTTGCATAAGTCCTTGCTTCCTTGGAAAGGAAATTCAAACATTTTCGAATGGAAAGCAATTTTAAATACACAGTGGCAAGTGAATGTTAAATTGATTTTTTTTTCCTTTCTGCCATAAAGATTAATAAGATATGTATAACATTGAGCACTTCACAACAACAGCAAAAGCAATAAGAAATTTATAAAAGCATGCAAGAAGAGAAAATGAGCATTTTCATATGTTGTTGCTAATGGTAATAATAAGAACAGCAAAGAGTAACAACCACACACCAGTAAAATTGTTTCCCCACTGGCGCTCCACCCCTTCAACAGCAGCAGCGATGGCACTCCCCTGCTCAGCAGCCTTCTCCATTCTAGATATAGCATCATAGAGGCACCTTGTTATATCCAGCAATGCAATAACTTCACCATTCTCCACTACAGGGAGGTGCCTGAACTTGCCTGTTGACCAAAACACAACTATGATGCTGCTAAATAATTGCACTTGATTGGTCACAACAAGGAGTGTGTGTAAAAAATGTCTGCAGCGTCAATGCTGAAAATTCACATACAACTATGCCCATTTTTTGTGGTTTATCACGACAAGGACATGCCATGCCCATTTCAACCAGCAACAAACCCTACACTTCTGAACTCCTAAATTACCCGACCACTTCCACTCCAGCAAACATCTTTATTGTAAGCATAAGATTCTAAATGACAAGTTCTACTGATAAATACAGAAATCTCAACAACAAAACCTTGTATACTACCCCATCAAAGAAATACCATGGGCTAAAATTCTTAGAATTCACATTATAGATCGATTCTTTCTCCATTATTTCTCCCAGCTATGCAATTCAGACTCTTTCCCCATCTGCTCATACTATAATAATGAAAAACTATCTTCCTCATTCACCAAGCTCCAACATTAATGTAACAAGACTCATGCATATCAACTTCAGATGCAGGAATTTTCCTAAATTGTTTCATGCACAACCTAGTAGGATCAAAAACAAATTGACATGTGATAACAGTTTACTCTTCACCACCAACAAAATTTAAAATTCAAGTAGCTGTTTTAAAGCAAAAGTGTTGAGGAGTCTCCAAATTCTAACTCCCAAACCCCACCTCAGCAAGTTATGGCCTTTTGATGACCTTGAGTAGCATAATCACTTTCAATCACACAGAAATAAACTAGGCATTAAAAAGAGAAGCTAACCCTGCACCATCTTTTGTAGCGCTTCGATGGCTAATGAATCAGATGTGACAAAAATAGGATTTCTTGTCATAATCTTTGACACTATTGTATGCTCCGGCCTCAACCCCTCTGCAATTACTCTCGCTGAAATGTCCTACCCGCAATAACAAAAACATCAAAACACTATCCCTCACAAATAACATGGAAACAAACAATAGAACACGACAACATATGCAAAAATAAACCTTGTCAGTAACAATCCCAGAAAGCAAAGCATTAGCATCAGTCAATAAAACAGCATTGACACGACGAGCTGCCATTCTCCTACAAGCATCAAATACTGTGGTTCCCTCCGGGATTGTTAGTGCTTTCGATAACTTCAGTTTCTTCACCGTCCTTTCCCCTCCCACAGACCTCCACAAAACAATTAATCATTCCAATTAACAATTAAATATTTAATTAATTTTACCTATCTAATTAAATTACAATTCACAAACATAAATTACCAAAGATAAAAAAAACTTAATGAAAATAAAATAGTGAAAGCAGTAATTCAATTATGGAACCTACGATGGAGCGTTCGGAGAGGAGGGCTTGGAGGAGTTGCCGAGTTGGGAGATGTTGGTGGTTGTTGTGCCGCCATTCTCAGAAGCCAGAGACGCCGATGAGGATGATAATTTCCTGGCTGTGGATGGGCCTCGTTTTTGGGTCAAACTGGTTCTCTTTGGAGGAGGAGGACCCATTTGACTGCTCATCTTCCAATTGAATCAAATTAGGGTTTTGACCAGGTTGATTAATGCAGGGCAAGACGAAATCGAAAAACAAAATCCAAGAGAGGGAGAGAGTTTAGGGTTTTGGCCCTCTCTCCCTCTTGGTTTTGAATTGATTGGGGAGTTTGAGGTGGAAGACGAACGATAGAATAGAACAGAAGAATGAGTAGACAAGAATATTTTTCCCACCTCAGCTGACCCTTGTTCAAAAATAAATGGAGATTAATAATTATTAATTAATAATGTGTTCTAATAAAAGATAATTTCTGTTTCACTCCCTATACTTGTAGAGTCAAGTCAATTCTACTCAAGTGTTCCGCCCTTCTTCATTTCGAAAAGCTGTGGTTAAGCCTTTTTAAAAATTACAAATTATGATTTTTAAAAATAATTATAGAGTTATGTATGGAAGGGAATTGGATAGTAATTTTTATGGATTATCACGCTATTTGGAATTATGTTTTTGAATAAAAATACAAGAAAGTTTAAAACAACAAAAACTAGTGATTCTCATTCTAAATATTGTTTGAAAATATAATTATGATTGATTTTTAAAATGTTTTTACTCAAAAATATATCAAAATAATATTTTTTTATTTTTAAAAAATAATATTCCTTTTAAATTTTTGAGTTTGAATTTTAAATTTAGAGTATGTTTGTTTTAGCAGTTTAAAAAGTTTTTGAGTGTTTTTTAAAAATTTTATTTTTTGTTTTAAATTAAATTTTTTTATGTTTTGAATCGTTTTGATATAAAAAAATAAAAATAAAAATAATATAATATTTTAATATATTTTTAAGTGAATCACTTGATTTTACTTAACTTGCAACTTTATTCAATAATATTTCTTACCATAAAAAATAATACTTAAAATAAGATAGAAAAGGAAATTTAGATTTAGTTAATATGTAAACTTATTTAATGATACCCTTATCATAAAAAAAAAATATAAATTTATGGATTTTCATCAATTTAGTGAATCATTTAAGCTAACTTTTCTTGGGATTTGTAAAATAAAAGTCAAATTTACCAATTCTGTACAAAATTTATAAATTTGTTTGCTTTGGGGCCCATATTTTCTCGATTATGGAGAGAATTGGGAAGAAATAAAAAAACATGGTGGAAGATGGATTTTTCTACAAATTCAGGGGCCACAACAAGTTTTTATCTGAAATTTGAATTTAAAATTCGTGAGGCTTTTGCTGGCCCCTTACTCGGACATGAGGCGTGATATCCACGCCACGTGTAAACACTCGACATTTTTTCGGCATCCATGATTTCTCTTGTTTTTTTTTTTTTGTTTGTTCATAAATAAATAAATTAAAGGGCATGAGGAGTAAAGTTACGTGGGCTTGTTGAAACTCAAGACATGAGAAGCCCTAGCCTATTTTCTATTGGGAGTCCATAATGGAGAAAATATAAGACGCATCAAAACCCTTAAACTCATAATGGCTTTTCCACACCCAGTAATTTTTTTTCTTTTTTTTTCAAATTTCAAAATTAAAAAAAATGTATTATTCCAATACATGATTTTATTAACTTTGTCTGGTAAAATAATTTTTCATTCCGCGCTACATGCATGAAAGTCCCATGAAGAAAAGAAGCGTCTTTTAACTCGTCGTTTAGTACGTACTAGCTAGATGATAAATATTGTTTTCAGTACGGATTTTTTTAATATAAAAAATATTTCAGTAATACAATGTTTTTAAATAAGTAATAAAAATTTAAATAATTAAAAAAAGTTATTCACACTATAGAGCAGCGACCAAAAAAAAACCATGAAGCAAGAATCATTTGTTTATATTTAATTAATTTAATTTAATTAAAAAAAAATTATATAGAATTAAATTCAAAAAAGATTAAAAAAACAGAGGCAACCCTGTTATTGTTATTTTCAAGATGGCTAAAAATTTCATAGAAAGCTGGGAGAAAAATAAAAAATAAATATTGGAGGATAAAACAAAAGGATAAACTTAAAAAAATAAAAAAAAATTTAAGTAAACACGAGTGAATATCTTAAATTTAGATTAATCTATCAAACATATAATATGTTAAATTCAAGATAATTTATTCAAATTTATTGTGTGTGAGTGTGTGGGGCTATGGTATACAAAAATCAATTTTTACTGGAAAAATAAGACAACCCCACGACATGGCGTCTAGTTACAATGAGACAACGTATCAAAATTATATATAAACACGTTTATGTTTATGGTATACAAAAATCATATTTTACTGGAAAGACAAGACAGCCCCACGACATGGCGTCTGGTTACAATGACACAACGCATCGAAATTCACAGCATTAAACTCTCATTTTGAAAATATGAATTAAAAAGATACCATTAACAAGTGGGACCTACAAGAAGAAGATCGAACTTCAATGATGCATCATGCCTGCACGTCACGTCAGCACCATTGACAAAAAGAGCCACAGATCCAATAATTTGCCCCTCTTCCTCTTTTCGCTGTTGGTGGGTTCGCTGCTCAACAATATAAATAGAATATAAAAAAGGCTTTTCTCCTGGGAGAGGACAAAAAACTTTTTGCCCGATCTTTCTATGTACTGAACTGCGATGCTTTGTATCAAAATCAATTTCATGTCTGTCTATGTTCCTGATCTTGATTTAGATTAAACTAGGCTATAGTGCATCAATCGATTTTCAAAATCTAGTTTTATTTAATTATATTGTAATTAAAATAAATATTTATGAAAAAATAATGAACGAAAATGTATTTTTCTAGGCGAGATTATTTTTTATTTATACAACCATTTGTCTTGTTTTGGTCATAACATGTTTTTTTTTTATATTACAAACATGATTTATTAAATAAGAAGTAATGACACTTAGAAGAACATATTGTAAAATCTTCAATAATTTGAATTAAAAAAATATTTTTTTCATTAAAAAATTTATTTTCTTTATTCATGTATTTTTTCTATTTTGAGGGAAAAATATTTTTTTCGTGGGAAACATTGTTTTCTTAAATAAAATCTTATTTGATGGTGAAAGAAAGCTTTTATTTAAAAAATTTAAAACCATGATTTGATCATTTCCATGCACTAACATGAAAAAAAACAAGAAAAATAAATTTGAGAAAACTATATACAAAGTTATAATTAAAAAATATATATTGTTTTTATTAAATATTAATGATAAATGTTTTCTTTAAAAAAATCTATATACTAAGTTAATATATAATTATTCATAAATTAATTGTTAACACTGTTATAAAAAGCTCTACTCTTCTTAAACGATGACACGATCGAATAATTCCTTGAATATTATTTTTCTAATAAATTTATCTGAAGAGAATTGTGTTCTAATATTTTTTTAAAAAAAAGTAGGATAAAATTTTAAGGGCTACAACCTTTAATTTCTTAAAATAATATCATCTCATCTCACATCTGTGGATCACCAAAGTTTCGCGACCATGCACTATGCAGTGGCACATGAATGAGTAGATGTTCAATGGAGTGATGGACGGGAGACCAGTGAAAGAAGGAAAGGGATAAATATAAATGATCACTCCCCAGGCATACTATCATGAAAAAAACCAAATAGGATTATAATCATGCTTTAGATGTCAATTTATCCCTTTTTTTTTATTATTAACGAGGGTATCCAGACCAGATTGCGTGCGCTTCGACTGATCCTACGGGCCATAAAATTAACGACCATGTAAGCCTTTAATGGCCCTGAGGTTTACAAGACTTGAACAGGTAATCTTTAGAAAACAAATCTAAAACCTGACCAATTAAGTTGCATTATTTAGAGTTATCAATTTATTTATTTTAAAATTTACCTGATTGAAAGAGAATCGGTTTTCGTGTATGATACCAAATAATGTATTCAGTGATAGAAAAAACTAATATTGAAATGCATTTTATTTGCTGACTTAACAAAAGAGTATTTTTCAAGTTATGTTTTTTTCTGATCATATGCTAAAATATATTATCGTAACAATATATATAAAAACCATCGAGCTGTGATTTTTCTTTTCACTTTCTTTGTTTTTTTATTTTATCATTTCTGATTTAAAAAAAAACAAGATAAAACTCAGAATGCGGGGCGATTTTCCAGCTTCCAATGACAAGAATTGTGAAAACTAAAACGAAATCGAAATCCGAAGTCACGAGAATCTAAGAGTGTCTTATCATCTGATCTCAAAGCCCGTAGGCATTACCTAGCTAGGAAGAAGGTTTTGGTTCACGTTACCCTTTTGCCTAAATTGTCGAGTGCGAGGACTCACGATCCGGGTATGTTTGGAGAGGTTAATTTTTAAAATGTTTTTTTTTAATATATATATATATATATATATATATATATATATATATATATTAAAACGATTCAAACAAACATATAAGATTAATTTAAAACTAAAAAAATCTAAAAAATTTATAAAAACACGATTGTACCATTAAACTATATTAGAAACTAGTTCATGGCCTCGTTAAGATGGCGTTGAAATAATAATAAAAACATTTGAAAGGAACAAAAGTTTCACTTCACGTGTAATTATTTGATATTATTACTAAATCTAATTTAGGTTATTAGCTTTTAAATCTTTTAATTTGATTTCTTAATTGACCCTAATTTAAATTAAATTATATAAAAGTTATTTTGATATGACTTACCCAACTTAATAAGTTAACAACTTTTATTACAAAAAAAAAGTATTTGACTAAACAAAATTAAATCAATATGACCTTTTTATTTTAATATCGTGACGACAATATATTAGATCGATCTGAATTTTGAAGCTTAACCCATCAAATTTATAATTTGTGTTATGGATTCTATTGAATTTAAAAACTTTATTATTTAAATTATTTTTTAATTAATTATATAATAACAAGAATAAACACTTGTAAAACCGAACAAGAATTAAATATCAAGCTATTTATTTAAGATTATAGTAATTTTATAGAAAGTAAATTGAAATAATTATAAAAATAAATTTAAAATCAAGTAAATGCTAATGTTTATATCATAAAAAAATGACAAAAATAAAAATAGAAATAGAAAACTGAAAAAAAATATTCTCCTTTGACTTGGCACCCAAATTTTCAGATGCAGTGAGTAATGCCCTTCAATCAACTATTACAATTTTCTTTTTTCTGTCTTTTGCTTTTTTTAATCATGAAATTTTGGATAAATGACGGGAAATCCTCTATTTATTGCTTGTTTAGAATTGTGGTAGCAATTCAAAGTGTTTTTCGTTTAAAAATTCATTAAAATAATATTTTTTTTAATTTTTTAAAAATTATTTTTGAGATCAGCACATCAAAATAATATGAAAATATAAATTAGCAAAAAAAATTTGAAATTTAAGGGAACTTGGTTTCAATCGCATTCCCAAACACTCTTTTAATACAATGTTTTCTAACCCTAAAGTCACATTTAGCAATCAGCCACCCCCCTTTTTTCTGCATATCTCTCCCTCCCTTTATTCTCACCTTACTCCTTTCTCAGCTTATCTCTCCCTTTACTCTCACTTTAATCTCTGCTTTGATTCATTTTACTCTCCTTTACTTTGATTTTTCTCCCCTCCCTCTACTTTTTGTAAACCTAAAGTTATATGTGATAAAGCAGATGATATCATTGAGATACCAAGATGAAACATCATTTTAACAAGTTTCAAGGAATTATTAATGAGTTGACTGTAATGGGTATTAACTTTGATGATGAGATACATGAATTATGGCTTCTTGAAAGTTTACCAAACTTATAGGAGATGTTTAGAATGTCACTCTCTAACTCAGCCTCTAATGGTGTAATATCAATGACTTAACTAAGAGCGATGTTCTAAACGAGGAGATGAGAAGAAAGACATCGGGTTCGTCTTCCCAGTCACTAATTATCAGTTTGAACCGGTTTGGAAGGGAAAAAAACCGAACCGAACCGAAATTAATCGGTTTGAACCGGTTTTCGGTTTGGTTCGGTTCAAAAAATAAATAAAAAAATTCGGTTTGGTTGTTTATTTTGATTCAAATGCTCAGCCCTAACGCCACCATTCATCGTTTCAAATATATTTTATCTGCAGGTTGTATTTCCACGACAAAAAAATCCCATCAACCCCACACGTATCCGCTCGATCAAGAATACAAAGAAAAAGAAGAAGAAGAAGAAGAAAAAAACTTCTAATTATTCATTTTTTATACCTTCAAATGATTAATACATGCTATAAACACCACATTATAGTATAATATCAAACTCTACGGGGTGTAACTTAACTATTCAGACTCTAAGTTTGTTCATTAAAGATTACCGGTTCGAGTCTCACAAACCTCAAAACCATTGAAGATTTATATGGTCATTAACTTTAAGGTCCGTAAGATTAGTCAAGATACACGTAAACTGATCCAGATACCAACATTAAACTAAATTTTTTTTTATCGTGCATGCATGGTACAATAAAGTTTGCTTACATGATGTTTTGAAACCATTAAGTAATAATTACAACCTTGAAGATAAATTATTTCCAGAATTAATATTGTTTTCCTTTTTCCTTTTTTTTTTATTCAAGGACATGTAATATTTCCGTTTTATTCAAGAAAACGAGAGAAGGACATGTAACCAGGCAACAGTCGATCAAATGAAAAAACGGTGGGCACTCACATCCCAACATCAATTGAAGGGAATAAAGCCATTTTTTATTTGAATAATCAAATAAAAAAGTCTATTAAAAAAATACAATAATTAATTTCACTTTTTTTTTCTCTCGCCTGTTACTATCAAAAAATTAATGTAGGACAATATCTCCAGTCGTCCAGGTGGCCCTACACTATTTTTTTACTACTTCTCGTTAATTAATAGAATAAAGAAAACAAAAATATCAAAATCTTGAAAATAAGAGATTCTCAAAATATCAAAAAAAAAAAACAAGAAATCTGGCGATTTAAACAGCTGCATTTTATACCGACATTCCCCAGATCTTCCTGCACAGTTTGTTTTCTTTGCCATTCAACTTTTTTTCATCGGTCAATATTTTATCCAAAAAATCTCCCTTCTTTATTTTTATAGAAACTCTCTGGTTTATCGCATGGACCCAAAATTTGGATATTCAAAAAATAATATTTAGACGGTCAAGATTGTTTTGGTATTATTATTAAATTTAATATAATAGTTTAAAATTGAAAAACTGACTACATTGTTTAATTAATATTTAATCACTTTACTAAATTCTGAATTGGGTTATAAATTTTATTGAGTCGAATTATTATATTATAAAATATATTAAAATTGATTTACCATTAACCTAATACTTAATAATAAAACTTAATAAAAATTTTATATTAAATAATAAAATTAAAAAAAATTCAAGAAATATAAAAAAACAAATAAAAAAGTTTAATTGCATTTTTTTAAAAAAAACACAAATGAAAACCCGCATCTATGTTATATAGATAACACTAATCACTTGAGCGAAGACACAAAATTAATATAAAATAATTAAAACAATATATTAAACCGTTAAACCGCCCTCATGATTTTTAGTTGTTTTAATAATTTAATAATTTTAACTTTTTGAGATAAGTATTATTGTCTTAATTATTATTTGTTATCTTTTGTTTATTTTTTTAAAGTGTTTTTTAATAAAAACATATTAAATAATATTTTTTTATTTTTAAAATTTATTTTTAATATCATTATATTATAACTATTTAAAAATATAAAAAAATAATTAAAAAAAACTTTAAATCTTTTCAGAAGTGATCTTGCACGGAAAAAACAATCGGTGCCTTAATTTTGTTAGATAGATATTTTTGTTGAAGAGAAATGGGGCTATTATTGCCTACTAGGCAGTGTAGAGCTTTTCTCATGCGGTCCTCTCTGACTCTCTCTCTATCCATCTACGGCTTTCTTCTTTATTTCCATGACACTCGTTTCATGGCGTAAAACTTGGGGATTTGGTAGGTGCCCAGTTGATGAGTTGTTCAAAACTTTATGTCTCAAGTAATTGCTGATAGATAAAGAACCAAACTTCAAAAGGGTTATCAATAATATCCATCTTTGGATGAACATGATTTTCTGCAAAAAGTTGAGACGTTGTTTTTAGATTGGTTGTGGAGAGTGAATTCAAAGCAAAGTTAAGATTTTACCAAAAAGTTTACTCATTTTTATTTGCTTGTAACAGTTGGATTTGACCTCTTCCGTTTGCTTGCTTACATTGTTCGGTATCCTTGAACTACTGAGTTTTCAAAGAAGACACTTGGTTTGGTGGTCATATCTTAGGATTAAGATTGTTGGTTTTTTCTTTAATGATGCTGGGTGTTTGTGTTTATTTGTAGCTACACAATGAAAATAATGGATTTTTGTGAGAGGGGATAGTGATGCTTTGGTGGCATTGGAGATGGACAGGAGAAGTTGGTTATGGAGAAGGAAGTCTTCAGAGAAGAGTCCTGGGGAGACAGAGAGTTCAGGATCCATCTCTTCTCATTCTGAAAGATTCTCTGATGATCAGGTTGGTTCAATTTTGGGTTTTGAGTTTCTTGCACATTGCTACCCCTTGAACCTCTTTGTTAATTGAAAAAAGAGAGAAAGAAGAGCAAATGGGAGTGATCTTTGGATATTGGAATAGATTTTCCCAATTTAGGATTTTCTTTTTTGCCGTATTTGTCATGTCCTGTCACTCTTAAGATTGGTCTCAAATTATGTCCTTTTGCTCATCTTTCTGAGTTCACAAAAAATACTCTCAAAAGAAATTTCCCAAACGAATCCTGCTGTTCTTATCCTAGGATAGTTTCTTCCCGCACCTCCAAGCAGAATCCTTCTTATTTTGTATTGTCTTGTTAGGCCGTGAAGGTGTTGCTCGCTTGAAGTGCTTGTTTGGTTTTGCCTTCTGACAGAATATCACTGCAAAAAATTATGAGCATTTTTTTCTACAGCTTTAATTCTTGAGTTGGCTGAAGCAATTCAGATATAAATGAGCATTTCTAAATTGACTAGTATGAATCTATGGCCTAGGCTTGAGTCCATCTTCTCCTTAATAGAGTGAGTAAAGTTTGAATAGTGAATTCAATTCCTTGAACTCTTTGCAGTTCCAACAATCCCATCTCTTTCATAAAGTTTCGTCAGCATCATCTTTAATGTCTGATAGTTGCTCAGGCTCTTCACTTGTAGTGTTTCTGTCTGTTACCCTCCTCATTGTGATGTGAAGATTGAACACGGTTTAATACTTGCTCTACGGATTCTTGGATGTTGCTGGGGCTAGCTCCTACTTGACTTGAAACTTCTTGGACATAGCTAAAAATAATTTCAAACTTACCCAAAAAAATTTCTTCAACCATCTGAAATATGCTCTAGTATGGATTGCATCTGCTCTGCAAGGCATGCATCATCCATTCAGTTTCAGTGGAAGAAGAAGAAGCACAATTAGAATTAACAGCAGTTTCATGTGGGACCATATCCATATTTTAAAAATGTTCCTTTCCATTCTGAAGGTGAAATGGGTGTTTACGATCCCTTGAGCAGTTGTCTATGGAGGATACCTATACTTTTTGAATCTTAACCAATAGAATTCCGCTTGGCTTGAATCTTCATATTACATCACCCGCTTAGTCTCTTCACCATCCTGATTCTACATGGATCAGGGATGATGATTTTTGTTCTGTGAATCTTAATTTATTAGGCTGGCACCTGCAGTTTAACTCTCTACAATCAATTTAGTTTCATTTTAGGTTCTGTTTAGTAGGATGGAATTCCTATTCTTATTAAAAGGATGCCCACTCCTTTTCCTGTATCTATATAAAAACTCTGGTAAGCTTTTGAAACTGAGAATTGAATATCTTATTGTCTTATTGATTCTCCATTATATCATTGTGTCCTTGTTTTGATTGATGCTGGAGAAATTCTGATTTTTCTTTCTTTCTTCTTGGCAAAGGTATATCCAACTCATAATCCTCAATCACCAGAAGTTACATCTGAAGCTTTACTTACTGATGAAGACATTAGAGACAATGTGAGGACCTTAACAGATAAACTATCTGCTGCTCTCCTGAACCTTAGTGCCAAAGAAGAGTTGGTAAAGCAGCATGCCAAAGTTGCAGAAGAAGCAGTTTCAGGTATTTATTCCATTTTTTTCCTGCTCTCATTCAAGGTTGAGCTAGTGTTTGGTTTCTTCTAAATGAGAAGAATACAAACTTGTTAAATAAAAAATATATATCAAGGCCACCCCAGTTTGTAAAGCTAGTGTTGTTCCGAGATACCTGTTAAATCCCTCCCATGATATAGGTATAAGAGCAGGGAGGGATTAAAGCTGAAGGAGGGCTTTTCTCTATGGTGTAACCCAGCCATTAAAAAAAAAAGAAAAAAGTAAAAGAAAACAATCGATGGCATTTTTTAGAGATTGTCCACAAACCTCTTTTTATTTTTTATTTTTTTTCTAACACCATCCCTTTTCTTATCCTAATTAGGATGCGATCTATAACCTTCTTCAAATATCTGTATTATCAGCTATTATTAATTTTTCTGCCTCAAATTCTAGGGTGGGAGAAAGCTGAAAAAGAACTGTCAGCTTTAAAGCAACAAATTGAGGCTGGTACTAAGAAGAACTCTGGACTTGAAGATAGAGTTTCTCATCTGGATGCAGCACTTAAGGAGTGTGTGAGGCAGCTAAGACAATCAAGAGAAGAGCAAGAGAGAAGGATCAATGAAGCTGTTACCAAGAAAATTTGCGAATGGGAATCAACAAAGTCTGAGCTTGAGGCCCAGCTCAATGAGCTCCAGGCTCGACTTCAAACTGCAAAAAGTGATGCCACTGCGTCAGCTGATTCTGAGTTATGGCAAAAGCTTAATGCTGTAGAGAAAGAGAATTTGTCCCTTAAGCGTGAGCTCTTTTCTCGAGCTGAGGAGATACAGGTTAGAATTTTGGAGAGGGACTTGAGCACCCAGGCTGCTGAAACAGCAAGCAAACTACAACTGGAAAGTATAAAGAAGCTTGCTAAACTTGAAGCTGAGTGTCGCAAGTTGAAAGCCAGTGCTCGTAAAGCATCAGCTGCTAATGATCATAAATCTTTAACAGCCTCTTCAATTTGTGCCGAGTCTTTCACAGACAGCCAATCTGATAATGGGGAGAGGCTACTGGCAATTGAAAGTGATTCATGCAAGAGGAGCGGCTTGGAAATGAATGAATGTGATCAAATTTGCTCTGACTCATGGGCATGTGCTCATGCTACCGAACTTGATCAATCCAAGAAGCAGAGGCCTATTGGAAGAAACGTAATGGTCCCTTCTTTAGAAATTAATCTCATGGATGATTTTCTGGAAATGGAAAGACTTGCAGCTTTGCCAGATACAGAAAGTGGAATTTCTTACCTTGAGGCAGGACCTGTATCAGATAAAGGAATTGGTAGTGGAAACCCATTGAAAGAAGAACTTGAATCCATGATTAACAGGACTACTGAACTGGAGGAGAAGTTGGATAAGATGGAAGAAGAAAAATTTAAATCAGAAATGGCCTTGACTGAATGCCAGAGGCAGCTTGAGACATTAAGGAGTCAGCTGAAGGAAGCAGATGCAAAGATGGAGGAGCTGCAAGATCTGTTGACCCTTGCAAATGAATCAAGACAAGCTAGAGAGGAAGAGATAAAGCGATCTGATTCAAAGAGAAAAGAGACAGAATCACAACTCAGAATTGCTGAAGCTGAGATCAAAACCTTGCTTTCTAAAATTGTTTCATTAGATGCAAAGGTTGAGAAGGAGCGTGCTTTGTCAGCTGAAAATGCTGCAAAGAGCCAGGAGTTGGAGGATGAGCTCTCAAAAATTAAATGTGAAGTTGAGCTCCAGCATGAGATTGAGCGCAAGCGTATTGCCAGCTTTAACGAAGAGTTGAAGATAACACAGGTCAGTATCTTAAGACTCACTTGAAGCTCGATATCTATTCCCATTTCAAATTCATAAATGTTGCATTTAATTTTAATTGAGTCCACTTACATGGTCTTTGGTGCCTAAAACTGCAATACATATTGATCCCCTTGCATTTTTCATCTTTGCCGCAATACTCTGTTACAGCAACTTATAGCAAGCCAAGTCAACTAAATTGTGGCGTGAGCTCACCAATTAGAACACATAACAGATTTCTTTAAAACATTGATTTTGTGAATTCACAAATTTTTATTGCTTGTTTGTTATTTGACCTTTTAAAGCCAATGCTTGACAGAATGGCAAATGTATTGTGAAAAATACAAGGCTATAAAATGAAGATTCAAACTCACCTTTTCCCTGCATTGTTTTATGCAAAACCCAAATTGTGGAATTTAATTGATAAATAAACCTACCGTCACTGTAATTTTCTGGAATAAAAATGTCCTGAATTCTTTTCATAGTGATCTGCATTCTGGGATAATTCAACTGGTATTTATTTATTTTTCAAATTTCAAAGTTTCATGAGAGGGAATGTTTAGACTAGTAATACCATTGTTGATATTCCCTCTTGCCTGCCGATTTACAAGCCATTTAAACTTAAATTTTGCAAACTCAAGTCTCTCCATCTAATATCTTATACTCATTGTCCATTTCAAATTAACTTCCATACTGCAAATGTTCTACAAAAGCAATGGTCCCTGTTGCACTTTTGTTCTTTTCAATAATTTTCTTTTAGTTAGCCACTTGATTAAATATTAGAAACTATATCTCGAAGAGATTAAAATATTTTCCTTATCATGCTTTTGGATTAATTTCCATTAAAACGTGCAGTTTTACCTTTACAAGAAAAAAAAAAGGTTTCAAAGCCACCTTCAGATTTTCCTTTCATGAATTTTTCAACGACATCCTTTGTCAGAATCATATTCGGTCTTGTAAAAACCAATTGGTATCACAGTTATGATTGATGTGAGATACCTAAAATCTTTGTATATCTGAATGCACGCTAATCATGACATGATCTGTTAAACATAACTGGGTTAAAGAACAGGAGTAATTTGCTAAAAAACCTGCTTTCTTAATTTGGTATTCATATCTTCTGGTTCATGGCGCAGGAGAAAGAGCTAGCTGTTGCTGCAAGTAAACTTGCCGAGTGTCAGAAAACCATATCTTCTCTTGGTCTTCAATTGAAATCTCTTGCAACTTTGGAAGACCTGCTTGATTCTGATAAATCATCGGATGTCAGTAGTGAAGAATCAAAGGATCATGAGAATGGTGAACGGTGGAGATTAGATCTTGGAAATCAATCTTCAGGTAGAGATTCTGAGGCTATCCAAGTCACCGGAGGTGCTTTAAGATTAAAGAATGGCGGTGATTGGGAGTCGTCATTATCATTAAACTCGAGCTTTGTTTCTGAAAAAACCCGAAGTGGGTTTGGAAAGTTTTTCCCCAGAGGTCAGAGTAGGGCTCCAAATGAAAACTAGTATATGTTAAAAATGACATTTAAGGAATCCACTAGGTAATAAGTTTCCATTGTAAAGCATTCATTCTTGTCATAAAAAAAATGCAGATTCCTTCTTTTGAATCTGCAGTTGTATTTATATACATATCACCTCTTGCATAAACAGATCATCCATGGAAAAATATATTTATACATAAGAAATAATGTTCTTCCTGTTATCATTTGGTGCCTTTCAGATTCATACGTTTATACATTGCACATCCCTATCCCTGTGTGCAAGTGTTCGCGTGTATGGGTTTGCATTTGCGTGTATCCACACGCATGTTAGAAACTTCGACAAATATGGATGTATTCCTCTTGAACTGACGAGGTCTCGTGGCTTCTCACACCTGTTTGGCTGGTTATAAAGACGAAAGCAACAATCCAATACGGAATTTGCAACGAAAAAAGAACAAAATGATCTGTGCGGTTTGGCTGTTTTGGAGAGGTGAAAAAAAGACGAGGTTTAGTTTTGTTGATTGCTTTTATATACCCTTTTATTTTTATAAAAAATATTAAAAAATCTAAGAACCAAGAGAATTGAGCTTGTTTACAAAAGAAAAGAAAAGAAAAGAAAGACCAAAGAACTTTGAACCTTTCATAATAAAAGATGCAAGAGTTTTGGGTCTGGTTGCAATCTGGACCCATTAGCACTTGAGTCAGAACGCAGAACCCAAGAGCCTTGCGTCCGGATACTGGATCCATTAGCTTTGGGTCTGGACACCTGACCGAAATGTCTTGGGCCCGACGGGGTTGTAAGACCAAAGGAATTTGAGTCTGCGCTCTTACCTCTCCCAAGCAACTTGGGTCAAATGCACCTCTCCAGCCCCAAGTTTCTTGGGTTTGGAAGCTATGTCTTAATAGTAGTAGTAGACTAGTAGTAGTAATAATAATAATAATAATAATAATAATAATAGATTACCTTTAAAATCAAATCTATGTTTTTTTCTAGAGTGATAATATTTATTTTAATTTTAATAATATTAATGAATTTAATAATATTTATAATATTAATAATAATATTTAACTTGTTTGTCCAAGTTCTTATATTTTTTAATCTTTTTTAAAAAATTTACGTTTTTTCTTCTATGGTAGTAATAATTTTTTTTTTAAAATCTGGTAATAATAATAACAATAGTAATAATAACTCTTAATTTTACCTTTCAAATCAAATCTATTATTGTTTTTCAATATTAATAATATTTTCTACAAATTTATTAATTATTATATGAATAATATTAATTATAATAAAAATAATAGTATTTTTAATATTAATAATATTTATTATAATAAAAATAATAATATTTATATCACAAATAATAATATTTTTAATAATAATACTTTTAATTATAATAAAAATAATAATATTTAGAATACAAATAATAATATTTATCATATTAATAATAATATTGAGCTAAAGTTTTTATAGTAATAATTATTTTAAATTTTTTTTATTAACGATGATGATAATAATAATAATAATAACAATTGTTATTATTATTTTTTTTATTTTTCTTCTTTGCAGGGTTTGCAGACGCGTTTGGGTCTGCAAACCTAAGACGCGGGTCAGAAGAGACCTCGGAGTGCGGATCTGCAACCAGCACGCAATTTTGCAGAGTCAGGCGTGATGGGTTGCAGACCCCATGCTCGCGGGTCTGCAGACCCGCTCACCTGGGTCTTCACCCAACACGTGGGCCTGTAGACCTGCTTGTCAGGTCTTCAACAAGGTGTGTGGGTTTACCTAGCGTCAAGGGCATAAGAGCCCAGTATCAGGTGTTTGCAGCCTGGTGATGCTGCTAGGCTCGCTGGCTATCCCTAGTGCCCGGGCTTGACGGCCCCAACACCAGGTGTCTGTTTGCTGGGCTGCTGTCAGGCGCGGGGGTCTAGTGCTAGCGTCCTGGCTTGAAGCCGAGCGCCAGGTGTCTGTAGCCTGGGTCATGCAACCCCATCAAAATCCAAACTAACCATTTTTTTCCCAACCAAAAAGACAACCTCACCCTTTGCAGTCTATGTAACTCTTTGTGGTAAGGTTAATTCTGTCATTACACCTCCTCAACCCATAAAACTTTTAGTAAAAAGCAAACTCAAACAATGCAATCCACAATAAAAGCATTCATAGTCTACAATAATTTTTTTATAATATTGAATAGCACAATTCATAGTGAAAGTATAATAACTGAGTCTGTAATAAAATATTGATGTCTTTTAATTATAGATAATACGATAAATATGTAACAGCATGGTTTTTTTTATAGAAAAAAACAAAAGTAAAATACATGGTTTAAATGTGAATAACCAGCGACTAAATGCCATGGATAAACAGGTAAGCCACACCAAAATGTTTCTGACATTTCACCAAGATAAAGAAGAAACGATAGGGTGTAGAAGCACGTTGAGAATTGAAAGACCCTCTTCCATTTAACGAGGCTTCCTCCTCCACTTAATCTTTCTTGAGCAAATCATAGAAAACCTGTGGTTTTCTGTACTTTGAAACGCAGAGAGTCTGAAACCAAAAATACTTGATATATCAGTTCTATGAATAAATAGCATGAGCCTCGTATAAAAAGATCTTCAACATTCAAAACATTTCTCACAGGAGCATTGCAAGGGTTAGCTGCAATTGTACAAGTGATCAAGAAAAGATTCCTCCATGGATTAATTAATCAATTTAAATGCTATTTGGAAATACAGCTCTGGATTCGGAAAAAAGTTAGAATAGCATATCATGCACATGGCTAAATTTGTGAATACTTGCACTGTTAAGCTTGTGAACATTTTAATACGAAACTTAAAGATTCAAATTGAAGGCCAAAGAGAGAAATAATACAAAAATCTAAATCTCAGAACCTGATAATATACCTGCATAGCATATGCTATATGGATCAATGTTGGTTCTGACCATGGCCTTCCGATAAATTGGAGGCCTATAGGCAACCCATTTTTGTCATATCCAACCTGTCATACATAATTCAGGTTAGCAGAAGAAAACTGATACCGATGATGATGAGACAGCGATAAAGATCATTACTGGAACGGTAACTGCTGGCAATCCCAGAAAATTTCCTGCTATCTGATACCGAACTAGTGCAGCTGCAACAATGAAAATGGTTTGAGTGATTATTCAATTGTATTTGTATTTGGCTACTTTCATGTACAGTAAAGCAATTTGATACATTTTCTGTTAAAATCTTGTTATGTCCTGAACTTCATACCTCCATTAATGTAGTCCAGCTCACCAGTCTTGAGAGCATCATCGAAAATTGGGTATGCAGTTACGCTGTTTTATAGAACAGATGAACATTAAGCATCGGAAGATGGAAGAGCATTTTGATGTCAAACTTCACTTTTTCATACATCCAAGATGCTTTACAGTATAGAACAAGAAGAATATAGAGTAACCTGAGCCCTTCAAAACAAATATAGGGAATCGTGTACAACACCAATAAAAGGAGAAAACAATACCCTACTGTCGGTGTGACAATGACATCTGCTTTTGTAAATATATTCCTGTGAAATTGCATCTGCCGGCTCCTGCAAATACATAGAATCTTGTATTATTCACGTGCTCATGAAATGAGGACAACCAAATGAATAATTATGTAGGAGTCAAAATGGTAGGTGACTGGCTAATAACTAACTAGTAAACTCCACTGGGAAGTCATCTGTATTCGATGATGACTCAAAATGCTGATGACAAGTGATTGGCTTATTGAAGTTTAAAGATGAGCTCGAAGTCAGAATCAATGAAAGTGACTTGTGAACACTTTGATAGAATTTATACAAAAGTATATTATGACATAATACTAGAATTCACTACAGAATACGAGCAGGGGTTTGAAGGGAAATAGCCCTAAGCTTCAACAACTTTTGCATGAACCCGCTGCTGCTAGAACTGAATATACTAACCAGTGTTTAGGACTTTGACACTTTACCATAATGAAAAACTGGCCAGCTAAACAGTAGAATTACTTTGTCATAGATAACTAATAGCGCTAGAGGTACTGTGTAGATTTGGGGTGGAACAAAAAATCTTGCCATTGATATGTACTTTACACAAAGCTTCAGTAATGGAGTATTTGAAACAAGAAGTCACCACAAGATAAATACCAGAAAGGTTAATATAAAATGCAGCATTTGAAGATAGATTCTCAGAATTTACTGATACAGGAAGCTGGCATTTGATTTACCATCAAATTTAATTCCAACTGTAAGCATAAAAGAAATTAAATAAATTTAGGCTGTCATGCACCTGAGTTTCTGAGCCTTTATATACTCTTCACCACTGAAAGAACCATATACACAAAGTGCTACCCTTAAATCCCATCCTGATTCTGCATTATCCCTATTTCAAGAGCACAGAATATCATCATCCATATTTTAAAATGTTTTATTGAAAAGAAGGATGAAAATGTGTTAGCCAGAGGTAACATACAACTTCTCTAGATAAGAACTAAGTGCAGCAGTGCACTCAGATCCGATTGTTAAGTAATGTGCGAGGCGCATTGATTCTATGTCTGGTATGGTAACATCTACAGTCTTGCATGTAAGAAGCCATAAAACATTAGCATAGAGTGGACAGGGACGAAACTAATGAAGAGCTTCCTTGAAAATATTGTAAACAAGTTTCTTTACAATAACAACATACTATTCGAGAAAATATATTTATTTTCATCAAAATTTGTAAAATATTTAATATTATATCGCCATACCTTCCACCCAAACTTCTCAGAAAGCTGGTGCAATGCTTGGGAACAACATGTTCTAATATCATCACCGCAATCACTAAACCACTAAGGGACCCGTTTAGTGGTTAAAGAATAAAAGAAAGGAATCAGAAGAATGATCCGGTGCGTGTAAAGTAACTTGAGACAACAACATATAGCGAATCCGAGGTTGAGAAATCCACTAACCTCCCCATATCTTGCCAATATGACGTTTGACACTGAATTTGTTGATTGCAGCAGTGGGAAGTATACCTTTGGCTGATAGTTTCAGAAACAAAGAGAGAAAAGATTGTCTTTTGTCAGATGTTACTCTGAAATAGTCTAGAAGGCCATTTTCAAAGAGTTCCCAGACCTGTAAAGAAAACTGCGGAGCAGTTTCTTACCAGCGGTATAGCAGAGGTTTCATGGGAAGGAAGTGGGCCATTTATAGCTGCATAACTGGAAAATAAAAAAAAAGATACTTTGTACTCTACATGAAAATCATAAAATGGCATCCAAACAGACACTTAGAACTCAGATAAAAAGTTCAAATTAAGAGAGGACACTGACACTATAAACGCATCCTCTATCGTGCCTGCTAATACTCCTACCATCCCAACTGTCCAGTTCAGAGGAAGAACACTGAAAAAATGGAAAATTTATCTTCATAACATCGAAAACTCATCTACATTGAGAAATCCAAAGATTTATGAAATGAAATCAAGATAGAAATGAGCTCTCACCCAGAGTGAGGTACACGCCCGAAAGTTGGTTTGAAACCAACAACACCACAAAGAGCTGCAGGCATTCTCACGGATCCTGATTACATTATGATGAAAGATGTATTTATTTAGAGATTATTGACATGATACATGGTACTATAAGTAACAATTTTGAAGAATTTTCTGGCATAAACGTCAGAACCTTCCATCAAACATAAATTTATTGACTTGTTAAGAAATATTTTAGTTGCATAGGAAATCTTGGGTTGCTGCAGAAAAGAAAGATTGATTTTCTTAGCTCAAGGAATTACAGAAAATACTCGCAGGGAAGTTAAAACAAGAATGAAGTTAGTGTCTGCCTATTGACATGGCAATGGACTTCATAAACTGGGAAATGGCAATTGCAGGTGTTATTCTTTTTCCGTGATTAGCTACTGTATTCAGTTATTCTACATATAAAACCAAAGAAAGATTACCGTTTAGTGAGAATGCTTCAACTCAGCTTGATAACAATAGAGTTTTCCAGTTAAGGATGGATTTAAATTACCTCCCCCATCAACACCAAGGGCAACAGGGCAAAGTCCTGCAGCTACCACAGCAGCTGATCCACTAGATGAACCTCCAGAGACCATGCCAGGATTGTATGGATTTCTAGTAGCCCTACAACATTCATAATTATGGAAATGCCATCATTGTCTTTAATAATCTTTCAGATGCGTTAAACATACAAGTATAATTTATTTATGACGTTACAAGAAACAAGAGATCGTAATGTATTTGGGTTACGAGTTTCAACGTTTCATGTAGGATATTATTCAAATTTATCAGTGGAGAAAGGAAGATTAGTCTTACCCATAGTGAGGATTTATTCCACTTGTTCCAGCTCCAAGCTCATGCATATTGGTTTTTCCAATAATTACAGCACCACATGATCTGAGACGCATAACACAGCAAGCATCACCTTTACAAGATCTGAATTTGTGCAACCACTTTGTCCCACCTAGAAAATTCAATTTACATCATCAGTAAAACACACAAAAAGAGTATTTATAAGCACAAGAATCAAGTGGAGCAATTTTTCGAATAAAACGACATGGTCATTGATGAAGTACCTGTTGTCGGATAAGGGCTACAGTCTATTTCATCCTTTATTGCAATTGGAACTCCATCTAGAGCTGATATTGGCTCCCCTGGAATGAAACAGAACAAGTAGGAGTTTCAGAGCATGCTCAAAGCGACTAATATAAACTAGTGAACTAGAAGAATGAGACCATCAATAAATTCAGACCCAATACTTTTCACGAGATAAACAGTGCACCATTGATGGAAAGAGGGTTGAATGAAACTGCTATATTCTCACATGCAAAGATTTACTCATGAGTTTCAATTAAGACTACCTCTTTCATACCGACGAGTTGATTCTCTAGCCTGCCTTAAAATATCTTCAGCATCATAATTAATAAAAAATGCCATGTCCATTGGAGGACTGGAAGATTCACGGATGGCAGTTACTAATTGTTCTGCAACCTGTGCTAAGGGGAAAAGCATCAAGAACTTATGGAAAACTGCATTGATATAATTTACATGACAAACTTGTCGGCAAAAAGAAAAGAGACTGAAAGAAATTCTTTGAATCATGTAATTAGACCTTTGAGGTTTCAAATGTATGCGCAAGTTACAGCGCTTACATTTGAAACCTCATACAAAAAAGGAAAAGAGCATTTCATGAAAGAAATGGCTAAGAAATGATGTACCATGCATGGAGTTATTTCTCCTGAGCTGTAGGCTTTAGAATAATCCATTATTGTCCAGCGACGGAAAGATGGCTTCAATCCATTTACAATTTTCTCTGAAGGCAGAGGCAGACAGTTAATTGCCTGCTGAACTTGCTCAGACGGTGATAGACCAGAATCTATGTGCTTGACTTCTTGTTCATCGAGCTCTGCAGTGATGAACTCAAATCAAAATCTTTCTCATGGAACTCCAATGGAAGAAATACAAATGGCTGATAATGGTATAATTGTTTTAAATCTTGTAAGACCAGAATTTCCTCTTCAAGACGTAATCAATTCTAACTCTTCTGTAACTATAACCAATTTACAGCTTGTGAACAGTATCAAAGACAGTATAAGAGTTAGAAACTTAAAGGTAGTGAACCTACCTTCAAATGGATGCATAGGGGCGTACACAGGCGATTCCTTCAGTTCTGCATTTGTAACTAGCTGCAAGAGTTGCAAGCATTCACGAGTATTTGACATAGAATATCAAAATTCAATGTGAGATAAATGCTTGTCCTTGCTATGAAGGCAAAATGAGGCCTTAAAATGTGATTCTAATATACATAGGAACAGCTTGCAAGATGTGTATACATAGAATATCTGTTCATGCCAGTTTGATTTTGACTTTCATTTTTGAAACCCCAGGTGACATGGATGTCGAATTATGGCTCATGAATTCAGACCATTTCTATATATATCTACTGGGAAGCTTACATTATTCTACATGAAAAGCGCTCATTGCTGAATCCGAGTTAGAACATTTGCAAGTAAGATTTCTAACTGGAAACAAAAATCCTTTGAAATCTGACTCTAAATTATTCTAATACCAAAAGAAAATATAATTCTGCATCAATAAATTTCAATGAATTATGCACACATTCTGTATATTTGGACAAAAAAATATGATTAGTTAATTATGTCTTGTAAATTTCTTCTGATGGGCAGTAGATTCGAGAGGACTGGATCCTATGAATAATAATAAGGAAACAGTAAAGCTACTGCCAGGTATCCAGTGGAACTCTTGACAACTAGATTGAATGAGACAGTGCAGGTTTTGTTTCACATAGACTGGCTGTATTTTGAGACAAAAGTACAACCATTAAGACTCACACATTACTCTTTTGTACCATTCCCCGACAAAGAGACAGAATAATTTGTTGGTGGTTAATTTTTTTCACGTTAGGAGCTTATAATGGATCATAATCGGTTTTTTTTAATTTCATTTAAGGTAATATTATTACAAAGATTTAAGTACATGCTTCTGCAGATTTAAGTTTGGTGAGGAAAAAGAGAGAGCTTTGAAATGAAGTTACGAAAAAGGTAGCTGTGGATGGATTGGGGCATGTGGGGTGACAAATGTAAACAAGTTTTAAGGCTCTGACAGCAAATGCATGCAACCTAGCTGCACCAATAACGACTACCATGTACAATTAGGAATATGTGGACCCTAGGGTAGTTTAAGCCTTAAAGATGATTCAGAAAAGTACAGGTGATGTTTCTTGATATGGTTTTGATTATATTCAATGATTAGCAAAATTTTGATGCAAGAGGGAAAGAAGATGCCGACAATTAACTAGAAATGCAAAAGTGAAAGAAGATGTTGACAATTAACTAGGAAGGAAATGTAACAAATTAGTAATTGCATGATTGGTCATTCATAAGATGAACGAAATTAAGAACTGAGCTACTACTAAAAAAAAAACACGATGAAAAAAATGGGAAAGACAGACCTTGTGAATCAGATTGTTTCTCTTCAAAATGTACAGCAGGAATGTTCCAAAAATCCGCGACTCGAGAAACCAGGCGAAAATCTTGACAGGAAATCCAGCCATGCGAGGAGCTTATGAAACAGACGCAAATTTTAGCATATTTATGCACACATTAGCCAAACAGCATGAAAATTAACTCAAGCATATGTCTGCAACAAATATATTCAGGCAAGTATAGGCATATGCAGAAGGGCATATATGCTAAGCAAGACTTCAATAGCTTGCCTAGAAGTTTCTGCTTTTGGTAAATATGGTTTTAATTAAATGATGAAGAAAGGACCGGTTTTAATTAAATGATGAAGAAAGGACCTGAAGCACAACGAAACTAGTCTAGAGTAAGTGATTTCACTATTATTGTTTCCAGGATTAATAAATTGTAAACATTATTTAAATCAAACAAACAAAAGTACTCTGCTGCAGGAAGATCTGTTCAAGCAACCTGACTTGATAGAATCTCTGTCCAAACAGTTAGTTTCAGTACCAAATTAACAAAAAGTCGAGAATTTTGCGAGAAAGATCATCCAACTATCCAAGCATGGCTGGCTTGATAGTTATGATATGTTGGTTCAAGATTCTCTGCCTATAAAATGATAGAATGGTAAATGAATCTCAATGCTTCGAGATTAAAACACTGAAACTTGTCTACAAATATCTCATCAGCAAAAACTCATCAACTTAACCCTACCATATTGAACTTGAACCTTGATTGTTTCTGTGATAAGGCTATATACAAAAGAACCTTAGCAATCGAAAGTGAAGTATATGATGGAAGATGGAATTGAAAAGGAAAACCTTTGACATTGGCTTGCAGATAGAATTCATCACTGTCAGGGCCAAGATTAACATTCTCCACAGGCTTGTAGACCACACCTTTAGCTCTGAACAATCCCATGTGAAAGTGGTAGGTTTGGACAAAGAAGCAGTAGTGCTGAGAGAGGTTAGCAAGAACAAAGTGACACAGCCACCACCAAAAGATACATGTAGACGAGTCAAAACCAAAAAGGCGAAAACGATAAGAAAAATGCTGTGCTTGATTGAAAGCTAATATTAACTGCTCCAGTGATAAACAGTAATGGCACGAGAAGTGTAGAAAAAGAAGAGAGAGGGAGAGAGTCGTTTTCAAGAAAGGTATGAATTTGGGTCGAGAAAATAAAAGAAGAAGATGGATGGTCAGCAGCAACTCTTGTTTCTTAAAACAGTAGATTGCTTGGCGGGTGAAAACTGCAAGTCGAAAGGCTTATTTTGTTTGTTTCTTCTTTTCTTCTTGCTTAATGGTTTCTCTTGCTCTATTCCTCAATCCTCTGCATGTGACTCTGTCAAGGTCTTCTCTGTTTCTTGTCAAGCAATGAAAGAAATTCTAACGTAGATATACTAGCCCACTTGTCCTTTCACACAAAAGAAGAAGAAAAGGCTGTGCAGATTGATGTCATTAGGCGGTGACAATGGCTGGTTAACGAGGTTGAAAGTGACTTTTCAAATTATTTTATGTATTTTTCAATGGTTCTAACATCCTCCTATGACCACTGAAAAACATCTGCAGAAACAAGAAAGTCAAATTTAAGGAATTTTATTTTTATAAATTTATCTATAATATTGTCGTTTTGTAGCTTTTGTATAGAAAAACGATATCTTTTTAAAAAAATTAAACTGGATTAACTTAGCTAGCTGAATCCAGCAAACTTAAAGAAATGAAGAAAATCTCTTGGAGAGTTTAATGAAGAGCAGTGCCCCCCTGGATTCATTTGGAAACCAATGATATCCGTTAGATGATTGTCTGTTTTGTGGAGTTTCATTGTTTAAATGAATAGTAAAGTTTTTTATTTTTTTTTAAATTAACTTTTATTTTTTTTAATTTCTTCATAGAATTTAAATATTTAATATTATCATTAAACTCGAGTATATTTGGTATTCTGGTAGCTTTTATATTTATAATTTTAAAAAATAAATTTTAAAAAATCACTTTTAATTGAATTTGTTTGATTAAAATAATGTGATAAAAAATTTCGAAAATTATTTTGTTATATTTGTTTTATCAACAATAAAAAAGAAACCAGTAAAAAAAAAAATATAAGATGAGTGATTTACTGAAAGTATGTAAAAACTACTTCATTAAAAACAAATTGAAATCAAATTTTATTTATTGTTCGATTTCATGAACCAAATTACGAGTTGATTTTGTAACTTGATTTTATCACGAAACATCATACAATTGGTTGTGAAAAATACAACGGTCGCCTCCAAAACAGACAGTCCTAGGTATATTTGAAGTTATTTGAGAACCATGGGCCATTGCATTTAAGAGTGTCCACGTCGATAAAATTACCGAAGTATTGTTAGTCTCAAATCCACCAGTAAATTTTTGGTCCATCAGTAAAATCCATTTGTGGGGATCTGTACATTTCTACAATAAAATCCATCAACAAATTTCTGAACCTCGAAAAAATTAAAAATTGGAAAACCTTAGATTTCCTTTTATTATGTTTTTATCAACAAAATAACAATAATAATAATAATAATAATAATAACAAATAAAAAATTATAATAACAATAATAATAAAAATAGGTAAGTAGCTGAAGTGATGATTTATCCATTATAATTGAGTCAATTAAAGTCCTTAAACTTTCATCCACAATAATAATAATACCTTCCAAGAATGCTTTTATAAGACTATTTTTTAATTAAAAATTCATCAAAAAAATATTTTTTATTTTTGACATTTCATGTTAAAAAACATTTAAGAAGGCATCAATTTTATATTTATTCAAATAAAAAATAATTTTAAAAACACTTTAAAAAACAAGTTGAATCGCAAAAACAAACACACCTTTAGATACTGTTTATTTTTACGTTTGAAATGGTGTTTGAGTGCATTTTAAGATGTGTTTGGCTTGAAAAGATATCAAATTGATATTTTTTTACTGTTGTTGATATGCTGATATTAAAAATATAAAAAAATTAATATTTTTTTAAATAAAAAATATTTTTAAAATAAAAATAGCCCAACCATCTAACATCGTCCAACCACCTTCTTCTTTATCATCATTACATTCATCGCATATTATAGTTGGTGGGGGAGCACGTCCCCATCTATTTAATTAAGATGAAAGGAACGATTTTATTTTAAGTTTTCAAAGTTGATATTACTATGCCAATTTTCATTTCAATTTCTTTTATATTGGATTTTAGATGAATCATTAACGTGGAACTGGCATGTTTACTAAAGATTTCCCTTTAAAAAAAAAAAAATAATAATCCAAATATAGGATAATAATGTGATGAATAAATCGATTTAATATTTATACCATAAAACAACACTTAACTGTATTATTTTTTTTAGTTTAACGTTGGTGTTCGGGTCAGCTTGCACGCATCTCAACTAATTCCACGAGTTTTGAAGTTAACGACCATGTAAACCTCTAATGATCATATTTAACTGTATTATTTAGAATGTGTTTAGGAACGCGGTGCAAACCGCATTCTCAAAAAATTCAAAAATTTTTTTTTATTAAAATTTAATATGGTTTGTATGTTTTGGATCGTTTTAATGTGCTGATATCAAAAATAATTTTTAAAAAATGAAAAAAAATATTATTAGCATGTATTTCAACACAAAAAAAATATTTAAAAAATAATCACTACTACACTGCCAAACATATTCTTAATGGTGTTAGTTAGCGGGCACAACAATTCCATATGGGTGGCAGTTTTTAAAATAAAGGGGTCCTCTCTCGACATGGTAGTGTTGTTCTTTACAAACCCCCATCGTGAGTGAATGCTTGTATCTCAAGTATTTATTTTTTGTTTTTTATATTTTTAAAAAAATCAACAGCACTTTTTTCTATACCAGAAACTATTCAAAAATTTTAAACATGTGAATATATAATAATTTTAATTGAATTGTCAACTAATTGATTTTATTTCCATCTATGTTAATCAAATAATTTAAATTATATTAATTTAATAAAAAAATTTAATTAACTTTGGTGTGGTCATTTTGTGAAATGACAGTATACCTCCAGGGTCTCTTTATCTGTTTTTTTTTTTTTTTTTTTACAAGACTCTAGCAGAGACCCAACGAAAAAAAATTATATATGGTATGGTTTTTTACAACCCAAGCCTAGCTAGCTATGCTAGGCTTGGCAACACATGACTGAGTCTGAGGATGACAGCTTGTTTGATGCTCCTTCATACGATTAACAAAAGGCAATCAGGGAATTCCTTTCACCGTCTGATCAACTAGACACGTGAAGTTGGAAACAGATTCATGTGATCATCAACTGGCATTTGATCTGCGGCTGAGAGCTCTTAAAGAGAAATTGTCATATCCTTGTACCTGTGTCTGGGCTTTCAGAGAAGGAAACAGATTCACGGCAAACAAACAAAAAAAAAAAAACTTGATTTTGCGTGGAATTAGCAGGGAAACTGGCTCATCAGACTTCTAATGGAAAATAATATATTTAATATAACAAGTCTTTCTGAAAAAATATATAATATACTTTTTGATGCATGTCGAATTCAAATTTTTAATAATTCTCAACTTTTTTAAAAATGTTTTAGCTGAAAATAAAGAATAAAATAAATACGTGATTGAACTCTTATGCTAGCACAAAATCTTAAATAATTTGAAGGATCTTGATATGAGTTGATGGTGTAAGACATGTTTGACACCAGGCAGACGTGTTCCGGTGAGTGAGTTGCTGAGGAGTGCGGAGACGGCTTGTGAAGTTGAGGAAGAGCGAGTTGACTCAACTCTGGCAGCGAAAGAGAAAAGGTTGATGGAAATCTTGCAAAAGGCTGATGATCTGCGGCTGGGAACTCTTAAAGGTGTGCTTGAGATTTTGACTCCAATCCAGGCCGTTCATTTCTTGATTGCTGCTGCTGAGTTGCATTCGAGGCTTCATGACTGGGGCAAGAAGGAGGACGATAGAGCACACCGCAACTGATGTTATTTGCTTACAAAAAGCTTGCGCCTGTTTTCTTGATTTTTTCAATCAATTACTCGGATTAATTTCCATTGAAGGTAGCTCAAGAAATCGCATGTTCATATAGGTGCACCGACGAAGCTAGGGGAGGGCAACAAAACAGAGGAAACCCAACAGAATAAGGTGGCAGCGTTGCCCTTGATCAGAAAATGGAACGAAATCTGATCGAAAAAGCCCAAACCATGAAGTTGAATTTCTGCAGCGACCAAACGACAAAGTCGCAGCAAATAGCAAAGTGGGAGCCATTGGATCTTCAGAAACATCAGCACAACAAGCACAGTAAGAATCACCATAACTCTTTCCCGCGAGAAGTGTCACCATAGGAGCACAGAACAAGCTTAATCTTGTCCACAACTTTCTGACATGGAAGATCAATCCTATTAATGGTCCTCCTCTAACCACTCATACATCACATGCATGCTCCTCTAATAATATTCCATGAAAACCTCAACGTGATGTAAGGAGGCAATACCAGGCTAACATACAATAACCACTAAAATTTGATGCTGCACAAAAATACTCGTTTCCAATGGTTTGATAAACAGAAATGCTTGAATATTCAATCTAATCCTATCATTCAAGTCATACGAAACTTGGTTTTGAACCCAACTTATGTGAAACCTCTACAGAACGATGGATGCTAGGAATCATTAACTTAGTGGCTGTAATCACTGCCATTTGCTGTGTTCTGAAGTCTGAACTAATAATACGTTCAATAGAATATATCAATACAAGAGAAAATAAAGAGACATCTCAACTACGTATTCCATTGACCATGGTTTATCAACATTCCATTTTGAAATGCTTTTATCAAAGATCAATGAAGTTCACTGTCCACATCTATCATTTCTATTCAGAGACATCCACAGATGTTAGAACTTCAAGGAGATTTTGATTTTTTTTCAACATCTTGTATATATCTGAATATAGCAATCCGTTTACCCATTTAAACTAGGTATAACTCCCCAAAATTCTGGTTTGTACATACAAGTAGTGCAATTGCTAACTGGTTATACTCGGGAACCACTATTTTTTTCGTTTGATTTCTTTTTTTGCATAGACCAATCCAATCTGTACATTCAAAGAATAATAATAATAATAATAAAAGAAGAAGCTAAGCAATTCACCTCATTATCTGCTTGTACTTGCATTTGGTATTCTGATTTTCTCATAAGCTTTCAAATTCTCCAGACAGAAGCTCTCTAAAGTCTCAAAAACAGGAGGCAGACTAATTCTCAAGCAATCTGAGGCAGCATCATTGGCTAGTTTAATAGCTTCTTGATGTGTTGCTTTTTGTTCATCTAACATCTCCTGCATCGCGACTATAACATCTTTCTCAAATTGATCCTCTAAATCCTTCAAAAGTTGTTCAGTTTTAATTCTCTGTCGGTGTTCTTCTTCTCGCTTCTCCTGTAAATGGTGTAAGCTCGAGGCAAAACCATGAATGGCCTTGTACACTCCATCTTCTGAAATATCCTGAATTGCGTTGTGCCAATCATTACAAACAATGAAAATGGCAGGAGCTCCTATCAGGTTTGGAGACAATCGATCAGCTTCATCTAGAGTTTTCAACTCCTCAGATATGTACCCCAGAAGCCAATTGTTCAACAATGACACAAAGGCTTTCTGGGTTTTAATATAGTGACTGAAGCGTGCAGCCCATTTCCAAGTTTCTTTCTCTAGGTTTTTAGTAGCCTTTAAGCGTGAACCTTTGCGGGTGTGCATCCCAGCTATATGCACATATGTTTCAGCATTTTTAATTGCTTGTAATTGCTTTTTGTGGCACTTGATTATGAGCTTCCACATTCTTGACAATCTGCACAGAAATTCATTATATTATGAGTCACAAAGGTATAAAGCAAACCGTATTAAACTGAGAAATCATTTTATGCTCTGAGCTGCATTTAAAGCCAGTCCATGCCTCGTTAAATATAGCCATTTAGAAAGAAATTGTTTTTCATTTCATTACAATCTTTGCAATCCCTGTCAGTACTTCATCCTCAAAAGTCTAAAATGACAACACTCATCAGGCCATCAATAAAATTTCACCTAATGCTATGATTAGCATGATTATAGCAGAAAAGCAAGTGAAATACCCGATAATCAATTCATTCACTTGGGCTTGCAGCTCTTCATCTCTTATTTTGTGAATCCTGATCGATATTGCCTCAATTGCACTGACAGGAACTTTAATTTTTGAAAGCAAACTTTTGACAGAAGCTTGTGTCCTATCAATCTGACTGGACTCGGCACCTCTATCATCTAGCCTTTTTAACCTCTTCCACTCTTTATCATAAGAAACACGGAGTTTTTCCTCAAGCTGACATCAGTGAAACAGGTAAACAAATTAGATTCAATCCCAGCCATAACCACTTCAAAAATAACAATATGATTTCGGACCATTTTTCAGATATTTCAACCAAAAATTGTCAACAAGTGGAAGCATATGAAAAAATGCAGTGCAAAGCAAAATAAACAGAAATATCCTAACTATTCATCAGGGACCCTGAAGTTTGTAAGAATAATAAAACTTATAGTCTGTTGAGTTTACATGATTGTAGTGATGTAGAATACAAACATTCTATTACATTATTTGACAAGGCACAAAGCAGGTTAGGAACATGTTCTTCAATGCATACATCATTTTCATGGTTTTATATAGCATTTACAATATTTCAAAAGCTATTTTACTTGATTTCTAATGCACTCATGTCCACCATAGCAGTACACAAGCCATTGTAAGTGACATCTAGAAACAGAACAGTAAACAATAACGTTAAGAATGAAGGAACAACTCATGCCTGACTTCCATGTTGTGAGAATACTTCATACTTTGGCCGAGTCCTAAATAGCCTTTCATAAAAGCAACAAAACGGCACATAAGATGGATATTTGGAATCAGAAAACAGTAGAAGTAGAGCTAGTCCCATGGGCCAAAACAAATGCCTAGTCAAACTATTTAGAACTTGCCTCTTTTTTTCCCCTGAGAATCCAAAACTATTTCAAACTTAAAAAAAAACGAAATGGAAGTAAGTATTTGCTAATGGTGAATCTTCCACCACCCCGCCCCATAGACACTTACAACTAAGGATATCCACATGCAGAAGGATCAAAATCTCATAAGGAAATTGCATTAATTTCACACTGCACAGTAGATAAACATGACCCAAGAAACAAAAAGTTAATATCACATATTTGTGTATGAAGTAGAAATTGAGTAAATATATATATTCAGAACTCATGCATTGTGCATAATTTGGTTGGTGACACAAATTGACCAAAAACTAAGGGCTCAGAACCATAACCAAGGAAAATAAACTGGCTGAAATAAATAAAGACAGAAGCATCATCGAAGAATAACATTTTTTGTCAAATAAATCTTAGCTTTTCTTTGTATGATTTAAGTGAGCCATTTCCTGCAGACAGGACACTTTCATACTGTACTAATGCATTGGTGAAGTGGGTACGAAACTTGTGAATGTTTAAGGATGTTCTTATCTTAGGCCTATAGAAACACTGGCTTTCATTTTTCCTTGTAAACTTCCAATTATGAAGAATTTAGATGCCATACCTTAACCTCCTCGTAGAGTTTCTTCTCCCATACATGCAGCTTCTCCAAAGTGGATGACAGGTGATCGGATTTTCTATCAACATCCTTATAATTTTCACACACAACTTTGGCTGACTTCATTTTCTTGGCAGCAGATCTACTTGAGTGAACAAAAGCTGGGTGCTGTGAAGACATTGCAAAAGGAACTGCCAAACTTACAAGCCGAGAGGCAAATACTGCAAGGCAACAAGTGATCATAAAACAGGTCAAGCTTCTTTTTCTTTCAGAAATTAACTTCATCAAACAAAATCAAGAGACAAATTTCGTTGAAATATTGAACAACACAACATGTCCATATCAAAGGAAACCAACACAGGACCTATGAAAATTCAAGTAAAACAGTTGATGGGAATGGTATCTGGTCAATTTGACAAAAGTTGATGCAGGATTATTCTGAACAAATGAAAAGACTAACTAATGTAACAACTCATACCTTTAAATTTGGCACCCGTAGTCTGATAAGGCAGCTTGCCTGCCTCAAGCAATATGGAAACCTCTTGTCCATAGTTGAAAGAAGTCTCAAATGCATTCTTTACTGCTTGCTGAAGACCCCATGGACTATGGATATCTGTTTCGGGACATTCACCATTGCAGGTGAATGACCGGGCCTCCTCTGAACTCTCACCTTCCTCCATTGCTTTCTCTTGTTCTATTTTGATCAATCCACGGGAGCTGGAACATGCCATGGCATTTTCTTCAACAGTGTCAGGCGTGTTTTTAGATTCCTTTTCTTGTTCTGACTGTACGTGATCATAATTCTTTGGGTCAGCACCGGTGTCTCCACTTGTATCTTTCTCTGATGATTTCTTCTTGTATCTTTTTTTCCTTAATATACTTTGATCAGTATCATCTTCCAAATCAGGGATCCCCTCTTTCTCCCTGGTTTTTCTTACTTCAGAATCATCACTCTCAGCTCTGTCACCAATTATATTCTCCTGAGAATAGTAATTATAGTAATGATAGACATCATCAACCTCGGTGCTAAATGGATTGAATCTCCAAGCAAAACCTGCAGGTTCAGGAGAAGAGGTGGCAGCAGGAGCGCTCTCTTCTTCAGGATTAGCAGCATGGACAGGAGGGGACCAAAACTCGTAATAATACGGAAAGTCCATTGGATTTTTAGCAGATTCCCAATTTCCATTAGGAGCATATGTGACATTGTTTTTCGTAGTATCCATTGTAGCATCAAAAGGAACTTTATTGTTTTCTTCAGGATACCTCATATCAACAATTGGAACATATACATCGTCATTGTCAAGATCAGGGTATCTATGTCTAGAACCAGCAGGAACACTAGAAGACTTATTTCCCATATGTCCACTTGAATTCGCCCCTGCTTGAAAATCTTTCTCTGACCCAGAAGACTCTCCTGAAAAATGCAAGTGTTCATTAACAGAATCAGTTACTGACTCCAAATCTGAGGAAGAAAATTTCAAATGCGAATCCTCATCAGAGCAATCACAAGAGAAATCAGAAATAATCTCTAAATCTTCCTCTAAAAATCGATGAAGCGCATTTCCCATGTCTAAAAAAGATTGCACATACATAATGTGAGCTGAAGTTAATTCATAACGACAATCAACAGCAGCCTTAATCAATTCCTTCCTTTCTTTACAAAGACTCACCAGCTCTAACCTATCCACCTGAGACATTCCAACACCCATATCCCCAAAACACAGTAAAAACCCTAAATTCTTAACCTTAAACCCACAACACAGCAAAACTTGAGAGACAAGAAATCCTAAAAAGTTTTTTTTTCTTTAGACTTATGAGAGAAACCCAATTTAGCAATCTCAACACTGAAAGGAATCCCAACTCAACAATCAGAAAAAAAAGGAAATCCGTTGGAAGCGCAGTAATTAATAATATTTATTTATATATGTTTTAAGAAGGGAATCCGTGTGAAATCAGGAAGGTGAGTAAATGCAACTACTATGTATTTGCGGATTTGTAGTGATACGAAAATTATGATAAAAGATTTTATATATGAGAATTAAGAGCTATTCCTATGCAAAATAGGAAACATATAAACACAAAATCGGAAACAAAGAAACCCATAAAAAAGGTAAAGAGTTTGCAAACTGACCCATCATTAATATGTTTCTTGATTGCCAATTTTTCTAGCTGGAGCATATTTTCGATGTTGAATGATTTTTATAAGAACCCATCTCTTGTTTTGCATAATTTTTTTTTCCCTTCTTGATTTACTTTGGATTGGACCTTTCTATTAGACTCTCATCTTGCTTTTCCCTTTGAAGTTTTTCTCTTCTTTTTCGTTGGGAGGCCCAACGGGTGTTGGACCATGCCAATTACCACGAGTAGCTTCTTCAAATTCTTAAAATATCCAAGAACAAATTTCAATAAACCTTTTCCTCTCAAATTAATGTACTCTCTCTGGACCATCTTTTAAATTTTGAATAAGAAAATCCAGTTTTATTAACAACAAATGCCTGACCCTTTAAATGTTTTTTCTTTTTCTTCCGGCACCAATTATAAACACCAGTTAAACACCGTGAGAATGAAATTTTAAAGCTCAACAATAAGCAAATCAGCACCTACAAGTTCCTTCTAACAGCAAGCATAACCCAGCTAAAAGAGATTAAAAAAACCCAGAATGTGAAATCACTAGATATTAGTAAAAATGAAAAAGAGAAGCCAGCCCAGATCAGAAATCAGAAAATTAGAAAATGGGTCACTTACTCTTCTATTCCCATCAGTATTAACGAGGACAAACTTGTCCTTGCTGTGAGAACCAGCAAAGAGTTGTCGACCCCAGGAGGTCATCTTCTTCGAAAATTAAAGACTAAAGGCCCAACTCAAAACTGAGTCAACTCGTTCATCCCACCACACCTGTACCAAATTTGAGCTTTTGGTCAATAAGGTCCTGTTTGGATACCGTGTTTTTTAAAATTTTTAATTTTTTTTATTTAAAATTATTTTTTTTATGTTTTTTAATCGTTTTAATGTGTTGATATCAAAAATAATTTTTAAAACATAACAAAAATTTTATTTTAATATATTTCTAAACAAAAAATATTTTAAATCAAAACTATTACCACAATCTCAAACAAGCCCATAAAATTTGTTTTGTGTTGTTCATGAACTCTTGGCCTGTAAGCTGTTATTTGATAAGTTGGGTATTATTGACTGGTCTTGATTAAATTTGACTAGATAATATTGGATAAATAATTATTTTGTTTTGTGTTTTGGATTTGACTGAATAATTTGTTTTATTTTGTATTTAGTGGATACTAGACGAGACTCGGCTGACCCGAGGTCTAGAACAGTCCAAGTTTAAGAACACCTGCTTTTTTGTTAAAATTTGATTTCTTTTCTTCAAATTAATTTTTTTTAGTATTTTTGAATCGTTTTAATATACTATTATCAGAAATAAATTTTTAAAAATAAAAAAAATATTATTTTGATATTTTTCAAAGCAAAAATCACTTTGAAAACACAATCGTCTTTACACTCCCAAACACCCTCAAAATATAGAAAAGATTGATCCGACTTAACCCGGTTAAAAACTTAGGTCAACTTGCGACCCTGTCAACCCAAGATAAGATATATGTAAAAAACCAAGTTGCTTCAATTTTTATTTTTAATTTAGGTGCTCACCTTCCAGACCTGTGACTCAGGTTTTACCACGAATCGATTTTTAAAACTATGATAATAATAATTTTTATTTTTACATTACTTTGGGTTAGCTCAGGTTAATCATCCTGACCCATGACTTAGGTCTTATCCTGAGTCGATCTCTTAGTTGAATTTTTAAACTATAATAATTATTATTTTTATCCTTACATTAACTCAAGTCAATGGACAACCCAAGTCTGACACTGGATCGACCCCTTGAGTAGGGTTTTAAAACTATAATAATAAGTATATTTTTTATTTTTATGTTGACCCCGGTCAATGGTCAACCTGACTTGTGACCTGGGCCTGGTCCCGGGTTGACTCTGAATCGAGTTTTAAAATTATGATAATAATCAGTTTTATCCTTACGCTGACCCGAGTCAATGATCAACCTGATTCGTGACTCGGACCTGACCTCGAGTCAAGTTTTAAAATTATGATAATAGCTACTTTTATTCTTATGTTAATCCGAGTTAATGATCAACCTGATCCTTGACCTAGACCTAACCTCAGTCGACTCCCGAGTTGAGTTTTAAAACTATGATAATAAACACTTTTATCTTTATGCTGACCTAGATCAATGGTCAACCTGGCTCGTGACCCGGGCCTGACTCCAGGTCAATCCTAAGCCGGGTGTTAAAACTATAATGATAATTATTTTTATCATTACGTTGACTGGGTCAATGGACAACCCGATCCGTGACTCAGACCTTACCCCGAGTTGGATTTTAAAATAATATTATTAACTATTTTTATCTTTGTATTGACTTAGGTCAATAATTGATTCGTAACCCAGATTTTATCTTGAGTCGACTCATAGTTGAATTTTAAAATTATAATAATAAATTTTTTATTTTTATATTAATCCAGATTAATTATATTAACAACTTGTGAAAGATTTAAACAAGTTTATCATATTTCTTTTAGTGTAACAAAAACAATTTCATTAGAATAGCTGGACAAAAATTATATTTTATATTATTTAAAGATACACCAAATAATTTCATCAAAAAAAAAATCTTAATTAGTTCATCATTGCTGTACATGCCAAACATTATCTGTATATATGATGGGTTGTTCTTGGAGGTCAAAAACTCAAAATTGTTTCGATCCATTTCTATTAATTAATTAATATATCTTTGGGCCTTGCTTTTACGTACAGGAATATTGTTTTCTTGAGAATAAAAATGGAAGAAAACCTAAAATATGCAAATTTAAATTCTAGAAAGTTCACGTGTCTGTTGATGGATTTGGAAAATTTGACTTAAAAATATTATTATTTTTTATTTTATTTTTTAATATTAAATTGATTGAAAATTAAGTTTTATAAATTTATTTTTTTTTGTTTTTTATGAGATTATTATAATTTTTTTAAAAAATCTTAGTATTGATTTGTTGTTCGAATATGTGATCGTCTATTTTTGTTATAATACAGTTAAATAAACAATAATTTAAAAAAAACAAGTTATCAATTGCAATAGAGTTCATTACCCGATTTGTGGGTTTGACGTGTTGATCAAGGTTACTCGATTCACAAGTTTGACGAGTTTACCCGTCAAACCTAATATTTTGTTTTAGTTTTTTGTCCTTTATTTTTTCTAATTGTTTTTTTATTTCACTCTTATTCAAAATTAGATTGGTTGAAAAATAAAATTTATGGTTTATTTTTGTTTATTTTCTATAGGGTTATCATGATCTCAAATAAATATTTTTTAGGGTTGATGCTTGATTTTGAAAGCATTATTTTTATCATAAAATAAAATAAAAATAATCTACAAAAACAACAAAGTTATTATACGCATTGAAGTCCATGACCTAGGTCATATGGTGACTGAGGTTGATTTAATCTGGTATCATCTCAATATTAAAAAAAAATTATTATCTTGAAGTTTTTTAAAAGTTACGTTATGTTTTTATTAGGAATCCAAGTTTTCTTTGAACCCATTAAGTTGAATGATTTATTTTGGATCAGCTCCCAAGCAATTTAATTCGAAACTTCAGCTAGATAAAAAGTCGAGTTGACAGGTTTCAAGATCAAATCGCTTGATTGGATTTAATAATATTGTTAAAAATATCTTTATACTCTTAACATTTTTTTTAAGTTTTTAAAAATAATAGTTTAATTTGTAAGGGGTGCTAATAAATGTACTTATATTCTATATATGATATCATCTTACAATTTAATTCAGGTAGTCAAAATTGATTACAAATTGTAAAAGTACAAAAATATTTTCAAAGAAGAAAAAATCTTCCAATACATCCATTCAAATAGGGTGTTATTTTCGTTAATCAGGAAATAATTTGTCAACTCGCCTATTCAACATAGCATTATTTTCCTTCCTTTTATTTCACAATTTTCACACAAATTACAAATTAAAAGGGAATTTATCATAAAATATTAAATAAATAAATAACTTATTACAAGGTGTTTAACATCTACCTAGTGTTCGTGAGCGTGAAGTAGACCCCTTGTTGTTAATCTGATCCTGGGAGCTCTTTTATAACAACAAACAATTCAATATGCCATTTATCATTTATAACTAAATAATAAAAATCTCATTTCATCAATTTTTTTTTATGTCATACATTTCACATTCTTTTCAACTTAAAGGTCCACCTCTTTCTTATCTGTTTCATTTTGAATCGGCATGACTTAATAGTATATACACATTTCTTGAATAGGCTTGATATTATAATTATTTGTTTTGCAAAATTCTTATTCATTCTTTCCATTAACATCTATAATTTATAATTTTCCATAATTTCCAAACAATTCCATTAAATTCTCTGATTCCCCAATTTTTTTCTTTGGACCGAAACTAATAGTTTTTTATTTTTTAGGGGGGAGGGTTTCTTTCATTCTTCTATTAAGTACTTATCTAATCATAATTCATACTTTCTAATATGATTAAATCAAAGATTAATACCCTAAATCTCTAATTGCATATAATCATGACAATATAATTTCTTCATTAAAACAGGCAATTATAACAATTAATCACTTTAAATATATTCTTTAACTTACTTGGATAGATGCAAGATATTCAAATTCTCTTCTCCTCTCTTTTCCTTTAATCCTAGCTTTGAAAACAACCTTGGGCATCGATTCACATTCCTTAATTGCTTAACTAGTTTTAATAAATCTTTTTACACTTCTCTCCCCTTTTTTGTATGCAATTAGCAACAAAACAAGTGGAAAAATCACACAAATCCCCCCCCTGGTTTCTAGCCATCGGCAAATATTGGGCATTTATATAGTCCAATCTTTTAAATTTTATACATTGACCCCTTTTATTTAGCCTTTTCCAAAATCACCCCCATCCTTTCCTTTTTAATAAATTTATGCTTTATCACTTTTCTTTCGTTTAATTTCATCCCTCTCAAATACTTAATTATTTATTTTATCTTATTATTATTTTTATTATTTATTTTTTGTTTTTTTGATCAGGTTAGACTATAATCGGGTTTTTATATTTTTCTTCCCTTCAATTAGAAAATTTCATTTTTGAAATTTGAATCTCATATCCGAGTTTAAAAACCAATCTGGGGTATTTCTTTTTTTATTTCAGATTTGTTTTTCAAATCACCTCTTCATCTCGAGAGATTTTTCATAGCACTTTCATCTTCATGGGAGGAATTTTCTTACTCCTCTGTTATAAATAAATTTGTTTTTGTTTTTACAGTCCTGACAATATCTTATTCCCTTAACTCTATACCTTTGATTTTTCTTAACCCCGAATGTACCCTTCAACAATTTAAATCCCCAGAGAATAAAGTACAGAGTGAGAGTTTAGAAGAAACCAATCAACCAATCGAGTTTTTGAAAGGACAAGAGTCAACAAAAGTCAATAAGACCAAGCTAGAGGCTTCACAATTGGAAGGACTAATATATAATGTTTTTTTAAAATAGGGACTAAAGTATAATTTATTCTTAAAGTCAGTTTAGTATTAGAGTAACCATTGCTACTAATATAAAAATATAATATTTTTCTTTAATTTTTTTTAAATACTTTTTAAATAATAAAAAAAAGAATTTGCTTACAAGGATAATTCTAGAACGCGTGAAAAGGGTTAAGACGAGTGGAAGACAGGCACAGAGAATCCGTGGTGACATCCTCTACCAACTCTCCAGCATAAAGCAAGCCACAGTCACAGAGACGGAGATCAGAAGTAAGTTTTTAACTTCCACACGCTCCTCCCCTCACAATGCTTGCCAAATTGTAAATCAAAGATCCATCGATCCATTTGGAGTTGCACCTGATGCCATTCTTGCCTTACTACTACTCACTTCCCTTTAAGCCAAAATCAAGAAAAAGGTACTTTTGGTCTTTTAAGTTCCTTGCTTTTTGGCCACTTTTTCATGTGTTAAGTTATGAATTCATCAACTTAGCTTATCCGGTTCAGGCTTGGATTTTGTGGTTTGGCTATTTAGAATTATGGGTTGATATCGAATGCTTGAGTTTATTAACGGTTATTGGGTTGTTTTTCCATTTCTGAACTGAACGTGTCTATCTCAATTATTCCCATTTGGAAATGTAGTATTTCTTTTATCCTGGCCAGTTCAGTTCTTCATTTTTCATGAATCCATCATTGATCAGCTTACTTGGATTGTTGTATGCGTGAATTGCCTGAAATTTTACGTTGGTATTGGTGTTAATTCTCGTGGAAGTGTAAGAATTGGTCTAGGTAGGAAGCTAGATTTTTTTAGTGACAATCAAGAGGAGAAAGATTATTTCTTGTTTGCTTGTGTTTATAGTATTCAGATCTTGGATATCCCAAAACCAGCACGTGGTAAAATTCTTCTTGTCTCACTGTACTTCATCGCCCATTCACATGCATCAGGGAGCTGTGAAGGTCTTTTTTCTTTTTTTTTTTGTCTGTGAAAGAACCGCTTTTTGCTTGTGTTATGCGTAAACTCCTGTCATGTTATTTGTATTCTTGTAATTCTTTGTTCTGTTCTTCTACTCGATCTGCCAAATGCCTTGTCTTATTCATTTGCTCTTCACTGTTGTTTTCCCTCATTGATGCGTAATGACTGTGTCATGAAGATTTTATCATGTCTCGATTCTGATCAGAATTATTTTCCAGTTTCCAGTAATACACTATGGCTGAATTGGGAGCATGGTGGTAAAGAGATAGGAAGGCATTCTCTATGCCTATACATGTGGAAAGGGTTGCATCTCACAACACAGTCCATTGCCTTAAGATTATACTAAAAGACTGTGTTGTCTTCAATTTAAATTTGCAATGGAGAAGTTGGCTATGGACATGAGTAAATGTAAATTAATACAACAGTCCAAACTATGAAGTTGTTTTAAATGGAAGCCTCAAGTTAACATGATGAGTAAGGAAAATTTATCACAACCAATCAGCAGTGGAGTCAGGAATGATGGTCACTCACCTAGTGAGAGTGAAGATTTGGGGACCGGCTCACGTTGCAGTCTAGATGCAGGTATAGCAACTTGTCGTGTGTGCCAATGTGCTGAATCTGACAAAAGGGGAGATGCTGCTTTGGGGTTTTTGGGCATTGTTCCTCCATTGCAAGAAGCACGTAAAAGTAGTGGTGCAGTAAAACCTGAAAGCAAGGAAGTCCCCTTGAATGCTGAAGCTGATCGGTTCCATGGCAAAAATACTGGAAGAGAATCGGGGCTGGTTGAGTTCTTTAGCCCTGAAGGGGAGGTTTTCATTTGTAATACAGATAGAGATTTAGAATTGGGTTCACGCCACCAACAAGACTTGTTAATTGAACTTGGCTGCTCTTGCAAAAGTGATCTTGCCCTGGTACACTATGCATGTGCTCTCAAGTGGTTTGTCAATCATGGATCCACTGTCTGTGAAATCTGTGGACATGTTGCAATAAATATCAGGACTTCAGACTTTAAAAAGGTTATGGTTGCTTTGAAGGATTATGAAGCATTAAGGGAAAGGACTGCCACTGGAGACCCTAATCCTGCTCAGGTGCATGCTAGTGCAGGTGTTGATCCCGATGCTGTTGCTGCTGTTAGAAGGCAACGGCTAAGTGAAATTTCATTGTGGTTTTGTCCCCACAATAACAACAACAATAATTATAATAATAATTCTGCTGCAGTTTCACAGGTTGTTTCTGAACAACCCCTGAATACTGTCACAGAAGATATTGTCCCTGCTGATAATCGTGCAACTAAATGGGCTGTGGAAGGTACAGGGATTTTGCTTGCAACAGGGCTACTCACTGTTACTCTAGCATGGCTTATTGCTCCCCGTGTTGGAAAGGTATGGTGAGTTCAACCTTATTGGAGTAAACTAAGATACGTATGCATGGAATTGTTTTGCTATTTTCCCAAGTTGCAATTTCAGATGAACATATATTGTTTCTGGGTCATCTTATGTGCCACTGTTTCTACAAACAAGAAAATTTCATGAGTGTCTATGCCAATACTATACCAACATGGCAAGTGATAAAGTAACAAGCACATCACAGTGAAACACATTAATTATTGAATAAACCAAATTACCATGTTTTCTTGTATTGTTGCATGTTGTTTGGCTGTGCATATATAAACTCTGTTTCCAATAGAAACAAGTCTAATGGCCTTCTCGGTGGCCCAAACAAAACAAACTAGACACACATGGAGTCTGGTCGCACCTTGAACTAGACCTTGAACTAGTATAGCTTCTTCCTTTAGGACTGCAACTGGTTAGAGGATTTGGCTTCTTATGGATGAATGAATAGGAAAACCATTCTTGCTATCAGTAAATGGGGTGGAGTGTTGGTGAATTTTTGAATGCATCCATTGTCTAGCTACTTTGGATTTGGTGCTTTGTGTTTCCTATTCAAGGTGGTTGGATCTTTTCAAATCAGTGTGCTGTTGTCTGGCTGGTATGGCTGGTAAAGTGGAATAATCGGCTTCTTTAGCCAACTGACACTTTGTGTCATTTTTGGTGCTTGTGAGCAAAATGGCACTCTCGGACATTATAAGAGGATGAATTATTTCTTGATGCACTCTGAACCTGTTTGGTGTAATGATTCTTGGTTCATCTGGAGCTGTAGCTTTTAAACATTTTCATGGTTTGCTATTTACTATGCCTGCTCATTCTATTAGTGCCAACCCCCTGCTCACTTACACACACACACATTCAGTTTTTTAAAGATTACTTTCTTGTCAGAGACGTTATCTTCTTGTATATCATTGCTTGGATTTTGCAGGCTAGTAATTTTTAGTTAGTTTTGCACGCTACAGTATAGTAAAGTAGAATATAGCTCCAAACTTTCTCTTTGATGCTATGAAAAGGAAATCCAGAAAATCATTCTGTAGCCTTTTATACAATATTTATTTATTTATTTTTGCTGGTGTTAAGACTGATGAAATTCTGATGTAGCACTTTGGGGGAAAGTGAACTTTGATACTAATTAATAGAAGAGCTTTGGAGATCCTTGTTTGAGCATTGACCTGCTGCCAATTTTCTCTCTCATCTTTATTCCTTATTGCTTGTTTCTCTTTCTTGTCTAGCTATTAAATGAATCACAATAACTTGAGCTTTGCTATGGGAAGTTTTGCGAAGGATGTATGCTGTGAAACATTGTCATCATTCACATACACCATATGAAATTCCAATGGTTAAGGCATATATCCAAATTGGTAGCATAACTCTCCTTTGAAAGGGAGGTAGTCAGTTCAAACTTGTCCTCCCTAAAACTGTTAAATTATATATATAAAGAAAAAAACAAAGTGATTGTACAAATCTTATTCTTACTATTATTCATTTGAGAGGAATTGGTAGTTAGGTGCACAGATGATTCACTTAGCATTTTGGAAATATTTTATTGTCTAATTTGTTTGTTGCTCCGGATTCTTTTATGTATGCCTCTGCATGTTATTCTATGCTAGTTGGTTGCAAAAGAATGCTAATGACTTAGCTATTTGAATTCTGTGTTTTATTATGCAACTTATTCAGCTCTTGTCTTCAGAAAACTGCCAAAAGTGGTCTTCATATTCTCCTCGGAGGCATTTGTGCTCTAACAGTTGTGATCTTCTTTCGCTTTGTAAGTAACTTCTTTCGCTTAGTCTTTCTGACTCTGTATTCCGGCATTACTGCTTTTGATCTATGGATGCATATGCATATTTGTGTTATGACTTAAGTACCTTGGTAGACGGTAGGTATCATGATCCTCAGGTTTCCACAGAAACCTGTGATTATAGAATGGTACTCTTCTGTTCAATATAACTATTTTGATAGATAGTCTTGATACACCTGGCTGAGTGAAATCTGAATTTGGTTGATGAAGTGGTGCTGGCAAATGATTCGAGGAAAAGTAAATGTAGATTTCTGATTTTCGAAGTTGCACCATTGAAACAGTGTAGTCTTTTTTGTCCTCATATATCTTTATATAGGTCAATCGGTTGCTGCTTCTTGTTTTTATAATTTTGGGGAAATTTCTGTACATTCTGAAAAGTAAAAGCCGGTCCTGGTTTCTCGTTTATGGTATGTTCTTTAATGGTCATAACTTGTGGCCTTGGTTGTGTATTTTAGAGTCAAAGTACTGAAGGGTGTATTTAGAATAAGTCCAAATCCAGATAAGCATGGTAATGCTAATTGTCTAACAGAAAGATGTACAAATTGTTAGTTTCTGTCCAATTATAAATATAGAGAATTCCAGCAGCTTTATGCCCATTGTGAGGCTATAATTTCCTTCTTCCTTCTTTGTGATGGTTTAGAACAAAACATTAGCTTGAAATTTAAATTCTCTGGAATTCTCTGCCTGCAAGTAATGAGGTTTTTCTTTTTTGAACAATAGGAAACCATTTTAAGAAATTAGGTTTTGTAGCATGTTTTCGGCAGTAATTGAATGTCAAGGCTGCGTAAATGCTTGTTGAATGGCAATGTTGGGAATAATACTGATCTAAGTGCTAACACGTGATTTGCATAGCAGGAGAGCTGACTTAATTTGCTTGTGCTCTAATTCTCTTATTAAAATCTGTGCTCATTATCCATTTCTTTCATTTTTTAGAAACTCCTACAGAAACAAATTTTGCAAAATTTAGAATTGTGTAAAGCAAAACATTGAAGGAAATTTGGTGCATGTTGGTTCTGAATTCTGATACATAAATGAAACTGGGCTGATGTTTATGCTTTTACAACTTGCAGATTGTGCTCACCAGAATCAAATATGGACCTGCTCGCTACTGGGCTATCTTATTTGTCTTCTGGTTTCTTGTGTTTGGTATATGGGCGTCGCGGACACATGATGCTCATACTACATAGTTTCTCGGAGATCATAAATGCATGTAAACTTCTTTCTTTCCCCCTTTTGTTTATTTTGTTTTCACTCTTTTATATTTGGTTTCACCAAATGGTAAAATTTGATTAGCGGCTTTGAAGAACTTCATTATGATGCATTTGTTCTGTAATTCATGTGAATAGACAAGACCATTGCTCGGGATAGAATGCTTTTAGCAGGAACTGCCATTTTAGAGTAAAATGATTTTTATCTGATTGTTTTCATTTGTTTATTGGTTGTTAAAACTTGTTCTGAGAAATCTTTACATCATGGGATTTGAGGACAGATTTATTTGACCCGAGATTCAGCTTCCTCAACTTCAGCCTTTCATGGATGATGTTTTAATCTCTCAAATGGATTTGCAAACTGTGTTTGGTGGCATGAATTGGAGCAAAAAACTTAGAACTCAGGTGGTTTGTGTCCAGATTTTATATGCAGTAGACCTCTAGTAATCCCCACTTGATTGTCACAATTGAGTGTTTTGTTCTTTTGTTGAGATGGATATTTAACTTTAATTAAACACAAAAACAATAGCTAGTGCCATGATATCTATCCAAAGAAAAGGCATGTTTTAGTTCGATTGCTATCAGATGAGTAAATTCCATTTACAAAAATGTAACTGGTAATTTTATCTCACAGCACTGGTTATTAGTGATAGTAAGCCATGACAGGAGGCAAGAGCTTCTCTGCCAATGCCCTTATTTCCCTTGTGGCCTTCTGGTGTCCTTGTAAACTACCTGTGGAAGTATTGAGGAGACCTTGACCTCCAAGACTTTTATTTGATTCCTAATGAAATAAAAGTGATGGAATTATTTGGAACCAAAATTGTCGGTTTAATGACATATTTTACTCCTTTTTTTTTTACAAACCAAAAATATTAAGAAAAAAATAATACTTATCAACATATCATTTTAATTTTTTAGAGACAGACAACATCATTTCGAAAGTTATATATATCTCTTAAATTTATTTGAATGGTTCAAAGACAATGCTGAATTGCCTTTTATTTTTATATATATAAAACAAAAACTCTAATTATTTTATCAATAAAATATTTTAAATTATTTCAAAACAATGTTGTTTATAGCATTCTGTGTAAAATAAATTTAAAAAAATAAAAAAATAAATTATAACTATCAAAGTTTGTCCATTACTCTTTATTACATAGCTTAATTTGCTTATTAAATTAGTAGTTAAGATCTTGTTTTGCCATAGCCCTAAGAATTTAAGGGCAAATCACGCTTTAAAAGAAAGTGTTTAGTGATGGATTGAATAGCTCTTTTTTAATTTATTTAATTTATTTTTTTAGTGTTTTTAAATTCTTTTGATACATTAATATTAACAAAATTAAAAATTAAAAATATTATTTTAATATATTTTCAAATAATAAATATTTTAAAAAACAATATTTAACAAATGATCCAGCATACATCTCCATGATCGACAAACATCATGGCATGGTGAAATTAGAGAGTATTGAACCTAAGATTTTCTAGTGGAAATCCCGAGTCAACATTTTGAACTGCTCAGACCGGTGATGTTGGTTTAGTAATAATAATAATAAGGCAATTTTTTTTTTCTTTTTTCCTGTCAAGTGCAGTAGTTTTTTCCATCATAATAAACTGTGGCACAAAAATAAAAAAGTAGGAGATTTTGTTAGTTATTGTACTTCAAAGTCCTATGAAGAAATAGCCTCCATCCCTTCATGCAATTTATGACTCCATTACAGGCTCCCTCTCTCTCCACTCTGTCCACCACCTGTAACATACGTAGTCATTCATTCATTCATCAATCTTCAATGTCAGCATACAATTTACCACAAGAGATGAACACAAACTTAAGCAATATGTTTGCATGAAAAGGCCACCTGAGATTCCAGTTCCATGACAGATTGATTTATATATACATGACATGCAAAGCCAAGAATGTAGACATCAAGCTAGAAGCTCTTTACGTGATGACTACCTGATTATTAGCAGTACTATAACATTGTGGCTTCAATGAAAAGCTCTGTATGCAAATCACTGAATCAGTCAGACTGCAAGTAGACATAAAACCCACACCAAAGTTCATGGCTCCGCATACAAAGGTATCGATGAAAAAGCTCGTAGTTTTCAATCTTCACGTGGATTAATTCTTTATTATAGTCTATAAAAACTAGAAATAGTATTAATATGAGAAACACAGGGAAGTAGTGGCGTAAAAGGATCAGGCAACCCTTCCATATTATGATTTTATCTTGAATCAACAATTTGCCAACCCACACCCTACCCTTGTGTTGTTTGATTGTTACCAACAAGAACCACAACATTCTTCTCTTCCATTATTCCGAGGAACACTTCTCCTGATGACACACCCTCCTTGTCTGCAAATAAATGACATATCAACAGATGTTTTTCTCCAGGGAACAATTTCATCTACACCATTATGGACACTCTTTAGTTTTCTTATAACATCAAGCACACTAGCAAACGAGCCAGGGGTTGTCTAACTCTCACTGTTGTAACTAGTAAGACCATAGCTGTGAGCACTTGTTTTGGGGATAATCAAGTGTTTGCAGTTTACTTGCAATTGCTTAACAAAGTTAAAATATACCAGATACTGAACCTGCTTCATACTAACTTCCCCAAATAAATTTATGATAAGCCCTGAAGAAAGATGCTTCTCTCTGGATTCTAATATATGTCACGGAACAAATGGCATCAGAATCCCTTTTCTTTTCCTGGTAACTGCTAAAATTTCCTCATTTTCAGAGCTATAAAAAGAACTAGTAATGAGAATTTCAGAATAACATTCCATAAAGCCCAGCATCTTTGATTTATTGTTTCCTACTGGCATCAACTATGGTCTAAGAAGCTAATTATGACTTTCTAAATATTATGAATGATAACTTCAGAACTCATCAAAATTTCCTTTTGGCTTCAAGCATTCAAGTACAGCCATGTTCATGCTTATTATGTTTCTATCATGTACATCCATCTGTCCCAAAAGGGTACTAGCATCAATCACAAGAGTGAGTGGATGCTTCACAATTCCAGCAGAATTAAATTCACACATCTAATAATAACAAGCCAACCTTGTCCCTCTGTATACCAAACCTCCGAATAAGTAAAAACTCAGTCCCTTCTCGTCGCCTATACCAATCCCACTTTTACTCGTGTTAAAAAAATAAAAATAAAATTTCCATTTCAGTTCGGTCAAACACGACAGGATAGCTGCCATCATCTAAAATGATGCAGCACCAACAAAATTCGAGGAGAATCTGAACCTATATTGGACAAGATACTGTAAATAGATTCATATAGCCGACGCCAACAATTTGGGATCAAGATTTAGTTTCACGTTTTCCGTTTTCCCCCGCCCAACTAAATTGATAAATTTCCCATGTCTCGGTTTGAACTTTGAATTTGAGACACCCGTTTAGGCTGTGAGTACTAATCCAATGACATGTCTAGAGCTCATTCAATGGCTTCAATGAGCGAAGTATACATGAATAAAATGTCTTTCTAAGCACTCATTTTGGAAGATACTACTCCAACACAATTGATGCAGCATTCCTGCTATTCCATGCCTAGGCATAATGTCACATTCTCCCTGGCCTAAAACACAATCTAGTCCAAAGCAAATTTCATTATAAGTAGTCAAATTTGTAAAACCTGTTAGATTAACAATCCTACAATTCTGATAAGATCATCATTTTCCATTCGACACACATTTAAATTTCAAGAAAATCAAGATAAAATAGATTTACCCAAAAATCTCCACCAACCCATAACATAACATAAAACCCCCTTAACAATTAGCACGCAGCAGACAATATACACAAAGAAAAGAGTAAATTAAAAAGAAAACAAGTCCAAATAATAAGGCAAGAACATACCCGGTTATGAAAGGTAGAAGATATCATCAGTCATGAGAAGTATGTAATGCAAGATCCTCAAAGGAGTATTTCTAAAATCCAAAGCAGGCAACCTCAATTCCCTTATCCTACACTCCCCGCCATTTCCTCGTGACACCACATAAACAGGCTTTGAGTCCACTTTCCTAAACAAATACACCATCTTGCTGCCTCCAATTCCATCACTTGGTGTGTTATTTTCCTTGGTCTTGAAAAGAGTCCATCCAACACCAGCTAAAGCCCTTGAAAATTTATCCATGGAATCAATTCTATCACCAGTTAACCTCCAAAACAAAGAAAATGAACAACAATCCCAGTTACTATCATAAAGACTGTCGCTTTCATATCCACCCATAACTTTCTTGGTGTGTTTTGAGTTGATAAACGCAAGCTTGAACAACCCTTTTGAGAGTGAAACAAATGAGCGAAGATGGGTTAAAGAAGAAGAGTAAAGTGAAGGGAATGGTAAAGGAATGGCATTGTTTGGTAAATGCAACAAAGATGATGTTGATGTCCATGATAACGATACTGATGATGTACATGGAGTTGATGTCGATGTCGATGGTGATGTACATGATGATGGGTATGAGAAAATAATGTGAGAAAGAGATGGTGTTGGATATAAGTCCATGCCCATGTCTCTTGCAATCTTGGTTAGCCTGTATGTATCTGTAACAAGTTCTTTATTTGGCAAGAACAGAAGTAGTGGGGTCTTTGTCTTCGTCTTTGTCTTTGTCTTGGCTCTTGTTTTTGTTGTGTCTGTATTATTGTCGCTGTTGGTGTGGGTGTAGCTGGTGTTGATATCTTTGTGATGGTGATGGTGGGAAAGGAGAGGAGGAGGGTTGTTGATGGTTTCTCCTAAGACCAGAGAGCGTACCAGCTTTAGTGGGAGCATCTTTGCTTTGCTTTGCTTTGCTTTCATCTTCTCTTACCTTGCCTTACCTTAACTGACCACTTGTGTTAAAGCATCTTCTCACAGTGAAGGGTGGTGTGTCTTCTCGGTCTTCTGTCCAAAAAGAGTACACAATGGGCCCATCGTCATTTTGACTGCAAGATTAAACCATCCAAATTCCGTTCATCCATCCTAGTGATTTTTTTGACTTGGAATTGGTTCTTCTCCAGAGGAAATCATTGAGAAAGATATATAAATAACTATTTTCCCCAGCCAAAGCAATATATGGTAAGGTGGTCTTTGCAATGTTATTGAAGCATCATCCTTTCCAGGTTAAGTTATCAATATGAAAATTTAACTGGAATCATAGTACAAATAAATACATATAACTATCTATTTGTTATCCAATAAATAGTAAATATAATAAAAGCTCTCACATGTGAAGATCTGTAGTCAATTCCTAGTTATCAACTTATCAAACATGGAGTTGGAGCCCAGTGGCCTAAGCAACGTGCAGAGAATTGATTTCTCGTATTTTTAAACTTCCATTTCACCCCTCCCATGGTCTTGCTGGTGGGCTATTCACTTGGGTGATGCATGCCCAATGAATAAAATTTTATTCTAATATCTGCTAAAAAAAGAGTATAACTGCATAATGCACAAGGATTACTGGTTTAATCCCAGCATTATAGCATCAAATTGAGTGAAGAGCATATGGAGGCATTTTAACAAGGAGTTGAACCACTCACCTCATTGTTGTATGAAAGACATAAGACAAGCATACTATCTATCTTTTGAACAAATTAAAAGAGCTTCTCAGATTGTTTCTACAGTGATTTTCTGCCATAATTCGCCTTTTTCTATTTTAAACAATTTGTTCTTTCTAGGGTGGGCTACCGGGGTGCTGTGCTTTCATCAGATGAAAGTTATTTTGATATATAGGACGGAGCTGGGATTATTTGATAGAGGGCAAAATTAATATAAGAAGGTATAGTTTTTTTTTTAATTTCTGTACATGAATTGGTCTGCCATTGAGGATCTATTTGATTTTTTAAGTTTTACTAATCCTCCCTGCTTGCACTATTCCCACTAAAGAGAACTCACATGGGTATGCTATAAATTATCAATCACCTTGACAAAAAAAAAAAAGATTATTAAAATTAATTAATTAATTAATTATCCAACTCGTAATCACTATTCCTGGGCTAGTTTAGTTAAGCTTGGATTGGAAATCGAGTCACACGTTAGGCAATACAATTTTTCTGTTTTGTTTTGGTTTATTTTATTTTATCTGATACTTGGGCTTGAGAATCTGAACAAGATTCCGATGAATTATAGTCACTTTGATGCCAAAGTTGGTATCTATCTGTATGCTGGCGTTTTAGATGATCAGACATTAATTGTCTCCTGGTATTAGAGAATCTTTTATGCGGTTATCTTGTCTTATTAATGTTTTGTTAAGAAACAAAGAAATTGATTTTTAATTAAAGGTTCTTCAAGTTCTCTATAAAAATAGAGAATAAATCTTCTTGGCCACCTCAACATCCTGGCCGGCAGTTGCCATGTTTCTTGACTCTTTGCCTTTTGTTACCGTCCTGCGGAACAGTGTGGTTGATACTGGTGTGAGGAGAAGTTTCTCCAGCAGTTATCCAAAGAAGACTAATCAGAAGCATGAAGCTACCCTTTCCTTCCCTCGCTCAGGCACCATTCGTAAATCTCTCTGTGTTTGCCTCTCGTATGCGTGCTTACTTTCACAGTTGCCTCATTTGATTTTTCTTTTTGGGAGTTTTTATGCTATGTTTTTATTATTTTTAATTTTTGAAAGCCCTTCTGCGATTCCACCGGTAATGACAGGGGGAAAGAAGCAACCTTTTGATGCCAATGAAGCTCCTTTCGCTAGTTAAGGAACTTAAAGAAAGCTTCAGAACTGGAAGGACAAGGAGTTATGAATGGCGAGTGTCACAATTGAAGGGTATTGAAAAGATGGTCGAGGAAAGGGAGAAGGATATTTCGGAAGCCCTTTATAAGGACCTCTCAAAGCCTGAGTTTGAAGCCTTCGTTTCTGAGGTTTAAATCTATTTTCTTATATGTTGATTTCTCCATAATGTTCGGTATGGTCAATGCTTGCATTCTTCATATATAGCTTTTTTGTTGTGTTTTAAAAAACTCTGTAGATATCATGATGGTAAAAAGCAGTTTCAAATTCAGTCCAGTAATTTGCACATATGGAACATCTGCATATATTTATGGTACAGAGATCTGCACGTTCATGTATTGCATATTTGTCCTTATGATGTTTAATACAGATTGCTGCGGTAAAATCGTCTTGCGAGGAGGCACTTAAAGAATTGAAACAATGGATGAAGCCAGAAAAGGTAACTAGAGAACCACTCACCTTTTGGCAAAAGAAAGAACTGCTAACTGTGAATATATCTATTTAATAACAAGTTTAAGCTAGTTTAATGCCGTTCTCCCCTAACATTTCAGGCCAAAACTTCAATGACAGCCTATCCTTCTTCAGCAGAAATTGTGTCAGAACCTCTGGGAGCTGTGTTGGTAATCTCAACTTGGAACTACCCGTTTTGTAAGTTGAAAAATAACAATCTGTGTTAATAAAATCATGTTCTTCTCATGCATTCATACTCTGCACAAAAAAACATGATTCTCTGTTTTCCATAATCGATAAATTCAATCCACAAATGTGTTGCAATTGGGAAGCTAGAGAATACCATTTAGTTTCAAGATAATGTAATCACATGAAATGTCCTCGGCTAAAAAAAAAAACTCCTGCATTTTCTAGTGTTGATTTCTATGGGCCTTTTTTATTTTTTTCTATCTGCAGTGTTGTCAATTGATCCGGTAATAGGAGCTATTGCAGCTGGAAATGCTGTGGTATTGAAACCATCAGAAATTGCTCCAGCCACATCTTCAATGCTTTCAGAATTATTTGAGGAATATCTAGACAGCTCTGCTGTTAGAGTTGTCGAGGGAGCTGTTCCTGAAACGGCAGCATTACTTGAGCAGAAGTGGGACAAGATATTCTACACAGGTCTGACACAATAATATTTTATATTTTGAAATGCTCTGACCATACAGGTTCATGGATTGAAAGGCAGTGAGCTTGTCTCCGGTGACACACTGCAATCTATAGTTGGTGATAGAAATGAACTCCTTTTATCAAATGAAAAAATGGAAAACATAATTTTACTCCTTAATCCTACCAGAAAATACTTGCTACAGGTCCAGGAAATGTGCTCATATTAGATACTTCATCGAACACTTATTACTTCAAACATTTATTTTAGGCTAAATCACCTCTTTTGGATAAGAATATTCAGACAAGGATACAACAGTTGGACTCTACAAATCAGTGGAAAAATCTAGGTAACTTGAGAAAAAACCAAGTTCAAGTTCAAGCCCAAACCCATACCCCAAACTCATACAAGTCCCAGCAACATAATTTCAGATTCTTTTATTGAAATTTTGTTGTCTCACTTGTGTTTCCTTGAACTTGTTGTTCACAATAGAACACCTCAGATATTACTGATCATAACCTTCCATAAAAGTCACATGAGAATCTAAGTCAATATATATTTTACTGTTATTCCAAAGGCATTTCATAAACAGGATTTGAAACTTTGAAAATACCAAATATTGTCCATTTGATTTTTCATACTAAGTGTAACTGCTGAAGTATAGAGTGTATGAACTGACGCTGGTAGTATTAATGGAAAAGTTCTCTAAATTCAAGACTTTAGCTAGACAGGCCATGCTGTTTTTTCTTTTTAGGTAGTCCAAGAGTAGGGCGCATTGTGATGACTGCTGCAGCAAAGCACCTTACTCCTGTTGTCCTAGAACTTGGAGGAAAGTGTCCAGTTGTTGTGGATTCTGATGTTGACTTACAAGTAAGAACATCAAGTTCATAGCTTAAGAGTGCATCAATCACGGATTCTTTTCCCTGTAGTATTAATTGGCTTCATGCGAAGGTTACTGTAAGGAGGATTATAGCTGGGAAGTGGCAACTGAACAATGGACAAGCTTGCATTAGTGTTGATTATATCATAACAACAAAAGATTTTGCCCCAAAGTTGGTAAGATCATTTTACCCTTTTTAATTCTTTAAAAGGTCTGTTCCAGCTGGATTTATTCTTGATGCATGCCCCCTGAACAGATAGATGCACTACGGAATGGAATAGAAGAATTTTTTGGAGCAGATCCAATGGAATCGAAATACATATCCCGTATTGTGAGTTCAAACCATTTTTCACGTTTGGAAAGACTCTTAGATGAGTACAAGGTTTCCAACAAAATTGTGGTTGGAGGCCAAAGGAATCAGAAGAAACTGTGGGTTCCTTATATTTTCTGGCAGAATTTTGCTTCTAGATTATAATTCAACAACGATAGACAGGACAAAACATGACTGCATGACCTATCCTTCTATTGCAGAAAGATCGCTCCAACCATATTCTTGGATGTTCCTGAAGACTCTCAACTGATGCAGGAAGAGATATTTGGGCCATTGCTTCCTATTATCACTGTGAGTACAGAGTGAAAATATGCAATGCATGTTGTTCTAATCAGACACTATGATTCAAAGATCATTTTATCTGTGATATGATAGGTTGAAAATGTGAAAGACAGTATTGATCTGATAAATTCGAAACCTGAGCCTCTTGTCGCGTATCTCTTCACCAATAACCAGAAGCTAAGGAATGACTTCGTGCAAAATGTCTCCTGTGGAGGAATGGTTATCAATGACACCGTGCTGCATGTATGTATTTATCTCTTCCTTAAAACTCACTTATACAAGATGTGGACGGCGAAATTTTGTATGATGTGTTCACTGAGATGCAGGCGGCGCCACATCTCTCCTCAAATAGATTGTAAGGTCCCCAAACTATTAAAAATCTGCAGTGTCATGACTGCAGACAGTCAGTACCACTGTGCTTCTGGTGCCATGTTACTCCCTCCCGCAAAGAAAAAGGGAGAGAATAGGACTCAATTTCTTGATGGTTAGAAGCAATGCCAAAAATGTGTATCGCGAGTTACGCTTAAGGAGTAATTGTGTCAATATGGATAATTGTACGTGGTGTAGCTAAACTGGATCTGCTCCGAAATGAGTACTTTTTAATGTTTTTTCCTAAGGTAGTAGAGGTTAACAAATTGTCTATTTCAAGCTTGGTTTTCAAATTATGCAGGTTACAGTTTCCAGTTTACCCTTTGGAGGAGTTGGGGAGAGTGGAATGGGATCATACCATGGTAAATTTTCTTTTGATGCTTTCAGTCACAAGAAGGCAGTTCTATACAGAAGTTTTAGTGGAGATTCACCTGTCAGATACCCACCATATACACCAGAAAATAAGAAGTTGATGAGGGCTGTGATGAATGGTGGCATATTTGATATAATTCTTGCTTTGATGGGATGGTCTAGAGATTGAATACATGAATTGAAGATGTTTTTTTTTTTGTTGGTTACCCCTCTCTTGAATGCGTTTTTATTTTTTCAAGTCTCAACTGTTCAACAGTTGTGAGATAATAATTGTATGATAACTTGCCAGCTTAAACGATTACTTTAAGATTGTTAGAGAGCATCCATTCAAGGGAGAGTGTCAGTGTCTTGTTGAATAAGATTATTTGTTATTTGTGAAATGCTTGGAAAGGAAATGAGAATTTCTGACTTCTGCAATGGAAATTAAAAATTCCCAGACAAAAAATGTTTATACAGTTTTCTATTACCCTTTTGGTGCAAGTACGCATCTTGCCTTGCTTACCATAATTTCCAAGCAGTCTTGCGAATCTCTTTAGTTATCTGCTGTTGAACCACCACACTGAAACTGGACAAGAGACATCTTCAGAATCTAGCAGGTCCCCTGTCGTCCCAAGCTCTGGCAACTAAGTCCATTCAGATAGTGTTACAAGCTTGGAAGGCAGTGACATGGAGAGAAAGAAATAACAATTAGCAGCAGTGAGCAGCATTAAACACGTGAAGAATAAAGTAGTTAGACAATTGGATAATCCAGTTGGTGAACAATGTATAAATAAGACCTATGATGAGGGTGAGGATTAATTTTCTATAAATTGCAAAAGTTATTTCTCTTTTCTTTTCAGGTCTGTTGGAGAGTATAATTGTTTTTCAAAATGCTTTTCATGTCGAAATGTATCAAAATGATATTTTTTTATTTGTTAAAAATCATTTTTGAGATCAGCGCATCAAAACAATTTAAAACATATAAAAAAAAATTAATTTTTTTAAAAACACATGTAGGCCCGTATTTCCAAGCGCTCACTTCTTATGCGTCTCAACCTCTTTTCTCACTAAAAACCTTTTTGTTAAGATTATGTCTTAACAAATTGGTATCAAAGCCTTGAATCCAAGGCAATTACAACATTAACAAAGACTTAAAGATGGTGGAAAACAATAAGGCTAGAGCTTTGGATGAGAATGGGAGATAGTTGGATGAGAGAATGCAAGTTTTTCATCAAGAATTGCAGGATTTCATAGCAGACAACAAGAGACAGTGGTAAGAACAAGCCAAGATTGAATGAACAACTAAAGGCACAAATGGAAACCAAGATGACTATCATTCAGACATTTATGACTGGAATGGAGGTAGAAAGGGATGACAGGAATCAAGTTAACGCCAGGGAAATGGTGCATCTACAGCAGAATCATAATCCAGAGGAAAATGTGGGAATTAATAAAGGCCATCGGATGGGTACAATGTAGCTTTACCTAAAGTGGAAGTTGTCCACGTTTCATGGAGATAATCCACGAAGATGGATTAAAAAATATAGGAAATTTTTCAAGTTGCATTTTAATTACTCCGGTTCATCAATGGGTAGAAATTGCTTCACTTTTCTTGGAAGGCAAGGCAGAGGTATGGTTTGAAGGATTTTTGGTAGGTGACCATGACCTTACAAATTGGGAGGGGTTTGTTCGATGCCTTTGTAACAGATTTGGCAGCAGAGAGCATGTGGTAGAGGAGTTTAACAAATTGGTACACGATAAGGGAGTAGAAGAGTATATTGAAAGGTTTGAGGAGCTTAAATCCCTAATAAGCACTTTGAATTCTTCACTGCCAGTATCGTACTATATATCCAGCTTTATTAGAGGCCTCAAGGAGGACATTAAACCAACATTGAAGATCTTGAAATCCGGAACATTGGTACAAGAACTTGATTAAGCAAGGTGGTAAAAGGAATCTAACCAAGTTGTGACAAGAAGAAACAAGATGGTAAAAAATAAGAACTTTTTTTTAGATTTTGGGATAATTTATATATATCTCAACTAATTTTTCAAGGTTTTAAAGTTAACAATTAATTAAATAACAATGACTCAAAAATTTATAGCAATCAAACTGATATCCTCTAAAAACCAAACCTATAACAAGCTACACCCCTCAGGTAACGTAATGCTTTTAGTTTTATTCTTACCGACAGTGGTAATACTCTTAGTTTTATTGATGAACATGCGGTTAAAGAGATCAAGAGTACTAGCATTGAAAAAACGACTGTATTAGCAGTAATTATGGCCAATGAAACTGTATTAGCAGTAACTGTGAGATCAAGATCACTACCATAGAAAAAAGGACTGTATTAGCAGTAATTATGGCCAATGAAACTGTATTAGTCATGAGGTGTAGTGTATTCTGTAGAAAATTCTAATGGTTAATGCAAGGACATCATTTCCAAGCAGACTTGAGGATCTTGAAGTTAGGGAGGTGTAACATGGTTTTGGGAGTGGATTGGCTGCTAAGACTTTACTCGCCGATCCTATTCGGTTTAATAAAGATGAGATTATCTTTCAAGAAGGAGGATTAATCCGATCCTATTGTAATAGTGGTTCCAACATGGTACAAGGAGATTATGGACACCTACAAGCAAGATTCTCAGTTGCAGGAATAATTGATGGGAAATTGGCAGGAGCTGACAATTGGCCTGAATATAGTTTTACAGCTGATATAATCAGGTATAAAAGGAGAATTGTGATCGGCAAAGAAGATGACCTGAGAGAAAAGGCAGTTAAAACAATTCATAATTCTTGTATAGAAAGCCATGCTAGGAGACACAACTCTTACGGGAGATTTAAGATTGTGTTTTAGTGGCCTTTAATGAAGAAGATGGTAAAACAACTGGTGAAGAAGTGTAATAATGTCTGCGAACAAGCTAAAATGGGAACGATAGCCTATCATGTGCTGCAGCGATCATTGCCAGTCTCAAGTGGAGCTTGAAGGGATTTTTTTAAGAATTATTTTTTGATATAATTAAATTATAATAATTCTATTTTGTAGTCTAAGGTTTTTTTTTTTTCCTTTTTAAACTTTTTGAGACACTCGTACCTTCTTTTTTTAACTGATAAAAAGAGAAAGTCGTGGGCCCACAAATCTAAGCAAACTTAATAAGAACCCTTGTCAGTATATTTTGCAATAAATTCCAAGCTAGCCATCAAACGTGTTTGTAACAAGAAAATCAGCGAAACCCTATTTTCTTCCTATTGGAGTAACCTGGCATGAATTTCAGTTACTGGGCTAACATAATAATAATCATCAGTGATTGTAACAGCTCTGTTCCTAAATTGGGTTTCTTTCAGTTTTTTTTTATACCATTGCTGTTTCGGTCAGATTGTCAACGTTCTAGTTTTTATTGGACAAGCGTTGATTGAGTCCAATTTTACTGATTAATTGTTGCAGGAGGTGAAAAAAACGGATGGGGGTAACAGAGAATGCTTCTGCTCATGTTTGTCTCTTTTCTAATTACTATAATTTATATTTCACTGCTTTTGCTGTTCTTTTGCTTTGTGGTAGCCCCCATTGAACCTGTTGCTTACACTGTTCCGCCATCAACATTACAAGAACAGCAAAACAACTGTTTGGTATTTTTTTGTTTTATAAGAAAATGGTTTTGAATTGTGCTTTTGACATATACCGATTTTTTCCTGCTATGCAAGCAATTTGGGTATTTCTATAACATTCTTTTTCACTCGTATGAAAGTGGGATCCCTTCGTGATAGCTATAAATCATGATGCCAATTTTGTGTGAATGAGGGAGCACTAGTCCGAAGGAAGAGATTATTACCATGCAAGACCCATTGTGCTGCTAGTGGTAATCATGACAATTTAGATGCACTGATCTAGTTAATGTGAGCCCAGACTTGACTCTTAAGCTGTGAGGAAAGAAAATGAAAATACAGGTTATAATTGTTATATTTGTGGGCTTATGGAAATTTTTGAACATGCTATTTCTTTTTGTGGGCTTATGGTGTTGGTGGGTGCTTAACGTATTGCTGATTTGTTTTGATTTGTAATTCCATGCACAGGGACTAAAATTTGATGTGGATGACATGATTGTGAAAATGGCAAGCCAAGACCAAACCAAAATGCTGCACATCAAACAGCAGCTGGCCACCATAGACCACACTCCAGATCACCCAGTATACCCTGTCGTATGTTCCCTTTTCCTTTGTGTCTGCTTCTCTAGAAATTGTTTTCATGATACCTATGAGTGTAGCCATGTTGGTCTCTGGTTTGAGTCCTGCCCCTTTTAAAGAGAAACAAAGGAAGAATGAAGTTTTCATTGACTAGTTTTCAATTGGTTTGATTTTTCCATTCAGATGGTGCATGAGGCAATTATGGATTTAAATGAAGAAGGGGGATCGACCAAGGATGCAATATCACAGTTTATCATGAGAAAGTATGATGTTTTTCAGGTTGTTCATGTGGCTAAACTAATTGAACAATTAGAGAAACTTGTGGAGAAGGAAGAAATAGTTTTTACATCTGAGAATCGTTACATGCTTCCAGCTGAGGACTCTGGTTCCCCTGCTAAGTTAAAGCAGGGAAAGAAGCAGTCGGTGCAATATGAACTGGATCGGAGAAGTAATAAGTTGCAAAAGGTCAATGAAGGAGTTCAAGTTCAAGAAGATCAGAATGCAATTATAGAAATAGAAGATCAACCTGAAAGTGATAAAGCAAAAGAATCACAAGCAGCTCAAAGTGAAGGCGTTGAATACCAGAACCATTTACAAGAAGATCAGCTTAGGGTATATGAGGAAGAGAGGTCTGAGATGACTACTGAGAATTTTTCTCAAGTTGTTGAAGGACAGTCAAAAGTGATTGTAGAAGATAGATACCAGCAACCTGCTGGAGTAGATGAGGGAAGACATGAAAAAGAAGTTCATATCCAAATGAGGGAAACTGAGGCAACTGAAGAGCGAAGTCAATTACAACAACAAGAACTCCAAGTGACTGAAGATCAAGTGGAAACTGAACGTCAAAATAAAGTAACTGTAGACCTGAATCATGTTGAACGTCCTGAAAATGAAGAAATTATAGGCGAAATTCGACCTCAGGTTCCACAAGATTTGTATGTTGACGAACATTATCAATCAGAGAAAACACATATTAGAACCATTCCTATGCAGATTGAAACACGAGGAAAAGAAGTTGGAGTGATTGGAGAGGAAAAGGGATTGCAAGAACAAGATAATAAAGTGGGGAACAATTCTACTGACATTAGGTTTGCTCTTTTCTTACTCTGCAACATTGTATCTTACAGTCTTTCTTGTTACTTTATTCTTATCCCTTCTCCGTTTCTGATTAATTAACAGCCATACATCGGAGGTTTCTGGACAACCTGTTCGAGATAAAGACATGATAGCTATGCCAAGTTCTTCTCAGACAAGTCAACAATTAGACCATGTTGGATCTTCATTGTTATTTCATACTCTGAAGGTGAAAGTTTAAAACTGGAGTATTAGTTATTCACATGTTAAACTTGGAAAATTGGTTACTAATATGTAAAACTCGTCTTATTCTGTCCCATGAAACACGTTTTAATTGTTTGTTTAATTTACTTTGATCACTAGGAAAAGTGTGTAAATGTGTGGAAGAAGTTAACAGAAGCTGAGCATGAGCTGATGGATGTTCTTAGCTGTTTGAATTCAATGGAAGCAATAGCCAATATTCATGAATCAGAGCCAAAAGCATTGCCACATTCTGATTATGTACCCAAAGATCCAATGCAACTTCAGCAGAATCAACAATTTGAGCTTCCTAAACTCAAAAGAACTGCAGAAGTTCAAATAACAGCATTGCAGGAATCTTTTCATAACCAGAAAAGGCAGGCTTTACCTGGAAATCATGATTTCCCATCGAAATACTGGCCAGAAAAAATTAGTGTTTCTCCTACTCAGCAAATCATGCACTCACAGCAACTGGAGGTGGAGAAACATCAAGATTTTCCTAGTTTTAAAGGCTATCTACAACTTCATGACCCAGAAAAGGGGTCCAAGTCTTGTTCATTTGCAGGTTCTTTGGAACCCCAGGAGCTGAATCTGGAGCAGAGATCAGAGCATCATAGCACAATTGTAGAGGACCTTCAGACTCCCATCAATTTGGAGCATGTTGAACTGCGTGTTGAGCTGGAGCAGCGATTAGATGTCCCTGAGCTAAAAAAGGCTTTGGGAAAAAACTTGTCTGCTGATGGAGAATTGACACCTGCTGAGGACATCACTATAGATAGAGACGAGGTTGAGCCTGAGAGGCCTCCAGGATTTGAGGTTACAGTGGAGCGATTTTCCCAAGAACGGCTGCAGTGTGCTGTTCCTTGTGGCGATGCAAAGAAACTCGAGCCTGTGGTAGGCATCATGACATGTTCGTTTTTATCTTTAATTGCTCATGTGTTTTCTTAGGCCTTCCATTCCTTTTCTATCATTTATTATTATCGGAGATGATATGAAACAGACTGAAGATAATATAGAACTGACTTCAAATTATCAATGATATTAAATATAGTACCATAGAACATACCATTCTATAGATATGAAAAAATGAATTGTGTGGCTATGGAATCAATGCAGCTCGTGAAAGGGCAGAATCTTGAACTATCAGTCAAGGAAAGGCATATAGAGGTTGAAACGATCACTTCAGAGCAACAATGCCAGATAAAACAGCAAATACAAGAGAAAGAATTACGCCCTCCGGAGCAAAGGGCATCCAAGAACAAATCTGAATCAGGTGCAGCTGGAGCTACTTCTGATCAGCAACTCCATAACATTGAAATGCTTCAAGATCCAAAGCAAATTTTGGTGGTACATGAATCATCCCGATTAATGAATCAGCAAAAGAAGGGTCGTGGCAAGAGAAAGAAAGTAGAAATGGCGCTGCCCCGGAGGGAACTATGGTATCGTGGCACAAAGGCATGTGAATCCAATCCAGCACATCCAACAGATGCAAATGATGTTGATTCAGACAGACAGCGGAAACTAGATCATCCAATCCCTGAAAGACCTCAAAAGAGAAAACCAAAGAAAGTGGAGAAATCATCTCAATCAGTGGAGCAGGAACTGAAAGATCAGGGTAGGAAAGGGCTTCTCAGATCTCAGCTTGCACCAGTAACATCTGATGAAGTCAAAATGCTAGAAAATCCAAAACAGCACAAACTAACATCAGCAGGGGATTCTATTCAAACTCAGCAGAAACAGCAACTACAGTTTCGAGTGCAATGCTCTTCCCAAGCTGAAGAGATTATGGATAAAACAATGGAAGAATCACAACCCTTACCAGACCAAAATAAACAGGGAAGTCAACTGGCATATCAACTTCGAGGGAGGCGTCCTAAGCTAAAGCCTTTTATGGATACAGCTAAGGGGAAATTTTTACCTGTAGATGGTGAAGATCATCACAAGGAGCTGCCATTGCATATTCAAGGGCAAAGGCCTAAAGCCATGACCGGTACAAAACTCATAGTAAGAGAAATATCCTCAAGCCATCAGAGTCACAATGAGCAACAGCCCAAGAAACGTGGCCCAGGAAGGCCACCTAAATCATTATCAGCTGCATCTCAAACTGTCAACGTACCATTGTCTCCACAGATTCAGCTTAAGCAGAAAAGGCAGCAACATGATCTTCAGAAAAAGAAAAAATGGCCAATTGGTGCTGGTCAAGGGAGGTTTACAAGATCCAAATCACCATCAGTTGCAGAAACCATTTCATCATGACCTCCACAGGACTGGCAGCAATGCAGGCCACATTTCAAGAAGAAAAAGCCTCAGAAACGCAAAAGTGATGGTAACAACCAAAGGGAAGACATCCAAAACTTGACCGAGGGAATTAAAGGACAGGGTAATGCTATTCTTTTCTCTCTTTTTTTCAAACTTTTCAGGGGCATTTAACTTGATGGTGTTTTTATTAGCTTTTTCAGTCCATCAGTTTCGGTTTTTTGAACATGGATAGGAAATGTTATACCACTTTCCTTTTGCTCTATCTTCTATTTATTCTAGCCATGATAGTTCGAATTCTTTTTTCTCCTTCTGTTTACAAAATCATTGCTTGTAAAGTTTTGTGGTTCTTGAAATGCTTATCTAATTGCATGACCAGGTCTTTAGTTAAACTTTACCACAATTTAGTCACTAGGTGAGATCAAATGTCTTTTCTTTAGTAATATGAACTCTGAAGAATATAGATCTCATCTCTAATCAGTTTTTTTTTTTTTACCTGATCTTGTATTCTCTCTTTTATCTCGCTCTCATATATTTGGAAACCTTAACATCATCTGTAGATTGGTCGTGATTTTATCATCGCTGTCTTTCTTCTTAATAATGATAAATGGATTAAAGACAAACTATAACAAGACATACCTGGCAGGATAATTAACCGCAAATTTAGTGGTTTGTCTGGAATTTTCTGATGGCTGTCTCATCATTTCCATTGGTTGCATAACTGTATTATACTTGCTGCTTTGGTTCTATAATAGTTTGATAAATTTAAAGCTTTCGGTCTTCATTCTCTTGGTCTTGAGATTAGCCAGCAAAGGGTGATGAGTTACTTGTTTGATGGAGAATAAGTGGATTAGTCTCTACTTGTATTTTTTTTTTGTGTTGCTCAATGATGAACAATATGTTCAGTGCTAACATTAGCATGATAGTGCATTTCTATCAATTCATGATCAGCTTGACTATGTGATTTGTTGATCTGGTTCGCTTTTTTATATATATATAATTATCATACAAGTCTTAAATCCGGTCCCAATCTACCAGAAGTTTCAATTGCACCATTAATTTGTTATATAGAGTAAAACAAAGTCATAGGACTTAACTCATCGAAGTCTCTAGTAATATGGCGTGCAGAACAAGTGATCCCATATGGCACTTCACTATTTAGGATGAATTGAGCTATTATTAGCACAGTAAATTTTTTTTTAAAAATAGTTAATAGATATAGGCACAAAAAAGATTGATAAAATAACATAGTTTGACCATGGTATACTTCAGAAATGTGATATTTATTCAATGTCGCTATTTTTAAGTATAATAAGATAGTTTGGTGTTGGCATCTGTCAATTCAACACACTCACGAATTCATGAAGATTTATACATGTTTATTTTTTTTATCCTATATTTTTTGGTAAGGATATATAAAAAATATGCTAATAAAATCTTGTTTGATCACTAATCAAATGAATTATCCTGAACTTTCTTTTCCCTAAGCACTAAACAAAGGGGCTAAAAGCATTATTCTCGCATGTAACAAGTTTTTTACTTGCTAGCTTGTTACCTTTTAATTCACAGATAATAAAATATATTAAGATAATTTTTTTTGAAAAAAAAGGCTATTAAGAAAACATTATGCATATAAACACAAATTATTGTTCACCGTGCTAGTATAAGTATTGTTTTGCCCTTTTAACAAGAAAAAAAAGATTTAACTTGCTATTAGGGGTAATTAATTTGATCTTTTTAACACGATTATTTTTAACATGATTATTGGGCATAATGCTATGGATTGAGAATAATTTGATCTTTCGACACTTCAAAATCATGTTATAAGACTATATTATTCTTAAAAGTAAAATTTATTAAAAGATTGATTAGAGTTAATCCTGTTTTTTTTACATTTTGAAAGCATAGTGTAAAAACCTTTATACCCTTAAAAAAAACTAAAACTTACAACAAGGGGTATTTGCATATTTTCATTAAGATATTTTTGTAATTAATAAGTTAGACAAGGCGATTTGATCTTTTCATCAATTAAGATAATAGTTAAAAAAAAGTTGTTACCACATACGCGAGGACGACATCTATGCCCTTCAAGCGACTCATATTGCATCATCCCATGTCTAAATGCTGCCTTTCAAGGCAGCGTCTGAAGTGGTTTGACATGTTCTTTCCACCGATGTCGTGTGTGTGGACAACAAAGGAGTGGTTAAGCTTTGATGGAGTTTTTTCTCTATCTCTTTTTTTTTTCACTCTTTTCCTTGTAAAAATTTAGAGGTTTCTTTTCATTTATTTCTTGTACTCAATTCAATCTTCATTCTTTTAATTTTTATTTGTTTTTTTTTATCTCTTTTTTTTTTAATTATCCTTCATTTGGTTTCATTTAATTTTTGTATCAAATTTGGTCCTCATCTTTTTTATTGTTGTTTGTTTTTTTTTCTAATCGAATTTTGTTTTCAATTTCATCCTTCAACATTTGATTTCAAATTATTTTTTTTTATCAAATATACTTCTTATTCTTTTTATCATTTTTTTCATCTTTTTCATTACATTTATTTTTTAATTTCATCCCCTAATATTTTATTGATTAATAATTTTGCTTCATTATTTTTTTAGGATTTTTCTTATATGGTGTTGGTCTCAAGCCCGTGACCAAGATCACGGGTTTTGAAAGTTAACATATGTCGACTTTATTTTTTTAGGCCACTTTTTAATTATTTTTTTCAATTTCATCATTTAACATTTAATTTATTAACAATTAATCTTCGTGCTTTTGTTTTTGTTTTTCTTTCTATGAAGTTATCCCAATCTTATGTTTATGGTTGCGAAATTAGTGAGTCAACCCGAATTGACACAAATATTTTATTTTTTAAAAAAATATTTGTTTTGGTTTCACCCTTAACATTGGGGTTGTTTTATAATTGAATTTCATGATTTTTTTAGTTTGTTTTAGACGAGATTATCCTGGTATAACAATAGAGTTGTAGATTTGGAATGCTAACTTGGACAGGCTTGAGGTTTTTTTTTTTTACCTTTTTTACAATTGTCAATTTTTTTTTATTGTTGTTGCATTTTTTACTTGTATTATTTAAATTAGTTGAATTTATTAAATCTAGTTAAGTTAATAATCCGAGTCTCATATATAATTTTTTATTTTTATTAAAATGTTTACATCGTCTTAGCATTATTTTTTTACTTTGAGAAAAAAATTTGGATGGGTCAAGGTGTATGCCCCTATCTAGCACTTAGGAGCAATTTGGAAACGGGAAGATGTTTTTTAAAAATCTAAATTTGTTTTACTTAAAATTAATGTTTTTTATATAAGTTGTTTGATGTATTGATATTAAAAATAATTTTTAAAAAATAAAAAATAATATTTTGATGAATTTTTAAATAAAAAAATCTTTAAAAAAAATCCTAATGACACTTTTAGCTATACTTGTAAATGTATATTTAATTCCAAACTATTTTTAATCAAGTTGTTGAGAGTTTGTATTCTTTGTTACATTAGGGTGTAGTTGGGGTTGTCACCCTCCTCTCTGTAGATAAAGAATAAAAATTGTCATGGAAAATGGAAAAGTGAAGCTATAAGGGGAAAGAAATTGTACATGGCAAAAGAACAAAAGGGAAATTGCCGCAGCGTTCGAGGTATAGCGTTCCATTTTAAGGATTTGGCTTTTGATGCAAATGTCCCTCTCATGGAAGGTTCCGAGAAATTGTCAATAATAATTCAAGCTAAAACAGAGTATCTGAATATGCCTTGCCATCTATTATAGTGTTTTGTGCTTAGATGAAAAGGCAAATTATATACCTTAACTTCCTGCAAATTCTTTTAGTTGCCTTTGCATTTATTCCCAAAAAAAAAAATAGTTCGAAATCCATTGACATGATCCTCCTGTCTCCTTGGAGAGAGAATAAAAGAACACCACATTTGAAGAAATACCGATTTTTATAGGTAATTAAGCGAAATTTCAAGAACGAGCAATGCCCATGAATCCTTAATCTCCTAGCAAAAGACCCCATGTCAATACAAACCAAATTTGGACTCATATGGGCTTTTAAAAATAAACAAAAACAAGTGGATTGACCAGGTCTTATTTTTCATTCAGATATTCTACCAAACATTTATGGTGCAATAATTAACTCACTGACTGTCAAAAAGAGAGAAATGGGAAAAGAAAAGGAGGGTTTTTGTGTGGTGGGGGTTTTAGTGCTATTTTTGTTTTTGGGGTCATCAGTTACTAGTGATGATAGGCAGAAAAGGTGGAGAAAGGCTATGATATCAGGTGAAACAATGGCTTCATCAATGTTGATCAATAGAGTTCCATCATCCATTGTGTTACCGCTTCATGGGAATGTCTATCCTAATGGGTAAGGGCATAACTGAACTGGGTTTTAACTTCTTGTTGTTTTCCTTGTTTCTTTGCCAAGTAAGTGATAATCGCATGTTCTGTGTGTTATCATGTAATGATATTAGGACTTTTGTCTCTGATTCTTCGTAATTTATCGACTGAAATTTGAAAACCTTGCTTGATAGCTATGCAATAATTCATGGAGTCCTTCAGTTGTGTTCCTCTGGATTCTGGACTGTAACTACATAAGGCTTTGTTTGGACCTTCTTGAACTCAATCGTTTGTTACTGAAATCACAGAGTTCCATTTTGTAGGTACTATAATGTGACTCTCAACATTGGCCAACCCTCAAAACCCTACTTTCTTGATGTAGATACTGGAAGTGACCTTACATGGCTCCAGTGTGATGCTCCCTGTGTCCAATGCACAGAGGTAAAAATCATTATAACAGGTTCTCTCTGTTTCGTTCAACCAATTTAATGACAATTTATGAAAAAAAAAACATTTAGCATTCATTTCTTGTTGTTGGTCATATAATCAAATGGTCCAACCTGCATGGTCAGTACTACGATGTCTAGAAGATTGTATGTATCTTGTCCTTGAGGCTTAAGTTAAACCTGAAGAACGGAATTATTGTATGATGCTGCCACTCGGATATGACTCCCTAATTGTTTTTCCAATTTTCATTAACATATAAATGGATGGTAGCATGCGATAACTTGAACTCCTTGATTCTTGAGCTTTCTCGGATGTGGTTAGTTTCAGCATAATTTTGTAACTTGTTTTATGGTAATTCTGTAAACCTCTGCTGCTTTGTTAAACGCAATTATGCTCCTTCCAGCTCAGTTAATCTTGAATTATCACTGTCTGTCAAACTTGCATGTGATTCTAATTAGTTTTCAATATTCTATGCTGTGTGTTAAACAAATGAAGTTATGTTCTTAGCATAGCAGATACCTTAATTATTTTTCATTTACAGGCTCCTCATCCATATTACCGACCCCGTAACAATCTAGTACCTTGTATGGACCCCATTTGTCAATCCTTGCACTCTAACGGTGACCACAGATGTGAAAACCCAGGGCAGTGTGACTATGAGGTTGAGTATGCTGATGGTGGCTCATCCTTTGGCGTACTTGTCAGGGATACCTTTAATCTCAATTTTACAAGTGAAAAGCGCCATAGTCCTCTTCTGGCCCTTGGGTTGTTTTCTTTGCTTTCTCTCTTTATTAAAACTTTATGAGTCGCAATGCAATTTTCAGTTGGTTGGCTAGTATGCATAATGTAAATCATTTGTTCTCTCTTCGTTCTTTTTCCCCTCAAACAGATGTGGATATGATCAGTTTCCAGGCGGATCTCATCATCCCATAGACGGAGTGCTCGGCCTTGGCAAGGGAAAGTCTAGCATTGTCTCACAGCTTAGTAGTCTGGGTTTGGTGAGAAATGTGATCGGCCACTGCTTAAGTGGGCATGGTGGAGGATTCCTCTTCTTCGGGGATGATCTTTATGATTCGTCTCGTGTAGCTTGGACACCAATGTCACCTGATGTGTAATTAGGCCTCGAGGATTTCCTTTCATGTTTTTAAAGTTTAGCTTTTATATTCATATCTTTATGTTCTTATGGTAAATGCTCATCGTGCATGGCAGGAAACATTACTCTCCTGGACTCGCTGAATTAACTTTTGATGGGAAAACTACCGGGTTCAAAAACCTGCTCACAACTTTTGACAGTGGGGCATCTTATACATACCTTAATTCTCAGGCATATCAAGGTCTAATTTCTCTGGTGAGCGGCAGAAAATCTAGTAAAACAAGACAAACATAAATGTTAGATAAAGAGCCTGGCATTTGCATAAGTACAGCAAGAGCAGGGTTGGTCTAGTATCATGTACTTTAGTCGGCTGCAGTATTTATTGTGAATACCTGATATTATTTTCAAATGAATCGTATGTTATATACTATGAGAAAAGATTCTTTTTGCCTTAAACTTGCAGTTCCCCTTGGTCATTATCTTAATTGTCTATCTGCTAGACAGTTATAAGTTGCCATATGCTTCTGATGCTTGGAAGTTAAAAAACAATGTTTTCTCCCAATTTGGCTTGAAGCTCAGATTACTTCCAGTATTAAACCATCGTTTAAATCTCAACGTCCTATATTCATGCCATATTTTTTTTCAGCTGAAGAAAGAATTATCCGGGGAACCTTTAAGAGAGGCATTGGATGATCAAACACTCCCACTTTGTTGGAAAGGCCGGAAACCTTTCAAAAGCATACGTGATGTCAAGAAATACTTCAAGACCTTTGCATTGAGCTTCACGAATGAAAGGAAATCTAAAACTGAGCTTGAATTCCCACCAGAAGCTTACCTCATAATATCAGTAAGTCCACCCTTCAATAGTTTCCCCACCTTTGATTCTTCAAGTTTAATTTATAGCTCAATTAGAAGGAGCCTTCGCATGTCAATGAATGCTGACAATATTTTTTTCCAGTCCAAGGGAAATGCTTGCCTGGGAATTCTAAATGGCACAGAAGTAGGGCTGAATGATCTAAATGTCATTGGAGGTGAGAGTTTCTGTATAATTCGGAACATAGCTTGAAGAATTGAGATTATAAACCTAGGATTGATTGAACTTAAAATTCTTTTAATCTTTCTTTCATGTGGTTTTATTAGACATATCAATGCAAGACAGAGTGGTGATCTATGACAACGAGAAAGAACGGATTGGATGGGCCCCTGGAAATTGCAACAGGCTTCCTAAATCCAAAAGTTTCATCATTTGATCAGAATGAGGGATGTTATAATCATTAAAAACAAAAGCCCTGTACAAAAAGCGTCTAAGCTGTTAGTCCCTAGCATTGTGTTCTTCATACATTATGTGCAGCATAATTATCCTTGTAAAGTATGTATTTGCGAAACGGTGAATCATACATAGCCCACAGTTATAATTAATAAATATTTAACAAAATACAGAGTCGTTTTACTTTCGCTGCTTCTGGATCTTCAAATTCAAAGTGCGCGAATTGTTCTACTTTCTGCATCCACCATCAACTGGTTCGTATAGAAAATCAATAAGATAATACTTCTTTTAGGTTAAACTTGGCAAGACTGTCAACATGGACAGTGATTATGGATGCACCTTCACCAACCCAATAAACCAACTTGCTGGAAGGCAATATGAACGATGGTTGTTCTTCTATGGCCACAATTTTCAAATCATGCCAGTTACACATCGTATGAAACGAACGTTGAATTATTTATCTGTCAAAAGCCCGCATGAAAGTATGTGTTTACTTACTTTTGGCTTATTCTTCATGTTCATCCCCTTATAAGCCCATCGCCATCACATCGCCATCACTTGCATTTTATTTTTTTTAATTTATATAAATTCTTTTTTTTTCTTGTTCACAAAGTGGCATTTTGAAATTTCATTTTAAATGGTATTTTTTAAAATTTTAATTTTTATATTTAAAATTATTTTTTTATATTTTTAGATTGTTTTAAAATACTGATATTAAAAATAATTTTTTTAAAATAAAAAAATATTATTTTAATATATTTCTAAATTAAACACACTATAAAAAACAATTATTATCACTGTCAAGCACCCCTTAAATTATGTTAAAAAAATAAACCTTAAATTATGTTAAAAAATAAATACTGGTGGACTAAAAGCAATCACAGCCTCTTGCATTCTTCAAACTTTTCATCAAATTCAAAAATTTTCATTTCTTGAAAAAGAGCCCACATTAAAATTTATATCATTTTTTTAATTAAATATATCAATCTTCTTCAACTTGATTCTTCTTATTGTTTTTTTATTATTTATTTATCATTTTTCAACAAGTGCTTAAAACTTAAAAGTCTCCACATTTGCTTCAATTTCATTAATTATTTTTAAATGAGATTTTTATTCTTTAAATTGTTATTTTTTATCCTTTATTTTTTTATTTTATCATTTAACGTTTCATTTATTGAAATTTGATCTCCTTGGTTTTTTCCATTGTTTCTAATCTTTATCCAAGAGTCAATCCAAGATAATTATCGAGTTATAGATTGAGTGAGTTGGCTTGAGTTAACCCAAGCCAACCAAATCTTTTTATTTTATAAAATAAGTCAAAATTTTATAAAATAAGTTAAAATTTTATATGTTTTTTCACTACCTAAGGTAGTGAGTTTGAGAAATTCATGAGTTGATGTTATTTTCTTTTCTAGTTATATCCTTTAAAGTTGTTCATTTTAAAATATATATATTTCATTATTTTTTTTAGTTTTTTTTTTTTCGATCAGATTATCCTAAACTCTAATGATATGATTTAGGTTAGTCTAAGTTTTTCTAGAATTTATTTTTTTATTGTCCTTCAAATTTTGAAGTTTTAAACAAATTAAATTGTTTTTTTATATATATATTTTTTCTATTGGATAATCTTGTCCTCTCATTATATTACTCAAAGTCTCACTTAGAGTTTTGGGAGTCATTAATTTTTTTTTAAAAAAATATATATAATAACAATATTTTAGCATTATTTTTTTTGTGCGGCAAAGGCAAATCTTAGAGTATTAATGAAAAATGATAACTGTGGCCACACAAAAATAGAATATAAACAATCATAAGCCACTTAAATTCCTTGAACTTTCTTGAATTTCACTAATTTTTGAAATTAATGAAATAAATTCTTGTACAATCCTACAAGAATTCCCTACAAGAATCATTACAATTACATATTAACATCACTAATGCTGATTAATCCAGCCATGTTCCTTCACCAGCTTCATATAATACAATCCCAGGTCAGAATCTGAGACTCCATCCCTTTGATCTCCCACAAATGCCACCTCAATCTGCAGACTCCAGGCTAAGATTGTCCGGGCCCACATGCAAGAATACAACGATGTGTGCTATTTTTACCTATAAAATTAATATGTAGTCTTTTTTTCTTTTTCCTTTTCTTTTTCTGGTGATATAAAATCAAAGCGGCCTCTGTAAATACATGAACATGTCCTGCAGAGGTGAGAGCTGGTCCATTTGGAACTGAACTTGTGAGGCAAAAGGGTCGTCTTGGAAGCCATCATCAATGTAATTGAAGTTGAAATCAAATGCACTATCTAGCTGATCATTCCATGATTTTGGCTGGCTCTGAACCTCCTTCTCGCAAGTGAGCTCAGGTGACAGCACCTGCTCCGAACAACTTGAGTCTGTATGCAACCTTGGTGTTGAATCGGACGTGTCCATATTTAACAAGTCATTGCTATTACTCATCATCATCGTTGGTGCTCCCATTGTTGACCCTCCATTCTTGTAACCAGACATTTCATTTATGTTGGGCTTTTGCTCTTCCATTTCAGCATACTTTGTTATTGATTTTCTATCTGCAGGAAAATGCTTCTCTATGCTTCCTTTCTTGTTGTATATTCTGCACAATACCCAATCATCTAGCTGCAATAACGAAATATTCCGTGTCAATTACACTAAATTATACAATAAATTAATACATGGGTTAAAAAGATGAAGGAGGAGAAGGAGAAGAATAAAGGAAGTACCCTTAGGTTATTTTTCTTGCCAGCAGACCTATCAACATTAGCAAGGCGGTATTCGTGCATGATCCAATTGGTTTTGATTCCTCTGGGAGCTTTGCCGGCGTAAAATACAAGTGCTTTTTTTATGCCAAGTGGTTTGGGCCGACCAATGGGTTTATCTGCTCCGGTTGCTTTCCAATACCCGGTTCCAGCCGCCCGGTTCGGCCTTGAACCGTTTGGATATTTTCTATCCCTTGGAGAAAAGAAGTACCATTCCTTTTCACCATACAGTGCCATTTCTGAAAAACAAAAAGAAATTTACCAAATAATTATTAGTCGTCCAAAAAAAATCAGGAAACCAAATCGAGAATTTTGAAATCTTTCTCGTCCACTTGTTTAGATCATAGATCTATGTATCAAATTGATGAACAAATGGCTAAGAAAATTCATGAAATATTTCTGGGTTTCTGGGTTTTTATTATCTATAAAACTTAATTGTGTGAAGGTAAGGAAATATCCATTTGACTGTAACTCTAAAAAAATGAATGGTAAAGAAGATCTCATCCACAAAGAAAAAAAAACCTTTTTCTTTTCTGAATATTAAAATTTAAAAATCGAGTTGAAATCTTTAAAAAAAAAACCAAGAAATCAAACAAGCTGAGCTAAAACCCTTTTCTCCAAGTTAAATCAATCACTCAAATCTGATCTTAAAACCACAATTGAAACTCTAAAGAAATCATTGAAAAATCCTAAAAAATTACCTGGAAGCTGCCAAGGATCATACTTGTAAAGATCAATCTCAGCAATAATAGGAACAGAAATTGATTGGCCTCCACATTTCTTAATCAAGTAATGATTCACCAACTCATCATCTGTTGGATGAAATCTAAATCCAGCTGGTAACTCCAACTGATCTGCTGCTGCTGATCCATTTACCTTCATTCCCAGCTTTTAAATTGTTCTTCCTACTTTTTTTTCTCTGTCTTGGAGCTCGAGCTCTAAGCTAGCTACTTCTTGCTTGGCTTGTGCTTGTTTCTTCTTCCTTTTCTTCTTCTTCTTCTGCTCTCCCTGTTTTAGCTCTGCTTTATGTTTATGATGCCTTCCCCAGAGAGAAACGAGCTTTTATAAAGGACTTGGAAAAGGACAAATACAGAAGACACATTTCTTAGGACACGTGGGGTCCGTGTTTATCTACAGACAAAACGTGGGAGTTTGTTTGTCAGGGGGCTTGATTTCCGCCCTTGGCTGAACGCAGCCTGTGAACCGTGACACGTGCACCACTCCTCTAATAAGAGCTTGCCACGTGCGATTGCTTTTGTCATCGCTTCCGTCACAGCCTTTGTCCACTCCTTACTTGAAAGTCGGCCGTCAACAGTCTCTTGGGCTTCGCTGACTGTTTTTCGTTTTTTTTGTCATGGTCAAAACCCTAATCATCTACAGTCAAGCCTGATTCATCCCTTCAAGCTCCACCAATAGGATACTGGCACGTACGAGACACTTCCTTGAGGCCAAAGATTGGAGTTGTCAATGGAGAGTCTGGAGATTTAAGCCTGGAATTGGGTGTAGGAGAATGAGATGTCGTTCGAAGGTGGCTTTGAATTACACGTCAGCGTCATTGGAACCCACGTAGGATAGATGACGTCATATTTGTTTTTTTTTTTCCCTCCTCGTGATATTGGATACTGTCGCTAAACGTCAGCACTTACATAAAAATCAAATTTAGAAAAAAAAAAAAAAGGAGTGAAGAGAAAAGTCAGTCGTGCCTTATTATGGCAGCTGGGAAGAATAATATCATGGATCGGACCGGATATCCTTGACCATGTCTAATATATATATATATATATATATATAATGATACCAATCCTTGCACATGGAGTTTTAAATTTTTATTGGTTTTTTATGGTTTTTGATGATCTATTTGAAATGAGGGTGAACATATATAAATATATTTATCGTTTAAATTAATTCCTCAAAAATTAATATTAAATCTCATTCACAAGAAATATTATGCATAACTAACCTAGAACTAGGGATCGAGTTGGTGCCTGGTAGTGTTTAGCTGGAGAATGCGATGCATTATATTATAGAAAAAAACTAATTTCCTCTTTCACATGACTACGGCTAAAGTGTTCTCCCATCTCTCTCTCTCTCTCTCTCTCTTTTAGGTGCTGCGCGGAAATCAAGAGTGGGGAAGAAAAATAGAAAAATAAATAGCATCCAGAGCCCCGCGCGCCACCCTAGGAGAGAGCTCTCCCACAACAATCCCAGCATCTCACATGTCAGCGCATGTAACACAGACACCATGCTTTTCCCTTTTAGTTTGATCCCTAATCAAACTTTTTATTTGTTTCATAATTCTTTGATAACTCATTTTTTTTCTATTTTTATCCCTAATTCTTAGATGGCTCTTCAATTCGATCCTGGGCTTCATCGGTTCATCCTACTCATCCCTAATCAGGGAGAAAAGATGGGAAGGAGATGAACGGGATGGATGATTATACCGTGTTAGCTCATTGTCATTGGATCATGATCTGCATTATAAATTTAATCCAATATAACATCATCTTTTTAATTTAATATTTTTATTTTATTTTATCTTTTAATATTTTATTTTTCATAGTTAAGCTTGATATGGTTAAGCAAAGATTAAAACAATCACAAACCAAAAATTCTTTTAAGAGTTAGATTGGGTTTTAAGCAGAATGATCAGATCATGTTTGGACTAGCATGGTCAAATAAACCATGTTGAGCCAGCACAGTTGGATTTAAAACCCGAGCCACGCACATGACCAAGACATAAGGCATAGCTGCACTTGAGGGTCTAGCTGCTGTGGTCAACCGTGTGACTTGTTCCGCTCCCGTCCCGGGTTCGACCCTCTATGTGCACGCCTGTCACCCCCGCGGTGCCTTACCTGCTCCTGGGCTTGCAGGATGTCCAGTGGGCCGTGGGGAATAGTCGTGGTGCGCGCAAGCTGGCCCGGACACCCCACGTAAATCAAAAAAAAAGAAAAAAAGAAAAAAAAAAGAAAAAAAAAAAGACATAAGGCATAGCTAGATGAACGAAAGACAAATGAATTATGTTAACAACTTATTTTGTTTCAATTTAATTTTTTTTTAAATGACACATGATTAAATAAAGATGTTGAATCACAATTTTTCTGCATCTATTGCTTGGAATCCCGGTTCAGTTTTTGTTTATTGTTAGCATCTCTTTTTAACATTTATTAATGCATATAATAATTGATTGATTTTATTTAATTAATACACTGGCCAAGCTTTTAATGGGCTTTCCAGATTCTTTTATCATCAATAAAAAATTTCACATTATTCATAATTTTTTTTATAATTGAATTAATTTTTAATCAGACCGTAGCATAGCGCGACCACTCGAAATAATGGTATCCTATAGTTGTAGAACCAATTAAGTATGCCTAAAGGGTCGTCTTCCACTATAATCACCCGTGATATTTATTTTTTTTAATTTCAAAGTAATGCATCATGTGATATCAAAATAATGGTGACAATAATTTCAAATTTAGTATAATTCAACGACCACTTCCTTGAATTTCATCACACTAATGAACTTTTACATGGTGTGCCTGTGTGTGCTCCACGTAGCTATGGGCAAAATGGTTGGTTGGGTGGTCGCATATGGAAGGATAAATATTAAACAGGGAAGAAACACTCGATTAGTAATTGATAATAATAATAATAAGAAGTTGAGTCCAACATAAAAGACAGGTAAGATGACGTGGGACCAGATCAACGACACCCAGCTAAAATGGAGGCTGCAGGGGGTATTTTTTCTCTCTTATTCAGAGCATGCTCTGTGAACTCACCCATGATGGTCCGATTTTATTTTATTTTATTTTTTCTTTGGAATAAAAGAAATGCAAAATATAGTCAAAATAGACATAACCCTGGATATTAATCTGACCAATTAATCAAATACAGCTGATTAAATTTAATCCCTTCATCTCGAGTTTTTTAGACGAACTTTTTGCATATTAAAACCAAGACGTACGTCTCCTACATATGATGTGATTTTAACTAGAATATTAGCTCCCAAGCTGATATATTCCCGTGAATTTATTTTATGATATTCACCTCCATCGAGGGAAGAAAGAAAAAACAAAAAAAAACCAAGCCTAGTGGCTTGATCTAATTCATATACCATGCATGCAGGCAAGAGGAGCTGCTTGGCGCGCACGAAGGGTCTTTTCTTAATAAAAAAGCACATCCCTCCATGTCTATTCAAAGCTATAAAATAATGTGCCACTTGATCCCCCTCGAAGAGCCATGTCGACAATTCTACATATCTCCAAATGGGCAAAAGGAAAGCAAAAGGTGCGATGGATACATATATTATATGTCGGTACGTAGTGCCTGACATATGTGCCTGGATAAGCATGTGGAAGTTACTAGGAAGTTGTCGGCCAGCCTAGCTAGATACATTTGCACTGGATCATCCCTTCTTCGGGGATGGATTTATCTGAGACATTCGATATATAATGCTAAACTATTTAATGGCTATTGGGCCTAGCTTTATCTATCAACAGCTCTTGGATCTATCTATAATTCCTTTCCAAAGTGGCGTGACTTTATTTCAACATCTTTAATTATTCGTGCACTTTACTCTGCCGCGACATTCTACTGGCTAAACTAGCCAAGACTTATATATTTTACAGACATCATTGATCCACTTTTGCATGTTCCTGTCCAATTTCTTTCCACTCATGATGCTGCTGTCCTTGATCACATTACATCCCAGTTGATGGAACTATACTGTTCATGATGTATTCATCACTACGCCGTCTCTTTTCCTTTTGCCAAATTAAAAGGTGTGATTCTATTATGATTAATATAGATGAACAAGTGGTGAATGTCGATGCTAAAGATTGTGATTTTATCAGGCGTGAATGCTGCTTGAAAACATCACAATCAAGAGAGGTAGCTAGCAGCTAGTTGTTCTCAGGCGAAAGGACGGGAGAGGTCCAAGTGAAACGAACATGGTGTCACTGTTCTAAGCACCTCCTTCTTCGAAGGTTCTTCATGATCTTATGCAAGCTGCCAATCTTGACTAGACTTGTCGATTTGTCTTCCGAGGGATCCAGGATGTGCTTTGGGCATTAAAGTAGTATTCCGGAAAGTTGTGAGCTCTGTGACATCAGTGCCTCTCTCAGAATTTGAGGTCACGAGTGGCTTTAGTTTTTTTTTCATTTATAACTAGCGGAAAGATAATAAAAAAAAATGTGAAGTATACACCAGCATAATTCATTCGGTACGTAGACTACCAAGTTCTGGCTAGGTTTTGGACTTCTGTCAATTTCTTTCCTAAACTACAAGTTTTTTAATTAATTCCCTTTTGTGACTTCAATCTTGTTCTTAATGTCCCTTAGTCAATCCTTTTCTATTAAATTTTCTCTATTATTTTTGTATTTTGTCTCATATTGGATAATATAATTGCGAGATCACTAGTTAATTATTATTCTTACCAAAAAAGAGATATATTTTTACCAAAAAATTATAAAAATTATCTCGTCTATTAATTAAAAAAATTATTTTTAATCTCTTATATTTTTCTCTTCTTATTATATATATATATATATATATATATATATTTTATATTGTAAGTATATATCATAAAAATATACCCGCAAATTAACCCACCGACTACTGCATTTTCCAAGGGGAAAAAAATAATATTGAGTGGCCTATAGATGCTCGTGTGGTCAACATTCAAATGGACAAGGAGACTATTTTCAAGAATTATACGCGCACGCCGTATCTTTATTTGTTTATTTTGAAACCAGTCAAAATTAATAATACTGATTTATTGATATTTTTTAGTTCGAAAAATGAGCTGTAAAATATAAAATTAACCCAACCAAAACCCTAACCATAGTTCTGATAAGGAAAAAGAAGAAATAATCTTAACCATGGTTAATCGGCCAAATGTTTTATAACCAGTGACCTCCTCCTGGTTTTTCTTTCTAGGGTGGATTGGGTAAGTTACCCGACCCTTGGAAAAGCTCTAAATAGGCTTGCAAAATTATTTTTCTAAGTGAGACCATGGGCAGCAACGAGTAAACCAGTCTCGCATGCTTATTTTATTTTAAAATATCATAAAATATTTATGAATATTGAAAAGAAAAATAATTGATGTATAATAAACGTGAAAATATCTTTTTAGACAAAAGATTAGTAATAAAATTAAAGACGTTTACTGAGCAATCAATGTTACTCATACATGCTAGCTTGAGAGTCAACAATGAATTAATTAGGAGGACAAATTCTTGCAGCCCAAATTGTTTTTCATGTGTTTTTAATCTTTAATTGACTATTCTTTTTTTTTTTTTTGTTAAATATAAAATAATCCTCATCCTTTGACAGCAAATTTCTTCCTTGAATATTGAAGTTAGAAGTGGGTAAAAAACTGACAAATCAATTAAACTAAGAAAATAAAATAAATAATTAAAAAAATCAAATCATAAAACAAAACCGATTAAATTAATTGGAATATTTTAAAAAAATATTTAGTTCAGTTTTTTATTTCACAGGTCTAAAACCGAAAAACCTCAACTGAATCACCGAAAAACTAAACTAAACTCATTAGAAAGTACAAAAAAACCTAAAAAACAATACAATTTTTTTAATATAAAATAACAAAACCGAATCAAAACCAAACTGAAATAGGTCGGTTGGGTTTTGGTTTTTAATATAAAATAACCGAATTAAAATGAAACCGGTTAGTTTGAACTGGCTTAGGTTTTATTTTATCTTAAAAAACTTTTAATGACTGGATTTCTTGTGATGTCGTTTGCACTTGTTTTTTTGTAAGAGTTTATCAATTTTATTGATAATAAAATATTAAGTACATCAGCTGAACATGCCGAAAATCAACAGAAGAATAAGGTTCGAGTTGATGAATAGGAGAAGGCCGCAATAAATCTCCATCACCACCCGGTGCTGATTAATTAGATTAAGGAAAATATGAGGCGACCCGAGAACATTCGGGACATCCAAGTCGATGCGATGATAATCTCATCCTTAGTTTCCGAATCTAATGGAGGTTTTAACCGTGTGCCTTACACAATCGATCAGTTTTTTTTTTCTTGATATTGTTCTGTCACCTCTCTTATGAAATCTCATAGACAACATGCTTGCCTAATGTTGTATTACAAGGAGACTTTCAAGTAAATGTTCTAGTCATTACATGTTGTCTAGCTGGCTAACCTATTGGTCTTAAAAGAATTCCTAGTTGTCTGGATAAATAGGCCTTAAAAGGTTAACTAAACGAGCATATGGTAGCATTGTCCCAATATACACATGCTTGTCAATGCTCAATTTAAGAAGAAAGAAGTGTGATGAGACAAAGTAGAAAATGGTGATTATAACTAAAATCAATCTTTATAATAGAGTGTAATACAAAGTAGAAAATATAAGTGATAAGTGTATTAAGATGATATGTAAGACTCAAACTGAGACAAAGTAGGAAATGATGAATATAACTAGAATCAATCTTTATAATAGAGTGTAATACAAAGTAGAAAATATAAGTGATAAGTGTATTAAGATGATATGTAAGACTCAAACTCTTGACAGCCCAAGCCCGAGTCAGCCCAAACCTAACAAAACTAACCTAGGTATATAAGAAAAAGGTCGCAAGAGGATTTGCTTTTTCTCTCTTCTTTTCTTCCTCCTTGCCGTGACTTACACCCATATACACCAAGAATTTTAGTTTTAGCTTGAATTTTGGATCAAGAAATGTTAAAGAAGCAACTAAGTGATTCGTCTTGCATTATTTTTTTATTAGGAATTTAATTATAAAAGGATTAAAGAAGAAATTAGGGTTTTGTTATGATTTGATGATTGAATGATCTAGAAGTTTTAGTTAAAGCATTGGAATGTTAGTTAGCTTAAAACAAACTGATTTGATGACTAGAATTATAAGTTTTAGAGGAATAAGTCGTCTGTTTTGAGATCTGCAAATTTGAAGAGTAGCAGATCAAGATTCTAGGAATCTCAATCAACCGGTCGACCAATTTGCTTGTTATTATTGGTTGGCTTGTGATAGCGGTCAATTGGTTGGTCATTTTGGTCTATTGGTTAACTCAACAATAGAGTTTTATTGGGTTTGTTAAATTCGATTATTTTGGTCATTTTCTTGAATTTGCATTCTCATTCTATTGAACTAAATTCTATTCGATATGATATATATTGTTTTGATAATTATATGACTATCTATTATGTCTCGATATCGATATACTTGTTAGTAACTTCATGCTAACGAAGAGTAGTTATTCTATATGCATAACTGATGAGAGAGATACTAGCATATGACAACTGATCCTTTCATAGTGGTCATCTGATCTCTAACATGTATTCTACTAATTTATATTAATATGCTTAATATGTATATGTTAACTTTTGTTTTAGTCATTTTACTTCTATATTATCACAATTGATAACTTAAACTTATAAATAGCTATAATGTATATTAAATGTTATTCTCTTACTGAATTAGTTGAACTCACTCCTTCATTTTTAATATTATTTCATGTTCTTAGTTTATGTTAGCAAGTGGACTTAGTTGAGTGTTCATGTTTTTTTATTTTTTGCTGGTATGTCTTGCTTATTTCGCGAGGTTTTTTTTTATAGTTTTGATTCGATATCTTAGACGCTCTATTATTACATTGTTTTAATTAAGTTCAGATTTTGACAATATAATAAGTATTATGAATTATTTGTTTTGCTTTATCTAATGATTAGAATTTTTGAAGTGTTATTTGACTTTATTGATTTTAAAAAATATAATATTTTGAAAATTATTGAAACGCTATAAAATTTTTATATAATTTGTTTTATGACATGTACGTTATGAGATTTAACATAAATAAAATATCTTTACTATACCACTTTTATTTTGCTAGTTATAAAACTGGAATTCGGATCTTGACATGATAAATAGTAATAATAAACCTCATACTCGTGCACACAAGTCCTAACAATTTAACAACATATTCGAACTTATGTTGATTAATGCGCACATTTCCTTTCGTTTCTCTATTAGGCACCATGTTGCTCGAGCGTTCCTTGAACCCTCAGGAAACGTCCTAGTTATCCTCGAGGAATCCGGTGGAGATCCTTTCCGTATTTCAATGGACACCATTTCAAGGCCATGATTACAAGAGCATGTTCCCAGTTATGAACATTTCAAGGACAGGAACACCTTCCCTAACAAAATCAACAGAAACTCAGCAAAAATATCCAAAACATTTCGTTCAATATTCTAGATCAAAATCAAGAACAAGAAACACGCTCTTTCTTTTTTCACTGTTAATTTTAAGACGCAACATTACCATTTTTAGCCATCCACAAGGTTGCTGTGTTGTTCAACAAGTAGTGTGGCTCTAAAAACTTGGCGTGCGACTTCATGGATGGAATCTGGCCAACACACACACACACACACACATATCTGTATGCCCTCTTAATCAAATTAGGCTCCAACCTCTTTGTTACAATACAGTTTGGGAATTAAGGAAGAAAGAAGAATTATTTCAAGAACAAGAATATTATAAGAGAAAAGCAGAGAAGAAACAGATAGGAATAGACACAGAGGAGAGAATTTCTTTGACATTCAGTACACACCGTTTAACCATTAAAGCTTATATAGCACAACTAATAGCAAGGTAACGACACAGTCAAGGAAAGACTCCCAACACTCCTTCCTTGCAAAAACCTGATGAAGTTACAATTGCTTCATTCCTCTTAAGTGCTTTCACCTCCTACCCCTCAATTCTTTCTTTTCTAGATTTTGAATTTCATGCCTTGTTCACTTAATGAGGTAATGGCATTTCGGATCTGGTGATGATGTCCCCATGTCCAAACCCTTTTCTGCCACATGCAAAAGGTATAGCTGTCCAAATTCTTCCATGTAAAAAAGCTATCCAGGCCTGTCGATCCTTAATCAATGATCGATCATCTTGTTTCCTGCTGTGGCATGGCCCCCTAATGTAAAGAATCCATGCTGACAAGCTCCTGATTTGAAGTTTACAAATGCCAACATAACTTGAATAACACCTTGAATTGTCATTCGTAAAACGCCAAACTATCTGCTCATGCAACAATTGAGGGCCAAATAGTAACCCTTGCGTACGCATTTCTTTCCTGAATCCATCTTATCCTTGTTCATGAGATAGGGTTAAGAAATTACCCTTGGGACAGTACGCTGCTATGTTCTTGTATTCATTTCTCTTTTAGGAACGTCTGTGATATGGTCTTACAGTAGTAATTACAAGAATTTATAGAAGAAGAATAAACTACGATCAATTGGTGAGAGATTTAAATAGCATACATTTTATTACGTTCGTTGTCAAAAATCTCAGAGTCTGACATCACAGAAACTGAAAACGAGCGTGACCTGCTACCCAGAGATGATCTTCGTATACTTCTCATATTTGAGGACTCAATCCGATGTTTTACAACCCAGTAACACATTGTCCCCAAAGTTGTAACCATTATAGTTGCTCCTATAATTGTCACTCCGATAGCCAGCCATTTCTCATGCTCGCCCACGACAATATATGACAGTGCCAAAAATGCAACCGAAACAAGCGCACAAGCTATCCACATCAATTTGTTTATAATTGCCATTAATTGCTTCTTTGCCTTGTTCTCTATGACTACAACTGATGTCTGCACCACCACAACTGCCAAAGAAATGAAGAGCGCAATAGAATCAAAGATAAAGAATATGATGAATGGAGCTCTTGTGGCGATGTTTGCTTCTCCAAGAGACTGTCCAGGTGGAATTTCTGAAGGGTCGTCCACGTATTGGCCGGGGACAGTGAAGATGGCTGCAAAGGTAACTGTCGCAATGAGAACACCAACTACAGTTGTCGAGTTGATGGCATTGTTAAGCCCTTCTGCGTGCATTTTGTTGACATATTTAGCGATCCCTTGCACATGCTTTGTAGTTTGACGTGTGTGTTCTAGCTGGTAGTGGACTTCATGTTTTATGTCACTTACTGTTTGTTTCAACTCTCGCGCTGGGTTTTTTTCTTGTAGCTTAATAATTTTGGCACTCTGGCAGCCATGCTCCCGCAAAATGACTCGAATTTCGGGATGGCCAGTTTTCTCTGCAGTGTCAAGAGCAGTTTCACCAGTCCTATTAACAGCCATCATGTCAGTTTCACCATGCTGAAGTAGCAGCGTAACAATCTGCACAAACAGAACAATATTATGTCAGCTTACTCCTATCATCATCAACGGAATGATTGCACATTCTAAATTAAGTACAACCTAGAAAATTGGTTGTACTAGTGATCCAAAATTTCACATGAAGATTACAATTTTCAAGCCCCAAAGCTTTTGGTTTCAGTAAGAGTCTTGGACTGGAATATATCCAATTTACTTATATTATATGCCAATCTGATGGTTATTCGACTGAGGGTCTAAAATTCAACTAGATCACCTTGAACAATCATAGTTCCCACAAGTTCAGTCAAATAAAGCAAAACTGACAGATATTTCAGAATTTTGTGTAGAAGTCAAATAGCAGTGTGATTTCAAACCAATAAAGGATGCAGAAACTCAAATAAGGTGCACCATTGCGGGATTTGTTTTTCCTTTGTAATGAAAATCTTAACAAAACAGTTAAGAAAATTCGACAAAATAAATTAGGCATGCGAGCTGCTTATGGAGAAACTTAAGTTGCATGCCCCATCTTTTGAATACCACAGACAGATTTTGAAACAACGAAGTTTGCCTTGAATTCAGACTTTTCACTCAGTAATCATGTGTTGTCAACAAATATGCTCTGTTATAGAACTGAAAGTAAAACCAAAAGATGATTTGACTAAATTGAAAACTGTGACACTCCAATTCCTGAGCTTAACAGCAACAAGACCCAATCTTGAAATTTTTTTGAATCATCCACAAAATAATCACAAAATTTTATTCCTTGTTGATTTATTAAGAGGTTAGAGAGAAGGAGAAATTTACCTGAGCTCTTCCTTTCCTGGTTGCTATATGTAAGGCTGAGTTGCCCTTAGTATCAACTATGTTTATGGATGAAGGCTCTGCATGAATGAGCTCCTCCACCACTACAACGTTCTGCCCCTTCACTGCCATGTGAAGTGCCGTCTGCCCCTTCTTATCTTTCCTTGTCGCTATCCCACTCTCTATTGTCAAAAGTGCTCTCACAACCTCCAAGTGTCCATTTCTAGCTGCAGAATGCAAGGCAGTTTTTCCGTTGCTTTTAGCAATGGTTGCTAGGCTGCTGCCTGAATCCAACAAAAAATTCACAATCTCTATATGCCCTTGTGTTGCAGCCGTGTGCAAAGCTGTAGTGTTTGTTAAATCAACTGTCATAGACAATTCTGGATGGACCTCCATTAGGACTCTCAATATCTCTGCAGCAATACAAAACAAAACTCAAGCATTGTTCCTAAAAGGTAATTAGCAAACGGAAAACTCTAAGATTATATCTTACCTAAATCCCCTCGTTTTGCAGCGACGTGAAATGCATCAAATCCATTTCTTGCTTTGATACCAGCACCAGCAAGATCATAATACTTTATCATCTCTCTAACAACATCAACATTACCATATTCCACGGCAACATAAAGGGCAGTTTCTCCTGATTGGTTTTGCTTCTCTAACAATTCCTTCAATTCTTCTTCTCCGGTACCAGTTAGAATCTCCATTACAGCACCTAAATTTCCTGCTCTAGCTGCAAAAAGCAATGGTGTATCATCTTTTTTTCTTATCAACTGTCTGGTCATCTTTTTCTGGGACATTGAGCTGGGCAGGCCACCAGATGACTCCATTGGATTCACCTATCAAAAAGGAAAAATCTCTTCTAACTCTATTCAATAACTGAGGTCTTTCTTCTTCTTTCCAGCAAAAATCCTGATCAAATTTTGCATCTTTTATTATCAAGACTAACTATTTATTTAAAGCTTCCCATGCTATGATATTCTCCGTTGCAACAGACATACCTCTTGGAAAAGTATTACTAACTCAGTGACAACGATGTTCTCTCTACAGATAGCACTCTTGTCTTTCTACTTGACTTTGATTCTCCAGTAGCATTTCTTTTACCACTTTACACTCTCCTGGCTTGGCCAGGGTGATTGACCTAACAGCTTTACTGATATGTTGTCGGTCCCTACACCTGATACAAAATCAAACAAAACCTGAGTCCCTGCCCATAATTGGAACCAGAAATGGGGTTCTTATAGCATACCTCTGTCATTATCCCTGGTTCTTTGACACGTAAATGCTCTGGTATTAAATCCAGCTTGAAAATTCATCTGCTTCTGCAATAACACACATTGAACTTAATTCCCATAAGAAATGTGAAACCAAAGACTCAACAGCATGAACACCAGAATACATGTCAACTATCTTCTTTTATAATGGTGGGAGATTCTTTCCCAATTCCTTCTCTTCACATTACCTTCTAATTAAGAGAGCAGGATAGATGCACATATGTTAAGAAATACAGCAACTCACACCCCAAGAGAAGAATGTTTGGAGCTGCATTGGAGTTGTAATCAAGGACAAGATCAGTTCAAAAGATGTTAATAAATCGCCTCATCCATTGATCATTGCCAATCAATCCATCATGTGAGAAAACACGACCAAATATAGTTTCTTTTGAGGGAAATGTAATGTAGAAAGTGGGCAGTTGGATATAAAAATGACCTTAAAGTTGTAGAGGAATTGCTTGACATCCATGGAATGATTCTGCAGATCCGCTGGAGAACATGGCCACGTTAGTTGCTGCACATGCTATCCGAATACCTGGGTGTGTGCAAATGGCAGTGGCTTTTCCATAAAGAACAGGAAAAAGGACAAGAAAACGAACAGTCATTACTACTTTAATAGTTGGTGGACTCCAACTCCTATGAAGATGCTCCTTTTTTCTTCCTTTTTTTTTTACCCTTAGGCATTGCCTTTGCCTTGAAAGAAAAAGGGAGTGGGGAGCATGAGCTCTGGATCCTTAAGAGCAAAGGAAATTATCCATTGCCTCGGGCTCTTGGTCAACACATTGAGTTATTGATTTTATGTCAAATCACATTTGTGATGTCAAATTACATGCTCAAAAATTCAATATAATGATTAGTTCAGTTGGGACCGATTGTTGTAAATAGAAAGAAATTTGTGGCATCTAATCAGATTGAAATGATTGTTTAAGCATGTTATTTGACATAAAGTTAATGTTTTTGATTTTGAAACTGATACATTGAACATGGCATTAGAGAGCAAATCTCAACAGCTAAATACTTCGATAATTAAAGAATCCAGAAAAAGCTATGTATCTCTCCATTTATTATTATTTCCCTTTACTGATCAATGTGTCTGAAATTATTCAATTGTCCGGTTGAAGCCATTGTCCGATCTAATCCAAGATGTCTAATCCAAGATTTGGATTGTGGATTAGCTTGATTAATCTCCTAAAATGGTACAACATGATTTTATTAAAAAAAATTAATTTAAAATCAATAAAACTCCATCCAAATTGAAAAATAATCAAAGTAATTTATTAAATCAGATGAGTTTTATATATGTGTATATCCTTGATGATGGTGGAAGAAGCTCGTTATTATATTTCATATGGTCAGGGTACTCAAAATCTAATGTTTTGAAAGAAATCAAATCTGGATGAAAGAATTTGGATTTCGAAAATTCTACTTAGAAGAAGAAGAAGAAATGGCCTCCAAGCTCCTCTATTTCTTTTTCTCATTCCATTCTACACTTTTTTCCAACTTTCTATTTATTTTTTTTATCTGATCCTTTGATTAATTAATTAATTTTTCATTTTTCAGACATTCTAACGACAATAATTATATATAAAATTGTCCTACCATGACATCGATCAAATATTAAAAAACTAAATATTTATTACATTACTCATGATTATAATGAATCTAGCATGTCAGTGGGAATTAGAAGAATCTGTAGTAAGTAATATGTTAATGAGAGAGACGTAAACATTGAAAAGGTCGATTTATAGAAGGATAAAACTATCAAATGTATTGAGAAATTTAAATAGCATACATTTTCTTATAGTCATTGTTGAGGATCTCAGCATCGGACACCACAGAAACTGAAAACGAGCGTGACCTGCTCCCAAGTGATGATCTTCGTATACTCCTCATGTTTGAGGCCTCAATCCGATGTTTTACAACCCAGTAACACATTGTTCCCAGCGTTGTCACCATTATAGTTGCTCCTATGATTGTCACGCCAATTGCCAGCCATTTCTCTCGCTCGCCAACAACAATAAAAGATAGTGCTAAGAATGCAACTGATATAAGTGCACAGGCTATCCACATCAATTTGTTTATGATCGCCATCATTTGCTTCTTTGCCTTGCTCTCAATGACTACAACTGATGTTTGCACCACCACAACAGCTAGGGAAATGAAGAGGGCGATGGAATCAAAGATAAAGAAGATGATAAAGGGAGCTTGCGGTGCGATATTGGCTTCCCCTAGAGACTGTCCAGGGGGAATTTCTTCAGGGTCATCTACGTATTCGCCGGGAACGGTGAATATAGCTGCAAAGGCAACTGTGGCAATGAGAACGGCAACAACAGTTGTGGAGTTGATGGCATTGTTAAGACCTTCAGCATGCATTTTGTTAAGACGTTTAGCGATGCCTTGCACACGCTTTCTAGTTTGACGTGTGTGTTCTAGTTGGTAGTAGACTTCGTGTTTTATGTCGCTTACTGTCTGTTTCAGCTCTCGTGCTGGATTTTTTTCCTGCGGCTGCATTGTTTTGGCACTTTGAACCCCATGTTCTTGCAAGATGGCTGCAATTTCTGAATGCCCTGTTTTCTCAGCAGTGTCAAGTGCTGTTTCATTTGTCCTATTCACAGCCTTCAACTCGGTTCCACTATGTCCAAGTAGCAACCTAACAATCTGCACAAGAAATACAGCATTATTATTATTATGTCAAATTTCCCCTCTCGTCGTCAGTGGGACGATTACAGTTTCAAGTACTGAAGCATTTTGTAGCAAAAGCAAAGTCTCATGTATGTCTTGTAATGTATCCAATAGGGTATGCCAATTGATGTTATTAAAAGTCCAAAATTCAACTAAATCTCCTTTACATGCATTGTATTTCCCATAAGTTGAGTCAAATACAACCGAGTTGTTAGACATTTCAGGATTTTATGTAAGGATCACCTGTAGTGTTACTTGAAAACCAATGTAAGAAGTAGTAACTCGAATAAGATGTATCATCATCAAGTAACTTTCTCCTCGATTAACAAGGCAATTCACTACAAAATATTGAGAGGATTTGATCAAATATTAATTAGGAAAATGAGCTGCTAATGGAAAAACTTAAGTGCTATGCCATATCTCAGATGATACTTTAGAAATGTAGGAAAGAAGGAGAAATTTACCTGAATTCTGCCTTTCCTGGTTGCTATATGTAAGGCCGTGTTGCCCTTAGTATCAACCATGTTTATAGATGAAGGTTGTGCAACAATCAACTCCTCCACTATCTCAATATTTTGTCCCTTCGCTGCCATGTGAAATGCCGTCTGCCCCTTTTTATCTGTCCTTGTTGCCATCCCAGGCTCCATTGTTAGGAGTGCTCTCACAACCTCTACATGTCCATTTCTAGCTGCAGAATGCAAGGCAGTTTTTCCATTGCTTTTAGCAATGGTTGCTAGGCTACTCCCTGCGTCTAATAAGAGATTCACAATCTCTATATGCCCTTTTGTGGCAGCCGTGTGCAGAGCTGTGGTGTTTGATAAATCAACGGTCATAGACAATTCCGGATGGGCCTCCATTAGGAGTCTCAATATCTCTGTGAAAATACAAACTCAAACTCAAATATCTTTTCCTGAAGAAAACGAGCAGATGGAAAATTCTAAGATTTAAGCCATACCCATATCCCCTTGCTTGGCAGCAACGTGGAATGCATCAAATCCATTTCTTGCTTTGATACCAGCATCAGCAAGATCATAGTACTTTATCATCTCTCTGACCACATCAACATAACCGTATTCTGCAGCAACATAAAGGGCAGTTTCTCCTGATTGGTTTTGCTTCTCTAACAATTCCTTCAATTCTTCTTCTCCGGTACCAGTTAGGATCTCCATTACAGCACCTAAATTTCCTGCTCTAGCTGCAGAATGTAATGGCGTGTCGTCTTTTTTTCCTGTTAACTGTTTGGTCATCTTTTTCCTGGGCATTGGACTAGGCTGCCCATTTGGTGACTCCATTGGATCCACTAATCAAAAAGAAAAAATCCCTTCTAATTTCAACTTCAATTCTTGTCTTTTTTTCTTCTTTTCAGCAAAAACCCAGATCAAAATTTGCATCTTTTATCATCAAGACTCATTATTTCCTTATAGCAACCACCCAGATCATGATATTCTTTGTCATCCAAAATTACTTCCTTATTCTCCTCCCCTCTTGCATCCAAAATTACTAGCATGTCAACAAACAACATATATAGAATATAGAAAGAGAAAAAAGCCCTCAAACAAAATTGTTATATGTTTTTTTCCATTACAGAAAGGAAAAGAAATGAAGAGGAAAATCATGATACTATGTTTACTTGGGTTTGAAGGAAGGAGCTTCTTTTTCGCTCCTCTGTCAATAGCTAAAAAAATCTACAAACCTTAAGAGCTTTTTCTAGAGAAACAATAAAAAATATCTGTAAGGTTGTAACGTATCTATCTATATATAGCAAAGAAGAAATTTAAAGAAATGAACAGCAAAAAAGTATCCAAACTAGAATTTAATGCATCAAACTAGAGAAGTTCACAAAGATTGCATAGAGAAATTTTTAAAAAAATAACCAGAAACTTTTACATATAGACATAGAACAGTACTGTTAGTGTGGTGTTGAGGCAGGTGATGTTGTACAGTAGCAATTGAATTGACTGCAAGGATCAACTGTAACTTTTTTTTGTATCGACCCTCTTTGCTAAATTGTCAGGAGGCCACGCCACTGCCCATAATTCATGAAACAAATATGCAGGTTGCCTTCAATGAATATTTCTGTCATGCCAGAAAAAAATTACTTTTACCAGTGTCTAGGTTTTAAATTTCAAATAATTGGAATTGGCTTATAAAATAAAAGGTAGTGGGACCAAACTATACCTGAGATCCACTCATGTTAATTTGAGGTTAAAATCATGATAGATTTTATAATTCATTATGAGTATTTTAACCAGAAACACTTACATGTTTTAAAAAAACTTGTTTTTTTTTACTCTTGAACATAGGTTTGATATTTGTAGAGAGATATTATTTATTTGAATTTATTAGATTAAGAGTGTACCTAAAATCTTAAGAACAAAGAAAGGACATCATGATGATCCCATCGCGTCTTTCATGTTCACATGGGACGCTTTTGGTTTTTCTCTTGGATCTTCTTTTTAGTTCTCCGGGTAGAGACAAGGAGAGCAAGCAACAATCTGAGGAAGACAAGGAAGGCAAGCGACAAGCCGGGTAGATTTGTACTCTTGCATTTATATTATAGGCATGACATCTTTTAGAGATATATTTAATGTAGATCCAACCCTATCTATGCTTGAATCGGGGAATTGAAAGTTTCTTATTCCTTTTTTTATTCTCTTAATTCATTCTTCAAAACCTTGTTTTTCTTTTTTTTCTCTTAACATGGTATGATTTATTTATTCTGGTTCAAAAACTAAAATATTACTCTGTGATAATTACGTGTCGAATCAAATTTTAAAAATAAAATAAAATTTTTATGTAAAAATTGATTAGATGTAACTCAATCAACTCAACAATCTAAAAAAAACTCATATGACTGGTAAAATCCATCTTCTAATTTATTTTTTCAATTGGATTTTTTTTGGGTTTTTTTTTATATTTTTATATTTTATTGATTTTAAATTGGTCTTTATAATTTATTTTGATTTACTTTCCATGAAGTTATCGTAATTTTAAACAAATATTTTGATATTTTTTTTATACTTAATTTTATGAATATCTATTTTTATTATCGTATCATCACTTTTAAAGAAATTTTTCAAACTACTATATCAAAATATATGTCAATATGTTGAGTTATTGTCTTTTGTATCAAAGAACTTGTGGACAAAGACATACTAATATGTACCATGTCGATTTTATAACAATGTTGAACCCCATTCTCCCTATCATTATTGTATTTGATTTTAGTTAATTTAAAAGTAAGTTTTTTATTTGTTTTCATCATATCTTCTACATTTCACTCATTTGATCATTTAGCATGGAGATGGGAAGGGTGTGAAATCTCCCCGAATTATAATGGTAGAGGAGCCAATTAGAGCCACTTTAAGTAAAGGGGTCTATATCATCAAACAGAGAAAATAGAGGGACTAGAATGATTTTAAACCACATCTTGTCCCCTCTGCTCTTCGTTTCCACGCTTAAGGAATCTTAAACCCGCAATCACGCCACCGTGACGTTAAAGACAACAATGGCTTTTCTCTTCTACAGCAGCATCCACATGAACATTCAACTCAAACCAAATCGTTCACATCTTTTCTGGAAAGTTTTCAATTACCATTATGCCCTACATGTGCAGCCCAAGCTTAAAGTAGGACGCCACCATTATTCATGCTCTTATTGTTGTGTCACATTTAATATTTTCAAGAACTATATATAGGCAAGTACAGCACACTAGCCCTCTTGCAGGATATGAGCCCAGTTCACCAGCCCATCATCAAGCAATTAGCTCTCAGAAATATAAAACCAGTTGCTGGCCGCAGAGGGGTGTTTACTTTCGAGGAGAGAAAGAAGCTTGCTGTGCTTAATGGGGTGGTGGTTAAGCTGGGTTGTCTTGACCGTGGCGGTGATCAGAGATATTGGTGTTAGAGGAGGAGATGTCACATATGATGGAAGATCTCTTATCATTGATGGACAAAGGAAAATCCTGTTTTCGGGTTCAATTCACTATCCTCGCAGCACTCCAGAGGTAAACCAAGCACATTTCATTTCAAACAGCTGCTCTGCATTTGCTTGGCCTTTCAACTATACTTTCATTTCATGCATTCCACCCAGTTCTTTGAGTACATCACCTTGCAAGCATGCATGCGTTTCTTAGAGGGAATTGCTCCCAGACTTCAGCTATCTTCGTATACTCTTAAGTTCTACCGTTTGCTTAGAAGTTAGAAGTGGAAAAAAAAGGCATATATCAGAAAATATATGTTGCTTAAAGCTAAGCCTGTCCGACGATGTCACCCAGTCACGGCATGGACTTTTGGACACCCCAATATATATATTTGCAAGCTGTGTCCAATAAAAAATAGTTAAGAAGAAGAAGAAGAAGAAGGTTGAAAATAACAGTAGCTAGTTTTTCCCCCTTCCAGGAAGGATCATGCATGAGATTCTCATTCACAAGTTAGGTGAGGTCTCATCACCGGCCTGTTGAATATTAGTTGCAGAATGAATGAACATTATATGCATGAATTCCTCTCTCTTTTCAACACAAAAAACACGCATCTTGTCTTTTCTCTGTAAAGGAGTGCATCACGAAGGTGGAGGAGGACCGCTTCACTATTACTGATAGTGTCTGTTACATCACGGGCATAGAAAATTAATGCCAGCAGATATTTCCTTGTAGTTATATGAAGTTGTTCAATAACAGAGTGCGCGCGGCGCATTCACCCTTCTGCTGACCAAACCACCCACTAGCTGGTGGTTTTCACTTGTTTTATTTAGCTAATTAATACCCATTATTGCTTGATAAAAAAATGCGAATATTTACAAGTCGAATGATGTTCTTGAGCAAGAAAAACGCGTGCGGTGCCCAGTTGACGTATAAGATGTTGATTTCCCCTGTTAAAATCCTTGCAGATGTGGCCATCTTTGGTAGCAAAAGCTAGAGAAGGAGGGGTCGATGTGATTCAAACTTATGTGTTTTGGAATCTGCATGAGCCAAAACCTGGAGAGGTCAGTAATTAAATTCACCGTATCATATATTATATGTAATGTGATATGTGAAATATATTTGTATAATAATGTTTTCTCCCTCTGAATATACAAAATGTTTGTGTCACACACAGTATGATTTCAGTGGAAGAAATGACTTGGTGAGGTTCATAAAGGAAATCCAAGCACAAGGTCTCTACGTCTGCCTCAGGATTGGACCTTTCATCGAGAGTGAATGGACTTATGGGTCTGTACATCATCTTTTTTACACTTTTACCATTAATTGATAATCTATTTACACTTTTACCATATTTTATATATGTATATATATACACGCACATTTAGGGCGTGACCAAATTAAGGGAGTGTTGGCTCTGTTTTTTAAAATGTTTTTTTATTAAAAAAATAATTAAATTATTGTATTTTATGTATTTTTTATGATTTTAATGTGGTGATATTAAAAATTAAAAAAACATTATTTTAATAAATTTTTAATTAAAAAATATTTGTGAATTAAAATCTCCCTCCAACTTCATCCCTATTGGCCTTCCATGCTGACGCTCAACTCTCACTCTCTGCCCCAAAATGAGCTTATTAGACCTTCCTTTCTGGATAGATTATGTTTCTACGAGGAATTGCATTCCCAAGCTTTTTGTGATTTTTAAACCCAAGGAATTATATTTCATGCATTTCCTCTTTTTTCTTGTTCTTGTATACTATTCTTCCTCACGTTGTCTCCACTTTCTGTATTTGGATATTGGACTGAGGCAGTTTTTTTTTTTCTTTTCTTGAGATTCTGTTAAAATCTTGCCTTGGAGAATGTTTTGAATTATGGGTTGTGTTCAAGTTTCTGTTTGGTTGCATAGAAAATGAAAACAAGAACAATGTGAGAAAAACTGGAAATTTGCAAGTCTTGATAGATTATGTGAATGATGATTGTTTGTGTGCGTGGGCTTTAAAAAAATGCTATCTAATAGTTTTGTGAATACATTGCAGTCCTTCTTTTTTCAGTATTTCCTGTTCATGAGGAAGAACTGGCTTGATGCTAATCTAATAGTTGTTGCATATGTAATTGCAGGGGGTTCCCATTTTGGTTGCATGATGTCCCCGACATTGTTTATCGATCAGATAATGAACCTTTCAAGGTGATAAAGCTTTTCTCTCTCAATGCGTTTGTTGAGCAATGAATACATAAATTCTGTGAAACTGCTGTGCGTAGGTGTTATTTGTCTGTCTCATTTACTGACATTTTCAGGTGTTTTCTGGTAGATATATATATTCTATGTATTTTACCAATCATGAATTTTGATGTATGCCTCAATGAAATTAAAAGTCCATGAGAATCCATACATGGGATTAGATGTTGACCTCATTGCTTTTGTTTCCCTTTCTACTTGAGAGATTCATGTTCAAATATGGATTACATGTACTTGAAAAAAATGACATTTATTTGATTTATAAGTACTTACAGTGATTTCTTTAAGTGATCTCATGAGTTGTATCATGTATTTTCGTAGTTTTACATGCAAAATTTTACCACAAAAATAGTGAACATGATGAAGTCAGAGGGTTTATATGCTTCGCAAGGAGGTCCAATAATACTATCACAGGTAAAAGAGACAGACTTGATATCATCATGAACATAAATTATGATATCTTTTGTTTTTAATTTATATGGTATATAACTGAATCTGAAACTTGTATGATATCATAGATTGAGAATGAATATCAAAATGTTGAAGCAGCTTTTCGTGACAAAGGGCCCCCGTACGTCATCTGGGCAGCAAAAATGGCAGTTGAGCTCCAGACTGGTGTGCCATGGGTGATGTGCAAGCAAACTGATGCTCCTGACCCAGTGGTATATATAAAGCTGAAATTGCTTAATTAGTTTTGTTGCTTTGACGTGTAATGGAGGGTTAACCACATGGTGAAACTGATAATTAGCATAGCTAAGTAATGTCAGCTGCAAATGAAATTCCTTATTGTAACATTGGCCTCCTAACCTTGTAGTTCTTCGTCAAATTCAAATTTGCAGATAAACACATGTAATGGAATGAGATGTGGAGAAACTTTTGGAGGACCTAATTCGCCAACGAAGCCGTCACTTTGGACAGAGAATTGGACATCATTGTAAGTTTTGTTTTGATCCAGAGTTTCTGTAATTAAAATGTGAATGGGTGAAGCAATATTATTGTATTCTGATTCATGTTTAATTTGACTGGGAAGAACAAGTAGTGTCAAACTGTCAATATAAAGTGAACTTTTAATTGCAAGAGAATTTTCAAATGTGAACTATTAATGAGAGCATTTTTAATTATTTTCTCTTCTTCATGAAGCTATCAAGTATACGGTGGAGAACCGTATATCCGGTCTGCTGAAGACATTGCCTTCCATGTAACCCTTTTTATTGCAAAAAATGGAAGCTACATAAATTACTACATGGTATGACTGTTGAAACCTCCTTTGTGCTGTATCTGCCAATGCTTTTCTCTATAGAATCACGTTTGATCGGCTTTCCTGAGTTTTATATACATTGAGAGATAACAGGGTAGCTTGTTTCCCACAGATGATTTGGATACTTGTTTAATGAACAATGAATGAAATTGGCATCGATAAGAATGGAATCTTATCAACATTTGAGCACCTGAAATTTAGATTGCAAGGCACACTTAATGGCAGATTTAATCTAATGGTCTGTTATGAAACAATGAGGAACTTTTGTGAACTGTAAAATGAATAGATCCCTTCTCTCTGTATACACTTGTTTATTTATGCATCACATTGTGCTTGTAATCCAGTTCCATGGCGGAACAAATTTTGGAAGAACTGCGTCGGCATATGTCATAACAAGTTATTACGATCAAGCACCACTTGATGAATATGGTATGGTAAACATCTCCTTATTCCTTTTATGTAACATTTTTTCACAGATGTGATATTGATTCACCATTTTTTTTATGAATCCAGGTTTAATTAGACAACCCAAATGGGGTCATCTCAAGGAGCTGCATGCTGCAATCAAGTCTTGCTCTACAACAATACTTGAGGGAGTGCAGTCTAATTTCTCCTTGGGCCAACTTCAACAGGTGATTTCCAATACTACTCAATCTTATGTACTGTAAGCTGGTTCAATTGCTTTCTCTTTATTAATCTATACATAAAATGAAAGCATGCGGTCAACATTGTCTAGTTATTTCAATTCAGGCCTATATTTTCGAAGAAGAAGGAGCAGGCTGTGCTGCATTTCTTGTTAACAATGACCAGAAAAATAATGCAACTGTTGAATTTCGAAATATAACCTTTGAGCTGCTTCCAAAGTCGATTAGTATTCTACCTGACTGTGAAAATATAATCTTCAACACCGCAAAGGTACACAAGTCAACAACCATTATTCTTTCATTTCTCTCGTTGGACTTCCTAGTCTCATGGACTAATTTATGTCTTACATCAAAAAAAAAAAATTCTTTCTTTTCCTGCAGCATGGATGATTATCTTTGTTCTTTACATGTATCATGACAGGTAAATGCAAAGGGTAATGAGATAACCAGGACATCAAGTCAATTGTTTGATGATGCTGATAGGTGGGAAGCATATACAGATGTTATCCCTAACTTCGCAGATACTAACCTTAAATCAGATACCCTCTTGGAGCACATGAATACAACCAAAGATAAATCAGATTATCTTTGGTATACTTTCAGGTACCTTGATTATTCTTCCTCACAACATGGCTTTACAATATCTATTCCCCATACTTTTTTCCTGGTTATTTTGACTTTCAGTTTTTGAGAGACTTGAAATGTGTTTTGGTCTGTAACAGCTTCCAACCAAATTCATCTTGCACTGAACCTGTACTTCATGTGGAGTCTCTCGCGCATGTTGCATCTGCTTTTGTCAACGACAAATATGCAGGTTGCTTTTTTTGAATCTTTTTGTCGTCTCAGTAAAAATTCACTTAAGAAGCTAGAATTGACCCATTTGAATATTGGCTTCTAAGACATTGACTCTATTTGCTAGTTGGAATCATATATTTCCATCATTTTTTTAGTTACTGTTCATCACTAATAAAAACTGAAGTGAATTATCATTTACCCCTGAGTTTTAGTGACTCGGGTCTGAACTTTAAGAAAACTGATTGAGATCCCCAGGCACTGTGAAGTGGTATATGAAATCTTAGCAAAATATAGTGGAAGGATTTGATTTTAAGAAACAATAACATGTTGTAATTCTACTCACTCGCTATGTTATAATCTTCCTCTCAGGATCTGCACATGGAAGTAAGGATGCCAAGGGTCCCTTTACCATGGAAGCGCCGATAGTCTTAAATGATCAGATGAACAACATTTCTATACTCAGCACTATGGTCGGATTACAAGTAATATTTTGAAACATCTTCGAGTTCTTTTTCTTCTTCTTTCGTTATGAAAATCATACTTCAATGGCCAATGCTTTGGAAAAGAGTTGATCTAGGATCTAGTTTTGGGAGAGCTAAATAGAGATGAAGGCTGCCTAAATATCTCTCATAAGCTCTCTTGGAGCAAAAGCAAATTCTGCATTTTAGTTGGCAGATATATATTAAATTTCCTGAAAAAAAAGAAGTTCATGACATTTCTCCATCTTTGGAGGCTAGACCCTCTGGGCTCTGGCTTCCCATGGATCCATCTGTGGCTACAAAGTTCTTGATTCAGCACTATTATTCCAAACCATCAAGATGGAAAACAGGGCCACTTGTATCAGTTGGCGCAATCCTGTGAGGATATTTTTTCTTTATAAGGATTCCATTGATTATACATTGCTCAAAATTTTGTTTTTCACGATTCTCTGAAGGATTCAGGAGCTTTCCTGGAGAGAAGATATGCAGGCTTAACGAGAGTGGAAATTAGATGTGCTCAAGAAGAGATCTATAATTTTACCAATAATTATGAATGGGGATATCAGGTATTTATTTGTCTGTTTGATGCTTATTCTTACAGCATAACAAGCCAGTTCACCTGAATAAACAAGCATGCGAATGACATATCCACTCTGCGTTGAATAATACACAGGCAGGGCTATCTGGAGAGAGCTTGAACATCTACATGAGAGAACATTTGGACAACATTGAGTGGAGTGAAGTTGTTTCAGCTACGGATCAACCACTTTCTTGGTTTAAGGTATATTAATGAATTTTCCATCAAAATGCAAAGCAAAGCCCCTAGTGATAGGTTGCGGGTAGCATTGTTGCCAGGTCGAGTGGGGTTTGACTAAAAAAAAATTCATTTCATTAGCCAGCTACTTTTATCAAAACTATGCCGTTCCATTCTTTAAAAAAAATTATTAATGTTGATCCAACCAAGAATAAATGGGATCTGGCTAGGTCAACAGGTCACAAGTCAACTTATCAACTCATGTTTGTATAAAATTACTCTTTTTCAAGTCAGATTAATATGTTTTCTAGTTCAAATTGGATTCATTTAATCAACTATTTGTTCGCATAAAATGATGATTTTGTAGATTGAATTTGATTCACCAACGGGTAACGACCCAGTAGTTTTAAACCTAAGCACGATGGGGAAAGGAGAAGCATGGGTGAACGGACAAAGCATTGGACGTTACTGGCTTTCCTTTCTCACTTCTAAAGGGCAGCCTTCACAGACATTGTAAGTATCTCTTCATGTTCTGTCCAAATAAATTTGTTTTCAAGAGTAATATTTTTCAGGAAATTTCCCCAAGGGCCAAAAAAGACAAAAAACCAGTTCATGCATGAACCCGTGTTTAAGATTTTGCCGAAGATGAACTCTTTGGTTGGTTTAGTATTTGATAATATTATAGTTGTTGTTTTTTCATGTATTTTTTATTTATAAATACATTAAAATAATTTTTTTTATTTTTTAAAAATTATTTTTAATATCATCTCATAAAAACGATGCTAAAACAAACAATCGGGCTCGGACTCTATTGATTATTCTTGTTAATATTAGGTACCATATACCTCGGGCATTTCTTAACAGTTCAGGGAACCTGCTGGTGTTGCTTGAGGAATCTGGAGGGGATCCTCTCCACATTTCATTAGACACTGTTTCAAGAACAGGATTACAAGAACACGCTTCCCGTTATCACCCTCCACAGTAATTCTATGCTGTGCACAGACTTCTTTTAGATTATCTCACAGTTTGATCTTATTTCGCTGTTAATCATTATTTATAAATTAGTCATAACTAATAATCATTCCATTTTTCTTCGTTCCTTCTACGTCTGGTTTTTTTTTTTTTTGTTGCAAGCCAAATTCATGAACAAGTTGAGGTCAATATCTCATATAGCCTTTTCATTTTATTAATTGTTTGGTAGTGTAGCAAAGTTTGATTTTTAAAGTATTTTTTTTGTTGGGAATTATATTAAAATATTTTTTAATTTCAACACATTAAAACAAATAAAAAATATTAAAAATAATTAATTTTAAACTAAAAAATTTTAAAATATAATTCTACTTTGATACCAAACAGGAATATTAAAATCTTGTTAATCTCGTTAATTAATCAATTTCAACTTTGGTACGGTCAATTTGGATACATCTAATCTTAATTTTTTAGTGGCTATCCTCTTTCTTTTACTAATCTCTTCGTTTAAGAGTTCATTTGAAAATATAATAGTGGTTTTTTTAGGAAATATTTTTCATGTTGAAATATAATAAAATAATATTTTTTATTTTTTTATTATTTTTTATATCAACGTATCAAAATAATTTAAAATATAAAAAAAATAATTTTTTTCAATAAAACAAGCCTACAACCCTCATCATTTCTTCATGCCCTCTCACAAACAAATTTTAGACCTTCCCTTTATACACACACACACACACACCAATAAAAAATTGACGGGCCATTAAACTCGAGGAGGCGAACAAATTTTACCCTGATCTCAAAGATAAAGATTATTGTAACTATCTAGGTGGTGGCTCAGTGATAAGAACTTGGGACCAAGAGATTTACTCCTTCTATGGTCTCAGGTTCGAGCCTTATGATTGCTCATATAATGAGCACTGTAGACTTACATGGTCATTAACTTCAGGGCCCGTGAGATTAGTCGAGGTGCATGCAAACTAACCCGAACACCCACGTTAAACTAAAAAAAAAAAAATTATTGTTGTTTATTTGTTGTAGTCCTGGCCTAAGAGTGTTTGTGATGATAATAATAGGTTGTTTTTTTTAAAAAATTTATTTAAAAATGTATTAAATATTATTATTATTATTAAAAAATATATTTTTAACATCAACATATTAAAATGATAAAAAAATATATATAAAAAAAATTTTAAGTAAAAAATTATTATTTTTTCTAAAATGTACTATCTAATCGTAAGGCCCTTTTCTCTCAATCCAATCTCAGATTTACACAGAAGAGAAGAGAGACAGCGCTCCCTTTAGGCCAGTGCAGTTGGGCTACTCAGGTCCGCACCATAATTTTTTTTTCTTTGAATTTTTTGTGTTTTTTTTTTAATATTTTTCTCAATTACATTATTTAGTGTTTGAATTTTATAAATTTTTATGTTTAATTTTATTTTTAATATTTAATTAATTTTTAACTGGTTTTCATTTTTTTAATCATATCGCAAAATAAAATAAAAAAATTAAATCTAGTTAATTCGGTTCGGTTCGGTTTTATTATTTTAGAACTAAAACAGGTTCAAACTGATCAATTCTGGTTTGACTCAGTTTTTTAAGTTTGACTTTGTTTTTTTTGTTTGGGTTCGGTTTGGTTTTTTTAATTTCAGGTTTATAAAACCGAACCAATCAGTTTTTTAAAATTCTAATCAATTCTTTTTCATGGTTTAATTTTTTTAGTTATTTTTTTATAATTTTTATAATTTAATTAATTTTTTGATTTTTTTACTTGAACTTCGTTATAAACTAATAACACACGAAATATTATTTTTTAACCAAAATTTAAGTCATGAAAATCCCGAAATTAATGTGACATTTATCGGAGATATTTTGAACTCAAGCGAGGTTCGATGTTGAAGGCCATACGTACATTGCCACATATTCTTTTCCTACTGGACCCCATGGAAGTGAATCCATGGAGCTGAGTGTATCCCACAGAGAAGAAAGGAAGAGTTAGTTATTATTTTTATTTTTATTATTATTATTTTTTGTTGTACCAGGTACCCTCCTCTACGTCTCGGCTCGAGACTAATCCCTTTTTTTATTTTTATTTTTTAAATTGTTTTTTTATATGTTAAACTAATATTTTTTTATTTTAATATTAACTAATCAAAATAATATCAAAATATCAAAAGAAATTAATTTAAAATATATAAATTGTTTTTTTGAAAAGCACAGAAATACAATTATTAATATTGCCTCAATATCAAAACAAACGGTGGCAGTTATAAAGACAACCCGACCCCACACGACCCCTGGACGTCACTTATTCTTCAGCTTTCCTTCTCTATCTTTAATGCTTTAATTGCGAATTGAAGGCAACAAAATGGATGCCTCATCTTCCTCTTTCCTCTCTGCAATTCAAGCTTCAAAGCTCCTCACAGGTACCGTGGCAATGGCCATACCTAAATCTGCTGTCACAACTACACCATCATTTCCATCTCGTCATCCTCCTCCCCTCATTGTATCATCAGTTAGGATTGAAGAAAAAACCCACAACTCGAACACAAGACCTACCACCAGCAGAACTTCACGCCCTGCATCATCAACGACAGCCTTGCCTGCTGCAACAAAATCATCAACAACAAGGAAATCTCCTGCAAATGATAGACGAGTTGTAGAGCCAAACCAGCCCACTATGATGTTCAATGTACTGGAAGACGTCATCAACAACTTCATAGACCCTCCGCTTCGGCCATCAGTTGATCCTAGATACGTACTCAGTGATAACTTTGCTCCAGTTGATGAACTACCTCCAACTGAGTGCGAGGTAATCCAAGGATCTCTACCATCATGCCTTGATGGTGCATACATCCGCAATGGCCCGAATCCTCAGTACCTCCCTCGAGGACCTTACCACTTATTCGATGGGGATGGCATGCTTCACTCCATCAGGATCTCCCAAGGGAAAGCCACTCTTTGCAGTCGCTACGTCAAGACTTACAAATATACATTGGAGCGTGATGCTGGGGCTCCGCTTCTTCCAAATGTCTTCTCTGGATTCAATGGACTCGCTGCCTCCGCAGCTCGCGGCGCTCTGTCTGCTGTTCGAATTCTAGCTGGCCAATTCAATCCAGCTAACGGTATTGGTCTAGCAAACACTAGCTTGGCTTATTTTGGCAACCGACTGTACGCACTTGGCGAGTCGGATCTACCCTACGCTGTGCGTTTGACATCAAATGGAGACATAGAGACGCTGGGTCGTCATGATTTTGATGGGAAGCTGCTGATGAGCATGACTGCTCACCCCAAGACAGACTTGGAGACAGGGGAGGCCTTTGCTTTCAGATATGGCCCCGTCCCTCCATTTCTAACATACTTTCACTTCGATGGAAATGGAAATAAACAACCAGATGTTCCCATATTTTCCATGACGAGACCTTCTTTCCTCCATGACTTTGGAATTAGCAGCAAATACGCTATATTTGCCGACATACAGATTGGGATGAACCCCATGGAAATGATATTTGGAGGAGGCTCACCTGTGGGTTCGGACCCAGCCAAAGTACCTAGGCTTGGAATCATCCCTCGATATGCAAAGGATGAGTCTGAGATGAAATGGTTCGATGTGCCAGGTTTCAACGTCATACACGCAATCAACGCATGGGATGAAGAAGATGCCATAGTCATGTTAGCACCAAACATTTTATCAGTAGAACACACACTGGAGCGAATGGACCTTATCCATGCCTTGGTTGAGAAAGTGAGAATAGACTTGAAAACAGGCATAGTTACCAGAAACCCAGTTTCAGCTAGAAACCTGGACTTTGGGGTGATTAACCCAGCTTATTTGGGAAAAAAGAACAGATTTGTGTATGCAGCAATAGGTGACCCTATGCCAAAGATATCAGGGGTGGTGAAGCTGGATGTTTCCAAAGGAGAGCGGCAGGAATGCACGGTGGCTAGCAGGATATATGGGCCAAGATGCTATGGTGGAGAGCCTTTCTTTGTAGCAAGGGAGCCTGAGAATCCAGAGGCAGAGGAAGATGATGGGTACGTGGTGTCATATGTTCATGATGAGATGGCAGGAGAGTCCAAGTTCTTGGTGATGGATGCAAGATCACCCGATCTTGATATTGTGGCTGCCGTAAAGTTACCTCGGCGGGTTCCTTACGGCTTCCATGGACTTTTTGTGAAGGAAAGCGACCTGAAAAACCTCTAGCTAACAACCAGAAGCAGACGGACACATGGTATATAGTTACTTTTACGTGATCCAGTAGTACAGAAAAACACTCTATGCAGAGGATGAAATTACAAACAATCTTCAGTTCAGGATTAAACTGTATTATCCAAAGCAATCGTGATTTGGAAGGGTATAATCAAGCGACCAGAGCCTCCTTATTTGTCACATTTCTTGGATGGATCAATTGATGGTGATGCTTGAATATCAATCGGGAAATGGGACATGCCAGCCTAGCAATTATGTGGTGCCAGTGTCGAGAAAGCAATAATTTGAGTGGCTGTGTTTCCCAGGCTTTTTCTTTTTTCCACTGTAGTTCTCTTCCAGTGGTGGAATAATAGTTTCTTTGGTACTGTGTTTGTAACTGTATTTTTATGCATTTTAAAAAAAGTATTTGTCATTAAAAAAAACAGTAAATTAATGTATTTTTTATGGTTTTTATGTTAAAAAATAAAAATTAATGTGTTTTAATAATATTTTTAAAAAATATTATATATCATAATACTAAACACACATCCTAAATAAACACATAATTAAAACTAAATAAATTAGTTAACACTAAATAAATACACACAGTTAAAATTAATTAGTGAATTTTTGTGGACGCACACTCCTTATATTGTGAATTAGAACAATAGATTAGTTATTAATGTTAATTATTCAGATTGATTAGTTTTTCCAGAAGATTTATTAGTTATTATTTTCAATAATCTTGATGGACTCTTTTTTTTTAGGCGGCACTTGTAGACTATTGACCTTGACTATTGACTTTTAATTTGGTGATGATAACAGTTTTTTTCTCTTTTTTTATTCTCTTTATAAATCTTTAAATTTTCAAAGTAGCATTTTTTATTTGAATTTGATCATCACTATTTATTATATTTAGAAAAATTATAAATTTGTTTTTTTTAATTTCATCATCCTTAAATTTTTTTATTTATCATATTTGATTCTCATTCTTTTTATTACTATTTATTTTAATTGAGTTTTTACGATTCCACCTTCTATCAAATTTTTTTTCTTATTAGATTTTATTATCATTTTTTAATTACAATTTATTATATTTTGAGTCATTTTATTAATTGAATTTATTTTTTAATTTCATTTCTTAACATTTAATTTTATTTTTATTTTTATGTCAAATTTGGTCCTTATTTTTTTATTACTATTTGTTTTAATTTTTATTATTTTCATTTTCATTTTCATTTTCAATTTTATCTTTCAATATTTTGTTGATCAAGAATTTAACATCGTGATTTTTTTACATTTGTTTTCTATGAAGTAATTTCGCCTTCAAGACATGAATCATGAGTTTAAAAGGTTAGTCTAGATTGACTTGAATGTTTTTTTTAAGTTTTTTTTTATATATTTTTTTTCAATTCTATCTTTCAATATTAAGTTTATTAGGGATTGAGCTTTTGTTATTTTTTTTCTAATTTTTTTATAGTGTTATCTCAATCTCATGTAGTGATAATAGACAACAATAATAGTAATAATAATAATAATAAGTGATGATGACTGTTAAAATAATAATATTATTAATGAAAATATTGTTATTGTTATTAAAATAATAATAATTATAGTGATGATAATGATTACAACAACAACAACAACAGTAACAACATTACTTATTAATAATAGTTGTGATATAATTTTGATTTTGATTTTTTTAATTATTATTTTTAAAAAAAATTTTATTTTATTTATTTTATTTTTTAAAAATTAAACTTTATGATTTTTCTAAATTCAATGCGTTAAATTTAATGATTCAATTAGTAAATTTAAAAAAGTTAAAATAGAAGTATATGTTTACAGCAATTAATTAAATTAAACTCCTTATCTCGATTTGCAGATCAGTAGGAAGTTTATATTTGTTCACAGCAACAGGAATCATAACTGGCCGGAGTGTTCTTCCATACCGCTATATCCACCTTTCTATGGATTGATGATCGAAACAAAGAAAAGGAAGGCTGCTTTTCATTACTCTGTAATCATAGAAGAATCGACTGCGTGACTAACTGAAGGATGATCTCTCTCCTTCGCTTCTTGTATTACTCTCTCTGTCTATTTTCTTCTCTCTCTCCGTCTCACTGTCTTCCTGCAAAGCTATCAATGCTGCTGCCGTGATCACCTCTGCGGGATTGCTGCTATTGTGATCTTCATGTATCTCTCCTTTTGCAGATGAGGATTTCTTGCTTGAATTTCCTGCTTCCATTTTTATGTCCTTGGTAGCGGTTGTTTATCAACTACTCAGATAGCTTTTTATCTATTGATTTTGGATCTTTGGAAGGATAACCTACATTCCTCGAGAAAAGTCATAAAATGGAGGGAAATCTTTGACTATCTTTTCTCTTTAAATTTCTCCTCTCTCTCTCTACCTTGTTAAAATGTTTTTTTAATAAAAATAAATTATTATTAGAAGATAATTATAAAAATTCTTCTATAGTTTAATTTGAATTTTATTTTATTTTTATAAATTAAATTTTGTATTACAAATCAAATAAAAAATTCAAATAAAATATATTGTTGAGAAGATAAACGGTTATGTTACTGAACATATAAAAAATAATTTTTAAAAAATTATATATATAGGATAGTTTTTGTAATTATACTTTATTATTATTATTATTTCTTCTTCTGTTTCTACTCTTCTCTACTAAAGTCTACTAGCTTATAGTCATCGCATAATGTCCTCCTCCATTTTTCCATTCCATGCACCTCTCCTATCTTACTTTCTTCTCCAATGAAACCCTTCAATTCCCTCCTCCTCTCCCTCCTCTTTCTCTCCTCCCAAACAGTCCTTTCTTTCAAACGAGATGAGTTCCGCAACTGCAACCAAACTCCCTTCTGCAAACGCGCCCGCTCCCGCTCCCGCTCCCCCGGCGGGTGCACTTTAACCCCTCACAACATCGCCATCTCCAACGGCGACCTCACCGCCACTCTCCTCTCTAAACATGAAGACCAAGTCCGACCCTTGATCCTCTCCCTCTCGGTCTACCATGACGGAATCCTCCGTCTGAAAATCGACGAAGATTATGACCACTCCGACCCGCCCGCTTCTAAAACACGGTTTCAGGTCCCTGACGTCATCATCCCAGAGTTCGAGTCTAACAAACTCTGGCTCCAACGAGTCTCAACGGAAACTCTTAACGACGAATCCTCTCCGTCAACGGTTGTTTACTTATCGGAAGGTTACGACGCTGTTCTCCGTCACGATCCTTTCGAGATTTACGTTCGCGATAAGCAATCGGGTAACCAGAAGTTAATTTCGTTGAATTCTCATCAACTATTCGATTTCGAGCAATTAAGAGTGAAAAAAGAAGGAGAAGAAGATAGTGAGACTTGGGAAGAGAGATTTAGGGGTCATACCGACACTAGGCCGTATGGTCCGCAGTCGATTAGCTTTGATGTGTCGTTTTATAATGCTGAATTTGTTTCTGGGATTCCGGAACGCGCCACGAGTTTGGCATTGAAGCCGACTAGAGGGCCAGGAGTGGAGAAGGGTTTGGAGCCGTATAGGTTGTTTAATTTGGATGTGTTTGAGTATTTGAGTGAGTCTCCATTTGGATTGTATGGGTCGATTCCGTTGATGATTTCGCATGGGAAAGGAGGGAGGAGCGCGGGGTTTTTTTGGTTGAATGCTGCGGAAATGCAGATTGATGTGTTGGGAGATGGGTGGGATGCGGAGTCTGGGATTGAGCGAGTGAAGCAGAAGAGGATTGATACGTTTTGGATGAGTGAGGCGGGGATTGTTGATGCGTTTTTCTTTGTTGGTCCGGGTCCGAAAGATATCGTGAGGCAGTATACGAGTGTGACGGGGAGAGCTTCGATGCCTCAGATGTTTTCGATTGCATATCATCAATCTAGGTGGAATTATAGAGATGAAGAGGATGTGGAGAATGTGGATGCCAAGTTTGATGAACATGATATTCCGTATGATGTTTTGTGGCTTGATATTGACCATACGGATGGTAGAAGGTATTTTACGTGGGATTCAGTGTTGTTTCCACACCCGGAGGAGATGCAAAAGAAGTTGGCGGCGAAAGGGAGGCATATGGTGACAATCGTGGATCCCCATATTAAGAGGGATAATTCGTTTAGGTTGCATAAGGAGGCTACCGAGAAAGGGTATTATGTGAAGGATGCTAGTGGGAAGGATTTTGATGGGTGGTGCTGGCCTGGTTCATCATCTTACTTGGATATGGTTAATCCTGAAATTAGGTCGTGGTGGGGTGACAAGTTCTCGTACAAGAATTATGTCGGTTCGACTCCTTCATTATATATTTGGAATGATATGAATGAGCCTTCTGTGTTCAATGGTCCTGAGGTATGCTCCTTATATTATTCTTTCCTTCCTTTTTATACTGCCATTGATTATATGTTCTACATTTCTTTATTTATATCAGTTGGTAGCTGATAACATATGACTAGTTTTATAGTCTTTCTATTTGTTGCCAGAAAGACTGAGAATTAAATGTTAATGGTGATTGAGCCTTGTATTTACTAGGAGTATGCATGTTTGATTTGTGGATAGATTTTGGCATCCACTTAATATAATAATGTGAGATAAAGCAATATCTTGAGGAAGGAAAGCATCAAAATGATTATTTTGTATATCAGACAGTTTATTGTAGCTGTGGTGGTAGCTGACACGAACTTTCCCATCGCAATCCCTAAGGCGTAGCATACTTGTATTGAAACCAGGAATTTATTTGATGGCTTAGCTACTAAGATGCCCTTTGTCCATGAACTTGAGAACCTAAATGATGGAAAAAGACTTTCATAGTGACTACTTTTCCTGTTCTGGCCGCAATGACTGGCGAGGATAATATTCTGGGCAGAGGCTGTCAGATGGCTGTCAGATAATTTTGGAATTTCTTGGTGTTGCCTTGTCTTTTTCTCACACTTCTTCAGAGTATTCTGAACTGGGCTTAAGATAATTCTGCCATTATAACATTTTTAAACGGATAAACAGAGACAAAAGGGTTTAAATGAACTCAATGGCTGTTGTTATCAGGTGTCAATGCCAAGAGATGCTTTACACCTGGGAGGCATAGAACACAGGGAGTTGCATAATTCCTACGGCTACTACTTCCACATGGCAACATCTAATGGTCTTCTAAAGCGTGGGGGTGGGAATGACAGGCCTTTTGTTTTGTCAAGAGCCTTCTTCCCTGGAAGTCAAAGATACGGATCTGTTTGGACAGGAGATAACACTGCAGATTGGGATCACCTAAGGGTTTCAGTCCCAATGATTTTGACTCTCGGTCTCACTGGAATTTCATTCTCTGGTAAATGGAATTTTTTTTTAACTTATCATTTGTATTGTTTTGATGGATGGTCATGGTTAATCATTTTGTTATTTCTTCAAACTCTGGCTTCTAGGTGCGGATGTTGGTGGGTACTTTGGCAACCCAGGGCCCGAGTTATTAGTTCGCTGGTATCAACTTGGTGCTTTCTATCCTTTCTTCAGGGGCCATGCCCATCAGGACACCAAGAGACGAGAACCTTGGTTATTTGGGTACTAAATTCCTACTTTTCTATTTATCTCACTCAACTATATATGTCCTTTTTGGTGCTTGGTGCGTGAAGCCATTGAGCAGGGTGGGCACTCATGATTGGTAGTGGTGTTTTACATTGTTGTGTATTCTTCACTCTTTTTCCCTTTTTCAATCTAGGCATACCCATTATTCGAGTATTCTGTCCTTATTTTTGTGTTGTAATTACGGCATGATTCCTTTTGCTTGGCTATCATTTTCCCTCCTTTCCTTTTGGATTGAAGTCTATGTTTTAGTACCTATTTGTTTCTTATTATTTTCTTGGTGAGATAGCTAGTTTATGAGTTCTTTGTGACATTGTTGGTCTCGAATGTGTTAAAATTGCCCTAGAATCTACTAATATATAGCCAATTGAGAGGGGAATTTGTGGAACTGATAAGCTTTGGCAATGATCTTTGGTCAGTGGATGCTTAACTTTCCTAGTCCGGCCAGCTTTTGTCTGCTAAACATGTCTAGTTGGTTGCATTCATATCTGCCAACTGAAATAACTCACTTGGTTTTACTAAAAGGATAATCATTTACTTTATATGTTTGTGCCTTGACCTTGTGAACATGAGATCATGTCAGTGGTAAAGTGTTTCTGGCCATTGTTGTCTCAGAGCAATAAATTCAAGTGATACTGCTGATAGTCTTGAACTCTTGTGTATGCCATTCACACGTGCCCAAACAGAAGGACCAGACTTCATATAGATGCCGAGTGAAGCTGGAAAATCAAAGATATTTTGAAATCTGTTGTTTATAAATCTGCAAAATTTTGTGGTGGCATGTGCCACAAGTCTGGATAATTTGACACCTAATAGTTTTTTTTTTTTGCCACAAGTCTGGGATAATTTGAAACCTGATAATTTTTTTCTATTTGTAACAACCTATTATTTTCCCAGTGTTTATTTTTCCTTATTGTATTCGTCCATTGTTTATTTTATGTTGATTATCTAATAACTATGGTAAATGAATATCTTTTAAATGATCGCAGAGAGAAAAATAAACGACTAATAAGAGAGGCCATACATGTTCGTTACATGTTGCTCCCTTACTTCTACACATTATTTAGAGAGGCAAACACGACTGGTCTTCCTGTTATGCGCCCCTTGTGGATGGAGTTTCCTTCTGATGAAGCTACTTTTAGCAATGATGAGGCTTTCATGGTTGGAAGTAGCCTCCTGGTGCAAGGAATCTACACTGAGGTGCTACTGCCACCAAAACCTCTACATATTTTTGATTGATTTCAATGTCTTCCCTTTATTTTATTTTTTCTTCTACTTGTGCTCCTCAAATTAAAATTTCAATGGTTTTTTTTCTGTCCAGGGGGCAAAATATGCATCTGTTTACCTGCCAGGGAAAGAATTATGGTATGACATTAGAACTGGAGATGCATACAAGGGAGGTAAAACGCATAAGCTGGAGGCTGCAGAGAGTGTTCCTGCTTTCCAAAGGGCTGGAACTATTATTCCCAGGAAAGACCGGCTTCGTCGAAGCTCAACACAGATGGTGAACGATCCTTATACTTTGGTATGTAGCTAATGGTCTGATGCTTGTTGGGACATGCCAGTCTCAACCCTCTACTTTGTGGATTTTAGCATTAATATACTTTGTTCTTGAATTTCTTTTAACTTGCCTCTACATGGTAACTTCTGGTCCTGGAGGGTGTAGCGGTGGCTGTCTTGTTATGGTATATAGATGACTATGTGAATGTCGAGGCAGATTTTTTTCCTTCTCTCTCTCCCTTTTTTTTTTTTGAGGGTGGGTGATGAAGTAAACCTCCGTCTGAGTTGAGGTCAGCCATCTCTTCCACTCAGTTTAGGTGTGACATTGAATTACCTGACCTTGCCTCGGTAGTCAAGCTAGCCCCACTTCTGCCACGTAGTTGTGTCATGGGCAAAAAATTTTCCATCCTCATGTGATGCAGAATCATCATGATCACTATGTTCTCCTTGTTCTTTATCAGAGTGGCCCTGATAGAAATCTATGTTTAGACATAAAAAAACATCAGCATAATGTAGTTCGATAAATAGCAGATTTGAGGTTGTTTATGCAATTGTGAAATAGGAAAAATGATTCTAATTGCCAAAAATCTTTCTGCCTGGCCATCACTGCAGTGCAACGTGTGTTTGGACTCTCTTCAACTGTTTTATAAGTTCTTTTTTGAGGAGCTATCCAATTTAGCAAGTTGTTTTCTTTGTTACTAAAGTACATGGGGATAAGTTGGATCTTGGTCCCCCCCCCGATTGCCGTGATTTTGTTACAATTTATTCTGTAGTTGACTTTATAACATGCTCTTAAATGTTATTGAAAGCATGAGTGATTGGTCCTATCTCTGTTGGTACAGGTGATAGCTGTAAACAGTTCTCAAGCGGCTGAAGGTGAACTCTACATGGATGACGGTAAAAGCTTTGAGTTTTTGCAAGGGGCTTACATCCATCGCCGCTTTGTCTTTGCAAATGGAAAGCTTACATCCATAAATCTAGCCCCCTCCAGCAGTAGCAAATCCCAATTTTCTTCAAAGAGCATGATCGAAAGGATTATACTGCTAGGTTACGCTCCTGGACCAAAGAATGCTCAAATTGAACCGGCAAATCAGAAGGTTGAAGTTGAACTTGGGCAACTTATGCTTGAAGGAAGACATGGATCTTCTGTTGTAACCATCCGCAAACCCGCTGTCCAAGTTTCTGATGACTGGACAATAAGATTGCTGTAAGTAACAGTTTAAGTTTCCAGAAAACACTGCATGCGGAATAGATAAATTGTTAGAATACCGTAGTGAACTGCTAGACTGTACTAATATCATAAATTCAGATGTCATGGTATAAATACAAACACGTAAACTTATTCCAGTCTTCCAAGCTGGAATTCTTACTGTAATATAAACGTCCTATAGTCTCCACATGATTCCACAGACATAGCCTTTTGTTTTCTCTATATTTGCTGAATATAATTCAGCAAATATTAATTCAATAATTCTATTTAAAGAAAACTATCTTTCCTTTAATTGTGGGTTTTTTTTTTAAGAATTGGAATTTGAACCTATTTTTTATAATTTTTATTTTTCAGAATTTAGAGAATATTATTTACCTTTTTAGCGTGGTAAGGGAGGTAATACCATTTTATATGAAAAATGTCATTTTGACCAAAGTTTTAAAACCCGGACCGGCCCGGCGGGTCGACCCAGGCCTGGGACCGGTCCGGTGGAGGCAAAAACCCGCTTGGAAATTGGCCCGGCGAAACCTGATCAACTCGTGCGGGTCGACCCGGGACCCGGTCTATCTCGGTGAGACCTGGTCAATTTTTTTTTTTTAATATTGACAGTTATTAAATGACATTGTTTTGGCCTTTTAAAAGGCCAAAACGCTAAAGATCAAAGAGCGAAGAAGAACGAAGCAATTTGCAAATCTAATTAACTCAATTCTTTGAAACCCTGTTGAGAAGTAGAGGATGGCTGAGGACGTCTGATTTGATGCTTATTACTTCTGGATGCAAGGTGGGTTCCCAACGCAAGAACTCATCTACCAAAATCACCAACCTCACAGCAGAGGGCAGGAAGAACAGAAGGTTGCATCTAAAGCCCTTAAGGGAGAGCTCAGGTAATTACAATATCTTTTATCTTATTGCCATCTTTATTATCTTTCCTCTCAGTTCTTATACCTAGAATAGAAGCTTTATACTTCACGGAACAAAGAGCTGCTTCAGCCTCAAGCCACAAATTCTTGTAGAACAAAACTTGAGGGTTCTCTTCTTCCTTAAGTTCATAATATCCTTCCAGGGCCTTCTTATTGACCTGCATCACCAACAAAAATGCAAAGATTTGGTTGCTTAAAAATAAATTCTACCCACAAGTTCCAGAAATTGAGATTGGTACCTGAGTAATGTGTTCATTTTTATTGAATCCTTCATTCCTTGCATTTAAAGAATCCAGGAATCTCTTCCTAAAACTAGTAGAACTCATCCAAGATTCTATTTATTTGGTTTATGTTTTTTTCATAAGTTTTTTTTTTTGGTTGACCCGGGTTAACCTGAGTCAACCTATCTAACCCGTGAACCGATCACTTGACCGAATCACTGACCAGGTCGGATTTTAAAATTATGATTTTGACGTTATAAAAAGTAATTATCATTATTGTTGTTGTTTGGACTTTACTTCATAATTTGGTTGTATTATAGTATTACTGCTACACTCAGGCCACTTTAATGGTTTTCTGAGCTTTTTTTTTTTCTTTCTTTTTTAGTTTTATGTTACATGAGTATCATTCAAAGTTGGACCCTCTTTCGCTGTTATTTTATCATCAAAAGCTTTTAAATAGTATTTAATTACTGTTTCTTGATATAAAAAATGAAGAAGTTATTTATTTTAAAATTATTTAAAAAATACATTTATTTTTATATATTTTTTCATCTAAAATTAAACACCAACTAAACGCGTCATTGAAATACTCTCATCGTGATGGTGGTAATTGTAAATGCAACTTGCGTTCTCATTCGCTTTTATTTATTGCCACCTCTTCTTTCTTACAACCCACAAGTCTTTCAACCTCTTTAACAAATTCCACTTTGTTTTCTGATCATCTTTCACAATCGATAGAATATAAATATTAGGTTATTTAATGTTTAGAATAGTGATGAATTTTATAATTGGTTTTCTTCTTTTTTAATCAGGGAATACTAAATTAATAGTAGAAACATGCAAAAACAGTTTCAATTGAAGAGATCTGAAGATTCTTTGATGATAAAGTTAGTATTTTTACATGAAAAACAAGAAATGAATTAAAAAACTCCAAATTCAAGAAACAAAAATGTTTGTTTAGTTCTTGAGTTTTAAAATGGTTAATGCTCTGGAATATATACAAATTTTCTTAAGAAATAAAAAGTTTTGAACTCTTACCTGGATGGTTCATTGGGTATTTATACTTCTAAATCTTGTCATCTTCATAGAAGGGAAGGACTAAAAAATATTTTGCTTTCAGTGGCATTAATAAGATAAATATCTCTTACATATCATTAACGAGACAAAAAGTATGGAATGTTTCCTAGGAAATCTTTTGTACACTTGTAAGTGTAGGGAAATTATTACCTCATATATAAATGACTCATATAATTATTCTAGATGGAGAGGTATGATAGTTTTCATGCCTACAATTCTTTTAATCTAGGAGATCATCTAAGGTCCGACACATAGCTGTAGAACTCAATAGTCTTTGAATCCAAGTGCTTTGAGTTTGACTAATTGTTAAAACCAAGTGTTTTGACTCTGACATGTTCTCTATTGCCCTGGGGCTTAGCGTGTCTTGGATCTGACACGTTTGTTAGATCTAAATTGCCTTGGGTCTGACACGTTCTTCAAGCCCATATTACTTTGAATGTGACTAATTGTCAAACCCAAGTATCCTGGATCTGGAATGTCTAGCAGGTTCATATTGCCTTGGATCTGGTTGATTGTCAAATTTAAATATCTTGAGCCTGACATATTCATCAAGCTTATATTATCTCAGGTTTGGTTGATTGCCAGATCGAAGTGTATTAGTTGTGGCATGTTCGTCAGGCCTATTTTACTCTTGGGTTGGTTGGTTTGGTTATCAAACAAAACCAATTGTTTTATACAGGATACATATGCTAAACCCATGTCTTTCTAAATCCTTTATAATTTATAAATATTTATGTCAAAATTAATTACTCATCATTTTCCATCGCATGATATATAAAATTCTAATTATTTTATCAGGAAGTGAAGAATTGATCGATATACCTTTTAACTCAAACTAAGTTTGTGAATTTTTTTTTATTAACTTTTGTTTATTTTTGTGGCTAATATATTGAGATTTATGGTGAATCGTGCTTGAATTATTGCCTGTAAAATAACATGGGCCCTATTACATTTAAATTAACTTCATCAATACTTTTTTTAAAATTAGATTTTGATATAATTTTTATAAAAAATATTTGGCAGTTTTTAATCTATCAGATTTATGTGTTTTTAATTAAGTTTAAATGACGTTTTGGATTTTTGTATTAGGCCTATACGCACCTTTTGGCATCTTTAAGTTCACTTTCGTCTTAATGATTATTTTTCCAGCACACTGGGTACGTAGAAGTAGAAGTAGGGGTGGGTAAAAAAATATGAAAAATGTGAGAAAATTAGGAAAAAAGAAATATTTGAAAAAATTAAACATAAAAAAAAAACTGATTAAAATTTAAAAAAAAACCGACCGGTTCGGTTTTGGTTTTATAAGCCTAAAACTGAAAAAACCAAACCGAATCGAACCCAAACCGAAAAAAACCAGAAAAAAACCCAAGTCAAACCGGAAAAAAACCGAGCCAAACTGGTTTGAACCGGTTTTGTCCTAAAAACCGAATCGAACCGAACCGAAACCGGTCGGTTTGAACCGGTTTCGGTTCGGTTTTGATTTTTTTTAAAAAAAAAATTTAATTTAATTATTTAAAAAAAAATAATCAAACCAAACTAAAAATAATCACCAAAACTTAAAAGCGCCTCAAAAGAAAGATCTAGAGTTAAAACTACAGCTCCATGTGGAGATATTGAATGGAAATTTGCAGTTCCAATAGATGGTGCATGGTACGAGCAAGTATTAATTAATTACATGTATATTTTCTGGCAACGCAATATTTAAAGGTGAAATCACCCACCTCAAGTAGCATATATAGCCCCCGAAAAAATAAAAACAAAAAACAAGAGAAGCTGCTGCGAGACACGCCGGAGAAGATGAAGAACTTAGAGCTGCAAGGCAAGAAAACGTGAACGAGCATGAGATGACACTGTCACTGTCACACTTATAATAGAGCAAGTAGAGGAGCATTCATCTTATGAACAAGTTAATTTTGGTTCTGAAAATGGACATCACTAACATAAACCTAATATACACTGTTCACAAACTGTGCTTGAAGATGGAGCATCTTGGACTTCTGCAGTGCCCGCCCTGCTGTTAATCTTTGCTCTTCCTGTTGATCAAATAAATCTGCTATTTAAAACATGATCTAAGTTAAGTTGGCTGTCAATTTTAAAAAACAAAACAATATTATTTTAATAAAAATAATCAACTCAGCAACTCACAAGTTAACCAGATAAGCTCGTAATCTAAACCTAATTTTAGATCAATTACGAGAACAGTCACTTATGAAATGCATGAATTTCGTGGAATTAAGCAATCAATGTAGAACACGACCCTACATGAATCATACATGCACTAACATCAATCTAAACCTGTTTACACCATGAATTTTGCTGGATAAATATTGGTATTGATTTTCTTCGTTTTGATAAACTCTTTCTTTCACTGGATTTTATAGAACAGAATTATCTATAATTAAAGAAGATTAATCGAGCAGACATTTCCCCCCCATTAATCTAACCTGCAAGCTATCAATGATGAACCTGCTAGCTTCAGTCACATATCAAGTATCCTTTAGTGAACGACATGTATAGCCGTGAATGTAAGAATAAAAGGTGATAAAAAAATACCTAGTTATAAGCTAATTGTTTTTTCATTCAACAATAAAAACATTTTTGGATTAGTATATGTATTAATTAATATTAAATTATCTTTTTAGATTACTTTAAAAACACTCCTCTTTTATTAATTTTATAATCAAAACAATATATTTTTTTATTAAATTATCTTTTTAGTTTATTATTGTGATAGTTTTTGTTTTCATTAAAAAAACAATAAATTGATGTTTTTTAGGTGTTTTCAATGATTTTAAAATACAAACTATAAAAAATTAATAATTTTTTTAAATAATTATTTAATATATTTCTATTTAAAAAATATTTTAAAAAATACCATGAAAAAAACACTAAATCAATAAAATCATCGAACTTCTTCGACCAATATTAAACCTCTCCTTTTCAGGTTTACTTTACCTACATGGGATAGAGTAGCATGATATCATCCTAAAAGCCTATATATACATATATATATATATATATATATATATAACTTGATAGCCCGTAAGTACTCATCAATCATACTGTGAAGGAACCCACCACCCAAAATGGGAGGTGGTGGTGGTCAAGCCCTGAAAACCACTTTCAGTGGTGGTTGCTGCAATTAGCTCTCAAGAAATCATCTCACAACGTGGGCTTGTCACCTTCTGTATAAAGTATCAAACAAACGTTCTCTAATTCAAAAACGTAGCATGCATTCAGTTCCATTCAAATTGTGATTCTGATTTCTTCTTCTTCTTCTTTTTTCCCAGCATCTTTGACCAGACGTGATATAGCATCTCAAATGATATTTATATCATATAATCACTAAAGAGAAAAATCCCGATACCTAGTTGGGTTAGTGACAGCTTATGCGGCAGCCAAGAGGGGTCTCATTATTGCTGCTGGTTCGAGAGTGGTATTGGGTAATTGCAACTTTTCAGAAGAGAAATGACATCAGTTCTGAGTGACAAGGTGTATCGCAGTAGCTATTCATCCAAAGTTTCCATTAACATCATTTTTAACCTAGTTTACAAGCTGCAGAAATTCAACAACTAATAAAAAAGATCGAGCATATTAATTGTCAAAAGATTGCGTGTTATGTGATTAATATAATTTAAAAAAATGATATTCAAATGGCCACTCACATCATGAATTAGTTTCTTAAGATACTAGTGATATTCTTGATTATTGACTTTATCCAACATTAATTTAAACTATTAAATGTGGGTTTGGGTTCATGAAATTTTGATTTTTTTTATTTAAATTATTTTTTTTTTATATTTTTGGATAGTTTTAATATATTAATATTAAAATTATATTTTAAAAAATATTATTGTGATATATTACCAAATAAAAAGCACTTTAAAAAGCAATTATTATTATTCTTCTATACACCTTTTAGATTAAAAAAAAAAAAAACCTAGCTGAATGCTACCTGGGACTGAAAAAGTAGTACATGAACTTCTTTCATGAAAAACACATCAATCATATCACATAAATTTGTTGCAACAACAATTAATAATATTGTGATCCCAATCATACAAGTACTTTGATCTACATCTTAATTGTACATGCAATTTGTCAATAATTCTGCTTCAGGATATATACCAGAAGAGCATTAAGACGAGCAGGGGAGGGAGGGAGGGAGGGAGGGAGGGAGAGGTGGCGGGCAAAAACCATCTCCCTTCTGCAGCACCAGCTGCCACATGATTCTATACTGTGGTGCTGCAACATCCAATCAAATGGCATAAACATTTTCTATGCTCAAAGGTACCGAGGAGGAAGAAGCATCTATTCTTCCCTTCAACAAAGGATGGAGGAGAGAGCAGACACGTTAGAGAGCAATACAAAAGTTGCCTTTATCGATGCATTAAATAGAGTATAATTCGCCATAGTTGCCTTGCATGCTTTTGCTTTCTCCATGTATATAAACTCGGAGGGAGTCCGAGGCAGAGACAGTGCAGCCATTGGTTATCTCAGCCCATCTGTCTATATTTTTCTTGCTTTTTTTAATAAGGCCCTCTTTTGTACATACTTGAACTCCTCCATTTGAGGGAGAAGAGGGCCAGCTCGAGCCTAGAATAATGCAGGTAATCATCTCTTTATTCCTTGTTTTCTCTCTTTCTTTCCTTTTCTTTTTCTTTTTTCTTGTCTTTCTATGATAATTTGACACGAAGTGATTAAGTGGTTTGTGTTCTAATTGGGGAAACCTCCACTCCCTAGATTTTTTTAGTTTTAAATTAATATTTTTGAATAGTTTTAGCATTTTAAAGAACACTTTTGAAATATATCCAAATACATTATTAAACAAATCCTGAGTTCAAAATAAACTTTATTTACTTCGTTGGTCCTGTGCACTATAGTAAAAAAAAACATCAATATTACCATTAATTAATTACTAGAAATTAGCTAGGAAAAGCTAGTGGTATCATGCTCACGAAAGCTGAGGCAGGAATCAATGATAAAAGCAGCGCAGAAGCGGCTTATGATTTATTCTACTGAGTTATGCATGATTCCGAGTTACATGAGTTGTAAAAGAAAGACCTTTCTCTTCTGGGAGTGTTTCACTCTCAGAAGTGATCGAGCCCACATCTTTCTCGGCGTTGAGTCGTGGTCCCTGCATTATTTGCATGAGAGATAAAAGAGAGAGAGAGAGAGAGTTGACCGAAACATGGTCTTCGATGTTGTTGATGGGTTATTTGAAACGGCGCAATTTGGGTTATTGGCACACGCTCAGCTGTACTTGTCTTGTTCCTGTTTTCTCCATCTTTCTCTCCTTTTTCCCTGCATGATTCAAGTTCGCACAGTCCAGAACTACAATTACACCACACCACGTGTTAGATGTCGGACATTCATCGTATCTACAGTCTGAGCGAATCTTGTAGCACTACGAGACCGCATCATCGAACATTACCCTCTCAGAAACACAGTTTTACATTCGATTCTGTAAGAATTGAGTATTTTGATGTTCATAAAAAATAGTTGAAGTTGATTGTATAGATAATGAATAGTTAGGCTGATAATAGATTGATGATGGTGGGGCTCCAAGATGCTCAAAAAAACACAGTTCATTGAACGGGTTAAGAGGGTCCAGTCCACACTATCATTATATATATATATATAGACACACACACACACACACAAACACACCATTCCCAAGCTCAACTTGAATCGTATTACTAGCTGCTGCCTTCCCCATTCCTATCTTCCCAGCAGAAAGTCCTGAGACCTAACATAGCCAAGAAGCTGAGATTTAGGTGGTGCATACAAGTTTACTCTCCATTTGTGCACATTTGGCTAGGAGTTGTTGATAAGTAAGACAAACCCAATTTGAACCTGTACTTGCTAAGCCATTTTAATCATTCATTTTTGTCACAGCAAGTCTCGTTTCCAACTTCTTTCACTGAAACTTTCCTTTGCTTTTTTGGCCCTTTCCCAATACAAGATGGGTGAGAATGCTGCCTCAAAGAACTACCACAACAACCACCACCTCCACAACCATCACCAAGTCTTTGACGTCTCCGTTGATGTACTCCCTCAAAATGGTTCCAAGTGCTTCGATGATGATGGCCGCCTTAAAAGAACTGGTAATCTTCTCCATCCTTCCCCTGTTTCTGCCCTGTTTTCACTCTGTTTCTTGTAGGAAACTTTGTTCAGGTAGAAAACATTTCATATTCTTGTTGGTTGGTTTGTGTCTTCAGGTACTCTATGGACCGCTAGCTCTCACATAATAACAGCAGTGATAGGATCAGGAGTGCTTTCCTTGGCATGGGCTATAGCTCAACTAGGATGGATTGCTGGTCCTGCTGTGATGTTCTTGTTCTCATTGGTTACATACTATACCTCATCTCTACTCACTGACTGTTACCGGACTGGCGATCCTGATACAGGAAAAAGAAACTATACATACATGGACGCTGTTCAATCCATTCTTGGTATCATAAAAATAAACTTATTTTGTCCAAGCATTCAAAAAATACATAATACTGCAACCCTAATACAGACCATGTTGGAATGTTTCATTTTTTTCTTCTATTTCACCAATGTTAAAATTCTCTTGTCTTCAATGCTTATCAGGAGGAGTAAAAGTCAATTTGTGTGGCCTTGTTCAGTACATAGGCCTATTTGGTATTGCCATTGGTTACACCATTGCATCATCCATAAGCATGATGTGAGTTGGTCTTTTTACAAATATTCCATTAACTTCTTTGTTTTTTCTAGTTTTCTTTAAAGCTTGATTGATAAGTTTGGTTCATGGTTACTGGCAGGGCAATTAAAAGGTCAAACTGTTTCCATCAAAGCGGTGGACAGAACCCATGTCACATTTCGAGCAACCCATACATGATCATGTTTGGTATAACAGAAATTCTACTTTCTCAGATTCCAGACTTTGATCAGCTATGGTGGCTCTCTATCGTTGCCGCGGTCATGTCTTTTACTTACTCTACCATTGGTCTTGGCCTTGGCATTGGCAAAGTTGCAGGTATATATTTGCTTTAACTATAAGTATCTCCGTCCGACAAAGAGTGTCTTTATTTCCTTATTTAGTTGTCCGAAATGCATCTCTAACTTGCGCTGCTAATGGAACTCTACAATTCTCTATCTTCACTGGCTTGCAGCTAATGGAACTTTTAAGGGTAGTCTAACTGGGATAAGCATTGGAACCGTAACCGAAACTGAAAAGATATGGAGGAGTTTCCAAGCACTTGGGGCCATAGCCTTTGCATATTCATATTCTGTCATTCTTATAGAAATTCAAGTATGTATGATCACTTAATATCAAAGCCCTTTTTTTTTGGCTAGTCGATACGAAATTCTTTCGAGGGATTTAGCATTATTTTCTTTGCTTTACAGGACACAATTAAATCTCCACCAGCAGAATCAAAGACAATGAAGAAAGCTGCCAAGATAAGCATCGTAGTGACAACAACTTTCTATATGCTTTGTGGTTGCATGGGATATGCAGCTTTTGGAGACCAAGCTCCTGGAAATCTCCTCACTGGCTTTGGTTTCTATAACCCATATTGGCTTATTGATATTGCCAACGTTGCCATAGTAATCCACCTGATTGGAGCATATCAAGTGTTTTGCCAACCTCTCTTTGCTTTCATCGAGAAATGGGCAAACCAAAAATGGCCTGAAAATTACTTCATCACCAAGGAATTCAAAATCCCAGTCCCAGGTTTTAGGCCATACAAGCTGAATCTATTTAGATTGGTTTGGAGAACAATATTTGTGTTGTTAACCACTGTTATATCAATGTTGCTCCCATTCTTTAATGATGTTGTGGGAATTCTCGGTGCACTTGGTTTTTGGCCCTTGACAGTCTATTTTCCAGTGGAGATGTACATTGTACAAAAGAAGATACCAAAATGGAGCACAAGATGGATTTGTCTCCAGATGCTGAGCATGGCTTGCCTTGTGATTTCACTCGTGGCTGTTGCAGGCTCAATTGCTGGTGTTGTGCTTGACCTTAAGGTTTACAAGCCGTTCAAGACAAGCTATTAAACCGGTGGTTGTATGAATGCATCTCTTGAACTTAATTGTTCTTGAAACAAAGGACTGAAAATTCTCAAGAGGGTGGTGTTTGTGTGGTTCATCATTTGTAATTTTATGTTGATTTATCTTCAATTAGTGCTTGCTCCAAGTGTCTTAGGACTTTGTAATTTGCATAAGGAATCCAACATGCGTTTTCATTACCACCTTTGTCAATTCTAAAACCTCAAATCTAGACATTATTAATTCAATATCACATGTAAATTCCATAATCCTCCAAGGCTTGGCCTGATCAGTATATGGATATGCTCTTTGCATTATACTGATGACTAATAATGACTGATAGATTACGAATTGATCAAACATATAAAATATGATATGATCGAAGGTTAAGTATTTCGATTAGTATTAAACTAGTTCCAAAAAACAAAGTGTACAGTAAAATATATGAAATTCGAGAATCTTCTGAAATTTACCAGGGTAATTTTGAAATAAATAATCAAAACGTAAATTTATAAGTTTTTTCTCCCCTGTTTTTAATGATTATAATTTTTTGTATCAATTGAGTGACGTTTGGTTACTAGCTCAAGGTTAAATAAATAAATAAATAAGGATAAAGAGGATATATTTCCTTTATCTCTTGTTTTCACATATAAAACTTCATTTCAAAATTAGACAAATTTATTCCATGCCTTCATCTTGTCTCTCCAACCAAACATATTCCCCTCTTTTTTATATTTATTTTTTATTTTATTTTGAGATTGTAACTAGTTTTGAAAGTTTGAGAACAACTCAACCATATGTTTTTACTTTTAGTTATACTTTTGCATTTATCTCTATATTTCCCAGAAAAGTAAAACCAGTGTTTTGCAAAGTGTCAAACCCATCAAATGCATGTCCCTTTACTAGAAAAGGAAAAGGCCAGACAGAATCAGAAGATGCTACTTGATAAACATGTATGTTTTTTTATTCTGTATTTTAATTTCAGACAAGAGCATCAGAGTGTTCTTGAACCTATGAAAAGAAAGGCATTTTGGATGGTATAAAAGAAAAGAAAACCAAATAATTATGACTAATAAACAGCATCACGGCCACCGAAAGTGCTTCTTGTATTCTGAGCCACCAGTTATAGGAAAGAATAATTCAACAAATACATAAAATACAGACACAAGGGGAAAAAAATATTTGTAATAGGTAGTCGAGGAATCTTGACAACTGAATTGTTTGACAAGAGCTATTCATATATAGCAATGGCTAGAATGCTGCTAATTTTGTCAAAAGTTTCTTCTCCAGTCACCTTTAAGAAAAATCTCATCTTTTGCAAGAGCTTCTATATGTGATATGGGGGAGAATCTTTCAGTAAAATCAATATATTCATATTTCATACATTTATTTTCCTGGTCAACATAATCCTGTGTATGCATAGAGGGACGTGCCGATCAACATCGATAGTTTCACCAGGAGAACAAACCAGACTGAATCGAGGCTCCTTTTTACCTGGTCAGGTGGCTTTTGAACAAAAAGTTGAATCTGCAGAGTCAAATATATTTCCTCTCAATAAATTTATAACCAAAAACAACGTTTTGTCCAGGAAGAATTTACATTCAGCAGTAATAAGAGTGCAAAATATGACAGTTTAGGCATTGCCTGGTTCGGAAAGACAGATAATGGAAGCTTGGGGACGGAAGAACAGGTTATTGGTGCTCCATAGATCTGGAGTAGAGGTGAGCAAAAAAACCAAAAAACCGATTAAACCGAGAAAACTGGAAAAACAATAACTGAAAAAACCGAACCGAAAAAAAAACCGATTAAAATTTTGAAAAAACTGGCCGGTTCGGTTCGGTTCCGGTTTCGTTTTTATAAGCAGAAAACCAAAAAAACCGAACTGAACCGAAACCGAAAAAAACAGAGCCAAACCGGAAAAACCTAGCCAAACTGGTTTGAACCGGGTTTTGCCCTAAAAAACCGGACTGGACCGAACCGAAACCAGTCGGTTTGACCCGGTTTCGGTTTTTTTAAAAAAAAATTTCAGTTTGATTATTTTTTTTGATAAAAACCGAACCGAACAGAAAATAAACACCCCTAATCTAGAGTAATCAAATCCGCATCCGTTTGACATAACTCTCAGGAACACTTGCATCATTCCCATTACCCCCCAAACGCAACTGTTTGCCTCTGAGCCAACAGATACACAGCAAGTAAAGATTAAAATCATGAGATATCACTTAGTACACCATTGTTGTCATCATCATTATTGTGGTGATGATGACTGTTAATTTGGGTTCTTCTGAGCAAAAACATTACTAAACACTCCAAGAAGCTTTGAAAAGCATGTTCTGGCATGGAGATTTATCTAACATTTCATTCCCTGCACACTTTTCAAATGCAGAACATATAGGAGGTGTTCTTGCAAACTCACTGCATTGATTTTTTTCCCCTTCAAAATATGCACTCTTCCTTAATCAAAACTAGTTTGAAGATTGTTAAAATTACAGTAAGTCTCTGAAAAGTACTGCTAAAAAATAACATGAAAAGGAAGAACTAATCATAACTGTTAGGAATGGCCGTGTAAATATTTTGACTATGATAAAAATTTGGATGTCCTGAGATGTGTTTTTATAACAACATTATACAATCGCATTTATTTCCACGTGTATACTCCATGTGTCAAACACTAATTAACATGCGAATTCAATCCTGAAATAGAAAATTTAGCTTGAATTCCTAGAAGCTGGGTTACCTACTTTGGTGACTATTTTTTTTTCTATTTTGTTTTTGTTCTTTGATATCTACAAACTGGGTTACCTACAGTCCTTTGGGGCATGCTAAATGACAGCAGCAATTTTATTATCATTACCATGCTGCTACATATGATTGGTGCCTTTTGTTAAAATGGTGACAAAAGAAGGTGAATTTACGCCTGTCCAACTTGGTGTCCCAGCTATGATTGTCGAAATTTTAGAAATGCAGACTTACAGATTCATCAGGAACAATGGTATATCACTCAGATGGTGAAACCGAGGTTTTCTCTGTCAAGAGGATTAGAGCAAGCAAGAGATAAATTACGAAGAAAATACTAATATTAATAACAATAAGCGACAAAAACCATTGTGAAGTTAAAATGTAAGAAGAGGCTATGGGGACAACACATCACCTGATGAGGGATCAACAGTTGAAACTTCGATCTGGTGGCCACCAGATCCATCAACACTCAGAGCTTCTATGATCTTTGGTATAATTTCTTTGGAATTCCGACGGATAAAATTTAGAGATTTTTGTCAGAAAACGCAGCAAAATATGCTAGTGCACTATATGTTATTCAACAAAACATATTTCAACTAAAACTATTGAAATCATAAGACCTTTTCCGGTGTATTGATTGAAATTAACGAGAAAAAAATACTTGTTTGTAAGCCAAATGAATTATATCGGCCCAGGGAAGCAAGGCCCAAAATTAAATACTACTGGATGTGTTAATGGGCACTTCCATTGCGGACACAAGTGAAGTTTGCCATACTTCATGCATAATTCACTCCACATGAGCAACAACTCAGGGTTAACTGAGAAACGCATCCACGAATACATGCATCATCACTGCAGAAGCACTTATCCATTTGATCCATCCTCAAATAATTTGGGAACTACATCCTGTTTATCGTCCTTTCATGAAAAATAGCCAACGCTTATTGAGAAAAGAAAAGAAAAAATGACCTCCATATGTCGATCTTTTAAACAAATTTCTGCAAATTGTCAGTTTCCAAAGGCAAACCAGAAATCTGCAAATCAAGTTCTCAACTCATTATAAAGAGAAGGAAGCGAGAACCAAAGAAGTTTTGGTTTTCAACACATCACCACAATAGCTTGTGTTGTTAGATCGAAGAAGCTAAGGTGGAGTTTTACTTGCATATCCAAATTCAAGTAAACAGACTCAATGTGCCATTGTCTGCAAGAAGGAAGGCTGTCAGCATCGCCGCGGTATTCAAAGGAAGTCGTAAAAGTTTTTAAGATTTCATTATTTGTGTGTACAAATTTTGGGAATTCATATAATTCGGTGGTGCAAAACTCGATGTGAGTTTCTTCCAACCAGTAACTGGCTGGGGGATGGTATGATGCAGAAATCACAAGATGTTCTAGCTAAAACTCGCCTCAATTGAGCTCCAATGCAATTTTCAATAGTAGGTTGAGTCACCATCTCCGACCTGTCAAACTGTACACGGGAAGAGATACACCAACCAATAAGCAATATTTTAAGAACAAAAATGGCATATACAAGTAGAGATGCAATTAATTAAGCCATGCAATAAATAAATAAATAAAAGTGGAATAGGAAACAGTTCTACAAGTTTCCATGTCAAAGAGAAGTGAATTCCAATAATATGCAAGACATTGTGCACATGCGTGTAAGAAATTTTTGTGATTTCACATTTGCAAGGCTCTGTTTCCACTGGGCACTAGAATGGAAAAAACTACTCGTTCTACATGTCCTGTTTTCACCAAGCAAACTAACATTTATATTCACTATGAGATGACGCATACTTGTAAAATGAAGATTAAGCAAGTAAATAGTATAAACCTTATTCCATCCCAATCCATGAAGTTTTCCATCAGAAGCCAATGCCATGGTGTGTCTCCAGCCACCTGATATCTGGACAATAGTTAAAGCCGAACAAATTTTGAGATTCCGGATCAGAAGAAACACTAAAGCATGCCATAATGGAGATCTGAAGTTGATTATTAGAAGCTTAAGAGATTTACTGAACAATTGGGGCATCACAAAAACAAGCAATGAGTCTCAATTACCTTTCAGGCACAGCACTTTAGGTTTACTGGTTCTTACAAGAGATTCACCTAATTATTCATTCATTTGTGTTTATCTTGTGCAATTCTTCTTCTTCTTGGGGTCTGAAGAACCAGTAAACCTAAAGTGCCTGAAAGCCTTGGATTTTCTGAGGCACAAGAGAGCCCTCAGTGGTGCTAAGACCAAGTTCACCATTTTGATTCCGCCCCCATCTTCATCGATACAAGCAAAAACACAATGAATAAAATGTTTCCCCACACTGCAGAATCAATGATTAAGAGGGAATTTTTTCACAAAAAATGTAATGTTTTTGAATATAAAGAGATAGGAAAAGGCTATAGAGCCCTTGGTGGTTTAGAAGTAGGTATAAAATAAATGAAGGGTATTGTAGTAATTGTATAAAGAGATGATATATATAAATAGAAAGAAAAAAAAAAGAAAGAAGAAGAGATCTGAAATTTAGAGAGAACCGCAGGAGTGAAGTGAGAAAGAAGAAGAAGAGAAAAGAGGGGAAAATAAGGGAAAAAGGAAAGGAGTTGGAGGAAATAAGTAAAAAGGGGTAAGATTATACTTTAATGTGTATAATATGTTTTCTTTAGCTTTAATTTCAGTTTTGATGAATGTTAGGGTTTTGAAAATTTATGTTTTGGGTTAATTGATGAATTAATTTGAATGTTATAGAGTTAATTGTTGTGGGTATTTGATTAATTGGATGATTTTGAGAGATTGTAGATGAAAATGATGATTTTGAGTTATGGTTTTGTTGAATGGTGAATTTGTGTTAGAAATAAGGAAAGAACAGTGGGTTTTCTGTTGAAAATTCTGGGTTTGAGGTTGAAGATGACAAAATTTCGGTTTGGTCCCTCAATTTTGGAAAATTACAGTTTAGTCCCCAAACTTTGGAAAATTTGCAGAATGGTCCCTGGAGCCTATTCCGAGAATCTGAACAGAATAACATGTGAATTATGGACAGAATTATTGTATAGATAAGAGAATTTAACACTTTCAATTTGGTCCTCCAATTTGACAAAAATTACAATTTGACCCTAAAAATTTGGTAAAATTCCAGAATGGTCCTTGGAGTATAATGAGATGATCTGGACAGAAATGAGGACTAATTATGGTCAGAATTTCAGTATATTCATGGATTTATGATAAATTTCAGTTTGGTCCTCCAATTAGAAAAAAATTGCAATTTGGCCCTAAAAATATGATAAATTTCAGATTAGTCCCTAGTTGTAATATTATCTTTTTCAGATTGGTTTGATGAATAATTAAGGATTATTTAGTGAATTATTGCCAATTTTATTAGTTGTTTTATTATAGATTAGATTTCGGGAAAACCGTTAAATGTTGGGTTTTTAGGAAAGATAACTAGTTAGTTCAAAAACATTTAGGGTTATGGAATACACCCTTAGATAAGTGTATTAAATAGGTTATATATTCTTTTCGAGTCGTTCTTGAATATGCCTCCTTTGTATTCAGATAATCCTGATATTTTACCGGCGGGACGTCAGTAGGATTTTCTTCGGTGTCTGCTTTTGGCTTCTGTTTGCTTTTGAGTCAGGTGAGTGGATAATTTTCCATATGCATGAGAAATAGTATAAATATTTGATTTGTTAATATGAATTGAATCATGCTTCTTGATAATATATATGTTGATTATTATCCTTGTTATGATAAAGCATGATCAATTATTGAATCTGAATTCTTGATATGAACCAACATATATTTTGAATTGACTTCTGAATTGATAGCTCCTCATTTGATTGATGTCATGAGTTGAGCTTTGAGATATGAATATGTTTGTTAGATTATGAGTATGAACCTATGGTATGTCAGTCAGAATACCCATGCTAACAGGGTAGTGTTAGTCTTTGTGCACATCGTATCTGAACCCTAGTTGGTCGGGGGAGTCACCAACCTGTGTGGACTGATCATCCCACAGTACGGAGCCTCATGCTCATTGCATTTTGATTTTCTGACGAGTTTTACCATATGATCCTCTTGTTATGGACAATTTGAGAACACTTCCATAAGAACCTAAAGCCATACTTGTATATATATTTCTCATTGCTGTATTACCTCGTGTGTGTATATTGAACATTATCTACTCACTGAGTTGTTGAACTCACCATCTCATTATTTATCCTTTTCAGGCTTATAGCTTGATAGCAGGTCATTTTGTTGGACCTTCAGAACCTGCTCTTTTGGTAGTAATTTGTACCTTCCTTTATGTCTAGTTAGTGCTCCAAAACTATGAATTATTTTAACTCTTGTATTAAGACAATTCAATTATATTATGAAGTTGATTTTGTTATTAATGCTGCGTTGAACTCTGATTGAGTTAGGATAAGTTTGTGTGTAAGTTTAGGTTCGCATAGGTATGGAACCTTGGAGGGGAACCTTGCCTATGTGCCGGTCATGGATCCGGGACTCGGGTCGTGACAAAAAAACTCTCCAGTAAAACTCTAGTAATCTAAAAGAGATAAGGTGATAAATGTTTAAATTTTCCCGGGAACGAAAAGGAGGTAATGAAAATATTTTGAATGGTTATTCTCAATTCTTTTCCTCTTCTGTAAAGATTTTTAAAAAGTTCCTTGAGGATTCACCTATCAGGAAGACAGTCATCCCCATGACCTAACTGCCCATCTTCTCCCCGTCCCAGAGAGCAAACAATGTTTCCAGCTTTCAATTTGTAGTCTGGTTGGATATCAGCTGGAGAGACCACCGTGAGAGCTAAAGAACATGAAAAGAGTCATTGAAAATCCTAGCATTCCCCTCCTTCCACATACCCCACACCACCGCAAACATAGCCCTAGCCCCTCCTTGAAAACATTAAAAAGTCCTCCATCGTACCCACAAATCCAAAAAACCTATTCCATAAGCCATGCCACAGGACAGAGCAACAAAAAGAGCACACGGTTATTGGAATACCCATTGGGCGGTTGTTTTACAACTGTTTTTAAAATCATTTTTCAAATTCTTTCATGGCTATTTAACTTTACAAAAATTCATTAATGAAAACTAGTTTTGATCAAAGGAAAAACTTGAACATTTACAAAGAAAAGTGCTTTCCTTCTCCTCTCAACTCCGGAAAATATTTTCCGGATCTTTAGCGGAAAATATTTTCCGGATCTTTAGCAAAAAATAATTAAAATAAAATGATTAAATTATCTTTGAAATTAAAATTTATTACACTGAAATTCAAAAATTATTTTGTATTTTTATATTGACTTTTTATTATAATTAAGTTGATTGAGGAGTAATTTAATAAATAATAAATAGAAATATTTAAAAATAAAAAGTTGCCGGCTTGTGTGTCAAACATGCCGCCGAATTTAGACAGTGCGAGATCGCGTAAAATAAAATGATTAAATTACCGGGTTTTTTTTATGATGCTTCATTGTTTATATGACACTGAAGAAACTCCCCCTTTTTCTTTTTCTTTTTAAAAAAATTGTTTTTAGACTTTTTTCCTTTTGAATTAACTTTTTGGGTCTACTTCCATGAGATAAAGTTTTCAGTTGGGCTTTTTTATAGTGTTTCACTGCACCTCCTTTCTTTTTCATTTTCTTTGAATTTTATCTTTAGACTTTTTGTCCTTTTTGATTTGATTCTTTTTTAGTCTAATTACATTAGATAAAGTTTTCAATTGAATTAAAAAAAACAAAACTTAAAGTGTGAGAACCAAAATGTAAAACAAAAGGAAAATCTATGGGCAATCTAAAAAAATTTAGAATTTTTATTTTGGTCCAGAAATTCATTTTGTTTGTTTTTCCGGTCCCTAAGTTAAAGAAAAAAAAGAGAAACTTATAAAAAATAGTGAAGGAGAGAAAAAGTTATCATTTAATCATAATCCAATCACCAAAAGGAAAGATTTCTTTTTCAATAGGTTCCTCTTCTTAGAGAAATTCATTAAATGTGGTTTTTCCTCTAAACATGACGAGGAAGGCAGATCAAGTTCGATTTTAATTTTATGGATTCGGTTGAGCTTTATTTTTTGTAAGTGATTTTGGGGTTGTTAGGTGGTTTATATGAGTTTTATGGTGTTTTCAATTTTTTTTGGTGAAAATGAATTGAAATTTTGATTTTTAGGAAAAATTCCCCTAATTTTCGGCCATCACAGACAACAGACAACAGACAACTTATCATCCGCTTAATAAAAAAAGAAGCGAACAATGCATCGTCTACCTTTTTAATCAAATAAAAAAATAGAACGGGATTGAGCACACAAGTTCGGCTTCGCAAACCTGTGTGTGAGGCCCTTATCTCTAATGGGCTAGGTGTTGGGCGACTCGAGCCCAAGTGTTTGACTTCTTTTCTTTAGCTCATTTTCATCTTTTTAGGATTTTTTTTAAGATTTGAAATAAAAAAATTAATATATTAAAAAATGTATTTTTTTAATGTTAACATAATATATTTTAAATAAAATTATCAAGCGATTTTTTCCGGTATGTTATGACTTGCCTTCGCTTTTCTTCTGAAGTTTAATTTTTTGTTCTTCCTAAGAAAAATTTTCAATTAATACATGGTTACATTGAAAATATACTATAAAAAAAATCCAATGTGTTATTTTTATATTTTTAATCCATCGCATGATTATGAAAATATTTATTTTTTATTAAGATTTTCTTTTATGATTCTCATAATTGTTTGGTCTAACAAATAAATATTTTGAAAAAAAATTGCCAATAAAACAAAAAATTCAAGTGGTGCGTGAGAGCTCGTGCAACAACAAAAATCTTGTTTCCACTGCAACGTTAGGAGCGGTGTGTCGTCCTTTTTCTAGTGGTGTGACACTTGCTCACAGAGAAGGTTTGGTTAGGCTGAGGTTAATGTTTTTTACTAGCTCATTCTTTTGATATTCTTTTTTTATCCCAATTCCATATCGCGGGTTGTTAGTTCGTCAAGTTTCCCCGATTTGACTTGAATTTTCTTCTTCGGCGTTATATATATATATATATCATCTTTAATATTATGTTATTAGGCCTTGAACTTTACAATTTCTTTTTGTTTTTCTTTTTGAGGGTTCTTTCGGTCTCATATCTCGGATTGTATTTTTAGTTAATTTAATCTAGGTTATTTTAAATTATCATCGTCTAAATATCATTTTTTAGTATTGAAAATTTTTTACCTGCCGCGACACATCAGGGCCACCTATCTAGTAAAGTCTAAATGAATATGGTAAGAATAAGATCACGTAGAAATTCAAAAGTTTGAATTGGCTGATCAAAACAAAATTCACAGCTCATATTATGAAAAAATTGTAGATCGTGACAGATATTTTGACCATTAGGACCATTGAATTTTCAATAAAATAACAAGATTGGTTCCATTGTATTTAAATTCATTGACAATTAAGGAACTAATATGAGGATTAAGAAGATCAAATTATAAAACATAGATTTTTTGTAACTGTTTATCTGACTAAAGCAAGGAGATAAATTTAATTTAATTTTCTTAAAAAATTATTTAGGATACCCTTCCATAAAACCAAATAAAGAAAACATCTACCTGGACATCCACATCGTGCATCCAACCACCGATCGACACATCAAAATGAACCCACCTTCTTGGTAGTTCTACTATGCATATGTAAGGTTACAATCGACAGTTGATCCAATTCAAAATTTGGGTAATGATCGGGATTGATATGGATATTGGATTGATCTATTTTTTTATTTTTAAATAAATCTAAAATAATATTATTTTAATAAAAATAAAGTTTTTTCTTTAACTCAACCACCCAAAATTGACTAATTATTAAATTAATATGTTACACTAGTTCTTGTAACTAGGCTACTATATACTTAATTTGATGGTCAATCCCTGTAAATATTTAAAGAAATTGAAAGGGATGGTGAAATTACTATAGTGTTAAACACTATTCATCCTTACAAAATCACTATAAATTGTAATAATGATTTTTTTATATAATTTTTAATTTAGCCTCCAAACTTTTATTTGGTATAATTAAGCTCTTTTGTTGTCACTACAGGGTTGTCTATTTTTTAAAAAAAAAATTAGGGGGGCCTGCTAACTTAAAAAAAAAATTTAAAAGCTTGTGCGCATGAGTCTGGCCTTGTAGGCCTACACACAGGTCTTTTCTTGATGGGGTAGACGCTTTGCGTAACTCATTAGGCCCAGCAAAGTATGATCTATTTTTTTTTTGAAGAAAAAACCTTAATATTTTTTTTCTTTTTAAAATAATTTTTAAATTTATATTTTAATTAATACCAATTCTCTATGATTTTGTTTTTGTTTATATAGTATTTTTTTAAATAGCGGTTATTTTTTAATTATACTAGATGTTTTTAATTTTTGAAGAGATTAGTACTTAGTATAATTCATTTGGGATATATATATATATATATATATATATATATATATATATATATATAATATATATATAATATTGAATTTATTTTTCATATGTAACTTTGCATAATATTTTTTTTCTTTTATTTAATTCAATAAATTTTATGTGTGTATTGATTTCTATTGCAAAATGACTTTAATAAAAGAATTCATTAAACATAACCAGGTAAATAATCCGTGTTGCGATATTAAATATCTTGATCCACTTTTGTCTCTCAATTTGTCCAATTTCATTTTAGTTATCATTAATAAAAAAAATTTCATTTATTTACATAATAGTTATTGATTTATTTAATTAGATACGTGCATAAATTTTTTTTATTTACATTTAGGAATTTCTTTATGTAAAAAAACATGTTGAAAAATTCCACATGTTTAATTTTCTTTATATCATGTATTGATATTTTTAATTTGATCCCTATTCTTTTAATTTTTTACTTCTTTCCTTGACCCTTTTTTAAAAGTTTTATTATTTAATTTCACCCTTCAATCCAAGTTTATAGTGTATTTTTTATTTATTTTGGTCTTCATTTTTGTTTTTTCCCCTTTTGTTAATATTTTTATTCCTTTTTTAATTTAACTCTCAAATTGAAAATTTATTGTTTTATTTTAATTTATTTTTTATTTTGATTTTAACCCTCATTCTTTTAATTGCTATCAAAGATTATTAGTAATTAATTTTTTTTCGATTTCATCCGTCAATGTTTGATTTTCCAGGGATTGAGTTTCACAATTTTCTCACGTGTAATGTTTTCGGTCTAATGACCCGGGTCATAGGTTTGAAAAGTTAATAAGGGTTGACATTTGTTTTTTTTTGTCTTTTTTTTTTCAATATAATCATTCGATATTAAAAAAAAAAGGATTTTGTGGCTTTCTTCAATTTATTTTTATATCTAATTATCCCGATCTATTGATCTAAGACGTGAGTTTGTCAGGTTAATCCGAACTAATTCTCTTCTTAATATTCATATTATATATCTATCCTATTGGCTCATGTTAGCTCGCACTAACTTTTTTTTTTCATCTTATTTTGTCATTTCATGTTTAATTGGTTAAAATTATACAACATTGCCGTTTTCCTCTTGGATAAATTTTTAATATTATCATGATCATATATATATATATATATATATATATATATATTAATTATAGTTGTCTTTTTTTTTTTCCATATGATTCAAATATCACAACCACTTTCATTTGTTATTTTGAGAAGCTATAATTTGAAACTTTTCGAAAGAAACAACTACAACTAAACCCAAACGGATTAGTCACATCAGCGGTATATTCTGTAACTTAGCCCATAGAATACTTATAGCTCAAACCAGTGCTCTTAACAAAACCGGCCACGTGTCTTTTCATGATCAAAATGTTTTTTTTTTTTTGTTGATTAAGGAATATTGCCCTGACCCAGTCTAAGAATCCAAAACACGTGTCTCGACAGATCCTTGACGTTGAGATCTCAGCACCAGTAATTCAGTGCCCCCCACAAACATAATTAGACGCGTTGTGGAGGTCGGAGAACAAGTCTTTCCGTGTTCTGTCTTTAATTTTGAACCTTTCTCTACTCTGATTCTGTAAATGATGATGGCAGACTGTCTCCCAATGATGGGTTTGTACTTTGTACCATCTCATCTCTTCACTGGTCCCTCTACTGTTTTGATTTTATCAATCCAGTCCCTCTTCAATTTCTTTTCTCAATGTTGCCCTCGCAATTCATTATTTTCGTTTTATCTGGACAGGAACGATTTTCTTATGAGAGGGGAGAGTGACCTTTATTTTTCTCGTTTTGATTGTTTTAGATTGTATTCACAAAAATATATGTTACTGATTTTTGCACAAGTCGATTCAAAGAAGAAAAACGAGGGACAAGGTTCAGGTTAACACATAAATTGATCAGGGGCTAGATTGGAAGAATCAAAATAATAGAGGTACCGAGCAATCTCATTTAACCATAACTTTTTCTGTCTTTTGGTTGGTTGAAAAAGAACACACACCACTATCCTAGTAACTCTTTTTTATTCATTTTAAAATGAATAACTTAACTGTTTAGATTTTAAATTTATTTTCTAAACATTACCAATTTAAATATCACATATATCATGAACTTGAAAAATTAATCAAAATATATATAATTTAATTTGAATATCCATAATTAACAAGAAAAAAAAAACTCTTCCTCAAGCAAGCACCCGTCAGACATCCATGCCTTTCTCTTTGCTAGCCACCAAAATCATAGAATAAGCAACAATAAAATAATTTATCTTGAAGTCACCAATTTCGTCATGATAACTTGTTTTAGCTTACAACTAGTTCATTGGTTGGCTCTTTGACTTGAATTAGAAAAATCTTACACTAAAAAAATTATTCGAGCAGCAAAGAATTGCTTGATACTGTTATTAAATTAGGTTTAGGGAACGTTTGGTACTGCGTTTGTACCTGTGTTTCGTTCAAATTTGATTTTTTTTTTTTGCTAAAATTGAATGCGGTTTGTACTTTTTGGATCGTTTTAATGTGCTGATATCAAAAATGATTTTTAAAAAATAAAAAAACATCATTGGCATGCATTTCGGCACGAAAAGCTATTTGAAAAGCACCCGCAACCACACTGCCAAACACGCTATTAGTGTGTCTAGGTTAAAATTTTTCCACTCAACTCCTTATCTAGCCCAAATTTATAATTACATCATATAGGAGTTATCTTAATATAACATAATCGACTTGATGAATTTCAATATAACTCAGATGACCAATAAAAAATATGATTTGACTTAAAAAAATCAAAATAATTTTTTTCTAGTATTTAGATGACTATATATTGGATTGATTTGAGTTTCATGGACTAACCAGTCAAATTCACGATTCAGATTATGAACACCACTTGATTTAAAAAATTATTTTTTTAATTATTTTTCACTTAGCAAATAGATACTTATAAAAATGAATACAAAATAAAAATTATAATACTTGTTTGAGATTGTGATAACCTTATAAAAAATAAATTGAGATAATTTATGAATATAAATAAAATATTTAAGAATGAACTCGAGAAAAAAAGAATGAAAACAAAAAAAAAAAAAGGATAAAAAAAGAAAAGGGGATGAAAACAAAGAAGGTCACACCCTTTATTATTTATATGAAGAATAAGAGACATGAGTTGACACTCTAACTTTTTTAGATCTATTAAAATAATTTAATCTTAATATATTCTTAAATGGTTAAGAAAACAAACACACGAATAAACCTAAATCAAAAGGTTACATAGAAACAATTGTATCAACAAGTTTAGGTAGTGTTTAATTATTATTTTAAAATAATAAAGATAAAAACAGTAAAAATAGAAAGAAAGTATTTTTATGTGCTTTTTATATTAAAAATATAAAAATAATTTTAAAACAGTTTTAAGAACATATATTTTATATTTTATGTTTATGTATTTCTTTTCTTAAGTTAGTCACGTGCTAAAAAAGATTAAGGTTGAATTGCGAGCTAAGATTCTGTTTTTTTAAATAATTTAATAATATTAATTTTTTTTAATATTATTAAATTATTTTAATATAAAAATGTTAAAAGTAATATTTAAAAATATAAAGATATTATTTTAAAAACTTTCCCGTATTTCGAACGCCACCGCGTTTGCCTACCGATAACCGCTCTTGGCTCACGTGTTATTATATATATATATATATAGAGAGAGAGAGAGAGAGAGAGAGAGAGGACCTCTGCACATAGATGTTCTGAGCGCTCTCTTTTTGAAACGCGGGTTCCTAAAGTACGACTTTGTCTGTCACAGAAATAATAAAAATAAAATAAATGCGGGGGTGGTCACTCGTTGAATCCGCCCGACACCTCGCATAAAAAGACAAATTGACTTGAAAATAAAAAAATAATAACAACCCATCAAATCAGAAGACTTGAGCTTTTCATCAGAGCTCTCTATATTTTTAATTTATTTATAACCCAATACCTTTCATTTCATTTCATGCCCCCAATTTATCACCTTTTATGTTTTAATAAATATAAAAAAGAATAATACGGAGAGATTGATGATAAAATAATGTATTTCTTTTTTTTTTAAAAAGAAAATATTATTAAATTAAACATAGTCAACTTTGGTCAATGGTTGGTTTTAATGGAAAAGGGGGTTTGATGGATTTAATTTCTATCAATGAAACCATGATTAAAAATATCAGCAACTGAGAAAAAAAAAAAAAGAAATATTATGTTGACTTTCATCGGCATTTAACAGGATTCGGTGCGCTCATAATTTTAATATACAAGATTTCAGGATCAAGATGGTCAAAGTACAAATTTGAGGGACCAAATAAAATGTTATTTTCCCACCTTTTTATTCATTTTTTTCTTCTTATAAAGAGAACAAGCGAAGCCTGCACCAATATAAGACCACACCCCCTATGTTTCAGCACCCCAAGACTCGAACTCAAACACCATCTTTCTCTTAAGCCTGATTTTTCCATGGATACAGAAACTTCATCGTAAGTACTCACTCACAAATCCCTCTTTCGCTCAAGAATTTGACTGGAAAAATTATATTCATCTCGTAGGCTAAATTACTAACCATCTTTTTCTTGATTGACTTTCAATATTGGCAGGTTTGAGACTAGTGAGATGCTGGCCACTTTCTTAGCTTCCACACCATTGCTATCCGAGTCATGGAGGCTCTGTAATCTTGCCAATGCAAATTCACCTCAGGGTTTTGTAGCAGAACAGATTGGAAGTATTGGGTATGTGGCCTTTTCTGGTATCGAATCGGTTTCAGGGTCAGACCCCAGTTTCAAGAATCTGGTTCCTTTGCCTGATGTTGGCAGTAGCATGTTTCATCCATTGCATCGCCAAACTGAAGGGGAAGAGCCAGTCTTGGTGCAAGGTGCCTTGCTGAGGATCTTTGAGAATATTTATAAGGACCCAAGTTTTCAAAACCAGGTTAGTTCTCTTCCTCGGTGATGATCTTCTTTGATATATGTGTTATTGGTTAATCATATGCTGTTGGGCTGGGAAGAAAACCGATGAAAAATGGGAGGATTAATTTCTGTCTGTTTTCCAAGAAACCAAATGCAGATTTTGTTTTCTGGTCTAGAAATAAAAGAACAAAAAACAAAATGTATTAAGAATGATGAAAATCTCGCCTATAGTTCTATGATTACTTGCTTTGATTTCAACATTGATGTTAGCAATTGCCGCATGGTGTGTGTCAGGTATGCGCCTCCCTTTTTGGCCATTAAATGTGAAAAGGGCAAAGTACCAATATTCCATTCATACCATTATAATAAATAATAATGAGTGGCTTTGCACATCTCACACTTCAGGGAAAAGATATTCTCATTCACTGTGGGTATAATAAGTACTAAGCATTTTTTGTTGTGCTAATTGGGTTTTAAAAAATTAACTTTAATCACAATAAATAAATACATGGTTCTTTTGACTCACTTGTTAGCTTGGTCATAAACATAATCCACTAAAAGAAACTACAAAAAGAAGAGAGGCCGGCAAGAATTGATGAATGTCACAGCAGTATGCACGGTGTCTTTTTATAAAAGGCATTTGCTTTCCGTTGGGACAAGGAAAGAGTTCTTAGGGCTTCACCCCCCACATCTCCTCGCCTTGTAAAGCAAACAAGAGCTCTCTGTGGGAAATGGAATCAAGGAAAAGTGAAGCTAGAAAAAGTTATCGGGCCTTGCATGTAGCTATATCTCCTTGGTTAAAAATTAGATGAATTGTTATAGATCACTTTCAGAAACTGACTTGAGAGGAGTTTGTGAGTTTCTTTAACCAAATCACTATCAATCCCCAGATGGAGCAAAAACAAATAGGTGTGCTGGCTTCATTACGTGTTCCACTACAAGATAGGAAGGTGGATATCTCTGATGATGACCTTGTTTAATAATTTGGTAATAACTAGAATGTGCTTATATAAACATTGGTCTGTAGAAGACAAGCACAAAAACCAAAACCCTCTTGTGCTTTGAATCGTAGCTGGTTGTCATCTTTTGTCTAGTTTTTATATCCCTTCAATTCGATCCCTTGGTGTTGTATATACATGGTGAGGGCAAAATCACTCTTGCCATGCCGTGTTGACTTCACTTGCCTTTCGTCCATTTCCCTTGCCGACTAGCAGCCTGAGCCTACCACATATTTTATAGCCGCCTCAAATTGAGAGCCTAGCTATAAACCCTGCCTTTCTAAAAGAACAAAAAGCTCTCAATCCTGCCAATATTTGCCTGTTGTTCTTCTGATCTGCTGCCAGCTTCTTCGAAATCGCTATGAAGATTTTCATGTCAGAACGTGTTTTGATGTCTTTTACACTACTGTGCATATAGATATAATATATATATCCTTTTTCCCTTTTGATAGGTTAAAATTCATATTTTTAGAAATAAATTAAAATAATATATATTTTTTAATTTTAAAAATTTATTTTTAACACTAACACATCAAAATATATATAAATAATAATAATAATAATAATAATATAAATTAAAATTTTTAAATATTTTAAAAAATACGACAGAAGTGCATAAACAAATGATGCATAATTAATTACTATATTGTTTGTTACAACTCTAATGTTTTATGTAAAATTATATACAAAAACAATTTAATTTTATAATAAATAATTCGAAACTAAACCACCTTTGGTATGCATATTTACTTATTAAAATATTTCTTATTAACATTTTTCTGCATCATGTAATATATATTTTATTCAATTTTTCTTCCTAAATTGCTTTTATATTCTTAAACAATATGTATAATTTGAGGGTTTGGCTTGATGTTGGTACGTATCTGTTTTAATTCCTGTATTTTCTTTGATTTTACTCCCACAAATGATAGATTTACTAATTTTATTTTCTATTCTCTCCCCTTCTTTGTTTTATTTTATTTTATTTATTTTTATTCAACCTCTTGCTTTATTTATTTTTACCACCATGTCAAATCAAGTGATCCTAGAGCCATGTGTACACAATAAATGAAATATAATGCACTTGCATGCATCAATAATTCAGTCTTCGTTCAATGTTGCTAGAGAACGAAGACTCGAATTTAATAATTCCGAAGTGGGCAATCCATCACTGTTGATACCACCACTAGACTATATATATATCACACATTTTTTTCAATGTTAACATTGCTATAACATGGAAAAATAATAAAATAATGATAAAAATATGCAGTTTTTTTATGTGTTTATCTCAAAAATAAATATTTTTAAAATAAAAAATATATTATTTTAATATATTTCGAGCAAATAATTATTACTATAATAACAAATAAATTCACTGCAGAGTGATTTTCCAGGATAGATTCGATCAGGATCTTCACCACTTTTTTTTTTTTTTTTTTTTAATTTTTAATATAATGGTGGTGATGGTGAATTGTTGACGTGGTTTCTTTAAATACCACCGACTAATTATAATATTTGAACGTGATTGACTTTAGTGACCACATGGTTGACCAGGTACTATCAACACTACATGTGCTGCCACATTAGACCAAGTCTAAAATTTAGCAGAAGCTTGGACTTCTAGAATTTATCATTTACTTTTGAAAAAGCTGTCATTTTTTTTCTTTTTTTCATTTAATGGCGAGTGGTATCTTTGAATTAGTTTTGCTTGAATTTTTATTTTTTTTTAATTAAGAAATTGTATGAAATCATGTTTATTTTTTAAGAGTGAACTTGTGTGTATGCAGATGCAAACACTAATGCAGACAAGCAAGTCAATTTTCTTCACAGGCCATTCCGTAGGTGGAGCAACTGCCTCTCTTGCTGCTCTCTGGCTCCTCTCTTACCTTCAATCAAATTTCTTCAACCACTCGGTACTATGCATCACCTTTGGCTCTCCATTGCTAGGCAATGAGACCCTTTCTCGTGCCATTCTTCGCGAAAAATGGGGTGGCAAATTTTGCCATGTTGTATCGAAGTATGACATCATGCCAAGGATGCTCTTCGTTCCAATGGATCCCATTGCTCCACTCATGAAACCCCTGCTACATTTTTGGCACATGTATATGAATTCTCCGCATTTTGGATTGCTTGCTGTACCGTTAAGTGATGACAGCATGGCTCAAATTTTCCAGCATGTATTATTTCACTTGGGAAGATTAGTAGAAGCTGGAGAAGAGGCAGTGACTGGTGGGATGTTGAGGCCATTTGGGAACTATTTTTTCTGTTCGGAAGATGGAGCAATTTGCGTGGACAATGCAGCATCTGTAGTTAAAATGATGTATTTGTTGTTCGCGATGGGGTCGCCTAGCTCTAGCATTGGGGATCATCTCAAGTATGGTGATTACGTAGGGAAAATCTCCTTGCAATTTCTGGAGAAGAGGAGTTTCATGCAAGGAGAGCTTCCTGAATCAAGCTATGAAGCAGGTGTTGTATTGGCTTTGCAGTCCACAGGAATATCTTGCAAGGTAGCGCTTTCTATCAGAATTAGTGGTATTCTTTTGGTTTTGTTGTGCTATAATAGATTTTAAGAGAAGTGGATGTACTTTCTGAAGTCATTCTTTCTTGAATCAACGCGCAGGAACAAATTGCAGGGCCAGCCAAAGATTGCCTAAAGGTTGCTAGGCGATTGGGGCGCACACCAAACCTCAACTGTGCCAATCTGGCAATTAAACTGTCCAAAATCAATCCTTATAGGGCTGAAATAGAGTGGTATAAAGCATTGTGCGACCGGTCTGATGATCAGATGGGTTACTACGACTCCTTTAAACAAAGGGGAGCCTCGAAAAGGGACTTCAAAGTCAACTTGAACCGGCACAAGCTGGCTCAGTTTTGGGATAACGTAATAAACTTGTTTGAAAGCAATCAACTCCCCCATGATTTTCACAGACAAGGAAAATGGGTCAATGCTTCCCAGTCCTATAAGCTCCTTGTGGAGCCATTGGATATTGCTGAGTATTATCGAACAGGCATGCATCGTAGCAAGGGGCATTACATTGACCATGGAAGGGAGAGGAGATATCGTATTTTTGATAGGTGGTGGAAAGAGAGAAGTGTTACAGGGGAAAATTATAAACGGAGCAAGTTTGCAAGTTTGACCCAAGACACATGCTTCTGGGCAAGAGTGGAGGAAGCCAGGGATTTGTTAGATGGTCTTAGAAGCACTAGTGATCCGAGTCATTTGGGTTTGCTTTGGCAGAAGATAGATATTTTTGCGCGCTATGCAAACGCGTTGGTTGAAACTAAGGAGGTGTCTATAGATGTAGTGGCAAAGAATTCAAGCTATTCATTGTGGCTAAAAGATTATAATGAATTGACATCACAAAAGGTGCAATTCCGTCCCTTGTTTTTGAGTTTTGTGAATGAGGAAATGGTTCCATAGTTTCCATTCAAAGGCTATGAAGCCATCTGCCAAGCAGGTTTTGTAATGAATATGTAAGATATATTTTGTAGGTTTTGTTACACGAATCAATTTACATAATATTAGGATTCCTGCTGTGTGCCTGTCCCTTTTGCTTTGCAGAAAAATGATTAGAAAACCTTCTGCTGCATGCTCCACCAAATTGAATCAAAGAACAGGTGACATTTAACTAACAGAGATCGTAAAACCCCTTTTCTTTTAAAGGGAAAATAACCGAACAAATGTATCTAAAGGAGAAACTGAAACTATGGTGTTCCAATAAAAACATCCAAGGTTGAATTAGTGATAGAGCTTATACCTTCCCATTTGGAATTATCAATGTTTCTAACAGGTCCCTCGAACAATTCCCTTGCATCCAACACCCGCCAAAGCATTATCAAAATCAAACCAGCGACCAAAGCCACCGGCGCATAGTTGAATGTATCCCAGGAAATGGGGTAATAAGTTGGCAGAAGAAAAACTGAACTAACAAATCCACAGAAAGGCAATGAAGCAAAGTGACCTCCTTGCTTTGCCGAGGTAAAATGGGCCCGGCTTTGAAATGCTTCTCGGTCATTACCATTCTTGCGAAGATTGGAACTGCATAGCCTCCAACCCATCCAATTGTACATGTGGAAGTTATGGCAGTGGAGACTACGTTGACTTTCAAGATAGTGAGTCCAAGAAGAATACAGATGGCTGCACACAGCCACACTGCGTTAGAGGGAACCTTATGCTTTGGGTGGATTTTTCGCCAGATGGACGAAAAGGGAATTCCTTCATCTCTTGATAACGCATACACCTGAAGGAAACAAAGCTACATGCATTAGGTGTGAGATAACAGATCCAATCCTTGCAATTTTTATGTCAAATTTTCTAACAGAAAGAAACGGCTATCATTGTGAAAATGCAATTCTGTAAGATTAGCTTCAAAGCTGTCAAATAGGTTCACTGTGAAGTCTTGACTCTTGATAAAGCTATAGGCCTACAAGGAATCAACCACTTACCACAGTAGCTGCATTGGTGGTGATTGAGAGCCCTCTGAAGAAAAATGAGCCGCATATGGTAAACAGTAAAACGATTGCTACAGCAGAATTATGATGTCTGCCATGGAATGCATCATAGAGTATTTGAGCTGGCACAATTCACCTGCATTCTCATTTCTTGGGTAATAAAGGTAGCCAAAATCCTGAAAAAGAGTTGCAAGTGTAGAATTTAGACTTCAGTTAAATCCCACCAAGAAAATTCTTGAGGGTGGGTCTAAAGTAAATAACTTCTGATAAAGATCACAATATTACAGTGCCCAAGCAGAAAAGAACAGATAAAGGGTACTAAAAAGAGTAAAATAAGTAGGAATTGGAAGGGAAGTTGTAATACTTCACGACTAACAAAATGATCCCAATGCTGAAAGTAAGGGCCAGGATACAAGCCCAGCCAAATATTGAAATGATTCCAATGCTAGAAAGAATCGCAAAATGTACCTTTAGTTTCTTCAGTAAGATGGTCTGCAGCATCGTATCCATATAGGGAATACTGAGTAACAAGGAAAGATAGAATGACTGCGTAAGGTTTGTTTGATATTCCTGTCGACTCGGGTGCCATTTCGAAATGTGTGAGCACATATGAAGCAGATTTTGTCGTCGTCAGTGCCACCAAAGGAAGCATTATAACGATAACCAGTCCTCCAATAACTTACCATAAGAAATCGCAATCAATAGTTTTTATTTTTGCACTTGAGAGGAAGGGGAAAAGGAAAAAATATAGCAGTCATACAAAAAGCATTAGATTTTACCCCAACATATGGAAATTACATCGATCAAGGCTATTACTTCTAATGCAAATGTGGTGAGCACTGCCCATATCAACGTGAGGCGAATGTACATGCATAAGAACAACCATTTAGGTGCAAAATCCTCCATTTTTATTTGTGCCAGTGGATAATAGGATGATACTCTGCAAAGTTTGTGAACCAGCATATGCCTTCGAAGTAAAAGAAGTCAACATCTGAATCTCATTCTCTAATGGTGAGAGTCCACTGAAAAGAAAACTACCTGAGTACCGATGCCTGCAACTAGCCCTGTGGTCTCAAGCCAAGCACAACACCATGATGCCAATGGACCCAATCTGGGGCCAGCTAAATGAGCGGCCCAGAGATAGACAGATCCGGTTCTGTTTAATTTGAAACAAAGAGAATGTTAGATTCCTGAAACTTGCTGCAACGGGTATGCAAATAGTTTAATCAGAGCATGAAACTTTTAGATAACGTATTCAGTTTTGTGTTGAGAGATTACTGCTTGAAATATTCCAGTTAAGGAGATCATTTTCCTCTTAAGAATTGTCACCCTTGTATATTCTCTTAGACTAGTAAGCTTTTTGCAGAAGCAGCATTCAATTCACAGATGTAGAATTTGCTTTGAGAAAAAATTGCATAAACAACAACTAAAACATAGAATCACTAAGAAGAGACAGGGAATTTTAGAAGGAACAAGCTTGAAAAGAGGAGCAGATCTAAGCCATTGCAATAACAACAAACCAGGTGAAGGAAGATACAACAACCCATCACCAGACTAGACTTGCAGACCTGCATATAAAAGGCTTGAACCACAAGGAGGAGTAATCCTAGTGAAAAGGGTCATTGTTGAGAATGATATTGCAAGAGTTTTGAACAAAGTCTGCGATATAAAAGGAAAAACACCATAAGTACATCTGCATATATGATGTAAAAGAAAATCTAATAAAATCCCATCAAAAGGTTAAGATAAAAACATTCCTTCAACAAGAAATAATAAAGAACCACCAGCCACGCACAAAAGAAGAGCAAAACACAATACAGCAAGGGAATCCAGATTCAAGAACAATATCTCTTCTGAGCTCTTGCTTGTATCTTAGTTCATTGTGCCGCTTCTCCCCAGGATCCATTTATTGGACTTGTGTTGCCTCTGGTTGTCTATACTCCTTGGCATCAAGATATTATCTCCAGGAAGTTGGTTCAAAAAAAGACAGAACTAGTTATACAAGTGGTTCCCTTCACCGAAGTTTTCCAAAAAAGAGAAGAGAGGGGGGTTGGCTTGTGCTTGCTTTATACCATGAATCTTCGTGGCTTTTAATGTAAGTATTAAGTCCAAGTTTGCTGGTGTCATGCTTGAGTTTTCTTTGTTGATTCCCTCCAAACAAATATAATAACAGCCGCATATTCCTTATTCACACGCATCCTAGTATCCAGTTTCACATTTCTCTTTCAATGATTCTTCTATTATATATATGGGGTATCAAGATGAGTTTCACCATAGAATGGTTCTATTCTATGATGAAAATAATAGTGGCAACATCTTTACATATCTGAAGACTGGACAGATTTTCTCAAAACATGGAGTGAGATGGCAGGCGGTGGATACATGTGAACACTAGTAGTTTTCTCTTCCAGAAGTTTGACTTCAGTTAACGGACTTAAAGCATTGATCATTCAAACTTTGTGAATGGATATAGTTAGGTAAGGGGACCCATCAAAAAATCCCTGAAAGCTGGGTTCTCAGATTCAAGTCCCACTTGATTAAATATCTTTCATGGTCGATAGATTCGCTTTCGATAGTATTGTTCTTCTCCCATAGAATTTCAATAAACACGTGCACTTTCAACTCTTAAGGATTCGATTCATTCCACAACTCGTACACACACGCGCACAAAAACAAGACTTCGTGTTGGCTGCCCCGTTTCACCAGAACAACAAAAGGTCACCTAAAAAGCTGCAACCTTGCAAAGACAATCCATCTCAGTATTTGAAACAGATACAATCATCTAGCAGTAGCACCTAAAGTCCCTTTAAGACAGCTGAGTTTATTACATCTCTCCAGCTGCACAATTCACCAAGTTCCCTTGGTGGGATGCCAAGGGCAAACCAAGACTTCAGTCATGGTTTAAAATCAGGGTTAATATCTCAGTCTATGCTTATAGAATGAGGTATTTTTCTATTCTGTCTTTATGTCCATGATTGAGCTAATTTTATCTTTAATATAAATTAACTTTCTAATCCATCCATTTTATAAGAACTGATTGAGTCATTAACCCTTTAAATTATTAGGAAAAGATAAGGTGCATCTTTTTCACCAAAGCTTCTTGCGAATTGTTTTCAACATGTCAAAGGCAATATGCAAATATTCTGCTAAGACGGCTTGAGAATGACCTAGCCTGTAGATGGAATGCTCCAAGTTTTCAGAGGTGCCGCCTGAATCTCGCCCAGGTGAAAAACGAAAAATTCAGTTTTGGATGTTGAAACTTCCAGGACCACAAGACTCACATTAAGATCCTCAATCTCGATCTCATTCTAAAACAATTGCCCATAAACTAACTGATCGTGCTACAAATAACAAAGACCAACAGGCATAAGCCTGGGGTATCTCGAAAATAAATAAACAAATTGAACAGCTATAATATCTCTTCAACTTTCCTAAGCTCCTGGGACAACTGACAGCATTCATATCTTTGTAAAGAATGTTTAGATGGGGATATCATATAATGATCAGTAGACCTTACCTTGAAAGGAAAGTAAGAGATGATCAATTCTCTGTCATATAGAGCCCTTCCGTGGAAGTTTTATACGGTGTTGCAATGCAACCTGAATATACAAAGCACTCCGGTAAGATGAGATGCTCAAACTTCTGAATTGGGCCAAAACGAAAGCATAATCCCCTTATCGGTAATACAGAAGTTCCAGAAGCTTTATCCATATGACAAAGTGATATTTGGGCTTAGCTACATCGGTACTACACTTGGAATGCACTATAGTTACATGAATTATGCAGGGATAGTGATCAGTCTTCTTCCAGAAAATATCTTCTTGTAATTATAAAAATAAAGGAGCATGATATCCTTTTGTTTGCTAAGAGAATAAAACGACCAATAAAGTACAACTTTTCATAGATCTGTCAACTGAACTTTTTTCAAAGTGCATACATAAATGTGGGAGCATCTGAATACAGAAGCCTAACTAAAATAAGAAGCCCTGCCAGACTCTCATCTCCCGAATAGGTTGCGGTAATGTACAGCACTGAAATGATGTACTTTTGTTATGTGAAATAAAACAGAAGTCATTCACTTCTGAGTGCTTCATGCAACGCCATTTAGTCAGCCAGCTTTGGTTACCTTAGTTTTGATATAACTGCGGTATGAGGCAAATGCTGGAGTTACCTTAAGCTTTGAAGATTCAAGAGGTCTACTCTATCAAGCACCTGCCCCAAAAGAATGGGCTGTAGAATCATGTAACTGGAGCTAAATCAAATGAATTAAGCACTTCTTCCAAAATCGTTCTGGTATGAGCTTCAAGAGGGCTCTCTGTCTTGTCCGAGTGGGTAATATTTAAGAGGTAAAGCTTCTTAGAGGACACAAATGCAGCTGAGAAGATCCTCTTCATCCCTCCCCTAGTACTGTCAACCTTGTATTCAAATTCATACACTTGTAGACCTCCATGGCCTGATCTCTCAGCCACAGAAATAACCTCAGCATCCTTCGTGCTTTCCTGTACCAAAAGAGAACTTATACTTACCAAAGCTTTAAACTTTTTATCCAGCAATAATTCAGTTGAAGATGTGGCAATAAAAGAAAATTCCTGATCACAATGATAAAGATAAACAGGTATTTAACTATTTCTCCCCTCAGACCTATAACATTATCCTCTGAAAATTCAATCTTTTCCCTGAATGTAGAAGCAGGGCAAAAGACAACATGAGAAGTATGTGTGTAGGCAGATAACCAAGTCTCAGGGTTAAGCATTTTACCCTTTTCTTTTCAGCTTGAATAAGCTTGTCAGCCAAATTGAGGACTCCCAAATTCACCAAGGCTTGTTAAACGAACTGGGGTCACCACAACACCAATATTGTTACTCCCCTTATTAGCCTCCTCAAACAGCACTGTTGCCCCTGCTTTATCCACCTAATTCACACAAAACTAACCAAACTCTTTCAAAACAGCAACCTTTATACAACACTCACATACTCTGTACTCAAAACTAGTGTGCGTGTGTGTCCACACAGATGTTCTAAGTACCTGAACATAAGAAGAGGGTCTACGGAGAGTGAAACCCTCCTTGGACTCGGTGTATCTTTCAAGCTCCAATTCTTGAGCCGAAGTGATGTTGTTAGACAAGTTTTGTAATGACCCAGTTATGAGCAGAGCAAGAACTGAAAGGTTCAGGTCTCTTCTACTGCTTGAACGGAAAGCTTCTTGAAGAGGGTGACTGATGCTTTGTGGGTGGTAATGTTTTGGGGTTGAGAAAGAGGTTGAAGGAGACGATGAAGTTGAAATGTTGAAGGTTTTGAGAGAAGAGGGTTTAAGCATGTGGTTCTGTTGGTAAGGATTGTGGTTTGGGAAAGAGAAGGCAAGTTGCAATGCCATTATTAGAACTGGAAATGATAAGGGACATGTTTCCTCCACGCTATATGCTATCTGGTGACTACTTTCTTAAAATATAACAAATAATTTTTTTTTAAAAAAATGGTATAGTATTTATCAAGATCAATATTATTATATTGATTAAATAGCATGCTATATTGTATCAATTAATATATATATTTTTTAGCTTTGCTCAATTTAAATTCATTATTTTATTTTTTATTTGTTTTTTTATGATATTTTCATCTCTTTTAATAAGATTTTATTGTTTGATTGTGTACATAGAATGCTTACTTATTAAGTAGCCCACATGTGTTTTCTTCTTATTTTTTGGTGAGTTTATATTTAATAATTTATGTTTTTATATGCTCTTGATTTATAGATTTTTTATATGTTTTTTTTTTTAGATTTTATAATGTATAAAAGAGGTTGTTCTCATATTTGTATATCCATTAAAATAAAATTAAAAACACTAAAAGAACATGAATTTAATGCTTTTTTACTTTTAATATTTTATATGATATGATGATTATAATTTACAATACCAAGGAAAAATTAGGGTTAACATCATATGATATCTTAATAATTCCAATTAGGTCACCTTACAATTACATTTTAAATTTAATTAGTGGAAAGTTATTAATTTTTTTAGCTAAAATAACATCAAAATATAAAATTAAAAATCTTATCTTACCATCATATTCAACACAAACCAATACAAATAGTGCATCCTATTTTGATTAAAACTCAGCCTTCTACACTTAATCAACAGTACTTATGGAAATGCTTCATATGTATATAAAGACAAGTTCAAGAATCAATCCAACCCATTCAAGTTATTTTATATGTAAATCATATCCGACTTCGGATTGAAACGCTAAACTCATAACCCTAATCTTTCAAAAGGATTTGGGTTGTATTTACAGGTCTGAGTTCATATTTGCCACCCCTACTCATCTAATGCAAGGAGAAAGTGTGAAGAACTAGTACCAGCAAAACTGGTGGGGGGGGGGGGGGGGGGGGGGATCAGAATCTCAATAATCTTGAGTTGCTGCATGTGCTATGGTTGAGAGGTTGGAACCATTAATGTGCTGGGAATTAGCTGCTCACACATTAGCCATAATTGTTCATTGGAATCATTTTCCATCAAATAAATCAACATGTCATCCACCATACATATACACCTTAAACGTTACAACATGAACAGGACTTTATACCCAATACAGCAAACAAAATTAATCAAATCATAAATTTACTGGAAAGACCACAAACCGATTGAAATGTTAATGGCATACACCATTCTTTGCTTGCTTGATGGCATCTTGAAGTTGCCTCCAAACAAATGTATCGTGCACAATTATATGATACTCACATTGGTGAAATCCTGAGCTACATATGCCCTCAGAATCTCAAGGGGACTCTTGATCAACAAGTTCCGCTAGTCATTCTATAGGATGGTGCAGCGATGCCAACGAAAAAACTATCATGACGTTTAAATAGAACTTGAAGGCTCATAGCCCCTCTTCATTTCAATCCCCACCTGGAAAAAGAAAGGCAGAATAAACTAGTTCATTGCATTACCAACAACTTGGATCCCTGGGATGCTTGAAAAGGGAAGGGGCAAAATTGCAAATTTTTTTCTTAATGAAAATGTATTCTCATTTTACCTCTTTCTCGTATCATCAGGAGAGAGCAGGGATGCTGAGGGATCCAATGTTCAGTACTCTAGGCAATATCTGTGATAGCCCATAACAAGGATCAATAAAGCCAAGACATGATAACGTGAAGAAAATAGTTCCCAAATTGGTTTCAGAAGACTTCACCTCTCCTAATCGGGCATTTATCTTTAAAGGCACAATATCATCAGCTCGTGTCACACCTAAATTTACAATTGCTGTAGCAGCACCTGCCTCGTGAGCAGCTCTGTTCGATATCAAAAGCCTTGTCAATTGAAGCTTGAGCAGTCTTAAAAACATCATGCTTCGGTTGCTTCATTGTCAGTTGTGTTTTAGTTGGGTACAATGTTAAAGAAAAAGGTTAAAGAAATCCCAGATTCCACTTCAACTTCAAGCATTAATTCCTTGCACACACGAAATTAAGGTTGTCTTGATTCAAGCTATAGTCTTTATCAATATGCATGTGGCAACATTTATTCATCCCTTTGATGGAGTCGACATCAATGTCAACCTTAAATGAACTTATAATGCTTCAGGGATGAAAATGACCATCGACTTAATTGCAGCCTTCAGAGGATGCAGGCTTACATTCAGTTACTACTGTTCACAGTTATTGATGTATTGTTCACTGCATGGAGACATGCATGGCAGTTATTATCCTCAGTCCTATTCTCATCGTCAATTAATGAATTTTCTTGATTATCAACATTGAGTTTAGATTTTCAGAGACTTCATTTATTTCCAGATCAAAAGGAAGAAAAAGAAACAAAGAAGCTGTAAACTAAGACATAAATTTTCCAGAGACAAAGGTAACTCTGATCATAACCTTGTTATGCAATCAAAATTTGTCATCTCCCGTCATAGAGAAATGAACAAAAAATGCATTTACCTGACAAGTCTAAAAGCAGACATGGTCATTAGAGATGACCCTAGTACAAGGAAAGCATCGCAACCTTTTGCAGCGTCCATTGCCTTGTCTGCTCTATCCTTGGGGACATTATCGCCGAAGAAAACAACCTTCAGGATTAGCAGATTACTATGTTCAGAACCAATATTTCAAAAGGTGCTTTACCTGTATGTTTAGCTCAGCTATTGTTGTATCATACATGAGTGCATTTGCTTGAATAAAAATGATTATATGTGTGCTGCATACATGCCCACATTTCATTTTGTGAACTGAAGAAACTGTCGTAGCATTCATATATGAATGACCAAATACTGCAACTTCTTTGTTAAATAATTCAAAGTTAATCTATGCAATCAGCAAGTAAGCCTTCCATGATAAGTCATCATTAATATTTCCATCAGAAGTTAAAGTAATGAGATTTACAGCTGATGAACTCAAAATATGACCACTTTCTCAAAAAAGAAAAGCCTAAGAACATTTTGTATAATCTATGTGATATTTTTTAGTTATTTCACACCATGAACCTTCTTCTACTGAACAATTCAGAGACAGCTATAAAATAAAATTACTGGATTTTGTAACAACCTATACTAGGCACTTATTGCACAAGTATATGAAATTCAATATGAAAGAAAGACTATAAAATGATGTGCAGAAGCGAATACTTGAAATACTGATAGAAACTCATATTATAATGGCAGATTCACCTTGGGTGCACAGTGTATAAGATATGTATTCGATACATGTACATGAATTCTGCTTTCACATGTATTACCATCTGTGAACAGTGAAATAGCAAAGCAACAATTACATGGTCACAAATATATGCCCCGTCTTAAAACCAAGCATAATGCATGTACTACCTGATATCAGAAAACTTACCAAGTTTACAGACCATCACGTCCATTCAATGATAACTTTCTACGAACATTAGACAATGCCATTCAATGACAACTTTCTATATTATAATGGCAGATTCACCTTGGGTGCACAGTGTATAAGATATGTATTCGATACATGTACATGAATTCTGCTTTCACATGTATTACCATCTGTGAACAGTGAAATAGCAAAGCAACAATTACATGGTCACAAATATATGCCCCGTCTTAAAACCAAGCTTAATGCATGTACTACCTGATATCAGAAAACTTACCAAGTTTACAGACCATCACGTCCATTCAATGTTAACTTTCTACGAACATTAGACAATGCCATTCAATGACAACTTTCTATGAACATTAGACAATGCCACTCTTAGTATTTTCAATGCATGTCTACCTTATTTTCAGGACTTAAATTTCCTTTTAACATCTTATAGCACTTGATGAAATCCTGTCATGGAAAACAACAATTTCAACACACTTGGAGTTGTACTCTTCTCTCTCACACACATAAACATGGGACCCACCATGAAAATTATCCACGGACCCCACCTTCATTAAGAAAGGGGAGTACAACCTCAGGTGTATTAAATAATTTCCCTGTATCCTGATATTCCATGTACTTATGGCACTATACCAGTCTTTTATGACCACATGGTTCTGCAACATCTACACAGTTGAAGATACATCAGGTCATCTAGTAACCCAGTAAAAAAGAATGGTAACTAAAATATGGATATGGATATTGCTTGCATATATCAATTATAGTAGACATAAGCAGTTACTGAAATAAGAAAAGCAAAAACATTTGTTTTGGAATCAGAATTTAAAAGCCTCCAAAGATATAGCAGCTGAAAATTATAAACCAGTACAAGAAAATATTACATCAGGTTTGAGCACTCCATTGCATTTTGGGCATGCAGGTATGTGGTAATCCTCCTCCCAGAATTTCTCATCAATCTCAATATCACCATCAGGCCTTTGCTTCATGCCAAAGCTCTTCTCCGATCCAGGACTTCCATTATCCAAACTTTCAATTGCTTCTGCCCACTACATAATGATTTTCTCAATCAGCCTTAGGACAACATAAATAACATTCCAGATGAAAATGAATTTGCAGCCAGGTTAAAAAAGGATTAAGTAGTTGAAAGAAAAAAGGAAAGAAAGCCATTCAAGGAAAGCAGGCAATTCAAAGGTGATTTTTGCATGTAACCTTGCCAACCATTTTGTTTTATTTTTAATGACAAATTACCATTTTACCCTTAATGAGTCTTTTTGCTTCCATTTGACGGTCCTTATTCTTTGATAGCACTACCGAGCTCCATTCATCTTAAAATTTTAACCAGATTTTATTTAATATATTTTAAGGTTTCTCATAAAATTTCAGCTCCATCTGATGGTCGGATTTAAAATTACATCCAATAACGTAAAACTAGTCAAATTGTGATTTTTCGTCAAATTTTTGAATTTCTCTAAAAATTCTGAAATTTTAACCCAAGCTAAGGAATCATATTAAAAGTCTCCACGCAAATTTTCAGAATTTTCTGATAACCCGATCGAGAGTTACCAATTTTGTTTCTTTTTGTTCTACATGAAACTATTCAATTTATAATTTTTCACTCGGAAGTTTTACACATTTTCACATTATTTAAGAAATGCAAAATATTTTCTATGATGGGGTTTTAGCTCCTACTATTCATCCCTTTGTATAGGCACCTTTTAAATGGGTATCCTCTCCATCACCTCGCCAATAAAAGGGATGGAAACTGCTCCCTCATCATCCCTGAAAATCCTTTTTAGCATTTGAGAAATATCTTTAAAACCCTTCAAAAGTTTGATTAACTGGATCCCTTATCACAATTTTTATTGGACAGAACCTCAAGTCCCTCGTTCAAGCCCTACATTTTTAGATTCTTATGTTTCCAATCCATGTTCTAACAGCCATTTCTGACAATTGTACTTGATTCTGAGGCCCAAACCTTTGAAAAAAAGGCATGCCTATGTTAAGACCTCATTTATCTAAAGCCTCTTAACTCTAAAAGTGTACAGCATATACTTATGTCAATCTCTCGGAACTAAAGCTCATTCGTGAAATCCATTTGGCATTTGAGAATTCTCTTTAAACCTCTTTTGAGATTTTAGTAACTGGATGCCTTATCACAATTTCTATCAGCTAGAACCTCAATTACCTCATTGAAGCCCTACATTCTTAGATTCATAGATTTCCAATCCACATTCTAAAAGCCATTTCTGGCATTTTTACTTGAATCTGAGGCTCCTGACCTAATAACAATGGTGTGCCTATGTTAAGACCTCATTTATCTAATTTAGTCATATCTCCAAAAGTGTTCGGTTATACCCGTATGTCATTCTCTCTGAACCGAAACTAGCTCATGAACTCACCTCTTAAGCTTTGATGACATGATGCTGTATAACACATTAGAGTCTGGATATTTCCTACCTCGCAACAGTAAATTGTACAAAACCAACCTTTGGATTGAGGGCCTTCAGTTGATCTTGAAATGAACTCCGAGGAAAGGAAAAGTTGCAATCTAGACAAGTCACAGAGTATACAGTTCCATGTATTTCAAGTGGGTTGCTCCCAGCACGATGGTGCAGTCTGGAACAGTATTTTGATAAAGTTTGTCAATATAGCACTTGTCTATGGCTGCATGAGACCCTCATAGTTTCTCGAAAAAAAGGAGTGGTATGAACAGCTAGTTACCTATCAACATTTTGTGTAATCATAAAATCAATCCGCCCAGCTTTTTCTAAAGATGCCAAAGCAAAATGGGCTGCACTAGGTTCTGCAGCATGAAACCGTCTCCATCCAGCATAGCTCCTAGCCCAATATCGCCTACGTGTTCGACTTGAACGGACAAACTCCTGTTCATAGAGAGATGCAAGTATATGTTAACAATGTAAACTTTTGTTGCATCGGAAAAAAAATTATACCAATCTTTGGAAAGTACAGGGTGAAAATACAATACAAAAGATTTCCTTGGTAGAAGAAAGAAGTACTGAACAAGCTCCAGCTTCTGTGATAAAAATCTTCTTAATTTTTTTACAACTAAATGGGCTCTAACAATGCTAATCATAGGATCAAGCAACATGTACGAGCTGCATTCCTTTTAGTGAACTAAAATCCAATAGGCATCTAAAATATATACGAGGCAAGTGCCAGTCTAAAAGGAAGATGGTCTCATTGAACAAAAGTTTAGGAGATAATGTATATTCAGTACTGCATTCACTTAACAACTGACTTCCCTCAGCTGCAAACATGAATCTAAATATTCTAAAATAAGATATAGAACTCATCTATTTGCAAATGGCTTCCACATCAATGAATTCAACCTTACATTGAATAAACAGTTTGAATTACTCTAAAATTTTCTCTCATAGCTATTGCATGAAAGAAAAAGGGAAAAAAGAACAGACATTGATATAGCTAATCTCTTTTCTGTCATGCCATTATCTCACTGGCAGAGATTAATTGATCCATGAAGTGAAGGATTTAGATTTTTCTGTTATGATAATCAACTCAGCAAATTCCCAATCATCTATTCATGAATTGGTCTACATATTTTATTGTCATTTTTGTTCAGAGACTGATACAGTCATCATGTGAGATTAGCTAAGTAAGCCCTAGTCAAATTGGGCTGGCAGAAGCTGCTATTTTCTAAAACTTTTAGTCTAAATAGAAGATCATCTATCCTGCCACAGATTGATGCTCTAGCATATTGCTTAATTCCTGGAGAACTGAAGCTTTATTAGAGGACCATTACAGATGGCAATCTTGAAATTTAGTAGCTTTCCTTTGTTTCGGTTCTGATAACCTTGAACATATTTAAACACTTATCAATGTTGAAAAAATGCTGAAGAAACAAGATATCTGACAACGTGCCTTCAGATCACCTGATGGGTAATAGGTCTGAAACCAGAACTGTAGGCTCCATTTGGACTGCAGCAGGATAAAATTCCATATCATTATACATCAGTTTGGCCCCACCAAGAAAATTCAACAAAAATGCTTCTAGAGATAAAACATCACATGTTACCCATAGATTGGATAACCAGTTTGAATTACTACACAATTTTATCTTCTTGGACATAGCCAATGCATAAGCAAATAGAAGGGAAAAAGAAGAAGATCATCATATACTCAACAGAGGGGAAGAGTAGACAACTATAGATCAAAGCAGGCTCCAGCCACTTGTATCAATGTGATCGATGAACCATATGCAATCTTTGCCTTTCCCCACCGATGGCTATCTAATACCAAACATGCAGCCCAGTTCACATGAAGAGCACACGGAAATGAACAATTTACAAAACCATCCACAGTGAAGGAGTTCTTGTGCATCCTAAATATTAATGTGGATGAAGAAAATAAGATTCATCAATGAATCACAACATGCCATGGCATTATACCAGACAAACATGGGCACGAGTTGAGGAGTGAGAGAATAAATTCAATGCAAGCATCAAAAAACTTCAATTCAGCCATCATCAACGATAGTTGCCACAATTCCAAAGCAGAAAGTTATTGACCACTAGCAGCTTGAGCAAACTTGCAAGGAGTTCATTCTGTTATTATTATTACAAATGCACTGCTTACTGATATATTAAAAGTGCAAAAAAACATCTTGTAGATATGATAGACTTGTACGACAGTATTAAGCTTATTGAACAGTATAGAGAAGATATAAAACCTTCTATAATCAGGAATTCCACATTCTGTACTAATCCCAGCTCCAGTCAAAACCACCAATTTGGTGCTGTACATAGCAAAAATAAATAAAAACATCACATTTTGTTACAAAACAGACATAGCTAATCAAAGAAATGAAACAATTTTGCTCAAAAAAGAAAGAAAAGAAACAGCTTCTTTGAGATTGCTCAAACCTTCGATCAAAAAACTGGTACAAAAGATCAACATCTCTATCACTTGGAGGATCTGAATCAGGAACTGTCTTCTTGTCTTTCAAAATTTTCGAAGAGACTTTTTCTTGGTTTCCAAATGCGTTCCCAGCAGGCAGTGAAATACGGTATGATGTTTGTACAAATCTTACAGCAGAGCCTTGAAAAGAAACAACCCTTTTGCCTCTTCTCAATGGCATACAATTCTTGTTGCTCAATTGAACAGAATCTACGAAAACCAGGTCGAGAACAGTACTTCAAAACCAAGGAATATGAATCATAAGAAAATCCCATTTGAGACAAATGAACGTAAGGCAGTTCTGTGATAAGAGGAAAAAAAAAATAACCCAATCAAATTCAATACGAAACAACAACCCACTTGCCTTTCATTACATTTCCAAGTACCCTTCTTGCAGTTCTTAAAGTCTGCTGCAAATTCAAATGAAAAATTCAAACTTGAAACAAAAAGATTGAAACTTTGATTCTTTGATGATGAGAAAGAGAGAAAGGAAAAAAGAATGAAAAGACAACTTACAAAGAAGTGTGTGTGCAAAAGCATGGTGATTGTGTAAGAAAACTACTTTGGTCAATTTTTTTTTTGTTTGCAAGAGAAATTCTCGGTCTTGGAGGGTCTTTATGTGGTTGGTCTTAGCACTGGAAGCTCCGGTAATGGATGTTGTTGTTGTGGTTATGTTGTCTTAAAAGTTTTTGTCTATTTGTAACTTGTGTTCTTCCACGTTTATCACTCCTTTGCCGTTTATGTACCTCTGCACTCTGAATTTTCGTCAGTGAGATGAGATTTGCCGATTAATTTTTTTTTTCTTGCTAAATTGCTGATAGAAAATTTTCTTTACCAAATTGTTTTGATTTTTGAACGTCAACGAAATTTCTTTTTCGAAGGTTCTGTGATTTTTGCAATTCAATTTTTTTCCTTAACAACAGTAAATGGATATCATTAGATTTTTGGCTTCATCATCCGTCCACCATTGAATGTAGGGGTGATTTGGTGGCTGAATGATGATAGCCAGCTGTGAATAAACTGCTATACAGTAAGAATAAAAAAAAAAATTAGAAAGTTAAGTCAATATAATATTTTTCAAACAACTTATTTAACAAAAATTATTGATTAAGAACAATTGATTAATTTTTTTTCCAAAACACAAGGAATAGATGAATATTTACCACATCAAAATGTGATTTTGCATTTTCTAAAATCGTTAAAAGTTAAATACTTCGTTAAAAAAATGTCACAGATATTATGAGGTTTCTTTGAAAAGAAATACCATTTATTTCCAAAGATAAAATTATTTAATAATATTAATCATTAATAGAATAATAGGATTTACTTAGAACGGATTAACGATCACTTTTGTAAAGTATTTTTTTAAATATATTAAAATAGTATTTTTATTTTTATTTTTTAACATAAACTTATTAAAATTATATGAAAAGAAAAAAAAACTTCGTTTTAAAAAAAAAAATTAAAACACAAAAATAAAGTGACTCTTAATTAGTTAATTATATACTACCACTGTTAGTCCCAAAAAAAATAGTGGTGGAATTGTTCCGTCCCGTCTCGGATTCGATCTTTTATGTGCATGTCTGTCACCTCCGCGGTGTCTTACCTGCTCCTGAGCTTGTATGATGTCCAGTGGATTGTGAGGAATAGTCGTGGTGCGCGCAAGCTGACCCGGACACCCCACGTAAAAAAAAAAAATGATGGAGTTCTTCAAAAACTCATTCAAGAATTATATTTGTGTCAAAGATAGAATTATCCAAACGAGAATATGATTACATTTTAATTCATAACCAATTTTCATAGTCTTTCTTTCCTTAATTTTAAACAAATTATTTGCAAAATTTTCTCACAGCCATCTCCCCTACAATTCGAATCTAAGAATTATAAAGATCCAAAAAGTTTGGAGTTGGGTTTGAGGTCGTATAAAGCACAACCACAGTCCACTTAAACCTTCCTCTATCAGGCTCCGTGTATTTATTTATGTGATGCGGTGCGGTGAGTTCTGACAGGCTTCCATTACTGAGATATTACTAAAGATACCATCTTTAACTGAAACGGGTGTTTTGATATGAAAAGGGTTTTAAGAATTTACTGCCATTTGTTTGGAAATTTTAGTTTTTGACTGTTTGGGGTTTTGTTCTTCAGTACAGATGGTCTCATGTGTTTTTTTTAGTGATTTGGACATGTAAAGGTTTCTGCTTTGTTTGTGTAATTCTTAAGTTGATTTCAGTCCTGGTAGTGTAACTAGAAAAGATCTCTGCAACTGCAATATGAGATGACAAGACTCCTTTTTTATTTGATTTGAGTTGTGATGAAGTTATTATAGTCTTTGTATTGGTTATTTTGACCTGTTAAGAATTTGATAATGCTTTAGATTTTGTGGTTGCTGTTAATATTCATTGATGTGGAAACTTTTGGTCACTAATTTTGTGTTTATTGTTCCAAGGCACCAATTATTGTTTATGGATGAATTACCCTTACAAGTCTTTTACTTTTTAATTGAAACTGCACACGCTGTGACTCGTTCATTTGATTGTTGACCATGGGATGTATTGCGTTCCATTAGCATGTTCTAACGATTTCTGCCCTACTTTTCTTGGGGGGAGAGGAAGAGATTCAAAGTACCCATTGTCATCAATTGCTCGAAATCCTCTTGATGAAACAGCCTGGGTTTACTTTACAGTAGAGTTTGCTAATTTAGAACTGCAATTTTATTGGTCAATCTGATGTTTCTAGAATCTCATGTGATTTCAGACCTTTCCCTGTTGCACAGTTCCCTCGTGACAGCAATTACATGGAAATTTACAGATTTTTGGTTCACATCTGATGCTTTAAATTAATTTGTTAAAAACTTGATATCAGACTGTAAAGTTTTGAGGCCTGGATGGCACTAGCTACGTCTCTTGTAATTCTGGCCTACCCTATTTCAATGTACATCGAGTTAAGATTTTCCTTTTTCATAATTTTTTAGAATAAACTTTTCATTTTGGCAGTGGGAAAAATTTTGTTGCAAGAGTAGAATGATTATTAGTTGAGTGTACAAATAGCTTATGTCTCGTCTCTTAGAAAAGCAATTATCCTGCAATTTCAGATCTTGATAACTCAAGTGGGTATTCAAACTCGTCTTTGACTGTCTATTAGAAAGCTTAGCTCATGATACTTTTCTTAATTACACAGGTTTGACACAAGTCACAGCTTTAAGTTAGTCCTTGTGCTTCACAGGAGTTAGTAGTTTGTTAAACAGTCAGGCATTCTATTTTTCTTGATGAACAAACTTCAGAGATGTGGCTTTTTCTTCTCATAATCCAACTCATGTTTTTTTTTTTAATTATGTAAGTCTTTTTTGTTTCTGTACCTATGATTTTATTCGCTTTTGATTTGCAGACACAGATGGTTATTCCTCCTCCGGTTAGACTGCCTAGAGTTACTCAATTTCTGAAGCCCTATGTTCTGAAGATGCATTTCGCAAACAACTATGTTAGTGCCCAAGTGTTCCACTCCCCATCGGCCACAGTAGCATCTTCGGCAAGCTCACAGGAGAAGGGCCTGAGATCAACCATGGAAAATGCCTGAGATGTGCAGCTGCTGCCAAGATTGGCAAGATACTAGGAGAGCGCCTGCCGCTCAAGGATATACCTGCTGTTACTGTTTTCCTGAAGAGAAAATGAATATCATGGAAAGGTGAAAGCTGTAATTGAATCCTTAGGAGAAATCGGTGTCAAACTTGTATGAATTATGGATAAGACAGTGTTACTGGGTTTGGTTGTTGAACTGTAGTTCTAGGGATCACTGTACTTGTCAGGAGGGATTACTTGGGAGAAAACAACGGAAAATGCATGGATGGCTTCTTTAATTGCTAAAGAACCAAGCTCCATCCATGCTTTCTTAACTAGTTATTTGCAGACGCAAATAAAAACCTGAAGGTAATTTTATTGATTAAATCTAAAGATGTCAATCTGGTAGCAATGCCATGGTGATGAATGGAAGTGCTATTGCAAATGTGCACGGATTGGAAGGAAGTCTACGCACAGCTAGCAAAAATGAGGGGCAAAGCCACCACGAGGTGAAAAGCCATGGTGATTCTTCCATGACTTGGAAGGCAAACTCTAACTGCACCATGACTAAGATAGAAACAGTGAACCCAGCACTGTATTGAGAGCTTCACCACCTTTTCTTCTGTCGCGTCCAATTACGCTAGGAGAATGCTTATGCTATAAAATAAGAAAAGGGGAACAAATACGATGCTCTGAAATACAAAGTTGGAGTTAATTCAAGTCGCTGGAGCAATTGGAGTTTGTTTTCCATTTGTTTTGTATTGATCTATCAGAAGATGCATTCCTCCATGGGGAGAAAGCGTATGCAGGTTGATTCTGTTGCTATACAGAGTAGATCCTATCATGCAAAGTCTACCAAGTTATTGCTGCTGTGATATGGTGAATCACACAAACGTTATGAGACATGCTTGATTTGTTGTTTATGTTTTCTCTTGAAAACCAATTTTGATCTTACGTGCTAGTTGTTCTCCCGTTTATGTTATAAGATCATCTCAACGCAAATTCTATATTATTTAGAATTATAATTTATATTTAAGTAAATTTATTAAAGAATTTAATAAATCACATATATATAAAAATTATTAGTAAGAAATTAAAATAAAATAATTAATTAAATATGGCTTGATTGTAAATAAATTTTAAAAATTAAATACCAGAATATAGTTATTATAGAAAATTACAATTCTAGATCTATAAACAATCAAGTAAACAATCAAGTAAAGATTTAATTGAAAAGTTTTTTAAAATTAGCTTAAAATAATATGTGATATTATTTAAGAGGTAAATTAATAGTTTATAATTATAAGATTTTTAGATTTTTCTATAAATAAAAAGCTATGATTCTTATTTTCTAAAATATATAGAGTACAATATAAAAATATCTAAAACATAGAAAAAAAAGTTAACACTTAAACGTATAGCAATCTCTTTCTACTAAAAAGGATGAGATTTTTTACTAATAATTTGTGTGAATTACCGTTATAAATTGGATATTTCAACGACATATAGTTTGCAATAACACAGCTTTAAAGTAATTATTTAAAATAAAAAAAAACACCTCATCTTTAAGTAATTTTCATATAAATTCTAAATAACTCTAGATCCATCAAATAAGAGTACTTGGAACTCTAAAAACTCAACGACTCAACACTAGCTAAAAATTTCATAAAAGCATAATATTTATAATTTCTTATAAGAACACATCCTTTATAGAACTTAGCTTCTGCAGTGTCTTCTTGTTTTCAGGTCTTCGCCGCCTAATAATTTTATTCTGTAGATTTTTCAGGTGTGACTTTCAGCTTGTTCATTTTATAGTCCAAATCTAGTTGGTTACGTAATTATTTAATCCTGAGTCCAGTTTTATATATATATAGACTTTTATGATGTATTTTTGTATATAAAAAATAAAGAGGGATTAAAAAAACAATTCAGAATAATTTGTTTATTGGTGAACAATAGAGTGAAAAACAATATTTTGCCCATGACTTTTAGATTATTACTTAATAATCCCTACATAACGGTGGAGTTATAATGTCATAAATCTCCAACGCATTCATCATTTACTTGTAAAAGCCTTTGCAGCCAACAAAAGAAGAACCTCTCCTCTGTAGTCCTTCTAGGTTCTCTTTATCTTCTCATATTCCAAAAATAACAGAATTTTTACGGGTAATTACGTGGTTGGTGAAATGATAGATGCCAAAAGATGAAGATATGCTTCCATTAAGATGTGTATATATGGTCAACATTCAGGACAGATGGATAGTGACAATCCCTTCAATCAGTCCTCCTATTCTGGGGCTAAGGCTTTGGATTACAGCAGCTGGCTGGAGACATTTTCTCCATAAACCAAAAAAACTTTCCAAGTCACCATCTTTCCTTCTCTTTCTTCAACCAACAACAGAAACTTTTCTGCATCCCTTTTTCCTGCTGTAGAAACCCCATTTTGGTTGCCTTTTCAGGTTCTTTAAAAGCATCAGAAGCCAGTGAGTGTTCCAGAGGAATATAATTCAGCTGCGTTTTTACCATCAGGTTCTTCAACACAATATCAGATCTTGCCAATATCGGAACCATTGATCAGTTTTTGAGAAAGTCTTCTGATAAGGTAACATGTAACATTTTGTTCATGTTATGAACAATAGTTTTGTATGTAATCCAAAAGAGGCAGAAAATACGTTGGTAGGGCAGGATAGAATGGGATCACAGCTTTTCTTGCATTAGCATTCGTTCTTATGCCTGTGAAATCATAGTTTCGCTTTCATTTGAATATTTACATAACAATGTCTTTCCAATATCCATTGAGAAACTCCTCAGTGGGAGCTTCCTTATCATCTGCACCCCCAGAAAAAATATCAGAAGATCCATCGACAAATAAAACTCCTCAGAGTACTGTCACGTGCGCCTACCATGCTTATGTTGCAGGTTATTGGCGTACTATCACAGTTTTTTGGTGCAAGAACCTTATGAATCACACCCTCAACCTCGTTATCAATAATCTTGAAGGTGAAGTTTGTTACAGTTGCAAGATTGACCTTAAGCCTTGGCTTTTTTGGAGCAAAAAAGGGGTCAAGTCTTTTGAGCTTGAAGGGTGCCAAGTAGATATACATTGGGATTTCCGATCAGCTAAATTTTCCGGGAGTCCTGAGCCGGCTAGCGATTATTATGTTGCTATAGTTTCAGATGAAGAGGTTGTTTTATTGTTGGGAGATTACAAGAAAAAGGCTTATAAGAGAACGAAAGCAAGACCGGCTCTTGTTGAGGCTATCCTATATTTGAAGAAGGAAAATGTATTTCACAGGAAAACCTTCTCAACCAGAGCTAAATTCGACGAAAGGAAAAATGAGCATGATATTATTGTAGAGAGTTCAACAGGAGGATCAAGAGACCCTGAGATGTGGATTAGCATAGATGGAATCGTTGTGATTCATGTTATGAATTTACAGTGGAAATTCAGAGGGAACCAAACTGTGATGTTGAGCAGGCAACCAGTGCAAGTGTTCTGGGATGTCCATGATTGGCTGTTTAGTACCCCTGGCACTGGCCATGGCTTGTTCATATTCAAACCAGGGGTTCCAGAACCAGAAGATGACAAGGATGGCAGCAGTTATGGTGGGCTGAGTGATACTAGTGATGGGAGTATGTACTTTTCTACCAGGAGTATCTCAGCCACAGCAGAATTCTGCCTTTTCCTTTATGCCTGGAAGATTGAGTAAGGTTTGTAGTATTCTATGGAAATGGCTAAGTGCATCATACGCAGGCATTCTTATGGCTAGAACTTTTCCTGCCAGTAGAAATATAACCTGTAAAGTTAGTTATCGGTTATCTCCCTGGTCTGAGCCCTTCATGGATGTATATCAGATCCATTACATTTTCCATGTCCATTGTGGAAGCATAGTTGATAATGTCAACTGTAGTTTTGTCCAGTACAATTCTTTACATAGATCTTGAATTCATTTATTCCTCAAATTAATCTTTTACTTTACTGGAGTAACTTGTGCAATAGACGCAATTCCAGATCCATGGGTTCATAGCTCTAACCAGGCAACATTTTTCAGGGAATCAACAGGTCTCATGATCTGTGCAGCAACTTTTCATATTTCCATTAGTTCATTCAAAGCCTCCAGTATTAAAAGAAGTTATCGCCAACGAGCTTGTAGGTCAACCAGCTTCCATTTCCCCCTTCCCCCTAGAGATATCAGGTTTGAGCCTGTCACTTGTCAACCTAAAAATATTAAAAATTATTCAATAAGCTACATCACTCAGGATATTGCTTCCCCTTCAGTTATAGTTAATATAAAGCATTCAAGATAGAAATCACATAAAAATCTGAAGTGTTCCTTTGGAGGGTATTATTAAACACTAAAGAGAATAAGAGAATCTGAGTGCTTGTTTCAAGACCACGCCAATCATCCTCGAACACAGATGGGTTTTGTTGCAGGGTTTGGTGTTCAACACAGATATCTGAATATCCCACTGCAAACGGACAGTCATTCTTGTACATAAATATATCAGGATCAGAGGGTAAATGGCTTGGCATTTGGCAAAGTCAAGTAAACAGATCATCTATTTAGGCAATTCACACAACTTTTAACTTAAGCAGGAACAATCATAAGCATCAATATATCGAGGAGCTTGAGTATTTTTGTTGAACATATGCTGTCTTTAAAATTTACCTGCACTTGTAGTATGGACATTCATGCAGACGCAAGCTAAACTTTTAATCAATGCCATTATGCAATCCAGTCAAACCCATGTTGTTCTTGCAAAGAACCAGAAAAGAGATTATCAATAGGATTGAAATTCTTCGATTTATTTCATTTGGTTGGAGGTGGATTTTTATAGGCTCACCTTCGAACTTTTGTTGAATGTTATTGCATTAATCAATAATGAGGTTGCGGATCCCAATATCCTGGGAAATTAAGGAGGATGGGCATGATGAGCTGCAGAAATGCGAAGCTGTGTTAGAGCTTGCTTCAGATAGAAATTAAGGCCAGCAGCGATGGAAATCGAAACAAGATTCAGACACATCTTTGAGGTCTGTCCCTCACCAACCCTATAATGCAGACACAGGCGCAGGCTAGCCAAAATGTACTGAGCTTGCTTCAGATGGTTAAGAATTTAAGCAGCTAGAACCATTCGTTTTCCAGTCTCATGATGCCCCGTCCTAATCTTTCTTTAGACAAATAAACGAGCATCAGATATGGTCAAGAAAGCTCTCTTCTTCCTTTATGAACCGACAAAGCAATGACATTTTTGTGGAAACCTGATAATGGTAGTATTCAAGCGTGATGTAGTTTATTTATTTATATATGAGCTCCATAATTTAAACCTTCTATTTGCATATAATTTTTAATTTGATACATGTTCTATTATATTTTTTTTATGTTTTTTGTATTTATATTTTTAAATATAATATATAAGTGGAGTTATTTTGACCTTTTCAATAAGTAAAGATTTATCTGGTCAAATTATTTGTAAAAGGTTTTATTTGATCAAAGTTTAAACATTTAGGGACTGGAAAAATATTTTTATTAGTTTATTTGATATTGAAGGGGGGAAATTGACATAATAAAAACTTTGAGAGAAAACTCTGAATTCATCCCAAACCTTAGGGAGATAAATTGAAATTAACTCAAATTTAAATGGCTAGGATTACATTCATCCATCCATTGACTTCGGGTTAAAGTGTTCAAACACAGGCACTCAACTCGGCACCTCTTGGGCGTTTTCTTCACCCTTGATCTTGTTGTCAAGAGCTTGCAAACAAACAGTGTAAGTTGTTATCATTTGCTTTGTCTTCGAATCCCACTATTCTTTTTGCCATTCTTACATCTTCCTTTGATTTGTTAGTTTCAATGTTGTTTCTTTTCTGTTCATGGAAATGTCTGGTTTCTTTCAAGTCTTTAGGAATTCTTATCAGTTTCCGACCATTTTGTTGGATTCTTTCACAAAACACGGTTGTGGCTCTCTTAATAGTTTGCTTAGCTGATTGATGTTCAGCAGAACGCAAGAAAATGCAATGTAAAAATTGGTGGTGATCCATTGACACAAATTCTTGCCATGAACAACTAATTTTGAGTATTGCGATAAGAAACTTGCATGTACTTGTGAAAATTGCATGATTGAGAGGCTTCTTGCAGGATCAGTTTCATCATGGTTTTGTAACTACAATTTTATTATATCAGTCATTGATTTTTTTGGTAGTCAGGTTGTTGCCAATGGCTGCTGAAAGAAAGAGATTATTCATTACGAATGGAAGCTTGTTGCAAGAGAAGTTAATCTCCTCGAGTAATGGTAGATATTATCCCTTCCATAACTTCTCAATTGAAGAGCTTGAGAAAGCAACAAACAACTACGCTCCTCATTGCTTTCTTAGCTATAATCTCCTTGGTACATGGTACAAAGGTTCTCTTGATGGCCGAGTTCTCTCTATTTGCATACCTCGCTATCCAAATGTTCACGCATCGCGTAATCAGATTATTAATGAGATTGTGAATGATGTTGCAATAGCAGCTCAGTTGAGTAGGCAGAGAAACTTTTTGAGGCTTATAGGATGTTGTCTTGAGACCCCAGTTCCGCTTTTAGTTTATGAATCTGTCAAACGAGGAAATGTCTCCGAGCAGATTCATGTCACTGGAGAGTTTCACTCTCAGCCTATGACATGGAAATGCAGGTTAAAGATTGCAAGGGAAATCGCTCATGCAGTGTCTTATCTTCATACGGCATTCTCAAGACCTATCGTTCATAGAGGTATAAATCCCTTAAATATATTCCTGGATGATTATAATGTTGCCAAATTGTCAAATTTCTCGCAATCCTTGTACATCTGTGAAGATGAAATAATCAAGACTGACAGAATCATAGGGACGCTAGGATATCTGCCCCCTGAGTATTTAGAACATGGTGAAATAACAGAGAAATTCGATGTGTACAGCTTTGGTACTCTACTACTTGAGCTTCTAACAGGGCGTCGCCCCTACAATCTTATTGCTAGAAGAGCAGGCTATTTTCGTTTTTGGATGAATAGTATGGAAGGTCATTTTGCAGGGAATTGCCTCAAATATCATGTTAAATGCCATAGCATTAATGAGGTAGTGGACTATAGAATTCTTGCAGGAGGAGGGATTAATGAGCAACAACAATGGCAAGCTGCAGTGGAGCTTGCTCTCAAATGCCTGGAGACAAGTAAAGATAAGAGACCGGCTATGGAAGAAGTTACAAAAATACTTTGGCAAATTGAAAGGTTTGTCTCTTCACAACCTTCTCCATTGAAATTCTCATATTTGTAACTTGCGAGTTCTGAATCTCTTAGTTATTCTCTTTGCAAACCATCAAATGTTGTCTGTGTTCTCATATCCTGATTTTCCACAAGGAACTGGGTTTTTTTGGAATTTTTCCATTTGCATAAGATACTGGTGTTTGCCACTCTTTGTTCCTTGGTTTGGATAATTCTTCAGTTGTCTTTAACTTGTTTGCTCCTCAGGTCCCTGGCAACATTCCCAGAAAGACACAGCTCAGTCTATGACGATGGAAGGATATTTATGGAGGAAATGATTGCTTCTTATGAGGGCAGGTGCCATGTTCTCCAAAGTTTCTCTGGCGAAGAGCTAAAAAAGATGACAAACAATTATCATCCTGATTACATTTTCTGCTGTAGCAACATTGGCATATGGTACAAAGGTAATACAGAAAATGGAAATATATCCATATACAAGATTAGTAATGTGAATTGGTGTGAGCATGTCAAGAATGAATTCAAGTTTGCTGCAGAGTTGAGTTCTCATAAGAATGTCTTGAAACTCTTAGGATACTGCCTTGAGACCTCAATTCCAACTCTAGTTTATGAATCCACGGGGAATGGAACACTTTTTGATGAAATTCACTTCCATCCTGCACCTTTTTCTTTTCACAGTAGGTTAGTAATAGCAAGACAGATAGCTGATCTAGTTGCATATCTCCACACGGAACTCTCTATACCCATTATCAGCAAGAACATAAAATCTGCAAATATTTTCCTGGATAAACATCATATTCCCAAGCTTTCCAATTTTTCACAATCTGTTCAAATCATTGACGGTGAAGCATTCCCAACAAATCAAATTGAGGGGACCAAGGGATATATGTCCCCTGAGTATATAACTGAAGGTATAGTCACTCAGGAATTTGATGTATACAACTTCGGTGTGCTTCTGTTTGAGCTTTTGATAGGATTGAGACTCTTTGATCTATTTCATTTGGTTGATAAGGAAGGTGGATTATTATTGGATCACCTTCAAAATTTTGTTAAATGGCATAGCATTAATGAGGTTGTGGATCCCAAGGTTCCAAAAAACGAAGAAGGGCACGATGAGCAGCAGAAGTGGGAGGTTGTGTTAGAGCTGGCATTCAGATGCATGGTGACTGCAAAGGAGGAAAGGCCAAAGATGGTAGAAGTTGCAACTGAACTCAACAAACTTTAGAGGTATATTTCTCAGTCTCCTTGAGTTAACAATGGTTTATGATAATTGTATATCATTGAAACCAGAAAATTCGTTTTCCACACTCATATCTCACAATCTAACCCTATGGTTTATCATAGTCGTTTGCTTCATGACACACATCCGGGGGTTTGATTGTACATGGATATAACATGCATACATCCACATCCACATACAGAAGCACATATACTCATCTTAAAATCCTAAGGCCTTGTAATTCTGTCTATCCAATGAGTCATATTATATATTTGGTGCGTAGGTCATTCAATTCAGTACTGTCACAGCAAGAGAGACATTAGCCTCAGAGTGCGGAAAGCTGTAAATGGAGGAGTTGATTGCTTCCTACTATAAGGGGCATGATTATCCATGGCTTATCTGCAGAAGAGGATGGTGACAAACAGTTATGATCCTTACAGTTTCTGTTGAAGCAACATTGGCATGTGGTGCAAAGTTAATATGGGAAACACAATCGTTACTCTGTGCAAGATTAATAGTAATAATTGGAGTAAGCATGTCAGGAATGAATGTAAGATTGCTGGCAAGTTGGTTGCTCAAACAGTTTCTTGAAGCTCTTAGAATGCTGGCTTGAAATTAATTTCCAGCTCTGCTATATGAATATGCCGAGAATGGAACATTCTCTGAACAGAATCACTTCCTTTCAGTAACTTTGCCTCTGTATAGAAGGCCGAAGAATGTGAAGCAGGTAGCAGGTGAACTTGAGAATCTCAACGCCACATCTCTGGACCTCAAATATTATATTTGAAGGTGAGAAAGTTACGTTTGAAATGCAAAAGCGTTTAGAGCTTGCATAAAAATGAACGGAGACAACAGAGGAAAAGGTCAACCATGGTTGAAGTCGCAGAACTTCAAGCAATCTTTAACATTGATTCAAACTAAATTAAAAGCCACTTAAAAACTGGTCAGGCATAAATGTTTGGGAGAATTATAGGTCATCTCCTATATCTCACAAAGCATTGCTAGCTTAGCTAACTTTCAAAATGAATCTCCTTTTCCACGCTCTCATGCTATTTTCCTACCCCAGTCTCTCTGAGAGGGCTAGAAAAAGGGAGCGCCTTAACCCCCGGCCAATAAAAGCTGTATTTATAAACAAGAGCTACGGTCTATTAAACCAAGAGGATTGTGAATTTGGGGCTATTTGCGGGAGGTGTGGTAGTTACAAAGACAGGGCAGGGACTCCCATTCTGTGCTCTTTTTAGAGGCCTTTTTTTTTTCTTTGTTTTCTGGGTTTTTTTTTTTGGCAGACCTAGAAGCTAGGTAAGAGAACTTTGCAAGCCTTTCAGCTTGATCAGGCAAATCTCGCAGTAAGCATTGATTATATTAACATGAGATGGCAAAACTCTCCAACTGGAAAAGTCCTGACAATAACCTTCTCAACAAGATTCTTAAAATCCTGACTGCAACGTTGACGTACCCACCATTGCACTTACAAGATCCCTAGTTTATACATGAAGTTCCCAACTCGATCTCATTTCTACTTCGGACTTGGCTTGCACAGCACAAGCCACTCAACTTTTATGTAATCCAACAATGGTGGGTGATCATTTTTTCACTATGATCAGAATCAATCGACAGATAGATCATTGGACGATTTTATTTATCCAATCAACTGTACATGTGGTTCTTGTAGTAATAGTGAGTTCATAATATGAACTCTCACAATAGCTCTTCTTTTTCCAAGAAACAGAATGCCAAAACCAACAAAGCAATATTTACCATATTTAACTGAGTAAATTATTACTCCAATCCTCTAAAGCAATATACTCCAACTCATGATACCGTAAACTAAATCAAGAGGAAGGGCGGGTAGAAAGTTTGAGCCATTAATTCATATTGCTAGGAAAGGCCTCTGAACAAAAGGGTTTGCAGTGTCATCAAGCCAGTAATTGTGCTGCAGCGCTACGGGTTTCCGAGATGCCATTTGCACACCGTGACCTACAGAAAATCAACCAACCCTTTGCACACCGTGACCTACAGAAAATCAACCAACCCCCAGCGAATCTAAAAGGAAAAAAAAAACATATCTACAAATGCCATTCCAGTTTCTTGAAACCAAGACCAAAACAAAACATCCTAATATCCTGGACTACCATTCATTAGCAATCAACAAAAGTATCCATGTCAATTGATGCCCTACGAATGACCAAGTGCCTTGTCAATTTCTTCCACATGATCTCGAAGCATGTTCCACTGAGAATGAACAAAGTTATTTCAAAATGACTAAATTGCTTCCAAATCCATAAACCATTAGAAAGATGCCAAAGACAGCATTAAGTTTGAGAGATGTACCTGCTCCAGCGATAATGTAATACCTGGAATTAAACACATGTCCATAGTTGTCAGGAACATTAGAAGGTGTAAAAGTAGAAAAGATAACAAGGAAGAGGAGGGATCCATTTTCCCATTCCCCAACCTAGGAGCTTAAAAGCTCAGACATCCACACCAAATTCTACTCTTTAACTTTCAGGCTTGTAGAACAAGAAGACCAATTTATACATGCAAAACAAGTGATGCACTGTTTACAAACGGGTAAAGATCTTCATGGGAGAAGTTACAACAAGAAAAATGCACATATACCAGCATAAAAAATGTCCTACTCGTCATAACAAATAAGCCAAGCAACATCATTCAGTAACCTAGAGCTCCATTATTCAATATGCATATCAGTCATTTTAAGGCTCCTGAAAGATTAAAAGGCTAGCAAGAAAATCAACATGGAGATGATAAACAACATAAATGAAAGCAAAAGAGAAAGCTCTGGTTAATATCACTAATTGTAAAAGATTTCAAGATCTCTTATTTACTGAAAAGAGGGAGAAAGGGACCTATATGGCTTTCACTATTTAATCACTCAGTGGATATAGCAATTAAGTGAGTTTGTTTTCTATATTCTGAAGGAGAAATTTGGTGAAGTTCACCACTGGCATCAATGAGTTAGTAAAAAACTTCGTTTGTAGCTTTAGTCCCAAAAATTGTCGTGTCTTTATCTCCAATTCTAACTAACAAAAAAAAAAAAAAACCAACATGTGTTGACTAGAAGGACTTAATTCAGGTGTGCAATCAGAAGATTGCAATAACAAATTTATTTTTAATCGATTGCCTGAGCAATGCTGGAAGAAACAAAATTGTTCCATTTGAAACTATTGGTTGAGGCATGTTTATGTGTTCACCTATTTGGTTTCCCGGACAATCATCATGTGGCTCATCTCTGAAGAGAACGGAAAAAAAGGTTCCTATACATGCCCATGTCCTATCACAAAAAAAAAAAAAAAAAACTTTTCCTTGATACTAGAGAGAAAAATGCCAATGGGCAATTTGCTGACTAGCTTTGTACAACTCGAAAAACAATGGGAATTGCCATCCGTATATCAAACTAGTGATCTAAGTCAAGAGGCCTCCTGTCTAGCCAGGTTACAGCCCATGACCCAAAGTAGCAGCTAACGAGCATATTAACGCTTAACCTTGCATAAGCCAAAAAGATCACCTATCCAACCTAAAGGCAATTCACAACCTTTCTCAAAGCAAGTCCAAAGAAATTTGTTAACTTGTCAAGGCCTTCTCCTGAAAAAGTTCACCCAAGTCTAAGCATTCAGCTCAATATTTAAATCACCTGACATGTTCCATTCCATGCAACATTTGCAGCTCCGTACAGGCATACACTGATGCCCATAAGATTCTTGTCCAGAATCAACACAGCAACAAGCAAATGCTGTATTCAGCCTCTTTCTTACAGAAGTACAGTAATGTACCAATTTTTTCCCCTGTTTTGATAATTATCAATTACAAAACCTCACCCCAAGTAACATCCCAAGCAAAAATGAACACTCTAGAATGAAATTTGGTCTTCCAAACAGCTCTCCAAGAGAAGCCACTCTTCCTCCCATTACGATGAACCTTCGGAAAAGGTAGAGCATGAAGAGAATTCACATCAAAATTACCGGTATTCATGATCCCTTACTCATCTGTGATCATGTGAATATCTATCCATCTCAGCCTCGACTAATGAAAAGCCTCAAGTTCTCAACGTGCATGTCTCTAAGAGACAATATTCCGAGAAATATCGTCATTGTTGTATGTAAACAAGAACTTCGAGAAATATCGTCATTGTTGTATGTAAACAAGAACTTCGAGCACAATCTTTATCCCCAGCCTCAGCCATCTAAAAGGTTTGGGAACAAGACTTGAGACAGGAATTTTGACACTGATATCATGCTTGAAAGGTGCAGAATCCATTTTAGCTCCTTCAAAATCATAAAAGGAAAAAAATATTCCTCCCAGCCTCTTCAAACTAAATGCCATCTTTATGTTTTCCTAGACACTATTGATTCCATTCATTTCCACCTTAAACACAATAGCACATTCACATCCAACTCTAAAGAAATTCATAGATTTTCTTTAACAAACTGATCCATACATTAGTAAAGACAGGTAAAGAGTAAACAAACACCTTCTCTCAATTTCCAGCCTTCTAGTCCATGAACTAAACAATGATACTTCAAAAACCAAATGAAACTACCCTAGTTACTTTTCCTCGACTTCGTTGACCGTAGTATTTTACTTCAAAACCTAGATATACCGCACCCTAAAATTACACTTTATGATAATCCCCAACTTCACAAACCCTAATAAGTTTTCTCCTTTTCTTTCACAAGTAGAGCCCAGCAAAAAAAAAAAAAACATATACACAGACATCTAATCTTAAAACCCTATAACAAAAGAACTCACCCCAAAGAAACACCACAAACAAACACAAACAAAATATACAAAAAGAGGAGGTGAAAAAATTAAACCTTTTTTTGCCAGGGAGAAGATTGCCATCTTTGGGATAAAACTCACGGATATCAACATTGATCTTTCCTCTCCAGTTCCTCACTGTCACTCTCCTATTCCTCCCTATCTGCACAAAACAAAAGGAACCCGTCATTATTTTCAAAGCCCTAAACACGTAACACAAATATACCAAAAGGGTAGAGACCTACTTCACAAACAATGATGTCATCAGAATTATCAGAGGAGTTGTCAGGCTTGGCAGATTTCTTAGCCGGCGGTTGTCATCAGCCCCGCCCTCTCCCTCCTCCCTTGCCGCTGCTGCTCTCTTTCCTCCTCTTCCTGACATTTCTCTGATTTCACACACTCTCTCTGTCTTTCTTACAGAGCAGCAAAGAATACTCTACTTCTGATGTCTCTTCACTCCTGGCCTTCTTTGAAAGGGGTAGGGTTGGTCTTTGAATGGCGCGTGGAGTTTGAAATAGTGAATTATTTTGGGCTTCTGGCTCTCATAGCCCACATTTAACCTACAAGATTTTGTTTCCATTAATGTATTGTAGAGATGATCTTCTTCTTCTTCTTCTTCTTCTGTTCTTGGGATCATTAGCAAGTCCACACCTCTATGGTATGATATTTGAACTTTGACGACTAATATAAGTTTAACAAATACAAGAAATTTGATGCAAACTAAAGAAAATAAAGAAATGCAGCCATACCCCCTCATCCAAACTAATAATTAAATTGAATTCATAAAAGACTCGAATCTACTTTATTGAAGGAAACTATCAAATACGTAAAGACTTTGCTCACTCGTATACTCTTTATGCATGCGAGATAATATATATTGCTTTGATTGAGTCTGCAATGTTCATCATATATATATGTTTTATAATATCTCATTTTACTCACTACTCTCTTAAGCTAGTTGTTTAATCACGGGAATAGAAAATCTTATTTACGACATATAATCTCAATTTCAGGTTTTGGAATTATGTTTGGATTATTTGACTTTTTAAATTATTTTTTATTTAAAAATATATTAAAATAATTTTTTTTTTATTTTTTTTATTTATTTTTAATATCATCGTATCAAAATAATTTAAAAATATTAAAAAAAAAAATTTAACAAAACAATTTAAAAATATTAAAAAAAAATTTTAATAAAACACAGCCTGGAACTCGCACCTCAACCCCAAACTATGTTTTCCACTTTCTTAACTAGTTTAATAATTAATATATTTCCTTAATTATAGGGTAAATATCTCTGATATGTTCTAAATACATATCCTTCAATCTCTAACATATTTTCTATGTTTAATTTGAGTTGTTAATATATTTTATAATTAAAAATTACAAAAATTCTTTTATAGATTGATTTGAATTTTATTTTTCCTCAGTACTTTTATAAATTATAATTTCTATCATGTCGTTTATATATTCAGTAATAGGTTCAAGGTATAGTTCCCTAATCAGACATGCATGTATACAGAGTTTTATGGACTGATAAAATTATTATTTCCTAAAGGTGCTTAAGCAAAGATCCCTCTTCCTGCAAAATGTTCAAAATACCAGAGTACTAATATCAGTTGCCTAATCTGCCAAAGACATTAGTTTTCTGCTAGCTCTATCTAAGCATAACTTCCCTAAAAAGCAAGATAACTACATGGCCTACTTATTAATTACGCAATTACCAACTGGGTATTTCAAAAACTAGTTTGGAAGAGGACAAGCACAACTCATGAGGAAAGCTCGCTGCAAAAGTTCTTCAATGCACAGTCAAGCTGTGAACCTCTGATTGGATCAATTGGTAAGTGCTGTTGCCCGCAGCTTGAAGGGGAGGTGGTCAAGTGGGGTTACAAACCATCTTGCAGCCCAACATCCTGCATATGAGACATGTGAGATTTCCTGTCCACTTTTGGAGAAGATTTCTTTAACCCACGATCAAACTCCCGCTTTTGCTGCTTCATTTGTTCTTTCAACATAGGAAATGTCATTTTCTCAAGCTTCTCTTGTTTAGGAGGATCATCACTGCGGCTTTTTAAAAATGAAGGGATAGGTCTTGCAGGTCCAGAAAGGTACTGAGCAATGGCTGCTGAGGCACTGACTCCTCCTTGCTCACATTTTGCTCGAGCATTTGAAGTTGCTTTACCACCAACATTATTTCCCTTCAACTGCCTGGACAGCCTTTCTATCCTCGCTTTTTCTTGAACCTGAACATCACAGATACCAATCAAGTCAATCATAGTATAAACAGTGTATTCTCCATGTGTGCGTGTCATTATTTAATTGACTGGTAACCTCATGGCTTGCAAATACAAGGACATAGGTCAGAATCTTGTAAGCACCCGCTTCATCAGGAAGAAAAAATAATGAAAGAAAAGATGAAGTGAGGAATTCATTGGCACGCTCCTTCCAAAAAACTCATTTTAGAAGGCCCAAGATAGTTTAGTGAACTAATGAATGAACCTGGCATAAAGCAGCTACTCTCAAACTGAAGACTTCAACCACTGTGCTATGCAATTACATCCAGACATGTAAACCACAGTATAGTTATTTCACCACTTTTATCAATACAATTGTTAATTATATTTGGGCATAAAGTTCATTAACAAGCTAATTTAACCTAGATTGCATCCAGTCCTAGAGACAAGAGTCCAGATGGAATGTGACTTCAGTGATGGTGACAGTGCTGGTAATCATTATGATGAACATATAGTGACATAATTTCTGTAGATATGCTCAAGTTCTAATCAAAGACTGCACAAGGGAATGAAATTATGAGCAGAGATTTTTCAAATTGAATTAAAAGCACTCGTACCTTGGATCTACGTAGTTATGGTCTATGCAAAAAGTTTAATACTGTTGAACTTCCAAGACGCTAAAATAAAGATACTGAAAAGTTCAATGCATCTAGAAAAAGGTTCCAGATAGCTTTGTAACAGAAGCCATTTTAATTCCATCCTTCGAACCATGATCAAAATACACTGCATCTAGGAACTTCTTTCAACTCTAAGATGAACATCATTAGCCTAGGTGGAAAAACTATTAAAAATATTATCCAATGAGACCTCAAAACCAAAACATTCTCCAATTCAGATATAGAAAATCTTCATGCACTGAAATACCACTCTAAATCAATTATTGCACACACCTCCTTAAGAAAACTTAAATTACTATATCAAAGTTCCAAGATTGATAAAAAGAAAGAAAAAAAATGCTTGGATGATTTATTTATTTATCAAAGGAGTGATCACCAACCTTCCAAAGTTGTGCAACTATTATCTAAAAACCCAACTTCTTCCTGAACACCATTAACATCAAAATGTTGAAAGAAACATGTCTAATATGTTGCTCTCTTTGATTTTGTTTTAGCAAAATCAAAGAACTCTTTGAAGAAACTTGACTTCAGAAATTAGAAAGATTTTAACACAATTTAGTAATATGAAACCTGTGTTGCCATTGGTGGAGGAAAGGATTTGGTATCTTCCTAATCAAACCTACAAATGCTTTGAATTTGGTCAGGCAGATTTGGTTCATAGGTAATTCTACCGCAAGGATTCCAAATCACAGTCTCATATTCACATCATATCTTTTTTATTTTCTTGTCTGGTTTTTAAACTACGCAACAAATTCTCACCATTTCTTCTTTTAGGAAAGAAGACATGGAGAGCAAAATGGTGTTAAAAGTAAATTAAGGCAAGGACTGTGAAATCATGAGCAGGTTTTTATCAAGTTATTATTCAAATATTAACAGCAATCGATATTTAATCTCATTATTGAGTGTTACAAGAATAAAAAGAAGAAGCATGTTCTTGCCTTCTCATTATTGTAGAATATCCTTCTACGCTCCTTCGCCCTACAAATAGCAATTTTTATCCCATGGTTGTCCATAGCTCCCTTTGGCCACATTTCTGCAACCTGAATGGAATAAAATATTTAAAAGAGTTCATAATAGAAACATGGAAAAAAAACAGACTGATCATATGCCCCAAATATATTTTGCTTCTTTATTTATTGTATTCCCGTTAAGTTTTCAATGTTTCCAAATTTCAGTCAATAACGGTACTCAATCTCTATCAAAAAGACCTCTTCATAGAGATGAAATTTGTCTTTTGTTAATTGAAAAGGCTGATAACATAAAATTATAAACTCTCAGACATGGATATTAACAAATAATAAGATATGTTGGGGCGTGGGTTATTTTTCGCTTGAGTAGTGGCCAAGTTAATGGAGTGAGGATCAAGTAAGAGTGGACTAGTCACCAAGTTTGTTCCTTCCTTGTTCATCAAGTGTTTGACCATTATAAATAGATACAAAGATGAGTAGTTTTAAAGTGTAAAAATCACAAGGATTGAGGGGTTTTCTTTGTGTGTAAGAGTGGGCGTAGAAGGGAGTTTGGAATTGGGTTTTGGGTATAAAAATCACAATCATATCCTTGCACTAATTTTCTCTCATATAGTAAAAAAGGGTACTCTCAAGTCCGAGGAATAGGTAGGATTTTGTCGAACCATGTTAAATCTTGTGAGTTCAATCTTTATTTATCTGTGTTATTTTTCTTTCCATTAAACACCATTGTTCGTGGTGGTGTGTTGAATCTCAAGTCCTTAATTTCCCAGCAAGATAAAACTTTCAAGGAGAGATTAAAAACCAAAGGGCATGGCTACAGTGAGTACCTCAGCATATAACTTTCTAATTTGTGGACCTTTGTCTTCATCCATCCCCTAGAAAACATTAAGCACAACATCAATAAAACAGAGCAACAAACTATTAAATTTTCCTACAAGAAACCATGTAAATAACATGTCGTAGTTACCTGAACAAATAGGTCATAAAGATCACATATCTTATCTTCCATCTTATCATCCATAACATACTTCCTATTGATGGTTCCTTTTTCTCCATGAATAATAGCTTTCTGAAAGTCAACAACTGCTTTATCTCTTTGTTTAAATAACTGTTTTATCACAAGTAGCAACATTAAAGCATACAATAATGAGTTTCCTCTGGAACATCACTAGAAAAAAGTGAACTACTAAACTTTTGATTACTATAAGTCTTTTTGTATTTATACCTAGTGGAATGCAAAGTAATCCAATAATGGAAAAAGTGATGATCATTCCTCTCTCCATTATACTAACTACATTCCATTACACTACCAATTAGTGTACAAGATCGTGCTGTTTTCAGTTTACTTTTCCAGATTATGTTGAGAGTAAAGCAAATTTATTAGAAGTCCAGCAATTATCACAGAGAGGAAGTAACAAATACAACTAGTCTTCTTGTTGTGTTGCTAACATACACATGTCAGATTGAAATCTCAATCATATTTGGTTTCAGAGAAAATGAACTTTACTTAAATTAGAAAGAACACTTGAGAATGTTGGAAACCTGTAGTTCTATCATCTCCATGAGCTCCTTTTTAATCTTCTGGAATCTGTCAGCTTTCTCTTGCTTCGCTGTTAGTCCCATTTCAACCATCTCTCTCAGATTTTTCTGTACAAAAAAAAATTAGGGGAGGGGAGGAAGAGGAAGGATAGATCAGGTTCTCCACACAAAATTAGATTAAAGAAGAGCATAAGAAAATCTTTAAATTACAATGTACAATTTTCCAGGATTAAATATCACTCTATTCCATCTTAGGTTGATCCAAGATAATCAACACTGGTATTGACAACAAGTTACATTGATCATTGAAAACCTCTAATCTGTTTTGATCAACTATTAATACAATTGTGACAAAACTGAATACCTTCAGTGTCCTCAGCTGAATTAAATGCCCAAGAATGGTCATAAGGTGACCGATTAATTCCTCTGATATTTTTCCTTGGCTTGACTGCTGCAGATACCAGAGAAATAATTAATTTGAAGATCATACACATGCTCTGTGTGTGTGCGCACATGCACATGTGTAAAGATTCACATATGAAAAACAGGAAAATGCTTTCTGTTACCGCTAGTCTGGCAACTTTAGCAAGCTTCTGCTTCACTTCAAATGGCAATCTTCTTTTGATAGACATCGATGAAGTATCAGCATCCTGAGCATCAGTATTCCGCGGCCTAGCTGTAAATAAAGCATTTTTTATATTTTCAGACAGGAAAATAATGATCATTGTTTAAGAATCCAAATTTGCTTGCAAAATTGGCTAGCTCACATTCTGCAACTACTTTCTCCAAATCCCTGATGGCTCTTTCAACCATACTGCCCTTTGGCTGCAAGCTAGAAACATCCTTTGGATGCATGGTGGCAGTTTTCTGCAAAATAAAACAAAAAAGAGTTTAATTTCAATGATATATTGCAAATAGGCAAAAAATTATATGCCATAAGAAATGCACACACATCTTAAGATCTTATAACAGAACATGACGTGTCTTGAGCGTGCGAGGAAGGGAGCAACACCTCTACACAAGGGATGAGAGAGAAAAGAGACACAATTTACATGCAATTGAGAACTCAAATACTCAGTTTCATGCCCCCTTTATAAAATAGACTGTCTGAAAAACAAAAGGAAAAAAAAAATAGAAACAAACAAACAAAGCGATCTTATAGTGCATAGTCCAACTATCTCCGCATCCCCAAGCTGGGTAGTGAAAGGGATACCTACATATGCTACGAAGAAAGACCAATGCTTTTACTATTTCAACAGCTTTAGTTGTATTGGTAATCTCCAATCCAACCAAAAAATGATAATTGACAGACATCAATCATATAAATCATCTTTTTTGAAGATAAAACATCACTTTGAGTACCGTATTCACAGAAAAATTGAAACTTGGAAAGGTTTTTTGTGCAAATTAAATTATTGAACAACACAAACTCATTACTTAAGTTTGTAGGTTCTTTGCAAGTTCTCTAGTCTCTTATTGTAGGTGATCGTAAAAAAAGCAAGCTCTTGTTGCTTATTTAATTAAATGTCAAAGCACTATCCTGCTAATGACCAGTATTCAGCAGCCAAATCACACCATAACTTTTTCAAAGAAATCACCCAGCAATTGCAAAACAAAAGGTTTGATAGATACTTTTGTACTGAGATTTCTGATGAGTACCACTACTTATTACCTTTTCAGCTTGTACTGGATAATGAGGAAGATTCAGGTCAGGCAGTTCATGTCTTCCCTTCTTGTTCCTGTGAGAAACTTTGGGAGAGGATGCGTTACTTGTTTCACTGGCTAATCTTTTGGATTGAGGCGCAGATTGGCCAGGAGCATTGTTTTCTTGATACTTTTGATATGCAACTCTAGATAATTCACTTGTATCTTTCACAATTCTACCTAAATTCCCAGGCTGGAGGACTCCATTCATCTGTTTTTCAGTGTCATTCTGTCCTGTGTTGGAGATGGAATCATCCCTGTTTGTGATTCCCGGATATGAAGAATATTCAGATCTTATATCAGTACCAGCAACTTTTTTGTCAGAAAATATGGGGTGCATCAATGAATGCAGTTTCCCATCATGATGATGTTCACCATTAACAGCTAAATTCTGAGTGTTGGTTGGAAACGGTTCATCCATTGGTATATTCCCTGTAGCCGCATTCATCCTTCCTTGACCTAATTTTGCATGTTTATCTCTAACACAATCACCATCCTTCTCTTCTCTAGCTTTTTGCATATTATTCTTTCTTTTCTTCGGCTGGAAGTGACTGGATGAGATTGGTCTATTCCTGGCATTGAAGAGGAAATGAAATCATGTTAATGGTCAAATGAAGAAACTACTTGAAGTACCACGGCATGCCATTTGGCCAAACACAAAGAGGAAGAACAGGATGGCAGCAACTATCAAAATCAGTATGTGGACTATAAATGTATCCTTCACATGCAAGTGTATGCTCCCTCCTTCTCTCATTGTAAGCTCGTATTTAACATGCTTCAAATACAGAAAAGACCCATTAATACTAGTCACCAATATCAGTGCATAATTTAAGCCTGATGTGTTGATTTTTTTGGTTTTCAGAATATAATAGTACCGACGTTAACAAGTATTATCTACTCCAGTTCTTATTCTATTCCCGTATATATTTGGGCACTAAGCGTTTTGGCCATCTTTGTTCAACATTTTCCAATTATAGAAAAGGCATGTTACTATTTATTCTACAATCCAGAACATACAAGGACAGTATTCCAACTCATAGCTCATACCTAAACCAGAACGCTTCTCTTCTTCTTCTCCATATCACAAGCAATTAAATAAGTATGCACATGTTCACCAGTTAGATGGGTGTTTCTCGTCCATCTGTCACGCTTAGCTGAAAGGAAGAATTAAGTTTTTTACAGGAATACAGGTGATGGGTTTTTTCTTTTAGGTTACAAGGGAGAGGCTCAAACCAAAGGGGGATTTCTGCAGGCTCATTGGCACGGGTGATGATTTGACAAAGCATATTTTGACATTCCTGTTTTACTGCACATATCAGAAGACCACACCCAAGTTGTGTTCAGGCATTATGTTTATGCGTTAGAGATTACCACTCAAAAAGAGTTTATAAGAGGTTTATGTAAAGATGGATCCAAGTTGTCGTCAAAATTACATGATAACATATCCTGGAGTACGTCGTCCTGGGATATGTTATGATATTTTATTGCTTGGTTTATGTAAAGTTTATAGGTGGTTTACGGAAAAACTAATCATCAAAATTTTAGCTATATGTCATCATGGGATCCCAATTACACTCAGGCAGAAAGGGAATACAAAGGACAGAACTATAACAAGACAGAGTAAACAATAAGAGTTCACAAGAACTCACATGTGTTCTAATTTTCCCTTATTCACAAAGAATCCATTATGTTTGGTAGTTGACTCATCAACTTCAAAATACTCATCCTGCAAAATACCAGGGTCAAGGTTATAACAAGTTAATGGAAAGGAATAATATTTCACATGAGTAGTTAACAACCAACTTCTGTCACATAAGAAGTGTTTTCATGGAAAAAAAGTTAACTGAAATAATATGGCACCAGTAAAATAAAATCAATAATAAGGGACTAGTGGTGTAGGAAAAGATTACAATGGAAAATGAAATATCTAACATATCCCAGATTTCAATATCAAGTCAAGCATCACAATAGCTGCCCCTTGATATACACAGTAAGGTGCTCTATAAAGGGACAGAGAAGCTTCAATAATAAAAACAACCATAAACGAAACCCTGATTCCAATTCCAATAAATGCTAAATAACCTAAATAAGAGATTTCATAAATAACAATAAGATTTCTAAATTACTAATGATTACAAACTAACACATAGCAGGACCAAAGTATTTTTTCCCTCAACTGCATCAGATAGCTTACATTATTGGGCATATTATTTACTGTGTAAAAGAGCAGTCTTGGTCTTGAGCTGAACATATTCAATAAGGTAGAAGTTCGCATAAAACGTTTAAAGCAAAAGATCCTGCTAAAATCACTACATCTAACGGAAACCAACTCAGTAAAAGAAGCGAAAGTAACAATATTTTTAATGAAGCTCTTCACCAGTCATTTCAATCTCCAAGTTAACATAGTAAGACCAAAATATTGATGATGGTGATGATGATATTTCATTCACTGTCAATATTAGACTCATATTGTAGTTACCATCACTATTATCATTTTCATTATAACCATGTTACCAACCAGTTCGGTATCATCTATGAAAGAATCCTTGGTGTCATAATGATCTTCATCAGGAGCACCATCAAGTTCTTCCTCATCACTACTCTGATTACCCTGAAAAAAGTAAATTGTCAAAACAAGGTGTCGCACCTCATATTAGATTTTCAGGCATTGACAATACCAAGCACAAGTTATAATTAAGATGTGACAAAAACTTTTACCCTGGTTGTTAACCTACTGCAACCACCCTCCTTTATACGTGCTTAGAACTGACCATAGTTAGCTAAGTTAGCAATGCATTATTCTTTTTTTTCTGTGACCAAGTACAAGTTACAGAAAAAGAAATAGAAAACTGCATTTATCCTAACAGCAAATATAAGCAGTCAGATGCACTCATATTCACCTGTCTAAAACTATAATCGCTTGAACCTTGAAAATAATAAAGAAAAGGATGGATTCAACACAAATTGCAAGATTACTTGTGCTGTTACATTAATTAGTCATATAATGGGTTAATGGTGTACTGCTACCAAAGCTTGAAGCTTGGTTGAGTGGTTGTGTTATAATACTAAACCAAACAGCCAAAAAGCATCAGAATTAATTAGCCATATAGTAATAAAACAATCTACATATGAATGAAAAACTGTCCAATTTTCTGAATTGTAATTAATCTTAAGATCTAGAAAGAAAGGAAAATAACTCTAAAGATGTTTTGATTCTACTCATTAATAAGAGAAAATTTTCAAAACTAAAAGAGAAAATTCTAACAGGAGATAAGGCAGGGAATGCTTTGCCTGTCAAACTAAAAGGAAAAAAGAGGATTAATGTACGTGCATTTGATCCTAAAGCTGTATAAGCAGAAAATTAGTTCCAAGAGATCTTTGTTGGCTTGTTAGTAATTAGAATGCTATTTGTGGAAAGTAATTTTTCTTGCGCACATAAATAAAGACGCTTGGGAATTTAAAAGTGAAATCATCTAATAAATGTTTCTACCAAATAAAAGCAATGAATATCAGAACCTCATCAATCTTTGTAACATTATCAACAAAGTAAAGAGACAAAGTACAAGGAACTTTACATGCCACATAAAGTTGCTCTATTTTCTCAATAACAGAACCAAGACGACTAGAAGAAGGTGCATTTTTTGGTATAGGTTTAGTGAGCTGGCCCTGCAATATTGAAGCATAACAAAAGGTATCTTGAGTTGTGATCTGATAAGTTTCAGCAAAGGTAGATTGGTAAGAAAGCAAGAAAGAATTCAGGAGATGACATAGTAGAGGATAGCATCCACAAAGCCAAACATGCAACGAAGTAAACTCCTGGAGAAGGATAACAAAGTGCATATGTATATGATGTATACTTACCTACTGATGAAACAAAGCAACAGGCATCACAATTTTGCTACATTAAGCGTTATTCTACGAAGAAATATACTTGGAGCACAGTTGGAGCGCCACACAACCAAATGCACATATTGCTCCACTCTTTAAGTACAAGTATTTCATAATTATGCTTCTATAAGATGAAGTTATTTTTAAAAAGGGTCATAGGCAAAGGGAAACATAGAGAAGATAATGCTAAATCAATAACTACAGAGAAAATCTAAGGTTTGTGAGCCGCATTTTTTTTTTGTTCAAAATCCATAACAATCGAAGATAATGTTTTTTGTAAGTTACTTCTTTTGATGTTGGCATTTTAGACATTTCAAGGAGATGACAGGTTTCTGCTGATGGCGAGGATCTGACACTAGCTTACACATTCCTATAATTGTGCAAGCACAATATCAGTGCATGCCTATACTATGAGACTGGTTTTATCAATAGCCAGTTAACACAACAGCCATTTCTACCCATAAATATTTTTAGAACTATGAGAACAGGTAAAGTTCTATTAAGCAAACTTATACCATCAAGCTTCACAACTGTTTCACTGTCTATAAGTATGACTCTTTGTAAACAAACAAATAATTATGTAAGATAACTCTCACGACATACACAAAATATTCTTAGAATTATGACACCTGTGTTCAGTTTTGCAAAATGAACTTATATCATCGTCAGTTTCCCAACTGTTTCACTATCTGCAAGTATAGACTCTTTACAAACGAACAAATAATTATGTTAGGCATGTGCATATGCACGAACATGCACACATTCTACCATTCTGCATAATATCCTAGAATATCTTCACTCCACCCCATAACTTCTTTTAATATTCTATACATAGAGCATCCCCCTCTAAGTGAGATATCACACACATTCCTATCATAGGATTCTGCATGCCATACAAATCCACATTAAATGTAACATTAACCATGAGAAATCTCCAGCGATTTCATCTTTAACCAAAATTCCTAAATGATATTCTTTTACTAGGACACTTAGAGACATGATGGATTCTTTTGAATATGGCAATACGCACAAGACAGTTCATGTATAGCAGTGTCATATAGTTTCATATCAATATATTTTCTTTGATAGCTTGTGGATGTTGTAAAAGGGGTGTAACAAAAATCACATCATCAATGACAATTACTCAATTGAGCAAAGCCACTTTTGAGGGAACTCGCAGCTTGCAGATTTAAACCTTTGTTTTCCAGCTGCATTAAGGAATTTATGTAATCTAAGATGATTTTTTGAAGTAATTTAATGTTGTATAAGCTTTTAATTTTGACAGAATTAAATCATCTACGTTTTAAGTTCCTTCGCAATTTTAGAAATGCAATAGATATGAACAATATGTCTTCTTGTAGAAATATACTTAACGGAGGGCATCACATCCCATATCAATTTAATAATTGAAAGTTAGAAAGAGAATAATCATTAACTATACATTTGAAAAACAAAAATATGTTTACCTTGATAACTTAGCCCTAATAAAACCAAATAAAGAAACAAAACAAACTCAACTTCATTCCAAACACAAAAATGCATTAGGAATTCAAACAACCCCCCCCCCCCAATTACATGTGTGCACCTTAAGGCAAGCTACCTACTTCTTGTCAAAAAAACTTTACGTTTCTTATATCAACCTTCATTCACGAGTAAAAATATTCACCTTCAACTTGCAACTAAGGTAGGTATGGTTAAATAGAGATTACTTATGGAATTTCAAGCTTAACATGTATAGCACCTACGAACACCACAGTCATGTCCATTCAAGCGTGTCACTAACATGGAAAGGTATACAGTAATTCCTGATCATCCACATTAAAAGTGTGCAAATTAAGAAATGAACTATATATGTCAAGGCCTAGGACCTGCCCATACCATTTTGGCAATGAATCAACTGCTGAACTTGGTGGCTTGTGGGTGTCAACACACCAATCATCATCCACATCGAGAATATTGCTGATGTGATGATCAACACATCAGCAAAATGCGAGCAGCATGCTAACATCAAGATCGACAAGTGTGCTAGCATAGACACGTTGCTAACACCTACAATACATGTTGTCTGTATTTTTATAGTTTTGTTATGGATTTGCTATATATAGTTGTGCTCTTCATAAATTGAAAGGTTATTGCTTGCATAATTGCTTATCCATCAATGGATAATTCTATTGTTCAACTGCAAAGAAATTTATATGCTTAACATTATAAGTTTAAGCGTAAGCACGTATAGTTATTTCTTCATGTGCGTATGTATCGAACACTTTGTATTCTTGTTGAGCACAAATCCCATTTCCCACTCCATGAATCACAACTTTAAAAATTTAGGATAATCAACGTATACAAGTCTCTTATCTCATAAACCTTTTACTTTGGAATTTTAAATTTTAATCTTCAATTTGAGCTAGCTACTAAAAGATCTGCATTTCTTCATGCTAATGCCAGAACAACTAAGCATCAATCTCAAACTACTTTGGGTCAGGTACATGGATCCTTTTGTGCTATTCAGCTCGATCATAAACAAAATTCAACTTAATATCAAGAGATTCATATCCTTCAATACCACATCTCTCCAAGTTATTCTAGGTCTATCTCTTCCTCCTCCATCCTTTCAATGTCAACTTATCACTTCTCCGAACTGAGGCCTCTTGGTGAATGATGCTGGATGGACAGACCAATTTTAGTCGCCGTTCTCTTGTTTTATCTTGGCTTGGCTTGGCTTGGCTTGGATGGTCCCAAGCCTGGCAAAAAGAGGATGGTTGCAGTAGGTTGACACCCAACATAAACTCCGTCCTATCTCATTTATCGATTCTTTTCCAAAGAAGATAGTTTAATCCTAAAATTAACTTTTGAGGCTATAGAGTAAACAAATTTTTCAAGATTTGTTAACATCTCTATATGAGATTATATGCATTTTTTAAATCAAATGACGAGTTTGTGCTGAAAACAACCCTTTCCAGTAAAGGCACGTGATAAGCATTATACCTTAAGGCCACACTAATATGGTTAATGCAATTTTGAATGCACAAGTCCATGCACTAACAACAAAGGATAAGCTCTTTGAGAAGGTTAGCAAACAGAGAGGTTGATCGTAAATTTGTTTGTAAGTCAAGGATTGATGTGGGACTATATCACATTCACTAAAAAATATTATTTACCAATTACTACTTGCGAGGCGACAAAGATTTAGATGATTCAACAACTTAAGGGACAGAAGCAAAATACCGAAGAACATGACTAATTTTGGAGTTGCAGTTGATGTGGTTTGAAGGTCTTGGAGGAAAAAACAGCAAAATTTTATTAGAATTAAGTATTGTTTACAACAATTCGGCAAAGGGACTAGCAGCTACCTTTTCATCTAAGTTGATGATAAAACAATTCAGTACAACTAGTGTCATTCTTAAGAAATTTGCAAGACAAGAAATTTCCTTTTAATCTTAGTTGAGATAAGAACATTTTAACATCTTCTTCTCGTGCTATGGAATAGACTTTTGTAAAGGGGCATCTTTAGCAGATATACAAAGGACTCGAGAGCTCTCTTGCTTTAGTTTCTTTTACCTCTTTGTTTTTGGATGGATTTCTTATTGAAGTTTACAAGCATAAAACTTTTTAGCTTCTCTTATACTGGATTATCATGCTGTGTTAAAAACAAACATAAGAGAAAAGGAACCAGAAAAGGGTGTTTCAGGAAGAACAAAAGGCAGATAAAGGAACAAAGTCTAGAAATTCTAGGAAGTACGTGTTTTCTGTCATCTAAACTTAATTACAAAATAGCTGATTAAAAAGTCAAATAGTTGGTGAATAACTATCTCTGTTGCTGATGTAATTATAATTTATTCTATAGATTATGTAATTCGTCAAAATGACAGTTGTTACCCAATCTTCTTTTGTTTTGGTTAAGCCCAAACAGAGCCAAAATGAAATCATGTCAAAGTTACAAAAACAAAATCAGATGATCGACAACAGCCAGTGAGGAATGAAAACAAATTACATTAAACTTGGTACTTCATGGAAAATAATGATTAAAGATCATGCCTGAAGCATTAAATAGCTCAGTTAGTCACATAATGACATCATACAAGGTCTTGGAATCAAGCTTTCCTCTCGTAATACTGTTACCACAAACCTGAAAGTGAAGCTACCCTTTTTCTTTACTGACAAACACTTGAGAATATTTTGGACTATTCAGGAAAGGAAGGTTACAGCAAATGATAGAGTTCAATTATGGGAATATGATAAAGTACTTAGAAGCCAGAAACAAAAGCACATATCAGGATTCACACGATTCATGACAAAGGTGTGTAATGGATAAGGAATTCAAACAATGATCAACCATTAGAAAATCGAAGTTTACAACCCCAACCATAGTTACCATGGATGGATATCAACAAATGGAGACAGCTCATATCATACCGTAAATATATACATAAAATCAAGCTGAGAAGAAAAAACCAGCACCTAAATTTAGTTATTCGTAGATTTATTAAGAAACAAAGTATAATGGATCTCCATTGAATCTAAAATGCATAAAAAACAGCCAACTAAATATAATTTAAAGGCAACCAAAGGCTATTAAATTCAATGCAGATACAAGTAAATCAGCGACGTGGAAATAAACATACGAAATAATCACTAAAATAGAGAATCAGTAAATTACTTTCCATCCATCAAACATTCTGTGACAGATAAAAGATTCTTGTTCCCAAAATTAAGATCAATGCAGTAACAAGCAAGAAGAAGTTGAAATCACCACATGCAGAAGTTGCATTTGATTATGTCAAATACAACAGCAAAAATATTACAATAAACACTTAATAAAAAAAACATTATATTCAATTCAAAAAAACAGATAAAAACATAAACCCTGATAGAATTACAACAAAACAAACAATTTACAAAAATGGGTTCTCAACAATATCTCACCAGAGCAAACTGAGCCTCTTGTTGGGCAGTCTCCACGGAAGCAGGCTCCATTACAAAAGCAGAAGTAGAAGCACCGGCAGCGGCAGTTTGATTAGTAGAATGAGATGGATTTGCCTTGTTTGCTGCTGCATCTTTCAAAAGCTTCTTCCATGACACTATTGTTGTCTCACCAGGCTTGAGTTCAATGTAGAACCTTCGCCTTGGAGGACTGCTAGTATCACCCTCTTTGGCATGACCGGCCTCCATGAATGAATTGAAAGAATTCTTCTTGTTCGAGAACTCCAAAGTTTGAAACTTTTTTATGTCATGGGAATTGTGCAGACAACAAAGTAGTGATCTTTGGAGGTGGGGGACTCTGGTTATTGGAATAGAGGAGAGAAAAAGATAAACCCAGCAAAGATGTGGGTTGGGTAGTGAAAAATGTAGTGAAAGATTAAGGGGTGTAAATGCAAAATTTGGTAAACCATTGAAGGCATTGTTGCTGGGTTTTGGTTTTTTTTGCTGTTTCTGTAGGGGAATTGTAAGAGAGGGAGACACCTGGCTCTTCGATTCAGTTCCCTTCCTTTTATGCGAGGGACGTGTGTTCAAAGTCTCCTAATTTGCCCCCCGTTTTATATTTTTTATTTTATTTGGTAAGTTGGCGCTGCAAATTTTGGGTTTTTTCTTTTTTTGAGATGGAAGAAATGTGGATTTTTTTATGAAAAATAAAAATTTTAAATTAAAAAAAATCAAGTCAAATGTTTGTCATATTTTCATGGATAATAATTATATAATTTCAAAAGAAAGAAAGAAACAATAGAGTTTATTCCATATCGTTCTTTTTAAAAAAAAAAAAATATGTATTGATAGCTTTGAAGGATTAGTTTTCATAATTATTCAAAAACTAAAACATAAAATTATAGTGTAAAAATTTAAAAATACACGCGTGTATATATATATATGTTTACCCGACTATATTTTCATTGGCTAATTTTTCTACTAATTTTCGAAAAATTATTTTCCGGGAAAACAAACATTCCAACAGATGTTTTTTCTTAAATAAAAAGGTGAAATTATAATTTTAAAAAATCGTTGGACTAGAGGAAGCTTTGCTGCTCTGCAATAATATCGTAAACCTTCAATTGATTATCCCTATAGAGGGTTCTTCGAAACATTTTTTTTTCTGATTAAATCTTCAATCAGATTGATAAATGGGAAATATATTTGTGAAGAAACCGAAGATAACTGATGTTGATCGAGCCATTCTCTCGCTCAAGACTCAAAGACGGAAGCTTGCCCAATATCAACAACAGGTCGGTCCCTCTCATTTTTCTAATTCAATTCATTTTATGACTTTTGAGGCCTTGAAATTTAAGGGGTTTTCGAGTTTGATTGTTTTCTGCTTAGTTATATTCAAAATTTTGATAACCCTGAAATTAAAAAAAAAAAAAAAAAACCGACCCTTTTTTAGTGCCTGAGATGTGATATTCTTTATCAAATTATTTAACAACAAAAGGATAAGGGAAAGTTTGGATTTCATTTTGGTTTTTTCAAAAACCCATTTTTTGGTTGGTTTGCTTCTCTTAACTAAAAAAAAGTCAAGTTTTTTTGCCATGAGCTACAAATAAAGTGTATTTTTAGGTTTATAGAAACGGGTTAGTTTTGAAATCTTGAGATGGCTAAGTTTTTTTTTGGTGTCTTTTGGAAGATTGTAATGTTGTCCTGTGATGGAAATGTGCGTTGTGGCTTCTGCTGAATTCGAAGAAACGATCACTTATTTGTGGTTATCACTTTGTTTTTGAATTGAAAATTTTCCAGCTTGAAGCTGTGATTGAAGCGGAAAAGCAAGCTGCTAAAGATTTGATTCGTGAAAAGAGAAAGGACAGGGCGTTGTTAGCGTTGAAGAAGAAGAAAACACAAGAAGAATTGTTGAAGCAAGTGGACACGTGGCTCATTAATGTTGAACAACAAGTGCGTAAAAATAGCGAGAATGTAGTTTGGTTTCAAATGTTATATGATGTTCTACAATATGTGTTCTGGTTCAGTTGGCAGATATTGAGCTGGCCAGCAAGCAGAAAGCTGTTTTTGAGAGTTTAAAGTCAGGTACTGATGCAATCAAAGCAATACAAAGTGAGGTCAACCTGGATGATGTTCAGAAGCTAATGGATGATACTGCTGAAGCTAAAGCTTATCAAGATGTAAGTTTCATACTGAAATTTACTTATCTCTAGACTGTGTTGTTTAGACATTGTATTTTGTTGGATTATCTATCCCCAAGGAATATAAATGTATAAAACTCTTTTGTATGTGTATGCATGGGTGTCTGCACATGCATGCACACACCTAAAAACATGTAGGAGTTGTTGACAGTAGTTCAGAGCCACTGGAATGGAATTCAATATTGAGTTGTATCTCTAAAAACATTTCTTTAAGATCAACTCTTTGCAATCTTATATAACCTTTCTGGCATATAGAAATTAGAGATGCTCTTTTATGTGTGCAGAACTTTGTATGTGTTTACTGCATTTATAATGATCAGAACTCGATGCTTGTATGTGCTTCTACTGTGACTTTAATAGTGTTTATTTTTTAATGTGCCCTTTGTACTTTTCAAGTTTTCCTTCTCCCTGCACCTCTCTTTTCCCCCTCCATTTGTATTAAAATTATAATGGTTTTGAAGGAAATTAATGCTATCTTGGGGGAGAAACTATCAGCAGAAGATGAAGAGGAGATTTTAGCTGAATTTGAGAACTTAGAAGCTCAGGTATGATTAATTTTGTACATCACTACTGTCTCATGAGATTTATTGTATGCTTGTTATACTGCCTTCAACATTTTATGTATGTTTAAATCACTCAATTTCTTCATGCTATGAAACCATTTAGCTCCAATTCAAGGCTTGATTTGAGGTTTTGTTAAGTTTAGGGCATGTTTGGTAGGAGTTAGAAGGGGAGAAAATTTACCCTTGTAATTTTTCATCCCCTTTGCTAATGTTTGGTACAAGTTTCGAGGAAGGAGAAGTTTTTAAGGAGTTCATTTCCTTTCATTCTAGACCATGGATATATGTTTTTTTATTTTTTATAATTGATTTATATTTGTTTGGATCCACTATTATTCATAATTTTTCAATCTCCCTCCAAATGTCTTTAATACTTTACCCCTTAAACCTTTTTCACACCTTTAACATTTTCCTTCAAAATTCTTCACCGTATACCAAACACAACATTAATGGTAAATTCTTATAATATACTTAGTTGAGTTGCCAGTTCTTGTTTAGCTAGGTCCATGATATGGTGTGTAACTGTGTACTATGATATCCTCTGGTTGCTTCACAACAAATATTGGGAATGCTAAAAATGAGATGTGATGGATTTAGATGAGTACCTTCATCCCAAGCATGGTTTTGCTAGGGCTAAGCTGCTGGGTATATGTTAACTGGTGGTGCATGGTTTCGCTAGGACTAAGCTATTGGGTATATGGTGACTGTTGGACAATCCCACAAAAACATTTTATACTGGGAATAATTTACTTAAATATATAGGTTGTGCTCCTATAATCAAATAAATTTTTTTGCCCTAGTCTTTTTTGTTTACCTATCTAACCATTCCAAGATGTAAATGAGCTTTTCTTCAGTAGTTTTTCCTGCCTTTCTCCATGACCACAGCTCAGCCTCAGCCCTCCCCTGAAGTAATCTAAACTCATAGTGCACCTGGAGCTATGGGTGCACATTTCACATGTTGATTTGTATGTTTGTTGCTTGAGGGGAAGGTTTATAGTTGAACAATTAAAATGGAATCAGAATTTTCCTTATTATCATTATTTTGTTTTAATTTTATGGTTGTATATGCACTGGTAAATTTTATTGCAACTTTCTGTCAACAGACTATATGCTCTTACTTGGTCCTGACTCTGTCAACCTTGAGAATTGTCTGTATTTCCCTTTTATTTTTCTTATTTGAAAAATAAACTTTTGTTTGTTTAGATGGCTGTTCAAGAGTTGCCAGAAGTGCCCACTAAAGTGCTGTCTGAGGAACAGGAGCAGAAGTTGGACCTTCCTGATGTACCAACCAAACCACCTGTTCTTGTGGATGATGCTGAAACTGCTTCAGCTGAGGTCTCCACCAGGAGAAAAGGTCATTGTCTCTCTGTCCCCCCCCTTACATATAAGTGCGTGTGCACTAGCAATTCAATAACCTGACGATTTTCATCATCTCTCTGCAGTTTTGGAAGAACCATTGCCAGCATGATGAGGGAAAACATTTTTAGCAATGCTGCAGGCCTGCGGAGCTGCTGGCCATCCTAGAATCTAAGCATGCACTTCACAAATTCTTTTCATCTTGATATAAACTTTGCAATGGCACGCATGTTGGTTTGTTTTTGCAATTGCAATCGTGCACATTAGATTTATTCATAGCTGTAAATTTACCATGTGGCTTATATATTTGGTATTCGGATAAATTCAGTCTCCTACATAATGAAAATTCCTGTCCTTGATGTTCTCATCTGCTGTAAATTGCTTTCAGCCCCATAACATGCTTATTCATGCACTGCACATGGAATGGCATAAACAACTAGAAAAGGGATTTTTAATGAAAAGGGATTTATTTTATTTTTTTTGGTTAATTTTTCAACAACTAGAGGCTCGATTCTTGAAGCATAAATATGGAGTGGCGAGAATACAAACGAAGCAATTTAAACTTTTTCTGATAACTTTTCAGGACCTGGGTTTTGACTCTTTCACAATTAGAACCAACGCCACCTCTTTTTTTTTCCAACTGAAAAACAGATTGAATTGCATTTCTTTCTTCCCTTCTGTTTCCGTTTAAAAATGATCTTGTCAAAAATAAAATAGCGACTGCATGAAGATATAAACAAGATGTTAAAACTGAAAAATAGATTACAATATTTCTAATTGGAAAGTATAACAAATTAAATCATATATTTTGAGCTTGCAATAATTTCGAAAGATCAATTATGTACAATCACACCGAAAACGTTTTACTAAGATAACTGGTAAGTGAAAAACTTACTAAAAATTACTGTGTCCTGGCAAACATTGCACGTATGACATAGCTTCCATCTGTATATACCAAGAAGAAATGGCTGAATGTACTATCCACAGTAGCCAGTCCATTCAATACAGTAACCGAAAATTGAAAGAAAAACCTCCTTGAGTTTCATTAACTTCATTTGCTACGCATTCTAAATCACTCACTCTCTGTAAAATCATAAACAAAATTAGATTTGATCGGTTTCTACTTGGGCAATCGAGCATACATGGCCTCAACTTGTTTCCGGTTCTTCCTCATCTGCAGCTTCGTTTTCATCATCTCCAGTCCCTCCTTCATTCTCATCAGTCCCTCCTTCGGCTTTTGGTTGGCCTGGAGGAGGTGGCAGCACCTCTTCAACCAATTCAACAAGTTCTTCAATGACTGGCATTTCAAAACGTGAATCCATTTCCTCTATGATCTGCCAAGTATAAGAGAAGTAAATAATTAATGAACTTGCAAAGGAAACCCCTGTTCTCGACAAGAAGAAAAAGAAAGGGCAAAAGAAGAGGAGAGAAGGAATATTGTCCATGCGAGCAAGCAAAACTGTCTTCCTAGTGAACTTTGGTCAAATACACATCATTGACCATGATACCACAATTCCTTAAACCAGATGCAAGCAAAGAAAGGGGAGAGAGATTGGCTGTTGTCAGGAAAGCAAACAGCACTGTTTTTTTTTTTTTTTCAGATTATGATCTTTCGGTGATTAGACACTATCGACATAGCATAATTCCTTCACCCAGGCTATGATCATTAAGAGGTTGAATATTTATTTAACAACACTGTCATATTCGCTGCATCATCAAGGACCATTTTAAGGACTATCAAAACCACAAAACCAAGGACATCATGCAGCCAGTATTTGCCCATGATATTCTACAGCTCAAGTCTGGAAGCTAACAACTAAATACAAACACAAAAATAAGAATTTTTAGGCTGTGAAAAATTTGCAAAGAGGCTAAAAGCCAAGTTCAATTTTTACTCTAGCGAAAGTAATCACATTTCTGAGTAAGAGTTCTACACTCTTCAAACTGATCTATCATTCCTGATTCCATTCCATTTTCCTCTCCCATTCATAACTCAAATACTCTTCAGCTCCGCTCCGATATACATCACAATTTCATCAACAGAATTTGCAGTTAAATATAAGAAAACCATATCCAGCACTTCTGCTTGGTAAATAAATCTGCCGAAATCGATACTATCCTGCCTTGTCAGTAATTTCCCACTTTAAACCTGTTATCTAAGTGTGATGGAAATTGCACAACCACCAATTCCTAGACTTTGACAATTTTTCCAACTTTAAGAGAGCAAAGCAATCACCAAGGCATAGCAGATGGCACAAGACTCTACTATCTACATATTCAAACATTCAAACCTCCCTCAGGCCAACATATACAACCTTACAGCTCTATGAGCCACTTTAATAGCATAAAGCAAATTAGCAAGCAGCTTGAGAAAATGGCACCAAAATCTTAGTTTACAAGACCTGATAGCTAATTTGTATGCTAGTAAAGGAGAGGAAAGAGCAAGCAAGAATAACAAATTTATTACCGTGTAAATTTCGACAGTTTGAGAAGGCCTAATATTGATAATATTAAGAAGCTCAGCTTTGGCAAGGTCGTACTTCTTACATCTCTCTAAGAATTCATTGATTTTCTCTCTTGTTAGATTGCACGCAGGAGTTTCAACCAAATAATCATAAACCTACAAACAAAACAACGTAACAAAATCAAACAAACACAATTCAAACTAGTTGCGGTTAGCAATACAGATCCATCTGCGCCATTCCTTGCAATCATATTCCAAACAAAGTAAACAAATAAAATTAAATAAGAAAAAACAACCTTGTATTCTGATGCTGCTACAGGAGCAAGAACCCGCGAGACATCCCTTGAGGCACCTCTTGATCTTAGAAAATCAAGCACTTCAAAATTGGTTAGGGCACCTGCATTTGGGTTTTTTCTGCATATTTTTTGCTTCAATTCTTTATTATTAACTCCATCAGAGTAAAAAAGAAAAAAAAAAGAATTATTCAAGAATTAGAAACGTACATCTTCATTGAAAATGGAGGGGTGCTGAGTGGAGAGATGGAGTCGCGGGAGCTGTACAGATGACCAATGGAGATGTCTGTCAGTCACTAGAGTCGCTGATCGATTCTGTTCGAACCCTAAGGCAAGAGAGAGTGTCTGAGGATAAGACACGGCATTTCTCAACACCCAACAAGTAGAGTTGTTTAATTTGATGCAGGTGGGACTAACGATAGATTATTTTTGCGGTTTTAAAAAAAAAAAAATTAATTAAAATATATATCATAAATTCATTTAAATACCCAACCCATGCAAATATATATCATAAATTCATTCCAGCAACAAAATAAGTGTCTTAGTTAATATCATAATATTAATCCAAGTGAGAAGAAAATAATATATTTAAAGGAAAATAATTTTTTGTGTTGCTAGAGGTGGGAATTCTTATAAAAAAAAATTAAAGTAGAAATCTAGATAAAATAAAGAATACACTGTAGAGTAAACTTGCTTATAGTAAAGTAATTTATTAAATTAAATTAAATTAATTTTTTTTATGATTAGTAATGGAAAATATCAAGTGAATCATATAATAAATTCGGATGGTATAATAAAAGATTAGGTATGTGGAAAAATATAGACAAATGGTGGTTTTTAGGAAATTACTCTAAAAAAATATTAAATGAATAACAATTTTATAAATAAAAAGATTTTCTTTCCCAGCTGGAGTAATTATTTTTTAAAATATTTTTTAATTTAGAAATATATTAAAATAATATTTTTTAAAAAAAAATTATTTTTAATACTAATAAATTAAAATAATTGAAAAATATACAATTTTAAAAAAAAAAATTATAAAATATAGTTTACATCGAATTCCCAAATCTCAGCAGCTTCTTCATCTTTCCTAACTTTCTCTCTGTTCTCGAGATTGTAAGCATTCCATCTCTTTCGAGGAAGAAGGTTAAGACCTCCAATAATCAACTAAAAAAACATAACTTACAATTCACCTGCAGAATTTAATTAATTCGATATTACACAATCCATAATTACCGAGAAAGAAGCACCTTCCAAACTCTGGAGCATTGGAGTTGAAATACTCTTATTCTTTTTGCTTATCAAATCTTGATTGTGTAGGGTTTAGCAAAGGAGATTGTAGCATCTGTGCAATATCATAGAAAACAAAGATTGAATGAATTGGGGGAGAGGGCTTGAACTTGCTCTTAACGTCTGACGTTAGTAAAATCCCTCTGGTTGTTCAAGAATCGATCGATTGATCTCAGCTTGAAGCTATTTGGAATTTGGTTTAGGATGGAAAATTAGTAGAGACTAGAGTCCTCCAGGGCAGACTAGTCCTTTTCCGCAAGGCTTTGAGCTTGTCTGAGCTAATACTAGGGAATTGATACAGACTAACAATGGAGATAAAATGCCTTTCTTTAGGGAAACCAAGAATAGTTGCTCGGAGATTCAGTGATCGTAACCAAGGAATAATAGAAATCTTCCACCTACATTGCCCTATGCATCACTTCTATTTGTAATCAACAGCTTCAGATACTGCTATCAAATCAACCGAATTTCACCGCCTATTAAGCTAGCTCATCATCTCATAGTGTTCACTTAGATCGTTGCCGATCACTTGTTCATAATGCCAATCGATCTGCCGGTGACAAATTTTTTGCATACATCGAGATGCAAACATTGCAGGAGAGCATAAGTTTTAACAATGGAGGCGTAATGTGGTGATATATATAGCAAGAATAGAAACGTTTCTCGAGCTTGAGTGTGTCCTTGCCATCTAAAGCGAAAACAAGAAAGAAACAGAAATTCAGAGAGGGAGACAAGAGAGCTAACACCAACAGCTGCCTGTCCATTGCCAGTACAAACATCCCCATCGGGAGCTGAGAGCAGCAAGCATAGCATAGCCTACCAGGCATTCGTCAGGATAATCTGGCATAGCTAGAATCCAGGTATATTGCTTCCTGCTTGTGAAACAAACAAACTGGATTCATTTTATCCCAGAAGAACCCAAATTGATTATTTTATGAGTAAAGGAGTTGAACAATTCAACATCATATTTATACATCCAAGTACCACACTGAAATTGGCAACGTACTGATACATCAATATTACTGATTTATTCTTGAATGTTAAACAGGCATTGCAGTATAATGGATCCTGCTCAAACCTCTAAAGAAAGAAACACTATTGTATTAAGCACTTTCTTTCAGAGCTTAACTTTCCCTGCAAGCATATATGTCTTATAGATAATAGTTCTAACCAATTCAGGCCCGCCCCATGCACTCTCAAATTCTCTAACAACCTCTTCTGACAGTAAATCCACACCTTGTCCCTTGGCTGTATTAAATGATGAAAGTGACTTTAAAAGCTTCAAAAGTCCCTCAAAAGACATCTCCTTTTGCATCTCCAATTCCAGTGGCTGCCCCTCGCTCCCAACACCTACACCTTCAAAAGGAAATGGAAGTGTCTTGTAACACTCTGCTGCATACTTGACGTTTGGGTTTCGAAAAGGAAAGGTCCTCTCAAAGTGGGTCCTTAAGAGAAGATCAATTTCCGGGCTAAGCTGGATTCCTGAGTAGCACCAAACTGCAAGTATGCCTCCAGGATTTCTCAGAACACGCCTGACGATTGGATAGAACTTTTCCAGATCAAACCAATGCACAGCTGAGGCCACAGTAATGAGATCAACTGAATTTTCACCCCCAAGTAATGTCACTAGTTCATCATCGGACATTGTTAATGGGGTATGCAAGTAACGAATTTGGGGGTGTGGTATGGCATGCTTTAGTTGTTCTTCACTTATGTCAGTTGCTATCACTTGCTTGTAGTGCTCCGACACCTGAAAATGACAACCATCTTTCCGAACTAATCAAAATACAAACACGACAAAGTAAGGTCAAACAAAAGTTCTGATTCACGCCAAATCATCATACTAATTAGACCTGTCAAGAGTAGAGAATTTGAGCGCCTTAGGACATATCTAATGTTTGGTCTTGTTTCAATTTTAAGGAGTATATGTCACTTGGGTTTTTTGGATAACTGCTGACTCATTAAGTCTGATCAAATATTAGTATAAGATACTTAAAAGAGAGAGCTAAGATTGTTCACTTCTCAATTTCTTGAGCTGTGGTTTAAGAATGTAAGAGACAGAGAGAACTAACACCAACAGCCGCTTGACCATTGCCAGTACCAACATCCCAAGCTAAACAGTGGTGAGGGGTGAGAGCAGCCAACATTGAGAACCATTCGCTTGGATATCTTGGCCTTGCATCCACATATATAGATGCCTGCTTGTCAAACAAACCTGCCATGTAAAATCTTGTGAATTCTGATAGTATATGTGCGTGTGAAAGTTTTGATGACCCAACGAAGGACTGCTGTATAATATATTATGGCAGTCTGAGTTTACAAGGAGGTCAAATAAACCTATTCAGGAGAGTGGCCTGCAATTTGGAGGATTAGTATGTCTTCTTCTTGTTTTACCCTAAAACAAATGGTATTCGCTAATAGCTTTGCTTCAAGTATTAAGCAGGATTAATCATATTTCAGGGAAAATAAATGGTGACAGAAAAGTGACCCTCTAACCAGCCGAAAAGAAAAGAGAAGGAAAATAAGAAAGGTAAATAACTTGTGAGTTGAGGAAAGTGCAGGTTGACCCATACCAAGAATTGTCGTTGGCTTATAAAGATCAAGTTTCAAAAAGAGGAAAAAACTTGTGAGATGAGTAAAGTGCAAGGTTGGTCCCTATGAAGAATTGCCGATGGTAAATATCAAGTTTCAAAAAAAGGAAACTACTTGTGAGTTAAGGAAAGTGCAAGGTTGGTCCCTACGAAGAATTGCCGATGGTAAATATCAAGTTTCAAACAAAGAAAAGAACTTGTGAGATGAGGAAAGTGCAAGGTTGGTCCCTACGAAGAATTGCCGATGGTAAATATCAAGTTTCAAAAAAAGGAAACAACTTGTGAGATGAGGAAAGTGGAAGGTTGGTCTCTATGAAGAATTACCGATGATAAATATCAAGTTTCAAACAAAGAAAAGAACCTGTGAGATGAGGAAAGTGCAAGATGATCTCTACCAAGAGTGGTCGCGATTTGATAAGTATCAAGTTTCTTTCCAAAGACTTCGCTACTGTTGGTGCGTTAAGACGAGATCCAAGTCGTCAACTTCATAAAGGAAAAACTTCTCTGACGGGAAACTTCAGCCTCGCTTCCTCTAATTTCTCAACAACTCAAGGAAAAACTTCTCTGACGGGAAACTTCGGCCTCGCTTCCTCTAATTTCTCAACAACTCGCCTATCAGACACCTAATTAGTTCTCATTTTGCTTTCTATAGAAAGAGGTTGCAGACTCGGTTAGGGGTGTGATTTGAGTTCAAAAGAACAGGTACAACATGATTTGAGTTCAAAAGAACAGGTACAACATCCTTGAGTAAAGGGGTTCTTACAGATTTTGTCTTAGAACCTAACTTTTCCTGCAAATCATATATTTGCTCTAGATAACAGTCTAACCGATTCCTCCAGACCATCCCATGAACTCTCAAGTTCCTTGACAATCTCTTCACGGTAATAAATCTGTACCTTGTACCTTAGCTACATTGAAGCTACAACTGACCTGGATTCAGAATTCCCATAAATGACAGACTTGTTACTCAAATGCCTTCAGGCTGGCCCCATCCACACAATTTGTTGCTCGCTCTTAACTTCAATAACCAAACCAACATTAACTCTCTCCTACAGTTTTACAGAAATAATGGATACATGAATATCCTGCTAATAAATGGTGCTAACATCAAAAGCAAGCAAGCAAGCAACAAGCTTTCTGGGGTCTAAAGAAAATACCTTCATCTTTGTCTACAGAAAAAGCAATTTTTAAACAAGCAAACAAAAGGAATATTTCAACTCTCATGGATGGTAGAGCATTAACAAAAAGGGTTCGAAACCCAAACAAGATACCTCACCAGTTGCCACAGAGTTTCACCAAACCCACATAAAACTGAGTCAAATCAACCATTAACAACCCCAAGCTTTCTTTTCAGAGGCAATACGGCAGTTTAGCCCAACATCCATACAAAATTAAGCTACTGGTTCTCTCAAACAAAATTTATAGATTATCCGCCAACAAAATCTCATTTGCTCCACTATTTTCATGCAGTGTTATTTCATCACAAAACATATTTCTATTTGTCAAATAGAACATCACAAGAACAACCCGGAGCAAATCTATCACAGATACACTATAATAACACGGCAATTCACCAATCAAAAAAAGAAAATAAAATTAAAATTTCTCAATTCCTTCTTAAGCACATACAACAATACCCTTAAAGAAGAGAATTTCTTTTTCTAAACTTACAATAACAAAAAAAAAAAAGGAAATCGATCAATCACCCCCGTTGTTTTGAGAAGAAGAACAAGCACCGTCCGATTTATGATCATGATTGCAATCATCATCGCTGTCATCCTCATCGAAGGGCTTCTCCTGGTGGAAAATACAACATATTTTAGAACTTTTCTTCTGCATATACTCGTTATCGACAGTGCCTTCTTTCCACGAAACCTTCTTTTTCGGCCTATTTAAGCGCAAAGTTAGGGTCTGTTGCTGTTGCCGGGTGAGATTTTCTAGGACGGTGGTGGTTGTGGAGGAAGAAGGTGGTGTTCTCATTACGGTGGTGGTTGTCGCGGTGGTGCTCATGGCGGAGTTATTGGAGGTTTGTGTCTTGCTTGGAATTGCGAAGAAGCAGAGAACGAGAACCACAAAATACAATTGGTTTGTATTTGTTTTTTCTTTCGTGAACCAACTAGAAGAATCCGAATATTCTTTTCTATTGGATATTTCTTTCTGTGAGATAACTTCAAATTAGTCCTTTAACTTATTGTAAGTTCTATTTGAGTACTCCTACTTTAATGGTTAATGATGTTATATCAATTGCTTACCACTTTTAGTACTGTTTGTTTATTATTATTCTTTCTTTCCCGGGTAAAACGGTGCTCTAATCAGCTTATTTGTTAATCAAATCATATCTTCTTTTTTTAAGAAATTTTAAAAACACTCCTATTGTTTTCCGGAATTCAATTTTTGAAAAACTATTTTTCAAATTTTTCTCTGTTTATTTACTATTAAAAAAATTGGTCAACAAAAAAATATTTTCCAGTCAAAAAAAAATTTAACTTGGTTTCTAGAAAAGTGTTTTCCTGGAAAATTTGGACGGAAAACATTTTTCGAAAGTTATGAAAAATTTAGAAATATCATATTATTTACTGACTATATCAAATTTGGTCTTCAAACTTTTAATTGCTATATATATTTTGTTTTGAATATTTATTTTTTAATTTCATCTCTTAAAATTTAATTTTTATATTACTTTGGTCCTAATTTTTATAATTGTTATTTGCTTTTCCCTTATCATTTTTTTATTGAAATTTTTTATGTATCAAATTTGATCCTCATTCTTTTGATTGTTACTTATTTTATTTGAAATAATTTATGAAATGTTAATTATTATTATTTTAATTTCTTCATCTTTCATTTTTTTATTTTTTAGATTTGATCTCTATTATTTTGATTATTATTTATTTTATTTAAGATAATTTATGAAATTATATTTTTTTTCAATTTCATTCTCATTCAACTTTTTAATTTGTAAGATTTGTTCCTCATTATTTTAATAAACTTGAGAAAAATAAAACATTAATAAATTATTTTCCAGCTCATTTTCCATAACATAACCAAATACTGGAAAGTGTTTTCCAGCTTATTTCCTATTACACTACCAAACATTAGAAAATAATTCACTTTCCTGGAATTCACTTTCCAAAAAAAACTACTTTCCAGCAAACAAACAGGGCCTTGTATCCACTTAATGTGGTAATGTAAATGGCTATTTGATCAGATAATTTTTTTAATAAAAAAATAAATATACAGGCTTTTTTAATATGTTGTTTGACGTAAAATAACCATAATTATAAATTGAGAAGTGTATGCATGTATTTAATTAAAAAAATAAAAAAAAAAATTGTATCAACAAATGAAAAAAATTGTTAACAATAACTAAAGATTAAATTGGAAAATTAATATTACAACATGAGTCATTTACCCTACTATGTTTAATGACTTTGTTTATTAGAATCAATTTTTTTATTTAATTAAATGATTATAAAAATAGATACACACATGGAATCAATTGAAAAAAATCAAGTGAAAAAAACTTATTATGCAATGTTGCACATATCATTAAAAAAAAAGCTATCATTTTATGTGAAAATCAAGTAAAAAAACATATGATATTTAACTCAATAATAAATTGAAAATTTGAGAGATAGATGTGGATATAGGTATATGATATCAAAACACGGGGCATGAAATCGATTGTATTTAATAACATTATTTATTGAAACCAGTGTTTTAGTTAATAAAAAAATATGCATAGGAAAACAATTCAATAAAATTAAAGAGAAAATATTTTTTAGTAAGGTTGCACATAATGAATACCGCTTAAGATCATAACAAAATTCAAAAGCATTTTTATTAACCAAATAAAAATTAAATATTTTTTTATTAAAAAAACATCATAAGATTTTGTAAAAAACCAAAAAAAAATAGCCAATAAAAAAATTCAATAAAAACTTAAAATTAAAAAACAAATTGAAAGGAAAAAAAAAAAACCAAACCTAAAAAAAGGCCTTGACACCGCGCACTAGCCTAAGTGACCTAGTTCACTTGAGCTTAAAAAAGCCCAGTCCACATGCTTAGGCTAATTTAATTTTTATTTCAAAAGGTAAATCATTTATCGCCGACTTTTTTTTAAAACAAAATTTAGCTGGCGACTTGATGCATGCTGTGATGGACAACGTGTCACCTAATGGCCTCATTTTTTATCGAAATCAGGCCAATGTTTTTTTCTCAAAAAACTCAATTTTTAAATCGTTTTGACTCAAAACATCTAGAAAATACATATACCTAGGAAACCCAAATAATGACCCAAAAACCCTAAAATCAACCCAAAACAAATAAATAAAACTTTTTAAGCTCAGGTTTACCTTTTCAAGCAATGAAAATGACGAAGAATATCTAGGTAAGACTCCCCTCACAAAGATTGATCTCTTTTATAGTCTAAATCGGTGTTAACTGATATTTTTTTTTCTCTATCATCATAATCACGTGACTCTCTATTATTTCTCAAACCGAAGACTAAAGAGATGGGGGAAATGAAGTTATATATCAAAATTAAAATCTCGAAAACCAAAGGGGCCAAAAAGAAACAAATTAAGAAGTATAAAGACCAAAATCAACTTTCAATACAAACTTTAAAGGTGCCATAAAGTTTTGTCGTTTTTTCCACTTCAGTCCCTCATCTTTCAATCATGTCATTGCTCAACAAATCAGAGTCAATTGACCTTTAATTTGACCATAAAAAGACTTAATTGAAAAGAAAAAAAAATATATGACTAAAGTGAACTATAAATATATGAACAATGCATAGGGAACAATATTTCCCCTACAACTCGGTCATAGATTGAGAGAGAGTCAATCCAGGTTGACTTCAAATATTTTTTTTAAAAAGATCAAAATAATGTTATTTTGATAAATTTTTATTTTTTAAAAAAAAAACAAGTTAAGGATCAAGTTTTATTTCGAGCCAACCAAATTATGAGTTAACTTGGATTTGACCAGATCAAACTATGTCAATGCTTTAACTAGTTTTTTCTTCAATTCAAATTAATCTAAATTTCAGGTTTCAAGTTAGCTCACCAAACCGATTCGGATTTTATAACTAGGATGTAATATTCCAAGACCATTTGGAATATGCAAACAGCCCAAACCCAATACATGGTTTATATTTGATCATACTTTAACCATTTACTAGATGCTAATAATATTAAACGGTAAATTTGGATCGATTTTATTGACATAACGGGATACAAAAGTAAAATTTCAGAATCAAATGACAAATACCAGTTCATATTCCACAATAGTAAACCATGCACTAGAATCAGCAAACCTTATTCCAAAATCCTAAAGTTTAACGTGTAATAAACCTTGCATGTTGAAAGCTGAGACTCGTTCTTTCAAGGATTACAATGGAAAGTCCAAGTTTACCTATCACAAGAGGTTTTCCCCCCTCTTTTTTTTATTTTACTGGGATTTGAATCCAAAAGTTTTGTCCGTGTCAAATAGACTTTGGAACTGATGGCACTGGCCAAATCACAAGGATAACTGCAACTTGAACATCTAGTATCTGATATTCAAAACTATATTGCAAGACATTTATGCAAGAACAACACAATAATAGGGCCTTGGAATCAGAAAGTTTGGATGAGATGGAAACAAGCACAACGCACTCACAAACAAATAGATAAACCAGAAAATATAAGATATGGAGCATTTCCATTTTTAATTATACAATCCAAATGCATTTGCCAAGCCAGTTTATTCAATCTCTCATCCTTCTACCAATCATTAATTAACACACCAAATTATTTACTTGCAATAATAGAGGCTTATACCTTGCGTTTATTGTCATAAAAATAATATAATCCTACTCCATGCTTGTCTCAAGATAGGATTCATAAGAACCGCCTTAACCCTTATAATCCAAGAGAAGGGGTATGGCGGAACGAGGCAACATTGACTATCACTTTGACCATCAATGAGCAACAGCAAGGCACCAGCGAAAATGTGTTGAACCATCAACTCAGCAACCGAGGACACCTCAGCTTTTATGGATTTGTAATAACCCTTTGGTTTCTGGACTCTGCTTTCAATGCCTATAAGTTTCTTTGCCTGTCAACGAGAAACAAGGGAACACAGCTGAGAAGCTTTGACTAAATGAACTATTATTTAAAAGCACATCATTCTCCAACTTTACCAAGTAACATTTTTACCAAAACCAGCATTCTAGATTCTTTTCCCGTAACCAATGTTATGAAATCAACCCAGTGTGCAGGGAAAGTAAAGTACAAGAGTTTAACCACTTAAACTCAACGCGAACTCATTTCTTATCCCTTGCCTTGAAGGTAAAGCCTGCTGAGAGTTTTCTACAATCATTTCTTATCCCTTGCCTTACACAGAAAGACTGATGCAGCATATGCAAAGAAACAAAAGAAACAGAATAATATCAAATATGTGCTTACTTCTGAACTTAAAGATGCACAGTCCAAGCTTGAGCATAAAAGAAAATGACAATGATCCAGATTCAAACTGAATGATGACTCACGCTAGTTACAACAGAGGAGTGATTGGGCACCATACTAAATTACGAAATAAATAAATGGTGGAAAGTGGAAACTGAGTATAGTATGTCAAAGACTGTATGTTTCATCTTGTCCGGTCTTCAAAAGCACAATGATACAACGGCAGTAACAAATAAACAAGAAAAGACGTAAAATCTCCTTTCACCCAGTAGGCTACCTACATAGTCATGCATAATTGCACTACAGTTTAAAATTCAGCTAAATTATAAAAAGAAATATCTTTTAAAACCCAAACTAAGGCCCCATAGAGAAGGCTTGGCTCAATTTTTTTCAGACTTACCCTAAGATAACTGGCCTCGTGATGATTTTGGAAATCCATAGAAAGTTGAATGATTACAATAGTGCTGAGCAATTAATAGCGCTGAACAATTAATAGTGCTGAACAATTGGTCAAACCACCAGGAGAGCTTCATCAACGCATCATATCCATACAAGAATCATGGAAGTGAAGACGGACGATAGGATGCAAGATAATGCTAGAAACCATGCCTCATTGAAAAAGTTAGAAACATACACATTGCTCTAATGTAAATCATAAAAGCTGATTTTGGTTAATCAGCAATCAAACAGTAAGTTTCTCATCAATCCAGAAATCAGAAGTTCAGAACATGGTTTCCATTACCATGTTACAACTCAAAGCTAATTCTTTTAGCCACCTCAGTTGTCCATGCCCTTTCACATTTTTTTGTGACTTTAACATAGTATCCTTCGGCTTTTTTACAGATAAACACAAGACTTAAGGAGAAGGAGAATTAAAAATAAAAGGGTGGATTGCTCGTAAACAAATGGAACGGTAAAACATAATGACATGATGGAACCAACCTGTTTAGATAATGTAAATCACCAAGAAAAAACAATTTGATATTTATTTACCAAAAAAAAATGAAAATAAGCATTGAATAGAGAAGGCCAACCTTGGTGAAGACAAACAAGCTGAGACAGTTGAGAAGCCAGTAAAGACATTTGAATAGGACTTGGTCAAGTATGAAAAGTTGCTAATGGGAGGTAAAGCAGGCACCCGTTCACCTTTCTTCAAAAGCTCTTGTAAGTTCAGTCTCTGCATGGTCAAGACAGTTCTCGACTCCTTCCAAACAAAGACAAGGAGACCATTTTCAATTACAAAGAGGGAACCAGGCTTTGAGCCTGGATATCTGAAACCATACCCATTTGCTATACCCTCCCCTGCAAATGCATGCTTAATGATCAAAGGAAAGGAATTTTCATCAACATCCCAAGGAAATGGATCGTATAAAGGCTCATCAATATTAACTATGAACATTGCTGAGCCATTTGGATGCAGAACATAATGGGTGCCTTCTAATATCTTAGTAGCAATGAGATTTCTTTTTCCTTCAGACTCCTCATAAGAGACCAAAAGAAAGAACAGAGCCTTTCCAGGCTTGTCTTCAGTGGGCTTCCCGGGAGGCCAACCAAAAGTCCCTCCCCATAAACCAGCATATTCTTCATCAGCTCTTGGACCCCGCATGGGTAATTTGTATAGGGCAAACCGGCTGTCATGCATATTCGGCCATGCGCGATAAGAAGATAACCTCACCACAGTGGCATGTAATGTCAACCCTATTGTATCACCTGACCTTAAAAAATCATGCAGCGGTGCATGTTTTCTCTCACTCCTTGAACAACTGTGCTTGGAATGTGTGTGGCTACCATTTATGGAGGGGGGCTTCCCCAAAATCTGTCTGATGCTTGCTCTGAAATACCCACCAAGGGTTCTCTTAGTGTTGGACTGCATCTGATTATCATCCTCGTTCAGAGACCCACTCGACTGATCAAGAATCTTCCTAACCTCACTCAATTGCAGTTGCATAGGATCAAAAGGCACTTCAGGAGCTTCCTTCCAATTGAAGCCTTGACCAAGATTATACATTTTCAAAAGAACTGATCTCCGTTCAAACAAGAGTGCCAAATCTTTCTGAAAATTCTCTTCATCATTCCTCAACCGAGGAAATAGCAGACTATTTTCCAAATCGGATACCTTTTGACCAACTTGGGTTGTGACAACCTCAATCAACTTTCTTCTGTCACTGAAAGCCAAGCGGCTAAAAGGCACCTGAGCCTCACATTGTATGATCATCCTCTGTGACACTGGCAATTCACTATGTGACCTAGAAACCTTTCTTGCTAGCTCCCTATCTGAGTTATAGGCAAAGCTCTTATTAGGGAATAATTTACTCTTCTGTTGCCTAGGGTCAACCTCAAGCAGCAGGACATTGCAATTCCTCTCAACAGACTTGACTGAACCAGGATAAACATAGTCATTCCCTTTCTCTCTTCCATGTAGGAAAAATGTTGTGGAACCATCAAGGTCGCCTATTACTTCAAACACCGGTGCCCATAAAATAGGACCCTCCTCGATACCTAAAGGGCCTAACTCCTGAGGTAAAATCCGGCATCCAACAACAGATACAAAACCTGGCATGACATAAACTACATTACCAAGCTCGGGATTTTGGTGAACCCAGATTCCAATTAACGGCTTAACACTAACAAGGAAGCGACATAATGCCCTGTAAGATGACACACCCTTCCGCCACTCCAGGAGATCCCGGTGAGGGACAATTCCTACCATGTCACATTGGGTGAGCCAGACTTTCTCAGATGCCACAAGAACATATAAGCTCCGGCAGCAAAGACTTAGAGTACAGATGTCCCTTGTCGAAAGGAACCGACATATAATGGTAAATACATCATCAGGAAGAGCGAGAAACAAGCATGAATCACTTAATTCAGGCATCATACCGCTTCACCTGACTAGTTATGGCTTTATCAAGCAATTCAAAATTGTATTATGCCTATATTAACCTAAACAGCACAATCACTGAACACTAGATATTCTATAAACATAATTAGGACCAAACAAATCAACTACAAGCTGATTTAACAACAGAAGCTGAAAAGAACATTGCCTCACCCTTGAAATCCCAAAAGAACCCATCTTTCTCGCATCGATTCAATCAAAGTAAGCAGATGCAAACCTGGAAAGTGAGACGGGTCTGCCACGGACTCTCCAGCTCATGCCTGTAATGAACATGCATAGCTTCAAGAGGTACAAAAAGGCAAAACTGGGTTTGTCTCAGATTCTCCTGAAATGAACTACCCTTGCCTCAGATTCACCAGGACTAAAAAGGGCTCGTTTCATATCCTCCAAAGCTGAACAGATGAGCTGGGTTTGTTTCAAATTCTTCGTTTCTCACAAAAGATTGGTTGTTTAAAAGAAAAGGCAATGAAAAAAAAGACAGCGTGGAAATTGAATAGGGAAACTTCCTCGTATTAGCATTGCGTTGTGTGTCAACCTGTTGGGTCAAGTCATCTCTTTCTCCACTGAACAACCAAAGTCCACGAACCACTATTCCGCTTGGCTTGTCGGCTGTCCATCTCTGTCAAGAGAGAATGATGGATAACGAGAAATGGTGAAAGGAGAAATTGCCTTGAAGCTTTGGTTTCATCAAATATTGTCCTAACTTTTTTATTAATTGTTTTCTTGCGTCCCTCACACTCTTATCTTTTCTTGTTTTAGTACTAGACTGTAGATATACTGGCCAGCCAATATTGAAACAGAACTAAAAGTAGAAGCCAAGAAGACGTCCCTAAAGCCTAAAGGCCAAAAATCACTTCACTATCTAGTCCAAAGATTGCTCCACGTGGAATATCTTAAGAGGCTTAGCTTCTTTTACGTGTTTAGTGGTCCCATGCACCATGGTGCGTGATTGAGTCTTTGATTATGGCAGTAATGAATTTGACTAGTTTACTCCGACTCAGACTGATTGCGAGTGTTACGATGGTTTTTTAAAGTATTTTTTAGTTAAAATATATTAAAATAATATTTTTTTTTATTTTTTAAAATTATATTTAAAATCAGTAAATTAAAATAATTCAAAATACATAAAATAATTAAATTTTAATAAAAAATTAAAATAAATTTAAAATTTTTAAAAACATAATTTACACCACATTTATAACCAGCATGATACATGTTAATCAACACAGAATTTTCTACTTGGATATTCTTTTGCACTAGTATGACGTATTCAATTTATTTATTTAAAAAAACTAGATAATTAAATAAAACTCCATAATCACCTGAATTATCTTTTAAAGTTATGTTTTTTATATAATTAGGATAAATCTTTTAAAAGGTATGGACTCAATATTGTCCTTTGAAGTTTGAAGAAAAAGATCTTAAATGCTGCTTTCATCCTTCAATTGAAGAGTTATGCTAAAAGTTGTTTTTTAACCATTTAAAGCCACATCTGTGAGTTTCTCTTCCAGATTGGATTTTTAGATAATGGCTGTAAAGATTACCGATTTTATGATTTACATCCAAAACACGAGGTCCAAAATACAAAATATAAGGCATAGCATATGCTCATTCACGCATAAATTAAAGATATCAACAAATAAAATAAAAACATAATAATTTTAATGAGTAAAAACAACCGAAGATATGAACTTTAAATTCATAAATTTTATTTTATCTCTAATAATAATCATCTAGAAAGTTTACAAAGCCTTTGATAAACTAAAAATCAAACATCAACTAGAAAACAAGATAAAAATAAAAAATTATAAAGAAAAGAGATAAAATCTAAAAATAACAAGGAAAAATATAAAAATTATCAAAATCAGATTCCAGGATGAGATTATAAAAATCTAAAGATATGACGGTTAGAGTAGCGATTCCATAACAATTCTAAAAAATATAGTCTCTGAAAACTTCTATAAAAATTTAAACACGAGGATGAGATTATAAAAATCTAAAGATCCGACGGTTAGAGTAGCGATTCCATAACAATTCTAAAAAACATAGTCTCTGAAAACTTCTATAAAAATTTAAACACGAAAATGAGATTATAAAAATTTAAAGATCCGACGGTTAGAGTAGCAATTCCATAACAATTCTAAAAAAAATAGTTTCTAAAAACTTCTATACAAATTTAAACAGGATCTAATGGTCAATCACACCTTAAAATCAGCCAAGGTTTAATAAAATATGCTTAATCTCAAACATATGTACCTATTATTTATATTGTTGGTATTCAACTTCAAATATTTTAACATCTTTTTATTATAATTAGACCAATAAAACAACTTGATACATGTTTCTGTCTAGTGGATGACCATGTGACAACATCATTTCTTCTCTACACTGCACTGGTAACCACTACAATTTTTATCCTCAAATTATTGTTATTAATTAAATTAAAGGTTACTGTCTTTTTCTTTTTTTTTTCTATTCTTATTTTCATACAAGTTTACGTGATTTATGAATGTATTTTTGTTTACATGGGTGACCATGAGCCATCATCTTTTGACTTAACAGTTTGTTTGAAAGTGTGGTTGCGGTTGTTTTTTTAAAATATTTTTAACTCAAATTATCTGAAAACACCAAAAAAATATTAATTTAAAGCAAATAAAAAAATAAATTCAATTCAATTTTTTTCAAAAACACTTTTAAAACACAAATGTCATGTAACAAGACTAGTGATTTTGTTGCTGTCGTTAATCATTTAATTTGATGAATTTATTCTTAAGATTATGAAATTTCAAACCCCTTCAATTTTGATAATCTGTTCCTTTATTGGGGTGATAGTACTCTTGGATCAATTAGATTAATTTTTCAGGAAATTAGTAAGGCAGGCCAATTATTTTTGAATTCTTGTATTCGTAAAAGAGAAAAATCCATATTTTTCTGCCGGATTAATTAAATTCCAGGATTATAATTTGGAAAGGTAAATTAGCTTATTGCTCATGCGCAAACCTCAAGAATGCCACTGTGTATTTTTGCGGATATTTATATTTTTATCATGTATAAGAGCTCAAAGGTGACTAATTATATTGTTTGATTTTGTGTTTTAATAAATAAGTAAATAAATAAAATAATTTTTTTATATAATTTTTAGATTGTTTTGATGTTAAAAATAAATTTAAAATAATAATAAAAATACTTTTTAATATATATTTTTTAAAAAAATATTTTAAAAATAACTATCACTACAACATCAAAAATAAATATCATCAAACGTGTTATAAGAGGCAGAGTTTGGATTGGAAGAATTTTAGATGAGCGTATGGTTTTTGTGATTGACTTGGAGTCAATGTATATTGTCAATTTTTTTTTGTGGGCCAATTTGACTTGACTTGTGGTTTTTATTATTTTCATAAGATGGCTTTACCTTTATCATATTTGTATCTCATAAGAGCTCAAAGGTAGGTTGAAGAGCGCTGCAGGATAAAATCAATTATCCGTGGGGTGTAGCAGTGTTTTATGGTTGTTTTTTAAAATATTTTTTATATTAAAATAATATTTTTTTAAAAAAAATTATTTTTAAAATTAACACATCAAAACAATCCAAAATATATATAAAAATTAATTTTTAATAAAAAATAATTTTTAAATTTTTATAAAACATGATTTATATCGCGTTTCCAAACTGATACATAAAGGTAAGAACATGCTCCTGCAAATTAATATACTTTTCACCTTTTCAATTAAATTATGGTTCAACGAAACTAAAGATTGTGGTATTGATTTTTGATAAAGATATTCTAGTGATTTTAATGTGGATAATTGGATTCCTACTATTTAATTCTTCACAGTCTTCGGCCATAATCAAGCTCAATTTTGTCAAATTTTTATTAGTTTTAATTTTTAAAAAAGAGAGAAAATAATTTTTTATTTATATAAATCTGTAATTTTTTTTTAATCCAGACTAGAGATTTATTCATTTTATTTTATTGAAAAAATTGAAAACACAAATATAGAATTGATTGATACAAGACCTTATTAGAAAAATACTACAGTGAGTGATCATTTGGATTTTACGAAGATGGTCTGATAATATTCATTCATGGAAAAAATCATGGTTTAGTCCAAAAATGACGTCACGTGATTCTCAATCTAGTCCAGAGATTGCTCCACGTGGAATATTGAAAGAGGCTTAGCTTTCTCTCACGTGTTAGTGGTCCCATACGCCATGATGCATGATTGAGTCTTTGATTACGGCATTAATTGAATTTGACTAATCAACGTGTTGATTAAAATGAAATTTTCTACTCAGATATTTTTTTGCATTAGCATGATATGTTCAATTTATTTTTTTGAATTTGAAAAATTAAGTAATTAAATAAACCTCCTTGATCACCTTAATTATCTTTTAAATTTAAAGTTATGTTTTTTAAATAACGAGGATAAATCTCTTAAAGGGTATGGATTCAATATTGTCCTTTGAAGTTTGAAGAAAAAGTAAATCTTAAATGCGGCTTTTATCCTTCAATTGAAGAGTTTTGCTAAAGTTGTTTTTAACAATCCAAAGCACAAAGGCACACATACCTCGAAGGCACCCAGAGTTAAATAAAAGATGCTCAATCTCAAATACATCTATTTATTCTCCGTATAATCGGTATTCAATATTAAATATTTTCATGCTTTTTTTACCATAATTAAGCCAATAAAACAACTTCAGATTATGATAAGTGTAACTCAACTGGTCAGACTCTGGATTTGTTCCCTGAAAATCATCAGATCGAGTCCCACAAATCTTAATGCCACTAAAAGTTTACATGATCATTAACTTCAGAGACCATATGATTAATGAGCGCAAACTAGTCCGGACACTTACATTAAAAAAAATAAAATAACGTTATACATATTTTTACCTAGTAGGTGATCTACATGAGGGGACATTTCTTCTCAATATTGCACCACTGATCATTCAGATTTTTAATCCCAAATTATTGTTATTAAATTAAAGGTCATAATCTCTTTTTTTACCTTTATTTTCATACAATTTCTCATAATTCATGGATGCATGTCCATGAACCACCCACTCATAAATTTCAAAATTTGCAAATATATTAAACTAGTAAGCAGTGATATTTAGTTTACCATAACAATGTATGCTAAACATGAGAATGTATTCAAGGAAAGTCTATAATTCATAGATGTTTAAATCTATAAATATGTGAAATAATAATTCATGACGAGCATCATTTCAACACAAATATAATAATAGAATGCTAGCATGCATGCTAAATATATATTTAAACTCATAATTGTTATTAAATCAAAGTTTTAGCATGCATATTAATAATAAAAATATACATGCTTAAATTAAAATATTAAGTTAGTTAATTAAATTTTTAGAATTAATTAATATAATAATTATGTATGACACCTTCTGACAAGTTGTTTAAATAATTTGAACAAAGAGTTGTATTTTAAACTCTACATGCATATTGATATGAAGAGATGTGTATCTAAATTCTATAAACACCTTGGTCTAAAAATGATGTTATTTTCTTTATAAATATTAGTTTGATACTGATAGAAATTAATTAGAAACAATTTTCTTATCTCTCTAATTTTTTCTACAAACTCTTTGTTTATATTTATATATAAAAAAAGAGAACTTCTTAATAAACTTACAAAAAATATTTTCTATAAATTTAAAATTTTGTTATATCCTAGTAATATATTATTTTACCCCTACAATAAATATAATAAAAAAATTAATACCTTAAAAATAAAAATCTTTACACCCTAAAATCTGCTTACTATACCCAATGACATCAAATACTCTCATTTGAGTGGAGAGTGAGAGTAGAGGAGAGACCGCTCCTTGCTTAGCCAGAGCAACTAAAAAGTTTCACCATGTCCAATTTGAAAGTTGTTTTTCGATTTGATCTGCGATTTCTATGTCCAGGACAATGTCATACGTGGAACCCTATCAATGGCCAACCACTATAACCCATTTATTTTTGTATTTTAAAAATGTTTTTGAAAAAAATTGTTTTTTTTATTTTTTTTACTCTAAATTAATATTTTTTTAGTGTTATCAGATAATTTTGATGCGTAATTTTTAAAAAATAAAAAATATTATTTTAATATATTTTCAAGTAAAAAACACTTTTAAAAACAACTATAACAATACTTAAAAACAAGCTTTATACCTCTTCAAGTGGTTGCGAGCTTGCAACTTGTCTCTGTATTTTGTTTCTCCCATGATAATTAATTTATAATTAATCAAACAGTACTAACCTTCATAAATGTTGAGACATTAAATGCTGACATGGGAAGAACATAATTTAAGTCGTATTTTTTATTTTTTAAAAATTATTTTTTTATATATTTAAATTATTTTAATATATTTCCAAACAAAATATATTTTAAATCACCGTCTTTATTACATTTTCAAATACCATATTATAGACGGTAACAAAGTAAAGATTAATAAGATACAGTAGCGAAGGTAAAGATTGAAAAGGCTAGCTGAGCTCTATGGCTCTATGCAGGTATTTGCAGCATATATTTATTAAATCCGAAATTAAAATAACATAATTTTAATTGATTCAAGTCAATTAAGCCATCCTATCAGTAACTTGATTCTTAAAGTGCATTTGGTATTGCGATTGCAGTTATGGTTGTGGTTTTAAAAAAGTTATTTTATAAAAAGTACTTTTAGTTGAGGTTGGGCTGAAAAAATATATGTTTGGTTAAAACTGTGGTTGAAATTGAGGTTTAACAAAAAATAGTTTAATGTGTTTGGTTAAAAAAATGCTTTTCAAATTAAGGTTACAAAATAATTAAAAAATATTTTTACGTTAAATATTGTAGATTTAACTACTATTATTACATCATGAAATAAATAATATTGATATCAAATTTTTTTTATTATTCCATTAAACTATATGCCATGTCATCACATACGAAATCTATCCAACAATGACTATATTTTCATGGTTTCTTAAGCACGTAACAACAAAAACTGAATTTTTTGTTACGTCATCAAGCGATATCCTTCTAATTTTTTGAATAAAACACAATTAAAATAAAAATAAAAACCAAATTTTTTTTTAACTGAGTCGGACCCGGCAATAACATAATTGGAATTGCGATCAAATTCCACAAATGCTACGTCATCATGCAATATCCTTATAATTTATGTAGTGTTATTATTAAATACTAGTTTTTCGAGTAAAACTCAATTTTTTTTAAAAAAAATTATAATTTCATTACGTTCAAAATTCATTCGACAAGAACTACAGTTTTCATGATTTTTTGAGCGTGCAATAAAATTAGGTAAAATATTATCAGAAATAAAATTAAGATTACAATACGAGTAAATTTAATTCACCTTAAACTAATTTTTTTTAAAAAAAACAATATTGTTCATGTTCATGTGAACAATACGAGTTAAATCAATTAACTGCACTAGATTTTCAAGAAAAAAAAAACTAAACTTTTTGCCCTATTTTTCACAAAAACAAAAAAACTGTTCACTAAAGTGAACAGTGCAACAGTGGAGCATGGCTCCACTGTGGAGCCATGCTCCACTGTTCTGCTTTTCCCCCTACGAAATGCTGCTTCTCGTAGACATGCGGTTCGGTTGATATTTTGATGGGTCCTACCATCAAAAAAACATTTTTTTCTTCTTAACCAAACGGTATTTGGTGTGGCTGCGGGTGAACCTCACTCACAGCCACGTTACCAAACGTCATCTTAAGCTGGGTCAAAAAGCAAGTTAGGTTTCATTATTATAATGTGCAGTAAGTAATTCACAAGGTCATTCTCCTTGTAAAATGAAGAAATTCAACCGAGGCAAGGGTGCCATTAAATTCATATAATTTTGTTATGATTGTCGACCAAGTTGTGAAAAAAACTTCACATATAAAGTGAGCTTTCCAAGTACTGTGATTTTGGGCCAAACTGTGTATGCTTAATATAAGTTTCATGCCTAGATTTATTAGTTACTGGGTTTGATCAATGACTTGAAATTTTTATAAAAAAAATAAATTATTATAGAATGAGAGATTTTTTTATGCTTGTATAAGTAGGTGTGTAAGAGAATTGAAAGAAAATAAAAATTGTCGGATATAAGAACTTGTTACCTTTTCCATTTACCTAATAATTTAAGATATTTATAAATCTTGATCGTATTAATTTACCTCAAGAGTTACACAAAAATTAATTAATAAAAATATTAATGTTTATCATTGAATGTAGTATTTAACATGTTTTTGGTGAAGTGTTTTATGAATATCAGTGATAGTTGATTATAAATAACCATTGATTAAGAAAAAAATTATTTAATTAGCATAGTATATGGTGTGTATTTGCATTGTTTAGCTAGAAAAATAGTGCTAACCTTGTATAAAAACATGTAATTAATGTGGATAATTGGATTCCTACTATTTAATTCTTCAGAGTCTTCGGCCATTATCAGCTCAATTTTATCAAATTTCTACTAGTTTTAATTTTTTAAAAAGAGAAAAAATAATTAGTTTTTTTTAAAAAAATAATTTTTTATTTATATAAATCTGTAATTTTTTTTATTCAAACTAGAGATTTATTCATTTTATTTTATTGAAAACACAAATATAGAATTGATCGATACAAGACCTTATTAGAAAAATACTATAGTGAGTGATCATTTGGATTTTACGAAGATGGTCTGATAATATTCATTCATGGAAAAAATCATGGTTTGGTCCAAAAATGACGTCACGTGATTCTCAATCTAGTCCAGAGATTGCTCCACGTGGAATATTGAAAGAGGCTTAGCTTCTCTCACGTGTTAGTGGTCCCATACGCCATGGTGCATTGATTACGGCATTAATTGAATTTGACTAGTCAGCGTATTAATTAAAATAAAATTTTCCACTCGGATATTTTTTTTGCATTAGCATTTAGCAGGATGTATTCACATTTTTTTTTTTGAATTTGCAAGATTAAGTAATTAAATAAACCTAAAGCACAAAGGCACACAAACCTCGAAGGCACCCAAAGTTAAATAAAAGATGCTCCATCTCAAATATATTAACAATACATCCTATTTTCGTTGTACTGCCCTCAATTAAAAGGGAGGCTAACCCGTTTACTTGGGGGGAACGCAGGACTAGAACTAGCACAAGGCCACTCCACCATTTCTAGCATTCCTATTTTCTTTTTTCTTTTTTTTACATGTTTGCTTTTTCCCCCCATGATTTCTAGCACCACTCCCCGTTTACTTCTTTTTTTTTAAATATTATCAAATATTATCAAATGAAGATATTCTAATCAGACAAAGTAAAAATTGAAAAGGCTAGCTCTATGGCTCTATGTAGGTATTTGCAGCATATATTTATTAAATTCAGTCTGGCTAGCCTGATGGCTTAACACGAGATAAGTTGACCCGTCTCCATGATTGAGTTAGATATCCAATAAAAGTTAACCAAAAATTAACTAGGTTAAAACTTAATTTTACTTTTAAAATAAAATAAAATAAAGTTTTTTTTAACTATAATAAATTAAAATAATATCATTTTAATTGATTTAAATAAATCTAACTCATGCGGAACTTAATTTTTACTGTTCGTTTAGAAACGCGAGTCAGCCAACGTTTTCAAAAAAATCAAAATTTTTTTGTAAAAAATTAATTATTAATAGAAAAGTGTTGCCTAATTAGTTTTAGCATTCTATCTATAATTTTAGGAAACTCCTCTTCCTAATTTCTCTTCTTAATTGGTAGTTTTCATAACTTTTTTTTAATTCATAAATGTTTAATACGAGATAACAATAATAGATAATTGGCTACGGATCACTTCTTATGTACACCAATAGTCCAAGTTCTGGAACCATCTAGGTGGTGGTCAGTGGTAAGAACTTTGAACCAAGAGGTTTGCTTCCTTTGTGATCTCAGGTTCGAGCCCTGTGGTTGCTTATATGATAGCCACTAGAGGCTTACATGGTTGTTAACTTTAGAGCCCGTGGGATTAGTCGAGGTGCACGCAAACTGGCCTGAACACTCACGTTAAACTAAAAAAAAAAAAATAGTCCAAGTTCTGGGATCCGAAAACCAAGTTTTTAACTTGTGTTTACTTGCAAATATTTAAAAAAAAAACATCAAAGGAACTTTATTATACCCTTCAATTAGCTTAAAAATCCAAAATTAAACTTAATAAAAATACCTTCTCTATTCCTGATCTACTTTTTTTTGGTAAGAAGAAGAATACAAACAACCTCTTTGTAATTCCTCTCTACAAGAAAAATAATTTATAGTAAGATCGATATTTTTTATTTTATGATTGAAATGTGTCTGACCGATCTTTCTCTTTCTTTTTCTATTTTTAACAACATTCTCTCTCCTTTCTCAATGCTTAGTGGTTAAAATGTAAATAAAATAAAAATATTAGGACCTAAACATAAAACACTAGAACTATAAAGACCAAATAATGTAAAAACTAAAAAATCATGGATTAAAATGAAATTTACCGTGTCTTTTCAACATTGGGGTTTTTTTTTTGGTCCCAATTCTTTGAATCTCTTCTTAACTATAGCTTAAAATCCCATTTGGCAAAACTGATCATTAATTTAATGATAGGCTATTCCTCAGAACTTCACATATGTGAGAGCATGGAAAGTAACAAGAATCTTGACACATAAAATCATGGTAAAATTACTTGGGAGGATGAGATTGAAAAGAAATAAAGTTTGATAAACAAAAACGAAACAAAATTGCAGTAGAAATAAACAGCACAATGAACAATGATTGACGTTGTTCATGTTTCCTAGTTCTTTTGTATATACATATATATATTAATCAGGGGAAAGAATACTCAAAACTTAACAGATAAAATATTGAATATTTAATTTTTTATCCTATAAAAAATATAAATATATATGATATTCATTATCATCCCTGAGGCGCAAGGAAATTACAAAGCTATTGTGATAATGGTGAAGAAATATGCAATATGGTTGGTTTTTTTCACCAATTAACTCTTCTCTTCTCTTCTCTGATCAAGACTAATTTTATGTTTTCTTATTCAATAATAATAATAAAAACAAATCATCTATACATATACCATACAACAGTTCACAAGAATGTAAAACTCATCCTCGAAGGTTTAATTTCCCACGTCTCCTGTTCTGTCAATTTTCCAGGGTTTGAGCAGAAGGCTTTAAAGGGTTACTACTAGCCCATGATGCATTAAACAGGTTAGGTTGTTTATGAGGCTGCCTTCTTTATCACAATAGGACTCCTTACATGGTGTTTTCCATCGGACCAGGTAATCCCTCCGAACACATAGTCATCATTCTTAAACCCTTTCTTAGCCTCTACAGTTACCTCAAACATTTTCTCTTCATGTTTCTTATCGAACCTCAAACTTCTTGGCTCAACCTTCACGGATATTCCTCTAGGTGCTTTGATATGAACTCTATACGAGCTCGGAGTCCCCACGTTCTTCAATGTTCGAGACAACGTGATCTTGCCTGAGAGATTCGGGACAGTAATGGATGGATAGTTGAAATCAACCAGACTACTGTTGTTGTGCGACTGGCATATGTATGGCTCAGCAAGAAAAAGGGACAACTGGGTTGAATTATAGCCAATGGAACATAGAAAATCCACATAATCTCTAGTTGTTAAGTCATAGACCAAGCCTGGTTCCATTGCTCGGCTAGGCCAGATATGCCCTGCACCATAATTCAAGGGGTTTGCCTCGATAAGAGAAGCATTGGCAATAGGCTCTCTGGCATTGCTGATCGTTGTTGCTGAAATGTCATAAGCAACCACTCAAGTTGTCAGTGCATCATACAAAAATAACCTCAAGATACAAATACGAAGCTTCTATGAGCAGAAAAAAAGTACTAACCGGTTGTCATGATTGCAGATTTTATAGCAGCAGGACTCCAATCAGGGTGGATAGCTTTGAGAAGACCAGCAATTCCAGAAACATGGGGGCATGAAATTGAAGTCCCTGACATAATATTGAATAGTACTTGGCGCTGGTCTCCTGCTATATGAAATGGCCCTGAAGCCTCTGTGTAAGCAGCAAGAATATTCACCCCAGGTGCAGTGATGTCGGGCTGAAGTAACATGAAAATTAGCAGTCACAAAACAATATAGTGCATTCATTTCAAAATCCTTAAATGAAGATGTCAGAAGCATATCGTTTGCACTTCCGGCTCAGTGTCACGTTAAAGCACCTTGAGGATCCCTGGAGTGATCGGATTAGGCCCAGGAGATGAAAAATTGGCCATGGTGGGTGCAGCCACTGTTCCCACTTCTGTGGCACCACTTATATAAGCTACCGGTGTCCTGAATGAAAAGAGAAGTACTTAGTGACTCACAGGATCGCAGATGACAAGTAGTACAGGACATCGTCGACTTAATTTAATCAAATATCGACGAATTCTAATTTTCTGAATCAAATAAGAGAGACCTTACTTTGTACTATAGATATAAGATAAAATGGAAAGCCCATCGACTGCAGAGACAACTGAAGTAGGAACGAAGTGCGCAATAGGATCAACTACACTAAACATAAATTGGTCAGCAAGTATCATCCCCACGCCACCAGATTGAGCAACGACCAAACTCTTTTCTCCATCAAAGACCTCGTCACGAGTACAATATACAATCTTTCCTTTTACTTTTACTGGGTCAAGGGATCCGACGAGACAATGTTTTCTGCCAAACATAAGAAAGATGAATCTAAGAGATTAAGAAAATTAGAACGAACACGTGAGATTTTGTTAGAGAACAAAGTCAGTTTGGTTACGCTAAATGACTGGAGACGTTGGCAGCTTTAACATCCACCGAATTGACCAAGGGGTAGAACTTCTCAGCTGGTTGAGTATTGGTATTAATACTGAGGCCCTGATTATTTAGAAATGAAGCAAATTCTTAGACCTCATGTCAGCGAGGACAATTTGTAAGGACATGCCAAAAATATGGGCTAATTGGCCGAACCTTGTATCGTTTGTGATTGCCAAGGATGGCATTAGATGGAAATTCCCTACTGATGGTGCTAGCACCAACCGTAAGAATCCATGGAGCTACATTTACAACTGCACCAGGAGCAGGTCCTTCATTTCCTGCTGCGGCAACCACAAGAATCCCATTCTCGACGGCATGAAATGCTCCTATTGCAGTTCTATCTTTGAAGTATTCGTTTGGAACAAATCCAAGTGAAACAGAGAGGATATCTACACCATCATGTATAGCAGCCTCATAGCCAGCCAATACATCAGCATCCAGACAGTCTGGCCAGCAAACCTTGTATGACGCAACTCTCGAGTTGGGAGAACCACCTTTCGCTGTTCCATAAGCTGAGCCAAGCAAGTTTGCCCCAGAAACAAAACGACCTCCTGCAGTGGAGAGAGTGTGGGTTCCGTGGCCATTGTAATCTCGCGCGGTGTGGTATGAAGAATTAAGTGGGTGGCCAACTTCAGCTTCGTAGCCTTTGCTAAAGTATCTTGCTCCGATCAGTTTCCTGGTAACAACAACATAATTGGATGTTACAAATCTAACTATTTATAGGATAGCCTAAGCATGTACTCTAGGCTGCAGAAGGGAAAGATTTTGCACATGATTCTGAGAGACTAGTTCAGATAATAAAAGGTCTAGTCATTAGAAAGAAATCAAATTACCTGTTGCATTTAACCCCATCGTTTGTATCACAGTACCCTTTCCATTTAGAAGGAACAGGTCCCATCCCTTCATCATTGAAGCTTTCCGATTCAGGCCAAACACCTACGTGCCATCATAGATTTCAAGAAAATGTTAAAGAAGAGCTGTCCATGGAAGTTCTCTCCCATATGCAAGGTAATTGTACCTTGTCCAAAAATAATTGAAGGCAGCAACATTATTTTATGAGAATGATGAAGGATAGTTGAAACATTCTATACACACAAGTAAAATTAATTACCAAAATCAAGAGTTCCAATAATTACGCCTTCACCAAATTTGGCCTTTAGCCACATAGAATCAGCTGGAATCTCTCCATCTCTTTCCAGTCCAAGAAAGTCCCATGAATTTGTCGTGTGTAATTTGCTTATTTGGTTCCGAAAAACAGATAAAACTTTTGGATTCTCTGTACACATTAACACGACTATTAATATAATAATATCATTATCATAAAGAAGTTCATGTTGAAAAATGAGAAAGGAAGCATATTAATTATAACATATCGAAATTTTATGATATGTACTTGAAATTTCAGCTGCTTCTTCGTCCTCAAGTATTGCTGCAAAACCATTGAAATAACGAGTGTAGGAGTAGAATATGGCTTCTTTCGCCTTCTCCTTACTGTTATTGCGACAGAAATCATTATTAGAATCATGTCTATATAGCACATAGTACAAGTCATGTAATATTGCATCACCTCTGCATGCAAGAACCCAGAAGTTCATGATGGGAATTGGTTACCCTGTCCAGATCCAAGGAAGAAGGTTCAGAAACATGAGAATGTCTTCCCAAGTAAACCACATAAGACTGTATACAGACACAAGTATTTATCAGCTTAAGAGCAATAAAAAAAGATATATTGTTGATGATCATGTAAGAAGAAGCACCAAAAGATCAATATTAAAACGTCAACATTGTATAATATTAATGCATGCTAGCTTGCCTTTTTTGCAGCTAGAATTGGACTCTGCAAGGTAGCGAAGAGAGTGAGAAACAGAAACACATAGTAAGAAGCTGCTGCAGTGCCCATATTTTTTATATACTTGCTCAATAAGGTCTGTTAAGCGATGTAAATCTCTATGAGAATAACACAAACCATTTATATAGGATTACCTTCCTCCAATCTCCACCAAAAACCAAAAAAAAATCTATACGCAACAAGTTTTTTCGCAGAACATGAAAGACTTTTCAAAAGACTTGAATTTGGACACAAGTACTTTTCCAAGTTCGACGAAGGGTCTTCGATTTTTTTCAAGAGTATAATTCTCACCGGTGATGGTGATATATTGTATTATTTAACACCATCCTCTATGAAGAAAAGATAAGATCATGCATATTAGTCATGTTTTACGTTTGTTTTTCAGAATTCATTGTCACAAATTTTAGGATTATTATAAATTTATATGGTCGTTAACTTTAGTGTTTTAAATGATTAATTAAGATGCGTATAAGCTGATCTAAATTTAATTGGATTGAATTTTTTTTTGTAGCCAATCAATTTTATATAAATAGAAATAATGTTCACACATGCGGTATCCAAATATTATTACCTTTTGCAACCTCCCACACCCACGTTGGAGTTGAAAATCATGCATTAAAAGACTTTTAGCAGTGAAACTAATCGAATTAATGTAGATAGAGATAAATTATCCGAGTAAAGAATATGTAGCCCTGGTATTATAGCTAGCATAGTCTAAAGATTCTCAAGTGGAATTATGGATGGATAAACATGATCTGCTCCTCTGTTGAATGCAGGAGATTAGTCAAGTAATGAGATTAAAATCTAGTCTTTTGCACGATTTTTCCCATGAATACGAGCAACTTCTGTTGAATTTGAAGGCATAATGGGTACGAGGTCACATCACTTGTTCGAGTTAGTTCACTTATTTGGAATTAAGGTTTAACCGGTGTTTTTTTTATATTAAAATTTAATTTAATTTTTTTATTGTTTTAATATGTTAATGTTATAAATAAATTTTAAAAAATAAAAAAAATATTATTTTAATTTATTTCTATAAAAAACATACTTTAAAAAATAATTTTTATCACATTTCCAAATACCATAAAATGTCATCTGTCTTTTTCATAAATACAAACATTTTTGTATATATAATAATAATAATAATAAATCATATAATATACAAAGCTTTTATTTATGATTTCTCATTTAGTATTATTTGACAAAATGATCAAGTCCTAGAGTTGAGCAAAGAGCCTGCGAGCACCATCCTATACAAAGAAAGATGCATGTCAATGTAACTATCTAGAAGGTGGCACAGTGATAAAAACTTGAAACTAACAGATTTGTTTTCTATGTGGTCTTATATTCGAGTCATATGGTTACTTATATAATGGTCACTTGAGGCTTACATGGTCGTTAACTTCAGGGTCAGTGAGATTAGTTGAGGTACGCGCAAATTAGCCCAAACACCTATATTAATAATAATAATAAAAAAAGTGCATGTCAATGTTGATTAGCATATATGATGCCAATTGCCAAGCAACACTTTAGTCTCTGAGCTATGTCAAATCCCTTCACTTAGCTATAAGGGCAAACAATAAAGACTATTATGATAAATTAAGTTTTTGATTCAATAAAAAACAAATAATTTATAATTATACCGTTCAAGAGTTCACAAAAAGTTTAGCATTTATCCTCAGGTTTTTATTTATTTATTTTTTGTTCGAAAATAAATAATATCCTCAAACAAATTCATATATTTATTTATTTTTCTACAATAAATAATTTATATATTGAACGCAAAAAAAAAATGTTTTAATTTCCCACGTTTGTTTGTTTGTTTATTTTGCTGTGGGTTTGAGCAGAAGGCTTTAAAGGGCTGAACGCCAGCCCATACATTAAGCCCAACTGAAAGATAAAACCCACTAATAAAGCAGAAAACCCACTCGAGCAACATCTCCCTCTAGAAAGAACTCGGCGGGAAAACCCCCCTTTCCCCAAATTTCCCCATTTTATTTTTTTTAAAAAACAAGAAATCCCTTAATCCCCAATTTCCACCACCATAAGCGGTGATGATAAAAGTTCTGAACGTGGCGGAGAAGCCTTCTGTGGCGAAATCGGTGGCGACGATACTCTCACGAAATCAGCTTCGAGTGAGAGACGGACGGTCCCGGTACAACAAGATATTCGAGTTCAACTACTCCATCAATGGCCAACAATGCCACATGCTTGTCACTTCCGTCACTGGTCATCTCATGGAAGTCGAATTCGAAGATAGATTCCGTAAATGGCATTCTTGTGACCCCGCCGATCTCTACACCGCTCCCGTCCGCAAATACGTCCCTGAGGTGCCTCTCCTACACGCTCTATTTATATTTATATAGGAGTATTCTGCAAAGTTGCGCCTGTTGTGTTTTGATTTTTTTTTTCTCGGGATAGGATAAGTTGGACATCAAAAGGACATTGGAGGAGGAAGCGAGGAGGTGTCATTGGCTTGTTTTGTGGTTAGATTGTGATAGAGAAGGAGAGAACATTGCATTTGAAGTGATGGAAGTTTGTAAAGGTGTAAATAGAAATCTTACAATAAGGAGGGCTCGGTTTTCGGCTCTAATTGAGAGGTTTTTTTAAGGCCAAGTTTCTTTCTTTTTTCGTGACGAGTTGATGTCTTCTTGAGTTTGCGTTTGCTTATGTTTTGGTTTTACAAATGTAAGGGATATTCATGAAGCAGCCCAAAATCTTATTGCTCCTAATCAGTGGTTTTCAGATGCAGTGGACGCTAGGCAAGTGAGTGTCTTGAAAACTTCCAGTTTTATTGTAATTGCTATCAAGTTAGTTTCTATAATGCGGGCCATCTTGTGCTGTGAACTATTCATGTTTATGTATTAGATAAATTCTCTTTGCAGAGTCCTTTTCTGTAAAAAAGCTGGGAATTAATGACTGCTGTATTTTTTTATATCTGTTCATACTCTGGATTCTTCTATTATGGGAAACAAGATTGATTTTCTTTTATTTGCAGGAAATTGATCTCCGAATAGGTGCTTCTTTCACTAGGTTTCAAACGATGTTGTTGAGGGATAGGTTTGTTATTGATTCTGCTCAAGATGATAGAAATCTTGTTCTAAGTTATGGGCCTTGTCAGGTATGTTGATAGTTGGTAGCTGAAAAGTTTGCATATATCATTTATTTGTGCTTATGAATTGGTCATTGTTCCCCTCTATGAATGCAGTTCCCTACCCTTGGATTTGTTGTGGAACGTTACTGGGAGATACAATCACATGAGCCAGAAGAGTTTTGGACTATCAATTGTACTCATAGATCAGATGAAGGCCTTGCTTCTTTCAGTTGGATGTAAGCTTTGGAGGCTCACTGCATTATGCATCATTTCCTTTTGAGTTCCTGAAATATATGGTTAAATCTTACAATATTTTAGTTTCACAGGCGTGGACATCTTTTTGATTACACCTCATCTGTTATACTTTATGAAATGTGTGTTGAGGAACCAACTGCAACAGTAAGTAACAGAAATCACGTGCCTTGTTTAGTTTCAATTTTGAAGTGCAGTTCTTAGGAAGCTTAATTCTTTTTTACTAATTGCCAATCAGGTCACGAAGGTCCAGCAGCAGGAGAAGTTGAAGTATCCCCCATATCCTTTGAGTACGATTGAGCTTGAAAAACGTGCTTCACGGTACTTCCGGATGAGTTCTGAACAAACCATGAAGGTTAGCCTTTGGGAATTGGGATTTAATATCATCTTATGAAGAATACCTGCAATTCTGCATCTTGTTTATTGTTTTAGACTTCAGGGTCTGCTTGTATAGTTTTTAGATTCCTTCTAAATTTGTTCATCTGGTTAAAGTTGCAAAGAACAAGAAACTGAACTAGATTATGCACATGAGCAATTGAGTGCATTCATGACAGATTATGCACTTCAATGCCCGAGTTAGTTCAGTGGTAGCTTAACCTTTTCAAAAGAAAGAATACAGTGCAGTTTGTCTGTTGTGTATTTCAAATTATAATACCACTGTCACCAGATTTGTTTCTCCAGTTTTAGTTATCAGAATCCATTACAAGTCTCAGATAATATATACATGTATGTGTGTGTGTGTATTTAATTATTAGGAGTCTCACTTTGTCTCACTTTGTCTCCTTTTAATCATATACCATTTGAACCTATTTTTGTCTAATTGCATCAAAACAATTTTTTTTTTAATCTTTCCAAAAATTCTGAAGCCAATCATTCCTTATTTCATTTTCTTTGGTTTATAGGTGGCAGAAGACTTGTACCAAGCTGGTTTCATTAGTTATCCTCGTACGGAGACTGACAGCTTTTCTTCCAGGACTGATTTGCATGTGGGTAACCTAGTTTTTCTTGTGTGGACACCTATTACTTGAACAAGTTCTCTTAAGCTTCTCATGTTGCAATTGGTTTATGAATTATGACTCAACCTGATGTAGACAATTGTACAAGAACATCAAGAGCATCCTGTATGGGGATCGTATGCACAAAGATTGTTAGATCCTGGAGCAGGACTTTGGAGGAACCCTAGTAATGGTGGACATGATGACAAGGCCCACCCACCCATCCACCCAACAAAATTTTCAGCTGGAGAATCCCGGTGGAGTCAAGATCACCATGTAGTCCATTTCTTGATACTTGTATCTACATGTGCTTGGCAATCTCTCTTTTCCTTCTGGTCCAATTTGGTGATTATGGCTTTGAATGAGTTCCTGAAATTTAGTTACTCTCATTTTCTCCAGAGATTGTATGAGCTGGTTGTTCGACATTTTCTGGCATGTGTCTCACAGCCAGCTGTTGGGGCTGAAACTGTTGTTGAAATTGATATTGCGGGCGAACGTTTTTCTGCATCAGGGAGAGTGATATTAGCTGTGAGTAGTGTCATATCAAATCATAAGCACTCATTGTTTCGTTTCAATTAGTAATTTTGTTTTGCTATTGTAGATCATTTGCATATTTGCCATGGAATTAATGTCCCTTATGTAACAATAATGGCTATGGTGGTCACTATAATTTTACAATTCTATTGTTTTGGATTATTTTATTTTATTCTATGTACAGTTGTTTATCTTTTATTAGAAGCACTTGGAATTGATTTTCTTGGTAAATTCTTACTGTTAATATTTTTAAATGGATGCTGTATTTAGAGTTAAATATTGTCATCAAGGCATGCACTGGTATGGGCAGTGTAGTTTGACACTAAATTGGTACATTTTTTCAATTAATCAGGTAAAGCAGCACATATATGTTTACTTATGAAAATTATGTTATATAATCGTTTGACGTATTAGTATACTATTTTTTAATTAAATTACTTAAACTTTGTACTTTGGAGATGATGTTCAACTAGTCTTGTCACTTTTAGGTAGAATATTAAATCTTCATATTACAGACAATTTGCTAAAATTTGTGACGGCTGTGGCCATTGCATAGAACTGTTACGCTGCAAGTGTGAAAGAGATTTGAAACCTGACTCTTACTATGATTCACACTGTTGTGTCCAGCTATTGGAGTTCTCAAAGACATTTTCTAAAATCACGACTCAATTCTAGAAATTAGGATCTGGTAAACTGAAAGTAGCTGTTGAATTCCTGTGACCCCCCCTCTTGTATAAACACCAGATATCAATGGGGCATGTTGCTATTCAACCATATAATTTTTAACAATGAAATGAATTGCTTTCATGGCTTAGTCAAGTAGCCTGCTTAATTTTGTATAAAGCCAGAAGCAAAGAACCGGCAGTTCAATTGATGGTTACTAGACTATAGACATAATTAATAAACGTGTTCCTGAGTATTTCAAAAAAATTATGATAGTGCTACCTTTAGTTTTGTTTGCAATTGTTTTGTATGGGATCTAACAATATCTTGTATGGCCAGAAAAATTACTTGGATGTTTATCGCTTTGAATCATGGGGTGATTCAATGATTCCAACCTATGTCCAGGGACAACAGGTTTGGCATTACCTTTCTGATTTGTAGGCTGTGTGTTTCTTGCTGTTTTTGTGAGTATTTGATATGCCATGTATCTGTTTTCAAAAGTCTGATGGAATGAAGTTATAATTTTTATGATATGCTATCAATGGGATGGATTTTCCAGCCAGCTTTTAAACATCACTAATTTGCCAAGCAAACTTGTGCTTGATTTCTGTCCAAGATAGCATGCCTCATTCACCACTTCCATGATTTATCTCATCATTTAGAAGATTAGAAATGTTTTTGGTAAATTGAGATAGAAAGCAACTGCTCACCTTCCATGCCTGGCATTCTATGTCATACAAGTTATTCCGAATGCTTAATAACCATGCCAGCCTCAGTTGATGCTATCTCAACATTCAAATAATAGTTTGATGTAAATCTTGCCTGATAGAGAGTTAACCACTGCATTAGCATTAGAAAGATGGAAAGTTTGAATAAAAGGTATTGTAAGTATGCTTTTTTTAGTATAAATGTCATTTCCTCTTATTAAAAATAGTTCTACAAAACAAATGGACAGGTTTGGTTTGTTGTTGTCCAGGGGGTCTTCTCTGTTTCTCTTTCTTTGGTTTTTTCCTTTTTGGTGCTTACAAGGGCATAAAGCCCACAAAACAGGAAACTAATTTTGTGTTGAGTTGTTGGTCATTTTTTCAAGGCCTAAACTGAAAAATGACAGAGTTTGATGGTCCAAGATTTGGAGTTAGGATTTACTTTCTTTTATAAAACTCTTTTATATTTTGAAGTACAAATAATTATACTATAGTTTTGGACAATGTTGCAGTTCATTCCGGCATCATTGACTTTGGACTCTGGAGTCACTAGACCGCCGCCTCTCTTAAGTGAAGCGGATTTGTTAAGTTGTATGGACAAGGTGAGAAGACTGGAATTCCAATTATTTTTGTTCTGGCTTTGTGCTCTCTATAATAGTTCATTATTTTCCCATAATTGTATAATTTTAAAATTGCGTCTTCTCCCTCTGCTTGTTTTTGTAAGGCCGGGATTGGTACAGATGCAACAATGCATGATCACATTAAAAAGCTGCTTGATCGATTCTACGTCACAAAGGATGCAAACACTCGCTTCTCACCTACTAATCTTGTAACTTTACTTAAATCTCTTAATGCAATATCTTTGTTGCTCTTATGCTTGATCTTCTTGTCCTTGTGGTTACTTTTATGAGGTTCCTATTTCATATGCTGGTACATATGAAAAGGCACAACTTGTTAGGATATGAGTGAAGATAGGCTGAATGTTTGCAAGTTTACTTAAACTTTACAGTACCGCCTTTTTAGACATTAATGGGTGTAAATTATAGTCTTACTTTTGAAGGTGTTTGATTGGTCTATTAAATTATTATGGAAGTATTCCCTGCTAATAGGTTCAACCATGCAATTTTCGTCACTGTTCTTGTGTCTCGGTCAGGTTGGAAACCTGAGATATTTGTAATACGTTGTATGAGTTTATATTTTAAGATATTTGACTAAATGCAATGTCAATAGTTTTGGATTGCTAATTGCATCACTGCATTCTTACATAAAAAAGTTGTATTTCTACGAATTTGAGAGTTCCAGATGTTGGCTTTAGAATTTTAAACTTCTTAGCATCAAGACAAAAATACAAAAACATGCTTGGCTGTTGATTTGACAAGGGTAGTTTTCTATAGTTGACTAAACTCCTTATTTTTGCTTTACATACGAGGTTTGTGTTAGTCATGCAACATGATTTTGATACCATATATTGATTTTGATGTTTCTGTCTCAGTGGTTTTCATATGTTCTAGCACTGTTATAATAAGGCATCTAAAGAAGAGAGGTAACAACAATTTATGAAAGTGATGAACAATTCAACTAAAATAAGCCTCAGTGCAAAACTAGTTGGGTCATGTCAGTGATGGCAGTTGGTTAGATTTATATGCTACAGTTGTCACTCAGGTCTTTTAGCTGTATTTGAAGTTATCTTTTTCTGTGTTGAGTTGTTGAAAACCTCTGCCATGTAAGTTCATTTCTATCTAAAAGATTTTGTTTTCTGTTTTCATGGCTTGATTTTCCTGCCGAATCTTCTTATTTTACTCTTGATGACAAATTGTGATCTCTGGTTTGAGCCTTCATGCAAATCTTTCATCTTTGAAGTGCTTATTAGTCTGTTCATTACTACAATTTAAGAGAAGCCAATTTAGGTACTTAGTGATGGAAGGAAGATAAAATGATGGCATGATTATTTCCTTTAAATTGTTAACTGTTTCTTTACTAATTATGACTTCAATGCATTTCAGGGCGAGGCACTTGTTATGGGATATGATGACATGGGGTAAGTAGTTCCCCATTATCAGCTGCCAAAGATACTGTTAGAATCTGAATGTTTATTTTAATGTTGGCCTGTGATGGAGAATGGACTCTGTTCTCTATTCAATTGATTATTTCAGAGTTGTAAATTAATTGTTCTTGTGAGGTTACATGGGGGTATGCCACTTGTTAAAGAGAGATTAATGTGATATAATTTGTGTTTGTTAGAATACCTGGTTAAGATGTTATTCTTATTGTTGATCCTGCCTGAAGTGGCAGATCCTGGAAGGATTGAGATGGATTGGTTATGGCTCTAACTTTCATGGTTCAACTTTTTCTCCCCATTTTTGCATCAGTAGTCACAATCTAGATTTGAATCCCTGCATTTGTGTGATTATGCCTGATAACCCGCTAATATTCTTTTGTTAAAATACTCTGGATATCAATATTGATCATATATCATGATTTTTCTAAGCCACCTCATTAAATCTTTCTGTAAATACATGGTCTACACACACAAACTTGCAATATGATGTCCATGTAGCATACAGGTATGCCTGTTGCTACAGCTTCCTAAATGGGAACCGATATTCAAGAATACATCATCGGATAGACATTATAACAGTGTATTCATGGTCAGTTAAAATATCCATGGTTTAACTAGTTTAGATGGTTGACTGTGACTTTGGTGGCAAAACTGGTTTCAAGCTATGAAAAAATCAAAAGCAACATTTTCCAGGTATTACTGAAAGTGCATCGGATATAAATTAATGATTAACTAACAACAGCAATGAAACAATATTAACGACACTTTCTGACGGACATGTCAAAATCAGCTGTTGGATGTCTTTGCGGCCATGATAATGCATGAATATGTGCATGTATGTGTGCAGGGGGCTTAGGGAGGGGCTGTATGTGGTGCACTGTTGTTGTGTGAGTAAATATACAGTTAGGAGCGATGCAGAATGAGGATTCTTAAGAAAGCAAGAAGTTGTAAAGATTCACAAAAAAATTGAGATGCAAATTTTGAAGCATGCCATCCTGATGATGTTCCATGCTCCGTTAAATAGATATGCTGGTCTGGTGCTGTTATTTTGCTTATGTGCTTAGTTACACTGCTAAATTCAACACTTATTTTGTTGTTTGAGTACTTCCTTTTCTATTTCTTTTTTCCACAGGAAAAATCTTTTTAGCCTAAGTGAGAAGATAAATTTTTCCTTTCAGGTATGAACTTTGGAAACCCAATCTGAGATCACTGATGGAGTACGATATGAAAGAAGTCAGTGTGGGCAATAAAAGTAAAGCTGAAGTTTTGGCAACTTGCTTGCAGCAGATGAAAGCTTGTTTCTTAGATGTACGTTGGAATTCACAGAACATAAGCTCCATGACTGTTTGGTTGGGAGGCCATGTTATAGTTGTCTTTTCCTCAAGAAATTGTGACTATTGTTCATAATCCTATGTTAAGTTCCTTTCTATATTAGCATGGTGATTCACTGTTGCAGTTTGTAGATAGTTGTATGCTTGATCTGATGGACACACTAATTACTAAATGAAGGCTAGTATGAAATGCTTGCATGCAACAAACAGGTTTGATTTATAAAGGGGATCATTGGTCGAGAACAGTTCTAATGCATTATCTAGCATTTGTTGTTTTTGTTGAGGTTTACAAGTGTTTGGCCTGTTCTTTTTTGATAATTTTCATTCCTCAAACACTTGAGCTTGTTTCTGGAAAAAGATTACTCAAATTACCCTGTACCATATATACAGCAAATGCCACTTCTCTCAATTCATAACTAAACAGGAAACTTTTGCAGGCAAAGGTAAACAAAGTAAAACTCTTGGAAGCCATGTCAATTTTCTTTAACAGGTGGGTTCTTTCACCTGCTTGTAGTATTACAGATGATTTGTTTCTATACCATTAAGCATATCTTTTTCTTTTATTCAGATCTGATAGATCGAATGGAGATGACAATAGTGCGATGGGGGAAAATGTTCGGCCATGTGGACTTTGCCAGGAAGCAAATATGGTGCTTAAGAAAAACCGGGTAATGATGGTTATTTTGTGAATTTCTTGGTATATAATATCAGAACTTCTTTCCACTTATGCTTTCCTGTATTTGATATTTATGAAGATCAGTTTCTGAGTTAACCTTCACTTTTAGTCGGTAGAGGTAATTAAGTATTTAGTTCCATAACTTCTGTTTATGGTATTCTAGAAACACATTTAAGCAAGTCATTGTTTCTCACAAAACTAGCATTTCCCCTCTGAACAGGATGGCAATTTCATGGTTGGATGCTCGGGTTTTCCACAGGTCAGTGCACTTGTGCTCAAAACCTGTAATTCATTGTAAATAACTGTATTTTTTAAGGCGCATCAAAGTAAACTCCCTAATTACTGATGAAAAGAAACCAAAGGTTGTTTGTTCCACTTCTTTTAGTGGTGCCTAACTTGTAATTGCCACAATCCTCTCTGTTCTACTCCAAATCACAGCCGACAGAAATGTGCTCTATCTTGTGTGGATGTGTTTTTTATCTTATACAGTACAATGAAAGATTATCTCTCTTTTTTGTGTGTTGATAACTAAACTCACAATTGTTTAACTTTTAATTTATAATACCGATTCATGATTGTTGTGTGTTGGAGGATTATTTCTGCCATAATATTTAAAAGATCCGTTTGTTTCATCTTCAGTGCAGGAATGCTGTATGGCTCCCTGGACCTGTTTTAGAAGCCACCATAACCAACAATATTTGCAACTCTTGCGCTCCAGGTTTCTACAGCTAATTGCAACATGTCACTGCAATATTGGTAGCTAAGACTAGTTTTGCATGCAAGTTTACGTTGAGTTAAATTTGTGCTTGTTCACCAAAAGACAAATTCAGCTACTCACCCTATCTTAAGCATGCACTATAAATTGCTGTGATGCAAACAATCCCAAAATCTCCATCTAAAGTAAAAAATGTCATGGACTTTGGCAAACCCTAATTGAGCTTCATTAATTGATGTTTATAAAGAAATACTGACGTTGTTCTATGTAATATATCCTTTGGCTTTTTTGATTGCTCTGAATCTGAAACTAAGACATTCTGTACAGTCTATTTCCTTCATCATAGCATTTCACCTTTTCTGAGTGTTCATGTGGCATAAGCTATCTCATGCATTACATGGGTTTCTACAGCAAGTTATTGCTGATATGATGTTTTCTTTCTTGAGATCTTACTTATTCATTATTGATGCACCTTTTTTAGGTCCTGTTTACTTGATCCAATTTAAGTTCCGCCAGCTTGAAATACCGCCAGGCTTCAATGTCAACCACTTGGGTAAGTGCAACCCTATGGTATTGTAGGGATTGTTTGTTTTGATTGTTCTTTAACTATGATGTACATGCTTTGGGTTATATATACATAAATCAGATTGTTTTGTTTGGATTTGATATTTGGTAAACTTTTGATAAATAAGGAGATTCGTTAGGAATGTGATCTGTGTTGCATCATGTTTTATTTGAAGTTTGAATTTATCTGGTAAAAATCTGGATGGTCAAATTTGCTTCAATTTTACTTTTGAACAAGTGTTTCCCACTCTTTTAGATGCAGAAGAAAGTGAAGAGCTTGCCTTTCACCAATGATTTGGTGAAAGAGATTTATTTAGATCCCTAACAGGTGTTTCATACTCTTTTAGATGCAGAAGAAAGTGAGGAACTTGACTTTCACCAATGATTTGGTGAAAGAGAAAGACTTAGGTTTATATGGAGATCTATCTGGGTCTATTAAGGACTAATAGACGTAGCTGGGCCCATATCTAAAATTTATTCTTGTATTATGACATTTTTATAGTTGTCTGACCCACTGTCAGATTGTGCTTTTGCTTGTTCATCTTTTCTATTTGAGGCATAGTTTGAGGCACAGTGCTACTGGTTAATTAGTTGAGGGGCAGGAAGTGCAAACTGGAAAGGCCTGAGAGAACAAAACTTCGTAGTATTAGTTAAGATACAATTTTTTCTGCAATAAAACAGGCCCTGGCACAAGGATTCACCTTCTTTCATTGACAGTCATTTGAAGAAGCGTTAGTTTTTCTGCCACGTGATATTTCAGCCTTGATATTTGAAGGAACGAAAATATGAGATGCACCAACATAACTGTTTCAATCATCTATTTGTAGTATTAGTTAAGATATGATTTTTTCTGCAATAAAACAAGGCCCTGGCACAAGGATTCACCTCCTTTCATTGACAGTCATTTGAAGAAGCATTAGTTTTTCTGCCACGTGATATTTCAGCCTTGATATTTGAAGGAACGAAAATATGAGATGCACCAACATAACTGTGCCAATCACCTATTCTTGATTGAAAGACATTTCACCACATGGAAGTTGATAGGTTATTTCAAATCCATCCTTGTGTTGAAGGAGAGTGTTTATGCAAAATCCATTTGCGCTTTTAACTCAAATCAATAGAAGAAAGCCGTAGACATTAACACTTGTGATGTCTTTTTAGCCAGTATGCTCTTATCATGCCATCTATCAATGCCATTTCTAGCTTCCCCATATGCAGATCTTTCAGGGCTTCTTGAAATGGGTTTCATACACATCAACTTCATTTGCTATTTAATTTTTTCTGCAGATGTTCATGGATGCACATGTGCACTTCCACATAGCTTTTTTGCAATCTTTGCCAGTGTTGAATCGCTTTCACATGTTATCAGGTTGCATTGGTGGTTGTGATGAAACTCTTAGACAGTTGATAGAAATCTGTGGAACCGGTTCCCGTGTTCAAGGTGGGTATACATGTTCAGCTTGATTTGTTACATAAACATGTTTAGTTAGTCATATGAAGTAGAGTAATTAGACTACAGGTTTGAAGATGAATGTTCACAAGTCCATAACTTGAATTGTGTCTGCAAGAAATAAACATGATATTCTTCCATGTAATTTAATGGTTCTATGCTGTTTGGAATTTGTTTAACATCCATCTTAGTGTAATTGTGCCTGGCTTCACTTCTTGATTAGAAATGTTGTTAATGGAAAGATTAACAATCCTTGAAATGATACTTATATAAGGGAATTTTAATTTGGAATTCGTTTTCTCCTTTCAGGAGAAATCTATTTTTTAACTGAATTCCAGAACATGTCAAATATATTGGGAAACTTGAATTACAGGATGATTATATAACAGAAATGATCATGCACATGCAATTTGCTTTGTTAGGAAAAAAGTAGACTAATAAATGAGTTGATCTTTATATATTCAATATATTATGCAGCAAGAGGTCGACCACCAACTACAACACCCAGCAACGGACCACCCACTACAACACCCAGCAACCCCCAACGAAGTAACTCTAGGCAGGCACCCTGCATATATTGTTATCAAACAGGGCATGCTTCAACTGATTGCCCTTCACGGATTTCAGCCACTCGACATGTGCAGTCTCATGGAATGAACCAACAGAATGGTACTACTCATGAACTTTTATTTTCTCCAAATCATAAATGAGATTCCTAACAAGACAATTTTTATTTTTTGGTCAAATTAACTGTCAAAGAAATACACACTAGATTGTATTATGATAACAAATATGGTTGTTGACGTTCTATCTCTATACCCTTTCAAAATTAAAATAATTGTTACATAGGGAATTTCAGCTGCCTTTTACTGTGAATATTTCACATTTGGCAGACACTTGGACTTCTAATCATTCAAATATATGTGGTTTTTCCTTTCTTTAGTAGAATTCTTTTGACATACACACCCAGTGACCTAGGAAGTTTACTAGTGATTCACGATGACTACGAATCCTACTAGTTTTGGTGAAGACAATAATTTCCTTTCTTGTCTAGGATTGAGCTTTAGGCCATGTTTGTTTCCCGGAAAGTGGTTTCCGGGAAACCACTTTTCAAATTTTCTTGTGTTTGTTTGCCATTAGGAAATGTGGTCAACGGAAAACACTTTCCCGTTAAAGAAAAATTTGACTTGGTTTTCAGGAAAGTGTTTTCCCTGGCATATATAATGACAGCTGTAGGAGGGAATGTTATTTCTCCCTTCCTCTTGCCCCTTCCCAACCGCATGTCACTTTTTTCTCCCTTGTTCTTTGCGGTATGGAAGAACCATATCACCTCACAGTTTTTAGAATTAAATCTTTAATTCAAGTTCAAATCATAATATTGTGAAGTGTTGACTGCAAACATATAGGTAGAAGCATTATATTTCGTTCTCTGAATAATTTCAGAATGGGCGTCTTTCGCCCATTGTTTATATTTTTGGGGTTTAAGAATACACTAGCTTGCTCTATTTTCCTCCTAAGCATGTGAATTGAAAGTAATCTCAGAAGTGTATGGACTTCTGGAAGCATTAAAATTGTATATGCGTGGTATTGAGTTTTAGTACAGTATCTGTTTGCCATTGTTAGAGTTGTTATTTTTTTTTGTGTGCAGATTGTTAGAGTAAATGTACCCTTGATACCTGCTCTTGAAAATGCTCTTTGTGTTGCAGGAGAATCTTCAATTCCATGTAGCACATGTGGAACACCATGTGTTCTGCGAACAGCTAACACAGCAAATAACAGGGGAAGAAAGTTCTATTCATGTTCATCACAAGCATGCAACTTCTTTGTGTACGTAAACCTGAACCTAGATAACTCTTTATGTTATTCTAGAAAAATTGTTAAAGTGGACTGGTTAATGCAGAAATTACTTGATACTTCTAATGTGTACAACTCTTCTCTAGCACTCATGCGAGACTCATTTATGAGAGGCATCTGTGCATGAATGTCAGAGATGAGGTGTGTACACTTCGAGTATTCAATAATTTCTCCAGTTAAAGAATTAGCATTCTAAGGATTATCGTATTCTAGTTCCGGAATTCTCCTTTCATCCTCTTCTGATTTTATCCTGTCATCTGCTTACGGAAACATCATATTTTATATGATGTATCCTATTTGTCTGCAACGCAGATGGGAGGATAACCTCAACAACGGCTCTGCCCCAAGAAGTGCTCCTCTTCCAAATATGAATAACTCGGCATCTAACCCTAGCAGGAGGGGCGGTCGTGGGAGGGGTGTTCAGAATGCAGGACGTGCAGCTGATGTAACTTTTGTATCAGCTACAGGTGAGCCGATATCTGGAAGAAGATGCTTCGTGTGTGGTGATCCATCACACTTCGCAAATGCTTGCCCCAGTCGTGGTTCCTGATGCCTTGCCCTCTCAAAGAAGAGTTGAGACATGCTCAAGTACGTCGAGGACAGGTTTGGTCCCTGCTACCTTTTCGGCTCTTGAGTGCCGTAATTTTGTAAAATTATGCTCTAGATATGATCGCAGAGTGTACACACTGTAATTTTCTTTGTTCTTCACCATTGTGGGCTGAAATCACAAGAGCAAGTTTATGGCTTGTCCTGGATTGGGCCACCCTAGGCTTATTCTATAGTACCTTAAGTAAACAGTACATAATTCCGGGGCATTATTATTGATTATGATTAATTAAAATGAAATTAAATTAATTAAAAATTAAAAAGGTGGTGATTTTACTGTGCACTACATCCCAAAACACTATTTATTTTAACAGTTTTTTCTTCTCTCTTTTTTTTTTATTTAAAAAAATCTATGTTTATTTTATTTTATTTTATTTGTCAACATTTAATTTATTAGAGATTTAACTTCAAGATTTATTGTGATTTGTTTTTTATATGGTTATCTGAGTCTGATGACCCGCGTTACGGATTTAGCAGGTTATCCCGATTGAGGGGTTTTTTATTTTAATTAGTATTTTTTTTTTAATTTTATCATTTAACATTTAATTTATTAAAAATTAGGTTTCATGATTTGTTTCAGTTTATTTTCTATTGAGTTATTGTAGTTATGAATCTGGTAAATTGATTCATGTTGATTTGAGGTTTTTTTTAATTGAATTTTATTTTTTAATTATTATTTTTATTATTGAGTTGATTGAGAATTAAGTTTTATAACTTGTTTTGATTTGTTTTATATGAAGTTATCATGATTTCAGTTGTAAATTTAACAAATTAATTCAAATTAACTCAGATCATTCTAATATTTTGTCATTTTATTATTTAAATAAAAGCATATCTTCTTGAATGTATTTTTCTAATCAAATTATATTAAAATTATTTTTAGAACCATTAAATCAATTAAGTTATATCAAATTAATTTTTACATGATTTAAATAGTTTTTATTATAAAAAAATATTAACAGCACTTCAATATATATTTTTTTATGTGAAAAACATTAATAATAATTTGGATCAACAATCCAAGTCATCCACTAAGCTTTGGTAAATGATATTCCCATGTACTGTTATGGCTAGTGGCAAGTCAATTATATTTTTGATGAAATCCATCATGGAAGTGGAGCCCAGAACCGTGTAGTGCACATGAACGAAAGCTTGAGGGCCCTACCAAAGATCAAACACTAAGCCCGGAGGGCACATGACACGTGTTTTGATTCTCAGTACAATGTAATACAGGTAACATGGGCTACGGTCAACTAGATTCTTGACCCGCACGGGTTAAATATTTTTTTCCGTGAAACAAAAATTATATATAAAGTTTTTTGACATGTTTTTATTATTAATTTTTTTAAGTGAAATTCAAAAATTTTATGTGTGTATATGTAATTAAATAAATTGAGAACCATATATATGTTAATTAATGAAAAAAAGGCTAAAAATGATAAAAAATAAAAATAAAAATAGAGAGAAAAATATAGATTAAGATATTTAATCTTGTAATACGGGGTATTTACCTAGTTATGTTTACTAAATTTGTTTATTAATATAATTTTTTTTATTTAATTAAATGATAATAGAAATATACATATATTAAATTAATTGAATAAAATAAAAGGGTAAAAAAAATATTATGCAAGACTACACATAATAGAAATATTATCTGTAAATAAATATTTTTATTTTACAAATAAAATTTATCTATACAAAAGATTAAAAAAAAATTATAGATGAATAAAAAAACCTCTTGAAAAATTAAATGCATGTAAAATAATGAAAAAATAATTTTCATTTAAAAAAGTCTCTCTAAAAAAATAAAAGAGAGAAGAAATATTAATAAAAAAAAATTAATTCTGAAAAAAACATAAATTTAAAAAAATAGAAAAAAATAAAGTAAATAGAAAAGGTTAAATTTGTTTTTCTACTGGGGGCAAAAGAATAAGGAAATTGAAGATTAAGATCAAAATTTATTTTTTTCTTTAATTTTGAAAGATGAAAGGACCCAATATCTATAATTTGTAAAGTATAAGAATTACAATAATATTTTATCCAAACTTTTTAAAATCAATCATTCTTTATATGTTTTTTACTTTGATCCCTCGTCTTCTTTTCAATCCGATGCTCTCCCAATAAATTAACTTATAATTTGGTATAATAAATGTCAAATTAAAAAAAAAGGGGATGAAAAAACTAGCGGCATCGTGAACAATCCGTCCAAGGTGTTTTGGACTAAATTTTAGTTAATTTTGTGACGTGGCTCGGTGGCTGGTCACTTGTTCTAAATGGAGCATCGGTACACGTAAATATGCTTGTCCCCCTTGTTCGACAATGACTTGAGCAGCACTACTATTCCACTATTTTTTACACTAAAAAAAGAAAAGAAAAGAAAAGAAAAGAAATCCAATTTATTTTTATCGAAAGCATTCCCGTAATTCCAAGCCACAGGAAGGCCTTTATTGATCCTTTTTATTTGCTTGTAATGGATCCAGCGCATGTTCCATCTAATCTTGGATTCGCGCAATGATAACTCCATGCTTGAATGTTTTGCTTTATATTATTTTCCTCTGGTAGAACATTAATCATTAGAACAGGCGAAGCCCTTTATCAATAAAATGAGCAAATCATTGGATCCAACCAAGTTGTTTGCTCCATCTTGTTTTTTACTTTGTCCCAACTTCCTCGAGACAAGATAAGCTGTCTTTTGGAGCAGAAGGACAAAAAAAACACCTGAAATGGAGGTGTCCTGTTACGCTTGAAAAAGAAGATTAATTTCCTACTTGTTGCGAGGGTGGACCACGTAAGCTTTTTCATATTGACATCTAAATTGAGCGAGCCATAATAATAATAATAATAATAATAATAATAAAAAGAGTATCACAATGGGCACCATCAATTTCATCATTAAAAGTGGTTCCAGATTTTTTCATCATTAAATCCCTACTAAAAATTTGAGATTTCAGTAGGTTCAACCTTACAAGCCAACTCACAGTTATTGTGGATGACCACAATTTTTTTCTTACAGGTATTGCACGCATGCCGAGGGGGAGAGAAAAGGGAGGAAAGTAGAAGGAAAAAAAACAAGAAGGGCAACTTGAGCCAATACGGCGACTCATCGCGACATGCACTGCCCTGGAAGAGAGGTCTGGCCGCAATGGTTCCAGTGCTGCCCAACAAGGCCTTCAGCTAAGCACCGACAAAGCCCCAAGCGCCGCTTGAGTATGGCGGGGCTTCAACATTGCATGCGCTAATTGTTTTTTTCCCTGACAACCATTTTTTATTTATTTGGTGGGGTCTCATTGTTGCACGGGCAAGTTGTTTTTTCGGTTTGGTCCCTAATCAGTTAATTTTTTTATTTGATCCCTAATTCTTTGATAACTTTTCTCTTTGGTCTTTTATTCTTAGATGGCTCTTAAAATTAGTCTTAAATTTTATATCGCCCGAGCCCAATTAAGACTCGACTGGGGAGAAAAGAGAGGAAGAGAAATGGATGGGGTTAGTTTATTATGTTTCTATCACGATCCAGACTGTAAATTTAACATGTTAACTCAGATTGATTGATATTAATTATTATTATATATATTTTTTTCATTTGGTGGTTAATTTTTTCACAATTGAGTTTGTTTAAGTTAGGCAATGGTTAAAAAAATAGACAGTTGTAATTTTTTTTTTCACCTAGATTGATTTTGAACAAGACAATGGAGTCGTATTTAAAGTAACTTGGTTAAACTAATCATGTTGAGTGAAATCCAATACAATTAGGGACCATGCAAGAAGCGCCACAGCATGATGCAAAGTTGGAAAATATATAGAACACATTAAATGTGCAAATTTTTTCCTACCATGTATATAGATTTATTAAACACACTAATCAAGCTTTAAACACTTACATATTTAATATTTTCCATCACCAAAAAAAAAAAAAAAAAAACTCCAACATTTTTTGTTTTTTTCAAGTTTTAGTTGACTTCCAACATCATATCAGCATAGCACAGGTACCGGCACTTGTAATCCTACCTGCCACTGATCTTCTAGATTTTATATACGCAACCCACAAATACAAGGCTAATAACGTGGGAGACTGTCTCCAACACTTGCGGTATTTTACTATTTGTAAACCCAAAAATAAGTGCTGGCTACTGGCTGGAAAGGCCCACCCACCAAGTACCTGTAGAGAAAATGAAAAGCGAAGGCACATGGAAGAGTTAAAGTCATAGACACCCACCATGCCGTAATTCATGGGCAGCGGAAGGTGGTGGCCGTAGCAAAGTGACGTTAGGCTTCACTCAGCATCCCCAGTACTGATCATCAAGTCACTGCACCAATGCCCCTTCTTCTGTGGCTTGCTGCTGTGCTCGTAAGACTACGAATTATCAACTAGGGCTGACTATAATTTAAGGAGAGTACTCCGCTTAATGTTCATGTTCTAGGAGGAGGAGGTGTGCTTCTCTCTTGATTATCGAGGTTCAAATCTCATATTTTCTCATAAATCTCTTGAACAGTCCCGTAAAATCCTAACCTGGGGCTCAAATCTGGTAGCAGCAGTAAAGTCAATGTGCTTTGAGTGACTTCAAATCATTTGCAAAGTTGTACTAATTCAGATATATGTGCCAAAAAACAAAGGGATAGATTTCCTTTTGTCCTTTATTTCTGTGATGAAGCGAATGGATTTGTGGTGGCTTCAACCATTGTAGATTTCGATAAGATTTTAGATAACTCGAGAAAATTAAGTCTTACTTGTGTTATCCACACCGAAGAGCCATTGTTCAACTTCACAGAGAACACCCCATGGGGCCTCAAGGGACACCCGTGTATCATTGATGACCTTAGAAAAGAGGCTGCTTCGCTCATATTTCACTTTTTTCAAAACTCAAAAACGATTTCTTAACATTAAATTATCACAAGGGACAAATCCTCTCCAAGCATATGGAGAAAGTGTTCATCTATATTATCTTGCTTCGTTTTGTGGTCTTCTTAAACAATATTTGGAATTGGTAACTGGATCTTCCACTCCATCATTTTTAGCAACAGTCACACCATGAAGGCCTGAAGGGTAAAGGTTTCTCTTAGAACTTTCATCCTCCACGTAAACTGTAACTTACTTGTCCAGATTCTCTCCCAAACCACCATCTTCCATTTTTTCTGGTTTGAAGACTGCTATGGAATTCTGTTCACACTGATTTCGAATAATTTCTCCAGGAGATTTGCATACCTTTCCTGTGTATTCTCTCCAGTTACATTCATCTCATTCACAAAAGAATCAAACTTCGACTTGAACTTTATTATATCATCCCTCTTATAAGCATTTTCTAAATTGCTTTCATTAAGACCTTTATCTTTAAGATCATTACTAACCATTTCTTTCATAATTTGGTTTTCATAATTTAGTACCAGACCTCTGGTGACCTAATTACTCTTCTACTGCATAGCAACCAGCACTTTTGCAGCTTCAGGTCCATAAAACACAAGGAAGTCACTTACAATAGAGTTTCTTCCATATTTTGTTTTACAGCCTCTTCCATGTTAAGAATTGGAGCATTAGGTCGATCCACAGAACAGAGAGACAATTATATAGATTCTTTCTTATTTTGTCGTTTACATGTGTAATCTCTGCCGACAATAAGTAGATCGACTGACTCCATCCTTAGTCCCTTTATAATTCTGTTATAATATATTAAGATTACATTTTAACATCATGGAGACCAATTCATGGGACATATATAGTGGCATGTTGATGTTAATTAATTGTGCTATTGATAATAATTTTTTCTTCGTGCTGAAACATAATAAACATTGAAGATATATATGATATGAGTGTTATAACGAGGTATGATTATCATCTTTCCAACCTTTCCAACTTGAGTTACAAAAAAAATTTTAAAATAGTTTTTTAACAAGAAAGAAAATTCTTAACATAAATTTTTTAGATTTAGAGTCTGTTTAAGAATATAGTAAATATTATTTTTTAAATTTAAAATGCTTTTTAATTGAAAATATATTAAAATTATATATTTTTTTAATTTTTTAAAACTTCTTTTTAATATTAGCATATCAAAACGATCTAAAAACATAAAAAAAATTAATTAAAATTAATTTTTTAAAAATATTTTAAAAGCACGGTGCTGGATCACAATAGGAAACATTGTATTAGTCTATTAAGACATGGTATTAGTCTATTAAGTAGCAGTCAAGATCATAACCACGACAATGAAAAATGATTTGTATTTTCGTGGACACTTTCAACTGAATTTAAGAAATTCAACAACGTCTTGAAATGTCCATTTGAAAATGAGAGATAGACAAATTCCATAAAAGTTTTGGGATTTTATATAAAAATGTTTAATATTGGAATGATATTTTTTTTTGAATAATTAAATTAATTGAATTTTAATTAAAATGCTATAAATGCAACAAATTATGATATAAATCCTGTTTATTTTGGCGTTTCAAAAATATTTTTTGATGTGAAAAATAAATTTTAAAAAATAAAAAGCTATTATTTTAATATATTTTTAAATAAGTAAACAGTCAAGCTTTCCACACTAAAAAAGCAGCACAATACTATTTTTAATGAGCCTGTGTTTTTAATGCAGGAATTGCTAGGATCCACGCAAATGAATTCATTTTTTATCTGTTACTAAGGTAGCGTTTGGGAACGCGGCTGCGGCTGCGTTCCCAAAAAATTTGAATTTTTTTTTTTGCTAAAATTGAGTGTGATTTATACTTTTTAGATCATTTTGATGTGCTGATGTCAAAAATAATTTTTTAAAAATGAAAAAACATCATTGGCATGCATTTCAGCAAGAAAAGCTATTTGAAAAGCACCCGCAATCACATTGCCAAACATAATTTAAATATTTGTTTTTCATGGTTGGTTTCAACCTTATAAGCAATCATAAAAACAAATAAACATTTAATCTTAAATTTTTATTACTGGCCACCTCATAGATAATTATTAGGGTTATTCTTCTTGCACGTTGAAGCTCTCTTCTCCTAGCCAGTCTGTTGCCTGTTGGTCAGTCAATGCATGACGAGACAACATTTCTTCCCCTTTTTTTTTCCTTAACATACTACGGCACTGCTTCTTTCTCCTTTTGCTTAAAATAAATAAATATTCCATTTGACTGAATTATATCAACTGTAGATCGAGCTACTTCATTGATTATTTCAAGGGAGAGCCACTCATGCATGTTTCCACCGTCGAAGAAGAAGAGTGTCGTTTTATCTTGTACGTAGTGGTCAAAAGAAGATGGCTCCTTTGGGAGTGTATCAGAGCATATCATCTCCCTCCTTCATACTGCTGATTCCACTTGTTTTGCCTTAATTAGGATATATTAAAGAGAGTGAATTTAAGTATTAACAATATATTAATTAATTAACATTTTGCAATCCATATGAATAACATCTCTTTTTCCCAAATGGATGTTTGCTAATTTTTTAATTGTTTTAATTTGCTAGTATCAAAAACACCAGCAAAAAAATAAAAAAACAATATTATATTAATATATTTTTAAATAAAAAATACTTTAAAAAATAATTATTACAAACTTTCAAACAAACCCTAAATAAATTAGGAGAAAGTGACAAGCATCCAGCATGAACCACATTTATTACGCAGGGAACCCTCCAAATTAAAAAAAAACCAGTCCTTTTTTTAATATAAATTCAAGAACAAGAGAGTATTGTGGACCAGAATGGTTCGTACAATAATTAATTTGCTAGAAATAATAAGTGAAGGATCGAGGAAGATAAATGGTTAGCATGGAAGCCTTACCAAGCAAGCAAGCAATTTTGATGGTTGTATTGTAAATATTCTGCGATCCTTTCCTTGAATTCACAGTCCACTCCATCCTCTTAGAATTTTGATGTGCCTCAATTATAGCTAGCTAGCTAGCTAGCTAGCTAGGCATAAAAGAAAAGGGATGACCCTCCTTTCCACTTAGTTTATTTTTTTTTTAATAACCGTAGATATCCTAATAAATTAAAACTCACTACCAAACACTCTCTCAAATCTCTTATATTTTATCTTTAAAATAAAAAAAAAAATCTAAAAAAAAAAAAAAACAACCTTCCATAAAAGCAGCTTTTTAATTGCCATGAGTATCTCTTATGGCGGCAGCTTTTTTTCCCTCCATACTTTTAATTCATATCAGTTTATGTGTTTATAGGTTTAAATCTCGTGGTTAGATCTGTATTGTCATTTTTCGACTATCCTCACTCATCATGATTGTTTCCATTTTTCAAAAATGATTGGTGATTATTATTTTTTTACTAGATATATGAAAGAAATTGACTTTGATTAATGGTTTTGGATGTTCTATAATGAAGTCTGGTAGTGTGATATGTTTCCACTTTCCATTTTAATTCATGCTCGCTTAGACTCATTTTCAATGAGCGATGGAGCAAATTCCAATATATGTAATCCAAATTTGAAAAATTCAAATATTTTCTTCTATCATGTGATGTAACAGGATTTCTCGGTATTTTTTAATAATTTTTTACTAGTCCAAACCCATGTTTATGATATATGCGCGTGTAGTCTTCTCGCCAAGCCTTTCGGTGTGCCCGGCTCACCACGCCCAACACTTTTTGGGCCTAGGCATCGCCCCCAGGCCCAATCTAGTGCATTGATTGGCCTTGGGTTTGTCTTATGAGCCCAACACTTGACGCCTTTTAGGCCTAGGCGTTGCAGCCTGAGCTAGTCTTAGGCATTATGCGACACCCCGCCCTACACCCCCTAGACTCCCTGCACTCGGTGCACACCTCCAACTCCCTTTAGATCTAAGGGTCGTGCCTAGTGCTCAGTCTCATGCATTGTTTGAGCTTAGGCCTAGCACTTGATCTCCTCGTATCTTTTACTGAGCATGGTCGTTGTTAGCTGAGTCTAAGGGAGTTAAGTTTGACACCTTATTAGACCTACAAGTGCATGGCCTTGACGAGTAGTCGAATCCAAGGAAGTTGAGTGTGGCATCTTGGCAGATCTACAAGTGTTTGGGCTTAGCTTGTAGTCGAGTCCAAGAGAGTTGGGTCAGATATCTTGTCATGCCTACATGCGTTTGGGCTCAGCATGTAGCCAAGCATAAAAGAATTGAGTTTGACGTCTTGCCAAATATATGTGCGCTTGGACTTAGTGCATGGCTGAATCTAAATATGTTAGGCCTGAAATAAAAGTAGACCGACGTCGCCTGGACTTGATATTCTATCAAGCTTATGCATATTGGGTTATCACCCTAGTTTTGACCTTTCTATTCCTAGGTCTCTTTAAGCAAATGCGATCTATATAAAATATATTTATCTATCGATATACTTATAAGAAAACTTTTATAATAAAAAAATCTCTATTTTTTTTATCACAATTAAGTTCCACCCTAATAAAATCCATAAAAATAAAATATAATATAAACCATGGTAATACTCAATTTATAACTACTAATATTTATAGTGTTAGAAAAGATAAACATATAAAAAAAACAAGATAGAAAAAGTCACATCCATCTCATAGAAATAAAATTATAGATTTTTTTTTTCATATCTCTCTCTCTCACACAGTTCAAGTCAAAAATAAAAATTTTCATATAAGCATACAGTTAATAAATTGATTCGAGAATATCCCAATGATTACAAGCATCACAGCCATTAAAAAGCCATTTGTTCCATCCAACGGCTGAGGCTGCAAAACAGAGTTGATAAGCATGCACTAAGAAGCACAGAATAACATCCCTTACAGACCGTTAAAAATAATAAAAGTCCTTATAAGAAAGAAGATACATGACGCCCACGATCATTTTCATTTTCTGATTTCCACACAGAGAGAGAAAGAGAGAGAGATACACACACAGAGAAGCCATAGCAATAATTTTTTAGTGAGTAAAAGTGGGAATCTTTGTCATGGGCACTGACAAAACTGTCCCCGGTGGATGTGGAGACGACGGTGGTGGTGATGAAGGTGTAGTGTTGGTGGTGGGAGTGAAACTTGATGGACAAAGTAGAGAACTTTTGACATGGTCACTTGTGAAAATGGCACAGCCTGGTGACCGTGTAATTGCGCTTCATGTTCTTGATTCTGGAACTGGTAATGTTAACAGTGGTAAGGGTCTCTACCTTGGGTGTTTCTCTTTGACGAGTTCTTTTTATATCTTGTCAAATGTTGATCTTTTTGTATGGTTTTTGGTGGTTGTGGTGTAGAATGTGTGGCAGGGACTGGATCAGTTTTGTCATTAGTGAAGACATTTGATTCATTGCTGGCTGTCTATGAAGGTTTTTGCAACTTAAAGCAGGTTCCATACCTTCACTTTTGTTTCCAAAATTAGCATTTTTTTCTCTCAATTTTAATGTTTTGGGAATGGGATGTTTTCCTGCTTGGTTTCCGAGAAAATTGAGGAAAATTATGTTTTTTGTTGCGTTGGTGGAAATTCTGATTTTCACCAAGGAAAATGGAGGGTTTTTTTATTATATATTTACTGTTGAGATTGAGAGGATGATTATTGAATTGGGTGAGGTGTTTTTTCAGGTAGATTTGAAGCTAAAAGTGTGTAGAGGTGAATCGGTGAGGAAAATTCTGGTAAAGGAAGCAAAAGCAAGTAATGTTGCTAAGCTGATTGTGGGAACTTCCAAGACACGTCAGAAGCTCAACTCTTCAACCTCAACAGCAAAGTATTGTGCTAAAAAATTGTCGAAAGGTTGTTCTGTCTACGCAGTTAGGAGTGGCAAAATTTTGTTCCAGAGAGAAGCAACAGTTGCAAGTAATGATCCTTTTCAAGGTTTTAATTGTTTAGTCTTTTGGGGTTTTCATGTTCTTGATTTGTTTCAATAATGAGAATAATGCTCATAATGAGAATTCTTGGTTTTGTTTTCTTGTGCTCTAGTAAAATAACGGTTCTTGTTTGCTTAGTTTGTCCCTCTTGAGAAACTGACGCAAATGATTTTTTGGTGGCAGAGAAATTGAACCAAGAAAGTCGAAATCGCTCACAAAAATCTCAGAATAAGAATTCTCTAAATCGTACTCCGCCATTGCTATTGCCGGATGATTCTGGAACACACGTATTGGAGGAGTCATGTTGGGATGGCAATGATGATAACTCATGGGCTTTGGTACCAATTCAAACGAGTAAGACACCGTCGGATTCAGATTCCAATGTGAGTGAAGCATTGGAGTCAAAACAGGGTTGGTCATTTCTTCGCCGGGTACTTTTCCCTAAGCAGCAGCACTCGGAGAAAGCTCATGTGAAAAGGCTGTCTGTGGTTAAATGGGTATTTAGGATACCCACCCGAAATTCTTCATCTGTGGTACATCCAGATCAAAAACAGAATATTTCACTAGCAGATGCAGATCAGAACTCCAATTTAGAAGTCGAGAATTATGCAATCGTGCCAGTGGGGCCTGAGGTTGCTTGGACTCCCATTTCACCATGCCATGACTTGAATGGCATCCCGGAAGAGTTGAAAAATCTACGCGAGAGATACTCATCATCATGTAGATTATTCAGCTATGAGGAACTTGCATTGGCCACCTCAAACTTCATTCCTGGTTCATTTTTAATCCAAATTTCCCTTCACTAATTTTGACTTGAGCACATTCTGTCTTTCCTCCCCTAACTTGTTCTGTAACTTTTAACTTTCAGAGAATATGATAGGCAAGGGTGGTAGCAGTCATGTTTACAAAGGTTGCCTTCCTGACGGAAAGGAATTGGCAGTGAAAATCTTAAAGCCATCTGAAGATGTATTAAAAGAGTTTATTGCGGAAATTGAGATGATTACAACTTTACATCACAAGAACATAATCTCTCTATTTGGATTCTGTTTTGAGCAAAACAAATTACTCCTGGTTTATGACCTTTTATCAAGAGGAAGCCTGGAAGAGAATCTACATGGTACAAGTTTTCTCTGCTTGGGATCGGATGAGATTATTTCATTTTTCTCCATTGAAGTGACCCTTAACTCATGATTGCTACTTCCTGACTAGGTAACAGGAAAGATGTGAACGCACTTGGTTGGCAAGAGAGATACAAGGTGGCTGTGGGTGTAGCAGAGGCACTTGATTACTTACATAATTGCTGTGATCAGCCTGTGATCCACAAGGATGTAAAATCTTCAAACATACTTTTATCAGATGATTTTGAGCCACAGGTGCTGTATTCTTAAGCTTTTTCAGTGGTTTTATTTGAGGTTTTCTTTCATTCTTGGCAGTTTATTATGTTTATTATAATTTGATTTTTCTTTTCAGCTGTCAGATTTTGGACTGGCTTGCTGGGCTTCTACTTCTTGCCATACAACATGCACTGATGTTGCAGGAACCTTTGGGTGAGTATTTGATCAGCAAGTCATGTTTTGTACCTATTTTCAAAGTTATTTAGAGTTTGTGTTAAGATTTATTATTATTATTATTATTATATAATAATAATAATAATAATAATAATAAATCTTAACAGTTTGAATATCTTATGTATTCCCTTTGTGGCAGCTACTTGGCTCCAGAGTATTTCATGCATGGCAAAGTAAGTGATAAAGTTGATGTATTTGCATTTGGAGTTGTGCTCCTCGAGCTTCTTTCCGGTAGAAAGCCAATTAACAGTGAACATCCAAAAGGCCAGGAGAGCCTTGTCATGTGGGTAAGGTCCCTCGTATACTTGTTTAATCAGAACTGAAGAGTGTCTAGTAATGAGACGGTTTTTGTTTTTCTTAATATGAATGGGGGAGAAAAGGACTATTTGAAAATCCATTGCCATACCAACAAGTCAGGACAATGTGCGCACAAAGAAAATGCAAAGAAGATTGTGTTTTCAATATGGATATGTTTATGTTGAACGTCAGGAATTCTCAAGTTGGTTGGGGATGAATTTATAATTCGTTCCTATAAGTTACATGATTCTTATTGGGTAAACTGAATGCATGATTTTGTATTTTCTGTTTTTGGTTTTCTAAAGAAACCTCAGGATCTGTAGCTGTCCTTCTCCGAGGAATCTATTTCACAGTTTGTTAATATTAGCCCTTGATGTTAAATTTTGTAATTAATTATTGCATGATGCTGGCTTCCAGGCGAAGCCAATTCTTGAGGGTGGTAAAGTTTCCCAATTGCTTCCGCGTCTAGGTGGTGAATATGATGATGATCACATCGAAAGAATGGTATTAGCTGCAACCCTTTGCCTCAGACGTTCTCCTAAATGGAGACCACAAATGAGCCTTGTAAGTTAAATTTCACTGAATGCTTTGATTGTAATTTCCTTTTCTCCTTTCTATGATTTGAATATGTGGTCATGAATATTTCGTTTGACTACAGGTTCTGAAGCTCCTACAAGGGGATGAGGAAGTCAAGAATTGGGCAAGGCATCAAGTTTGTGCATCAGAAGAACATGATGCCATGGACGGGGAAACATTTCCTAGCAATATCCAATCCCATCTTAATCTTGCATTACTAGATTTAGAGGATGATTCCCTTTCTATTAGCAGCACCGAGCAAGGTGTCTCAATAGAAGATTACTTGCAAGGGAGATGGAGCCGCACATCAAGCTTCCACTAACCATAGACCAGTGGAAAGCAATGTGCAAGTATATCTCATTTTGTGCCAACTTTTCAATGTAAAAGGGCTTGTATTGTTTCATCTTTTCAGATTCTTTTCTTGGTTCAATCCACTGGTGAGGTCTTGGAAGAGAGGTTTTGTGCAAGAGGTTTGCCTCCGCCTAGGCTAAAAAGTTATTTTACTGTGTATGGACTGGTTTTGTCTCCAATCCTTGGTCATTGCTTAATGTAGTTTAGAAAATGATTTAGCATATAGCAAAACTCCCACCTGAATATTAGGGGTGAATATGGACAGTAAAGCCTCTCTTCAATTATAAGCTGTACCCGAAGACGAGTGTCTTTGCTTTCTTGCATCTCATAGTGGTGCTAAAAATATCTTCTGCAGGACTTCATTATTTGTATGGAAGTGCAGCGGAGATTCCTTCTATTCTTCTTACTCTGAAACACTTGTTTGGGTTGGCTGGTGTTGTCCCTTGAAGATGAAAAAGCTTAACCTTTATTATTTGCTTTGCTGTATATGATGTTCCTTTGCTATTTGTTCAAGCATCATGTACCTGGATTCTTGGAGCGTCACTGTCCTCAAACTTTGAGAAAACAAACAAGCTAGTGGACAGAAAGTACCTTATTGTTCTGCACACGAAAACTCTGGTCTCTGAGATTGTAAGAATAAATAAGGAAAAAGATGTTTCTTTTTTTTCAAACTTATTTTTTGTAATCAAAGAAGCCGCTGAAAAGAAGATGCCTGAAACTTGCCCTTCTGCACCATGTCACCACACCGTAGATATCAGTGGTGATAATTATATTATACTATAACAGTGCAAACACTGTGGACGACACGGTAGGTAGATGTTAAGAGGTTCACGAAGTGTCGGGAAATCATTCTGTTGATATTGTATATATAAAGGATTTTTACGATAAATCACATTGTAAATGTTAAAAGGATCACGGGGTAGTTGTATGACTTGCAAGCATCTCAAGTGAATTGGATTAGTTTTGGAATCCCAACAAATATTTAATTTCCTCCAATATCGTCTGCTTTCTTGCATCAGACTGTGATGTTAAACTTAAAATGCTTGACATGGGCTTCATTGGACTTTGATTTATATGAAATTACAGTCTGAGATTCGTTTTGTTTTCTTCTTTGAAACACTAGTTTGAGTTCCCTTGTGTTCGGGACTGAAATATTAAATTTTTATTTTTTAATATTTATATAACAAAATAATTTAAAAACACAAAAAAAAAATATTAATTAAAAACTAAAAAAAAATCAAATTCTTTTAAAAATACTATCCAACTATATTTCCAAACACCCCTTAGAAGCTCAAAAAAACCGAGGACCCTTGGAGACGCCATTATCAGTCACTAGAATTAGGAATGATAATTTCACCTGATGATTAGGCATTCAACATTATCCAATTTGGTTGGGTCAAGCTTTTCATTTAATCTGATCAAGGTTAAAGGAACAAGGAATGATAAAGTAAATATTTCTTCTGCTATCAAATATATATCTTTTTAGTTATCAGAATGCAGACTTGAAATCAATGCTTCAAGCAGCCAGTCCTACGAACAAACTGTACCCAAATTCGGCCTGCCTGCAAAGTGCAGATTAAAGGTTCGAGGTGGGCAAGCAGTATTGGAAAGGATTATGGCTGGCACAGTCCATTAAGGGTCATTTGGAACTGCATTTTATTGACGGAAATTCTGAGCTTATTTGCAGTTGTCATCATGCGTTTTCCAAATGCAGAAGTTGTTTCTAGCTTGTTCCCTGAACTTCCAAGTTGAAGATCTGTTGGCAATGGAGAAGCCAGTGTTCCTGGGGGCGTTCTAATGTCAAACTGTGGCAAGGCATGAACTTGCGTATTTGAGAAATCATTAATTTTAGCAGATTATTTCTTGTGGCCTCTCTGTGTGGGTCTCCATTCGGCGGGAAAGGGTTGCAGGATTAACTTGATTTCTAGGTGTCAGTAAACCAGAGACCTCTTTGGCAGTAAGATTTGGAGCTTTTTTTTCTTCTTCTATCAAATTCCTTACCGAGACCAAATATTCTTTTCTTTTCCCTACTCTTTTTCTTGAAACGAGTAAGAGTTTTTTAAAGTGCTTCTACTGTTGTTGCATGCTCAACTTCATTTCTAGGTGTTAGTAAACCAGAGAACCCTATAGTGTGCCATCACCACTTTGGGACCACTCGTCAGTGTTGCAGATATGTCAAAAAAAAATTCCCAGCAACCTCCTTGAATTAGCATGTTCAGAACCCTCTAGTGTGCCGTTCTTCTTGATTCAGCAAATCATAACTTTCTTCACCTTCAGCATTAATGAAACAAAAAGCTATTGAAATTTACTCTAATCAAACACCATCTAACCTCCTGTAGTCCTATGATATCACCTGACAAATCTGTTTCTTTTACAATTAATAAGAAATAGCAGCAGCTTTCCCCTCCAAAAAAGCTATAAATAAAACATGTGAGCAATCGCAATTCAATACAGCAAAATCACAAGGGGGTGCTTTAGAATTCAAAGGTAAACAAAACCCAGGAAAACCTATCAAGTTAAGCATCAAACAAGGAAAGGCAACAAAAAAAAATGAAGTTCTTGAAAATCAAGAGAGGATGTTAGTAATAAAAAAAGAGAGGCAGGGAAAAAATATAGAAAGAAAGTTACTCTTGAAATCAGTAACAGTCATATCAAGCGAGACGCCCATGGAAATGTGAGTGTCCATGTCCGTGTCTGCGAAAACAGCTACTTCACCGTCACTGGGTGATGATTCCATTTTGAAGGCAATGAAAGCAAATTGCCCACAGCCAGTCTACATGGATAGACAGAGAAATATGGCTATGTTATCACTTGCGATTCTGGTTGCGCGTCTGTCACTTTAAAGTAGATGGTCAAGGACTGTCAAGCCTCCATTGACTACTGCGAAGAAAAAAAAAACAAAACAGGCACAGGGGAGAGGGGAGAGCCGGAGAGGGATACCCACAAGACATGATGGTGTTCTCTAAGCTGTGTTTTAATGACTACCAATTTTCCTTTATGGACACCAAGCACTGGTTTCCTTTTTCTTTCTAATAACCTTCATTTTACTATTTATATTATATTAGAATTATAAATTGAGTTCTTTTCTTTTATATTCTTTTTTTTATTTGGGTTTCTTTATGAGTATTTAAGAAAAAAAATCAATTAGATACATTATTTATGAAGGGAGAACAAATGTGCTTCAATTTATGTTATTTTTCAAATTTTATTTGTTTTTATGTTTCTTGAAAAATAAAATAAAAAAAGACATTTATTTTGGAAATTTTGGTTAGGAAAGAAGGCATTTTTTTTTTTTTTAAAGAAGGTGGTGTTTGTTTTGTATAAAATAATTTATGGATAAAATTATTTTACATTAAAAATATTTTACAATGTTTGATAAATAATAATACGAGAAAAGTAGAATAATATAGAAAAATGATAATAAATTACGTCGATGATGATGATGTGAGTGAGGATGGAGATGATGACGACAACAACAATGATGATGAATAGTATGCGATGTCAAAAGTGATAAGAATAATTGTAATAATATAGGTCATGGTGATGTGGTAGTGGTGATAGAAAAACAATGTACCGGTGAATGAGACAACAATAATGATGGTGAAAACTATAGTGGTGAAATTATAATAATTGTATAGTAATGCGGTGTTGAAGAAAATAATGGTGGAGATGGAGGTGAAAATCATGATAATGGTGAGGTGATAGTGAATTAGGGTGATGATATTAATAGTGGTTGAAATTATTAAATAATATTGTGAATATATAATTTTTATAAAATACTTTATAGGCTTTAATAAGTTGAAAATATTTGTTAATAAATGAAATACATTTTTAGAGTAAAATATTTAAAAAAATATAAGAAAATAAAAAATATATTTAAATATTTTAAAAACACAAACCCCAATGAATTAAGCATAATCAAAGCTGGTCAAACAAATATTTAATTATTTATGATTTTATAAATTATAAATTATAAATACTGATTTATAATTTACTCATTTATCCACACACACACATATATATAGTTATTAAAGCTAATTTAAATATCAATTCTAGATGGACTTTATTAGCTCGTAATTATTAGGTCAATCATTTCTATTAAAATGATTTTTTTGTTGTTGATGGGCTTAGCTTGGTGAACAAAATAATTAACAGCCTCATCAAGCTAATTAAATTTTACCAATTCAATTTAATTAAAAACTTGAATCAAGCAAGATCCGAATTTACATTAAACCGAGCTGAATTTTACAAATATGTCCCCGTCCATGTGAGGAAAAGGATAAAAAAACAAACAAAAGGTAAAACCCTCTCGCGCGACGCCAGCAGCTGGTTGGGGTTTACCTGATTGCCTCGCCGTCTCTCCATCTCTCTCACTCAACACAAGCCCATTTCTCTGCAATTTGGTGTCTGTCCATCAATCATACACAAACCCAGAGAAAGTACCAGGTATCTTCTTCTTTTCTTACCTCTAAGTCTCTCTCACACACATCACAACCTTTCAATGATCTCTGTCTTTTCTGGGTTCTCCTTTAAATTCAACAATCCCTGTTTAGTATGATAATCTCTCAGCTCAGATTGTGATGTTATTTAACTGAAACCCTTTAATCGGTTACATAATTTTTTTTTGTATTTATGTTGTTTTTTGGTATTTAAGAAATTTGGGTTTGGCGTCCCCTTTTGCATAGATTAGTTGAGTGGGGACTATGAGACCTTGCCTTGCAAAGCTTGGGATTAGCTTGAGCAACATGCAAGATGAGATGTGTGTGCTTCTGAGGTTAAAAGCAAATTACAGTCTGTCAAAATTGAAATCGATTCAAGATTTCAAGTTCAAATTATTTTTCTTCATGGTTGAGTGAAGGTCGGGAAATGCCATAAGATAATTAGCTGCGTTATTAACTGGAATTTTGCAAGAAAGGCGACAAAGAGCAGAATGACCTTCTTGTGGTTTAAAGTGATGGAGGTTGTTTTAGAAATTGTTTCTTGTTTTTCGTTGACATGATACTTGTTCAGTTTCTGACCTTGTCATTCCATTTCTAGGTGATGGCTTTACTTCTTTGACAATACTTGCACGTATTTTAGGTTTATTTTCGTCTATGGAGCAACACTTGGTGAGATTTTCATCGTTGGCTGAGGTTTTTACATGTTGGTTGGTGTGTAGTAGAAAACAATATAAAGAAATGGCTAGTCAGCAAAAAGGAGAAGAAGATCAGCCAACTTCCAGCCCCCCTGTTGCTGGTTTTGGGCAGATGGCAGTAGAACGATATGGAAAAATCAGAGAGCATGCAGAAACTTATCCCTATGTGTGGGCTTCATACATCGTTGTATATGGCGGTTTAGGCCTATGGGCCACCTATAGATGGAGAAAGCTTCGCAAAACCGAGGACAGAGTGCGAGCCCTTCAAGAGAGGCTACGCAAACTTGTCGAAACTCAAGAGGGTGCCAGCTCCGCCAGGTCTGTTGAAAAGGCTCCATCATCCGCTGATAAAACAACCAAATAGCCATCAGCTATTTCTATCCAGGCTTTTCCTATACTTAGTTTTGAAACATATTAGCTTGGAATATGTTTGCAAGAGTTGATGAAAATCTCAAATGGGCAAAAGTGCAAATACTATTTTTGGATAAACAGAGCGAAGAATTGTGCATTCCCCATGAAATTTCTCTCTTGAACTTCTTGTCAATTTCTTAGAAGCGGTGAAATCCACCAACCTCTACAATTTTTCTGCATGGAGGTGATTATTCTGTGTTAATCCACGGCCTGAACAGAGAGCTGGATGAAATGATACGTATCTGGTTGAACTGTTTAATGTCTATACGTTCTCTTTACCAATTGTGTCATTCGTTTCAGTTTTTTACAATTTTTGAAATTTTTACTATTCTACTCTATTGTCAACGAAACTTTTATTTTCTTTTTTACTGTAGCACTTGTTTTCTGAATCTTGCCTTTTTTTAGAGCTGTTCAGCAAGGATTTTTTTTTAAAGGGCAACAAAATAATATATTTTTATTTTTTAAAATTTTATTTTGATATTAATATATTAAAATAATTTAAAAATATAAAAAATAAATTAATTTAAAAATAATAAAAATTTAGTGCCTGTGCATGAACTACTTATAAACTGCATTGCAGTACAGAATGGTTTTTGGTTTTGATCAGTGAACATTTGATTAGTGAACATTTTGATTTTAGTGTTTGGGAATGAAGTAAAGTGAGGTGAATTTATTTTTTTAAATACAATCTTCTTAAAATATAAAATACATCTCACTAAAAGCTAGTAAAAATTATTTTATATTTTGTTTGGAAATGTATTAAAATAATATTTTTTTTATTATCCTTTTACAATTAATGTTTAACATTTGATAATCTAAAAAACATATAAAAAATAATTTGAAGTAAAAAAATTTAAATTATTTAAAAACTTGGTTGGACTGAAAAAACAAACATTTAAAAATTAGATGTGGTGAAATACATGGTTTTTTTTTTTTTTTTGGATTATACTAAAAAGGAACTTAACCACACATCAATCTCAAATACACTCTTATTTCCGAGTGAAATATCACATAGTAACAAAGAGGGAATATATATATATATATATATTCTTAAAAATATTTCATCAACTTGGTAGAATTGACTTGGTATTTATGATGTCTCAAACTAATGTCGTCATGTTGGTGGTGATTGTTGTCTTGGCTTGCTCGGCCAAGGTTTGGAGCCCTTTCCTCGTCTGTAAGGCCTTTGGTATCTCTGCTCGTGATGCTATTCCTCTTGGAGTTCTTATGAATACAAAAGGCCTTTTGGCTCTGATTGTTATTGGCATCGGCCGAGATGTACAGGTATGTAGTGGATAATTTCATCAACTTAACCATGTATGTATATCTAATATATATGTTTGATCTATTTCTGACAAATCATTTTATGACATTGATGCAGGCTTTGGACAATGTTACATATCCTGCAATGGTGATTGTGTTTGTGGTGATGACATCTCTTGTGAAACCTTTCCCCTATTGGGCTTCTCAGTCTTCAAAGCATCTCAAGAAATACAAATTTTTAAAGCATTACCAAAACCAGACCAGACACATCAACAGTTTTTCGAGCATCACAAATTTGATGCAGGTGGTTTGATCAGTCAGTTGTAAATCTACCACAACTAGGTTACATGGATAGTCTTTCAATGATGTTTATGGACTGATTCCCAAGAAGAGGCTTGGGTTGCAGGGTGATAGATCTGACCTATAAATTTCTATCCGATCATTGGATTGGATTATGCTTAAGTTTTATCAAGAGTTTCTATAGCCCAGTTCTATAAAAGGGATTGGCTTGTAATCAACTATAGTTTTATTATTTTTCCTCTATTTTCAGATTTCACAGTTGTTCGGGATCTGAAACATGCCCATGCAACTCCATTGCCAGTAGCGATTCTGATGCTTCAAAAACTACGGCACCTTCTAGTGTATCGTTATGAAATTGATTCTGACGACCAGACTCCCACCAAATGTGGTTTTAAGGCACCTGAGCAAATCAGATGTTTACACGAGTCCCTACAAAAGCTTTGCTTCTTGGAGGAAAATCAGAGAAATATTCTTATGAGAGAATTGGGAAGATTGAATCAGCTCAGGAGAATGGACATTGTAAAGTTCAGGAAAAGAGCTGGAAGAGCTCCTTGTTCCTCCATTGAAATGTTGATCAACCTTCGCCCATTGTCTGTTAGCGCAATAAGAAAGGGCGAGGTCATTGACACGCACTACTTATCTTCTTCTCCTCAGTTTCTTCAACGGATATACTTGACAGGAGGTTTAGAGAAGTTAACAGTGCCCAATCTCCTGATATCTTCAATCCTGTGTTTACAGCTATGTAAAGGAAAGAGTTTTGTTCTGACCGGACTTTGACGCCATAAATTAATATAGTTTCGTGGGATTGCTTCTTCAACTTCAAACATCCTCTTTAGATAGGCTCTTTTGTTCTTCAAACTCGGGCTCCTATTTAGCATGCCTGCTGTTCTTGCCATTGCTCTTGCTCGATATCAGTAGCATGCTATCAAACATCAAGTGACCAAAAGGAAAATTGGAGGTATTTTCTCATTATGTCAAAACTCTTTCCTTCACATGGATGTAAAGATCAATCATTGCGAATCAGAATAAAACCTATCAACAGGAGTAAATATTTGTAGCAAAACAAAGACAGGATGAAAGTACAAGTATTTATCAATATTTCCTGCAACAGCATACAGCCTAACTACCACGAACTATTCAAACTATCACATCTTTTCATGATACTGGTTGAGGTTGTTGAACTTAGATGCACCTTCAATGCAAATCATGTGCGCTCCTATGTGGCGCTTTTGCAGTAGTTAATCATATTACAGCATTTTCTTAGCTCAGGTGACTCCCCGGCCAGATTTGCTAGCTTTGTTGCCTTTGATAGTCATCTTCTAGAAATCAACCAGAACTTATCTTGCAAATCCTGTCTCGTTCATATATGCTAAGATTTTTTTCTCGGGACTTGTCTGGTGGCACGCACCTTGCCATGCCATTTCTGTCTTCATGGACATTACCAATTGGCCAATGGCGAGGCTTAAGCTCTGAGGCTTTGAAAACCGATGCAGTAAGCAGCCTGGAGAAATGTATGCCAAGCACTCCTTCCATTTTCAAGCTCAAATCGAGAAACCAATTATGTCCATAAGCAGGGTAAATCAGTAAGAGAACCACGGGGATGGAAACGGTGATACAATTCTGCAACAGCAGGAGAGAGGGAAAGGAATTTTCTCAAGAAATCAAAGGCCAGAAAAGGATTAAAAAAACATATCCATTAGTTCAGCAGGATCAATTGACATAAACTGATTAAAAAACAATGCCAATGGCTAACATTACATGTTTTTCATCAATGAGTGATACTAAATAAATATGGTAACAACACCAACCATGTATGAAAATGTTGTGCTGCAAATCAATCACCATTCTAAAACCAAACTATTCAGATTCATATGACTCAGCATAACTCAACTAGTACTCTTATAATAAACTTAAAAAAGAAGTCAGTAGTTAAAATAGAGTACCTCTAGAAGTAAATGATTAAAGTCTGTCATAGTGCGGAAATAGCACATCATCTCCTGTATGGCTTTAACTGATAATTTTGAAACTCTGAACCGAATGTTATTGACTCTTCATCAAGCTTCTTCTTCAACCTTCTCCAAGTTCTCAACATATCAGACTGTATTAAACCCTTGTACAGTGTCTCGAAAGTAACCTTTTGGGGAAGCAGTCCCTTTTCTATCATCTCAACAAAAAACTTACAAGCCTCCCTCCACTTTTCTTTCTCACATAACCCATGAATCAACATTGTATATGAATCTAAATCTGGCCCTAAACCACTAGATTTTAAATCCTCCCATATCTCGTTCACAATATCCAATCGATTCAACATCATAAACATCCTCAACAATATATTATATGAATGCAAACCCAAAGACCCCAAACCATCCTCCCTCATCTTCCTATACAATTTCAACGCACTCTCTGCGTCCTTCCTTCCCATATACTCCTTAAAGAAACAATTATAAGTAACCGCAGTAGGACTAACACCATTCCTCACCATCTCACCAAGCAACTCCTCCGCATCCTCAATCCTCCCACACGAACAAAGACACTTAACCACCGAAGTATAAGTCACCACACTCGGACAAATCCCCTTCTCCTTCATCAACTTCAACTTATCAAGCGTCAACTCAGGCTTATGCGCCCGACTATACACATGAAGAACAATAGAAAAACTTGTGACATCGTGTTCAATCCCTCTTTCACGCATTTCATCAAACAAATTCTCTGCCAATCTTATCGTCCTCTCAAACCTACTCTCCGGGTGCAGACTTGCCCTCCTACAAATCCCATTTAACAAAACATTATATGTAACAACAGTAGCCTCAATCCCTCTCTCACCCATTTCCTTCAAAAACCTCTCGGCCATATCAATTCTACCAATCTTACACCACCCATATATCAAAACTGTATACATTTTGACATTAGGACTAAACCTATGCTTCCTTTTATTAAAAATCTCAACACCCACTTTCACATACCCATATTTACACAAAGTATCAAGCAGGAAACAAAAATGGGTCTCATTCACGGGCTCAGAAACAAAACTTTCCATATCATCAAAAGCACGAATTGCCTGACGAGTAAGTCCCGCTGCAACCAATCTCCTAATGAGAACAAAGAAAGTTTCTGAAGTGGGTTTTACGTTACGTTGGTCCATTTCAACTATAAGTTGCCAGCAGACATCAAATTGTCGGACTTTGGCGAGAATGTCGATCATAAGATTGTAAGTGACAGTGGTTGCAGCTGAACTGTCGGCTGAGGTAGTAGAAGTGCCGGTCGAGGTGGGTGGAGTGTCGGTTGAGGTGGGAGGGAGGGAGAGGGAGTGGTGGAAAAGGGAAAGGGCGATTTTGGAGTTGTGGCGGAGGCGGAGGAGTGTTTGGTGGAGGAGAGAAGGGGTGAGAGAAATTCCGGGTAATTGAAGAGATGATTCCATGGCATGGAATGGGTTGTGATGGTGGAGGAGGATTTGGGAGAGTAAATCGGCGTCGTTTGAAGGTTGGAGGGTAGGGAGAAGGGTATCGTTTCGAGGAGAGAAAGCATCGTTATCTGAAGAGAAGTTATGGTTTTGGATGGAGGAGAAGAGGCGGAGAGAAGTGGAGGAGGTGAGTAGGGTTGGTTGGTGGTAGAGTAATCTAATTGCCATGTTTCTTTGATTTATGCAGTGTTTTTTTGGAGGACTGAGGGCGGGAGGGAGGGAGGGACTGGGAGGTATAGGGAATGAAAAATTTGGTTCCCCTACTTATCTACTTTTTTAATTAAATATTAGTTAATTATAATTTAGTCTTGTAGTTTAGTAAAAATAATTAATTAGTCTTTGTGGTTTCACAAATTGTTATTTAGTCCCTGTGTGTATACATTTATTTATAAATTAATCTTCATTCATTTCATTTTAGTTTTTGATTTAATTTGATTTTTTTTATTTCAAAAAATATAAAAGGTAAAAAAAATAAGTTATTAGGATGAAAAGTCTGAGAAAAGAAATAAAAGTATTTTTAATTAAACATGTTCATAATCAAATAATGATTCGAATATTTTTAATATTATAGCAGCTAATTAATTTGCTTTAATATTATACTTTTATTTTTCTTTTCCTGTGTAAAACTGTAAATATCACTAATCTATATGTCCAATTTTTATTTTTCAACCTGAGTGTCTATACAAAACCTTGATCACGTTATCAAGATTAAAAAATATACAGATTTAGATTACAAGCTTACAAACAAACATGTAAGATTATAGCAAGGGGCAGAACTCAGATTAGTTGATAGGAGGGGCAAAACTAATATAATAAGTTATAATTTTTTATATGTAAAAAAATTAATATATATAAGCAAATCTAATATAAAAAATAACATTATTAGTTTCTGAAGAAGAAAACTTACACTAAATTATATATGAGACCTTGTGATAATAAGGTACCTGTGTGAAAAAATTGATAAATTTAATAGCTCTGCTGAAAACAAAACATAAAAAAATTTAACCATAATCGAAACAAACCTATAAAATATATCCAATTTATTAAAAAAAAAACAACATTCACTATAACAAGAAAATAAAAAAAATGATAAAAGTAGTAAATCTATAAAAAAAAAAAAAAATAGCAGAATTATATATATATATATAAACCTTATCAAATTCTTAACAAACATAAAAAAAAAAAAGATTTAAATTTGGATCACAAATTACCTTATTTTGATAAATAATAAATTAATTGACAGCTTTGTTTTAACCTTTTCGCATTGCTTTGTATTATTATATTTTTTTATTAAGATTCTAGAGAAGAAAGACAGAGAAACGGTAAAGAAAGGTAATTAAATTAAAAGAAATTATTTGTTTTCTTTTCTACATATAAGGAGAGATAATTTTAAATTTAAAGAGTAAAATAATAATTTTTTATTAGAAAGCTTATTACTTGTTATATTTAAATACTAAAAAAAAAAAATTAAAATATTTTGTAAGGGTGTTTTGCATGGCTCAAGCCCTTACTTACCTCTCTTGGTTCTGCCTCTAATTATAGCATATATACTAAATATATATTTAAATTTATAATTAATTTCAAATCAAATTCCTACTATGCATGTTAATAAATAAAATATATAAGTTTAAATTAAAAATAAGATGAGTATTTACTTATAGAAGTTTTTATAATATAATCAAACTGAATTTTTTATCAATCTCTTCAGATGTTCTATAAACAATATCAACGCTTTTTTGGGCACCATTGTTATCTTAAAATAACATGCAAGGCCCCAAACAGAATTTATATCGTAATTTGACATGGATTAATTACACTTGATTCAATATACAGGAAGCAGAAAAGTACGTGCCCCAGCCCAGAAAGCATTGTATGTTGAAGATATATATATGGCCATTCTCAGTAGAGCCAACAAATTATATTTCTTTCAACTCTCATTGCCTCCATTTGCTTCAGTAAAAATGATCTATACATTCAATCGTTTTTCAAATTCCCCAGTTAAATCATCCAGACTGATGATCCCTTTTCTCTCTGTTGCTTTCTCCATTCTCAGCTTGTTGAGCTCTGAATTTAATTCGCCAATCTGCTTTTGTAGTTTCGCTCCTTGGTCTGGTAACCTTGAAATGGTAACCTGTAAACAGAAAAGCAGAACTGAGAAAAGAAGAAGCGATTAAAAAGCTTCTACTTTAATTCAGGCACAACCAGCTTGAAATGGTTCCTTAAAAGTAACATAAAATGAAGATGGCATGGAGGGTTGAATCCATTTAACACGAACAAATAATGTATTCAACAATTTGGGCTATTGAATCAGCGTTAGAATAGAACCCGACTGCTCCCAAGCAAGGAAAAATAAAACGAAAGGTCAAATATGTTACTTTCAATGTGGATGACAATTCTCAAATACCAGCCTTCAATTTTATTTACTCAAATATGTTTTGGATGACAATTCTCGACCTTCAATGTTTGTAATTCGAGCAGTCACTTTTAAGCAATAGTTTTATCTGCCTTTTCACGTGTCATTTAAATCATACCTTATTTCCAAGTATTTGTGACAGCCGATTGATTCTCTCTTTGATTTCAGATTCTGTCAATTTACCCACATTATCTGGGGAAGAGCTTTTCTTCTTCAGATTTACATCCTTGGGATTGAAAGCATGCATAGCCCTGTCAAATATTAGAAACTAAATAACATGCACTAAATAGCTTTAAAAGAATATGATGGTTTATTTTTTAAAATAAATAATCAAATGTAAAGATCATACCCATCAACATCACGTTCAAGTGAATAACTTGATGATGAATTTCCCACCATTGTGGATACCTTTTTCCTGAAGCCACAAATAGAGTACCAAACCACACCAGATTTAAAAGGGTATGGAATGAGGATAGTGATTAGTATGCTTTGCACGAATAAAGCTTTCAAATACAAATACTACCTTATACTCCTGTGGTTTGAATGCGTGATAAGGGTAAAAAGAGTAAACGTTTTATGTTATTTTTGGACTAATAATTTGAACCAAGTAGTTGTACTATCAGTGGAATTCAGGATACCAATTTTATAGCAAAGAAAATGGCAGGCCTTTTATCACAATGCATAAACCTAGCTCCATAATTTGAACTAATGAATTGTTTGGAGTAGAATCAAAGGAGAATTCATGCAAACCAAGAGGGGTTTAGAATTCACGTAATTTTATTCCATTTTACCTTAGCTCAAAATATGCAAGAACAGTATGCAAAGAAGCACACATACAAAAACAAGGAACTGCGTGTTTATAAAAAGAAAAAAATAGAGGCATCATTGTTTTGCACCCAAAAGCAGAAAAAACGGAGCAGAGTTTCACCTTATCTCATCTTCTTCTTTTTGTGCAACTTGTACAGTTGCTGTCTTTGAGAATAATAGGCTGTGGTGACTTACTCCTGCTATACCTTGAGTCTCTAAGAATTTTATGTGGGATTCCAGAAATTCATCCCTACAGAAACAAAAACACAAATTAAGAGATAAGATGGCATGGAATTCATATAGAAAGTCATTGGAATTTAATAATTCATAACCAAACAATTCCACAAAACTTGCATTTTTTTACATGGATCATAGATGCATAATCATAATGGATGAAAGGTGCTGGACTGCTAATTATCTTGGATCCAGGCCAACGAATTGCTAGCTTCTACTCTTTAAGAGACAAAAAAAGGCTTGTGCAAAGACACATTTTTAGGAATTTAAAAAAACACGACTAATAGTAATGGTTTTCTTGGTGAGAAGAAGATCAAAGATGAGAGATACCCAAAACTGAAGATAAAAGCAAATATTAATTAAACACAGTCCAACTTTGCTAATTAGATAGAAAAATAAGTAGGCAGAAATGAAGTTGCCACTAATAGGCCTCAGTACATTTTGTGCTGGCTGTCATGCTCTTCATGTAATTGTTGCTGTGTGAGGGAAATATCAAACCCCTGCTTTGGGAGACTGAATAGCTCCCGAAGATCCTGAAAAAATCAATTTAACTTTAAAAGACAACATCACATATGCTTGAAAAAGATGCCAGGAATTTATCCCAGTAAATCAACAAATAAAACCTCATACGTGCATACCTGCTGGCTAAAGTATCGAATTTGTTCTTTGTTTTCAGTTGCTGTTCTAAATAATCCCCCCTTGAATATCTACAACAGAAATTTTTAGGAGTCAACTTCATCCCATTGTACTAATGTTTCAATTTTAATGATTCATGATTCAACCCATGCATCTAACTAACATCCAAAGTAAACACTTATTATGGATACAGAGGACAATTGGAAAGAAACCATACAAAGTTGGCTTAGCAGAATAAAAAAATTTTCTACAAATAAATTGTAATCTGCAACAGAGGAACATTTAAATTTTTTTCAGGCTTTTCCTACTAAATAAACCCTTCCCCAAAGCAACAGAAATATCTACAACAGAAATTTTTAGGAGTCAACTTCACCCCATTGTACTAATGTTTCAATTTTAAAGATTCATGATTCAACCCATGCATCTAAATAACATCCAAAGTAAACACTTATTATGGATACAGATGACAATTGGAAAGAAACCATACAAAGTTGGCTTAGCAGAATAAAAAAAATTTCTACAAATAAATTGTAATCTGCAACAGAGGAACATTTAATTTTTTTTTCAGGCTTTTCCTACTAAATAAACCCTTCCCCAACGCAATGTGTCAAGACAAATTACATGCAATATAGTTTTTCAACCACTTGAAGAAATGTATTGAAACCTGGTGAACTGACTCAGAAACAGCTCTAAAATCTTTAAATACCATGACAACAATAACAATATTAGCAATTCAAAAACAGCTACTACATCTCATGTACATACCATATGACAACCATAAATAATAAGGGAGATGAGCATTGAACCTGCTTCCTATAAATTTTTTCTTCAACAGTTCCACAAGTCATTAGTCTGTATACAACAACATCCTTCATTTGCCCAATTCGATATGCACGATCAACACTCTGGTTATCCGTGCTACAAAGAGAGATATATTAATTGACCGACGAATTACACCAAGAAAATTCTTAACATAGCCTGACAGGGACAGAAAAAACTCAGGCAGCAAGAAAGGGACAGCTCTTTAATAGAAAATGATAGAAAAGTACGTGAAACATCAGAAACGCGTTGAAGTTGAAAAGTTCTTTGGGTAGTTTAGAGGCCAAAGTTTAGTATGTACAAGTGCAACCATCGTGCCATTTCTGGATGTCACAAACATTTTAACATATTTTTCAACATGCAAAATTCATAAACTCCATAAGCTGCCAATAAAAATGATAGATAAAAGAAAAATAAATGTAATCCATGTAGTGGACATTTTACGTCAAAGATAAAGACAATTATTGATGTTTGCAAAAGTTAAAGATATATCCTAAAATATCTGAATTTTTTGGCAAATCCATTTGTAATCACTAGCAAATTTGCCTATCCTAGATCTTATGACGTAGTCAGTTCATGTTTAGTGAATGAAAGAAATAAACTTAAGGAAGCACCTAGGATTCCAAGCAGGATCAACCACAATCACACGGTCTGCTTTTGTAAGTGTAAGACCAAGACCACCAACTTGAGATGTTAGGAGAAATATAGGAGCCCCATTGCCTTCTTGGAAGTCCTGAAAAGTTATTTATTTATTTTTATTTTTTGGGTTCAGGAAAACAAAGATTTTGAATAAATATTTCACATGCAATAACTAAAGTCTAATGGTTTTGACTTTTTAGAAAACTTACACTAACAATTTTTGTTCTGTCAGTAGCTTTTGTTGTACCATCTATGCGTATGAACTCATAACCATTGCACACCAGGGATTCCTATCACAGCAAAAAGATAAACCATGTATCACCTTCTGCCAAAGCCTAAACATTAAAGAAGAAAAGATACAAAAACTAACAAAATCCTTGAATTTAATATATAAATACTCTAGAAATCAGACTTTTGAATAGGCCAGGAATTACTTTAAACATAAGTATCCATCTAGCTACAAGGACAGAAAAATATAAATAGATGATTCAAATAAAATATAATGCAAGAAAGCAACAACGATGCATATCCAAGGCAAAAACAAATCACATGTCCATGTATCCAAAAGATATTTTCATGCATAATTAATGATGATGGAGTTTCACAACTTTGATTTAGATATGTTAGGTTCATTTAGCCAGAACAATCACAGAAACAATTTACCACGTTCCCCTACAATACTAAATTGAATTAATTCATCAGCTTGCATGTTACATGTGGGCTTAAATTTACTTTCCAAACTAGAAAATACTTCAACAAACACAATTAGAAGAAAACATGTAATATTACACACTGAGTGTAATTGCAATTTCCAACGGATGGCACATAAACAATAAGACATGAGCAATTGACAGAAAAGCCAAATTCCTAGGTAAGCACACCATGAAAACTTTTCGTAACTTTTGATATCTGCTGATCTTCTCGAATTAATAATATATGCTAATGAAGATGTTGTTACTAAATTGTCTGACACCAAGGACACACCCCACTTATTTACTTGCTTACACCTTAAGTTTTTTTCTCATCCAATCAGCTACATTTGTGAAAAATCAGAAAATTAACCAATCCATATTTTGCATTCTCAGCAACAAAGATTCATGGTTACAAACCTGGATGAGATTAAGCATCTTGCGAGTTTGAGAGAATATAAGAACATTGTGCCCTTCTGGAATTAAATTATCCTGTGGAAGATCAGCATATGCATTAAGCATGAATGATCAAATACAAAATCAAAAGCATCAACAGTAATACTGAGACATATCTAACCAGAAGTGACAATATAAAAGAGATCTTGCAAGAGATGTTGTCATGCTTCTCTTGAAAGTCAGTGTCAGTTCTGTCAGCAACATCAGCTAGATGCATTGCCAATTTCTCTGCTACAGCTGCATCTTCTGGATTTAGCATTGACTCCATTCCCTCCAACAAATCCTCAGCTGCTCTTTTTGTCAAGAGAAGTGGGTGATCACATATTTTCTTCAGAATCTGCTACAGGGAAAAAGCTATTTGATTACGGAAGGGCAACCAAAATAACGAAGTGACACAGAATAGTATAATTCTTCAACAAGATTCAAACTATTCATTAAAACTTCCTAATTGATTCGCTACCAAAAATCTTACAAATATGAACCAAGAACAAAAAACAATGGACAGACCCAATAGAATCAAAGAAACAGTAATTGAGGATAAAATTCAGAGCTTCTCAGAGTATGATAATAAAAAATTTCCACTTTAATGCAGGAGAAAATAAAAAAAATTTAATCAGTCAAGCCGCAGTTCAACTCAACTACAAATTGTTCAAGAGAACTAGAGTTAATATGTATACACTCCCTTGATCTAAACCAACAAAGTACACACACCTATGATTGTTAACAATAATAAGAATTAAGGGCCACCTTTCTACTGAAAATCATTGTCTTTTTGCACATCTCAAACAAACATAAGCAAAAAAGTTGAAGAGTAAAAACCGTTAAGGCAGCCAATGGCGAGCCATCGAAAGCTGAAAGAACAATCTCACTCCGCAGAAAGGCTTCATATAGTTGCCGCTGCACAAACATGCGAAACAATTGCATGATTAATTGGATGCATGATATATGGACACAAACCCAGGCATGTGCAGCAAACCACACCTGACAAGCAGTTAGTCTGAGCCACACAATGATCTCATTCTTTCGGGAAAGTTTAGCAGTTGTAGCATCATCTTCCTTGAATACTTCATTCTTCATACGGCGCAAAAAGTAAGGTTGAATGCGTTCTCTCAATTCCTGTAAAGTAAACAATATAACTGACTATTTCTGGATTTTAGATAATCAGTAATCTTTCATAAGGACATGAGGAACCAAGTTTGTTGCAAAGTACGAAACCCAATGATCAGCCTAGTAACTAAAATGGAATAAATAAATGTTAATACAAATCCATTTAGTTTGATATCTTAGGATCATTAAAACTTATGTCACCAAATGAACATAAAGAACATTACAGCAGTTCAAGATAAAGACATTTCTTGAAAAAAGTATCAGTTAAAAAATATTAGAGAAACAAGATTCAGAAGGCTGCAGTCTCATCATTGATGTACCTTGGCAAAACCTTTGTGCATTACTTTTGGAATCTTATAAAACCTATTCATCAGACAACATAAGACAATGACAACATTTTGAAGATCTTTAGGTCTAAGGAATCCATATAAGCAAACATGGATAACCCTTCAATGTTAATTTTTCAGTATCATGTCAATTTCAACACTTCCAGATATTTTATTCCGCAATAAAAAACAGTACAGACATATAGTAAATTTCATCAATAAGTAATGCAATCACAACTTGTGTTATGTATTATTTCAATGCTCATTTGAAAGGAGCAAAATCAAAGGCCAATATAGAAATGTTGCCTTCATGAGTAAACAAGGAGGCAACTTAACACTTCCCTCCCTCCAAAGAACTCTACCAAACATAAGTAGAGAAGGAGAAAAGTTACCCTACTAACAAACACATCCTGAATACTAGAATGAGAGTCAAAGCCTAAGAAACCAGTGCAAAAATAAGAACCTCTAGAGTGGAAACATGGTTCATTACAGGCCTAACTGTACTTTTCTAAATTGGATCAACAGAAACATATATTCACACTTCTACAGCTTTCCATTTTAGCCATACCAGAAGAATATAGCAAAAATGGCACAGCCACAACAATTCATATGCAACACCATAATGTCAAAGAAAAATGAAAGAAAATAATCAGGATGCAGAAAGCACAATCCAGTACATCCCACAAAATACACCTTTGCAACCGTTGAACCAATACGCTTCTCCCTATCAGAAGCATTTTTTTCATTTCCACGAAGTATGGGATGCTCATATGTTTCCTTAAACCTGAAAAAACAATATTTGATGCCATAGGTGAGCATGAACTTATTGAAGCAGTCTGAAGCATTAAGAGAATAATTACCATTTGTTGTCACCAAGTAGACCAGGACAACAGAAGTTGAACAAGGCCCACAATTCCTGTTTCAAGTATTTCAAGTAACAGGACTAAAGTGTTAAGTATCCACATTTTTCTGTCACGTGTTAGTTTATAGAATGAGCAGGAAAAAAAGTATGAATCCTAAAGATAATACCTTAAGATTGTTTTGAATGGGAGTGCCACTAATGACAATACAATGAGCACTTGGTATCTCTAGCAAACTTTTAGCCCTCTGAGTACTAGGATTTTTTATGAGATGTCCCTGGAGAAACATAGCACAATTTAACAACCTCTTTAAAGTTGAAACCTCAAAGAAAAATAAAAAGATTCCTAATATCCAATTGATGCCTGCATGATTCCGATATGTAAAAACATCAGGTGTAATACCAAACCAAACTTGAAACTTCAGAGTTTACCTCATCAAGAATCATATAGTCCCATATGTAACTATCCTCGCTTTCATCATCGATAAAGTAATGGTCCCCTCGTAAGGATTTTGAGTTGTTCCGCACAATATCATAAGTTGTAAGGAGAATTCCTTTGTCCTGAAATGAGAAGATGAATCCAGACAAAAATAAAATGTTAAATTTTGCCATGATAATCAACAATAACAGGAAACCCCGCCAAAAATTGCATTAAGATTTCTCTTGAAAAACAAGGTTATGGTAGATGCATATAAGAGATTGAAGAGAAGTGAATATGGTTCAAACTTTCAAGAAACCAAACGAATCAGTTCAGCCCTAAAACTGGACAGAACTCATGTCTGAATTAGTCAGTACCATATTTCAACTTAAACACAGCAGAATTTAGCTTGCTTCAAGTCCACAAGTCAGATTAAATATAAAACATAGTTGTGTTCTTTCCTCTTATTTAGCAGCAGGTATCAAATATTAACTGTCTGGATGTTACGGGTTACACTTGGAAGTACAAAAAATATAAACAATGAGAGCACATGTAAAACCTGAAGTATATATTGCAGCTCATAGTCCCGAGCTTTTAAAGATGTCCCAAAATATCTACATGTAAGTGCAAAAGCTGATTAGTATTCATTAACAGACCTCTTTTCTTCAATGGTAAAAGAGAAACATTTGAACTTTCAAAAGACTTGAGTCAAACAGCCTCACTCTCTAGTCTTCGCAGAAAGCCCCACAACAGACAGTTCTTTAATCCAATGGGAGAGCAGTGTTTTAGGGGCCACAACCAATGCCCTCTTAATCAGTTTGGAATGGAAGAGACCTGCTAGAAAGCTGCAAATCTGCAGAACAAAACAAATAAAAGTTAATCCATATAGCAGTGGAGTATTAACATGGTAACTATCTTCATAAATTATTGCACACACTTCCTTACCTGCATTGTTTTCCCCAAGCCCATGTCATCTCCTAAGATTCCACCCTTACCCTGACAATGCAAAGACCAGAGCCATCTTAAACCTTCACGCTGATGAGGATACAGCATTTTTGCAATTGTACCGGATAATTTGTATGTAGATTTTGGTCCAGGCAACGTAATGCAACTATCATCCTCTGAATCTGCTTGATTGTCCAACACATCAGTCACACTAGATTCATCAGATAATAAATTGTACTTAGTAATGGCATGAGGTCTCCCAGCTTTCTTGACCACCTTTTTGCTGGTCAAAACCTCACAGTCATCTTCCTTGTCCTCTGATTCATCTCGAAGACTAAGCAAAGAAGACCGTCCTACAGACCTCAATTTCTCATGGAACCTTGTGGGTTCTTTTTTCTTCACTTTTAGAGCAACTTTATTAGTTTTCTCCACCCTAGTGGCATAGTCATCACGGTCAGACACAATCTGCACATCGCCTTCCTCTTCCACAACATTGGACGCAAAAGATTTTCCTACAGGGACTAACTTTTCATCCACCCTTCCATATTCGTTCTTCTTTAGCCCTTTACAAGTGTCATTGCCCTTACTATCAACCTCATCAGCAAAAGACTCGCTCAGCAAATGACCATCTTCATACGCATCCACAAAATTCTTATTCACATTCGATGAGGAATCAGATGGGCCAGAAGATGAAGAAAACGAAGACCCAGCACTCGCATATTCAACCACATCAACTTTCTTAACCACGTTACCATTTTCAGGCATTCTCCTTTTCTCAATCGACAAAAGATCAAGCCTTGAGGTCAAATCATTAAGAATATCTTTTATCTCATTAATCCCCCTATTATTGTCACAATCACCGACATTTTTGGACGGTATGGGCGAATCAAAATCAGCAATATCATCAAAACTAGAATCAGTTTTCACTTCTTCTCTACTCTCACCGTCCCCATTATCTCCAAAAGAGACTTTGCAAAGTCTCCGTCTTCCTTCGATCTTAACCTTCGTAGGCTTCTCCTCTTCTGGAAAAAATCAATTTCCCCACATCATAAACCAAAACTTTTTTTAGGGTTTTGCTGATCAACTAAAAATAAGATAATTAGGGCAATCAAGATAGGGATTTAGGGATATTACCAGGAGAAGAATCAAAATCAGTGATTCCACAGAAATTAGGGATGTTATCATCCTCTGCTTCAGCTTTGCAAAAACGACGTCGTCCATTGAATACACACTCTTCTTCCTCGTCCTCCTCTGTACACCAAACAAATCAATTCAAGATTTCAAAACCCGATAAATCAAAACTTGTAAAATTAAAACAAAAAAGAGTTGAAGAGAGAGACCTGAGGGTGTTGCTGACTGTGGTTGTTTGGGAGGAGCGGAGAGGTCTTGGAGGAGGCGGTGGTGGCGGTGGTTCAGACTAACTGGTTTTTTGTTGGTGCTTTTTGAAAAATCCGCCATTTTTAGTTTAGAGAGAGAGAGGAGCGGAAGTGGAAGAGGGAGAAAAAGGAGGGTGTCTTTTTAGAAGTGGAAGGAGGAGAAATTTATTTGTATAAAGGAAGGAAGGAAGGAAAGAAGGAAGAGAGAAAGAAAAGAATCCGTTGGGTTTAAAATAAATTTAATTAAATTTGAATTGGTTTTCCCGCTTAGGTTGGGATTTTTTAAGATTTAATTTTCTTGCTTCTTAGGGCTTTGGAAAACAAAACACTTCTGCGTAAAACCTGGAATCAATTATTCTTGTTTTTTGCTTTTAAAAAAATTTAAATTTTTTTATTTTTGTATTAATTTCAAATTGATATGTTTTTAGTATTTTTAAATTATTTTGATGTGTTGATATTAAAAATAATTTTAAAAAAATAAAAAAAAATCATTAATATATATTTTGACACGAAAAGTCATTTGAAAAGCAGTCGCAACCACACTACCAAACAAGCTGCACTAATTTAATTTTGATATTTTTTTCTTTGATATTTAAATGTATTATTATTTTTAAATTAATTTATACTTTGATGGAGATTAGATTTTATTTTTAAATGATTTTAGAAAAATGAGTTTATATATCATTTAAAACTAAGTTTTGTTTTGAATAATTTTAAGAATCCAATTTATTGGTATTAGTTAAAATATTCAAATTCAAAAAATCAAAGAAGAAGACCAATTTCCTTGAATATCTAAAATATTTATTTTAAAGAGAATTTGATATTTTATGTTATTTAAACATTAGACAAAAGATCCAATCATAAAAATAAATCATCCAATGAATCAAAAGAAGAAATAAAAACTTTGAAAAATAAATAAATATTGTTTTTTATAAATAACTGGACACTAAAAATAGTTCATTTTATGTTACAATACCAGGATATATAAGATAATTTATTTTTTAAAAATGGTAATATTATATAGTATTGTGATTCAGGTACTTTTTAAAATGTTTTTTTATAAAAAAAATAATGTCTTTTAAAATATATTTTAATGTTTTTTTATTAAATTTAGATGATTTGACGTTTTTATTTACATGGAAAGCCAAGTCCCGGAGAAAAAAACGAAGAAATTTGCATCGACGAGAGCGTTTACATCCAGGGACGATGTTGTTTCATTAGCAGAGAAGTATTCTAACCCTCACTTGCACTTCAAGTCTTCTATGCTTAGATGCACGTCAAATGTTGGGTTAGCTTTGATTCCTTAGTGTTGGAACCAAGGTATTACACAGCTAGAGCTGTGAAGATGGTTATTCATGAAGGATGAAAGTTGTTTCCTGTAGTTGTAAGGGCTTGTTTGGAATTATAATATTGGCTGTAATTTAAAGTGTTCTAAGGTTCGATTCTGTTTGAGAATGCAATTTCAACCACGTTTCTTTAAATTTTATTTTATATATTTTATTAAAAATTATTATTTTTATATTTTTAGATCGTTTTGATATGGTGATCTTAAAAATTATTTTTAACAAATAAAAAAACATCGTTTTGATGTTTTTCTAAACGAAAAGCATTTTAAACCGCATCCGCTATTATAATTCTAAACAGACTTGAAATGCATCAAAATAATGTTTTTTCATTTTAAAAAAATTATTTTTAAGATCAGCACATCAAAACAATTTAAAAATATAAAAAAATTAGCAATTTCTTTTTTAAATTTGAGAAAATATGGTTTTAATTGTATTCCCAGATAAATTCTTAGTCTTGAAGCTATTGCTGATGTAGATAAAAAGGTTGTCATGGGGTTATGGAGAAACTTGAGCTCCATAAAAAGAGTAACTTGAGAAGATGCATATTTTCTGGATCAAGGGTTAAAGTTCACACAAACCTACGATGTTGTTATAATGTTATTATAATAAAAATAAGAATCGTGTTTTTTCACTTATTTGATTCAGGCTAAGATCTAGGTTAGCGGGTTATTGAATTTGGCCCACATGTTTATAGTTTGAGTTTTATATATTAAAAAATCATCTTTATATATATTTATATTATTTTATATTTAATTTTTATCAAATAAATAAAAATAGTGAAATTTAAATATTATATCTAAGAAATATACATGATCATCAATCAATGAGAAGATTAGGGATGCGGTTGTTCATAGTCTGCTATCTATTGATTACATATGCCTTGAAACCGACTATTTTCTTTAATTATCAGCCTATCCTGAGTTTGGATCCTGTCCTATGTCGTAAGAAACCAGAAACACAATAAAATTATATAATCTCAAATCAGATCTTTTGAAGGCATAATTGAAGAGGAAAAAAACATGAAAGAAGCTATACACAATGTATGTCTACGAAAACGTACGGATTTCTAGAACTAATCATCAGACAGAGGGAAGAATCTTTTGGTAGCCAAGATGATTGTTTTGGTCTTAAGATATTATTACTGGACGTGAAACATGGACAAATTGTATTAATTGGAAATTGTATTAACATTACTTAATTATTCACAGTTTAAAAACCAGAATATAAAATAGCAAAACGCAGAAAGATTTACATGTATTTGAGTTTTTCTGACAGGAAATCAATAGATGAAGTGAGCAAGAGAAGCAATGCCTACACCTAGAAAATCAGTGGATGAAAAAGAAAATGCCCTAGTAATTAATCTGGGAAGAAGCAGCAAAACTCTTGAAACAATCTCAAGATAATTATAATGAAAGATGGATGAGTAAATTGCCTGTATTGCATCCATGATTAAGAGAGAGACTGAATTGAGAAGGTTTCATCAATATCCCATGCCAAAGATAAGATCAATCCACCTGAGCTCAATGAATTGATCAAGATGCCATGGATGAGGTCAATGGCAATTCACTCTCATGTGATCTAAAAGACATGTTGTTGATTGAATTGCTTGAGGATAAATTCCTCTTTATTGCAGTATTTCCATTGCCACCACTATCATTTTGCTCTACCGTTATCGTGGGCCCTTCAAACTCATCCTGCGTTCCATCTCCCTGAGTTTCGATGTTACCAGACTGGCCATTAGTTGCTGCATTTCCTGTCGTATTAAAAACATTTGCACGAGCACGACCACCTCCTCCACCACCGCCACCAGAACCAATAGCAACCCGAAATCCAAAGAATCGCGAAAGAAACCGATAGATGCATGTAAGAAACCAAAAAAGCCAAGGCAGGCAAACCAGGGCTATACCCGCAACAGGAAGCCAAGCCCTAGATGGATCTGAAGGGAGGACAAGATACAAAAGCAATAAGCTGCCTCCAGCAGCTACAGTAATAAACATGAAGAAAGAGATGAACCATATCAATAAGCGCCCGGAAGTGGGGTCTTCTACAGGCATTTGTGTGTTGAAACTTGACGGACAGGAAGATCAAATGATTAGTATTTCCTCTTTATCCTCGTCCATTTTTGTTCATTGGGATGTTGGTGTATGTGTGATCAAAAAGAGAATATGGTTTTGAGTTTGCAGGGATAAGGAAGAATTCATGACAGATGATGATGATGAAGAACACTGATGTTTCTTCTTGTTAATTGCACGCATAACGAGGATGTGTCGTCTGATTTTCACAGGGTGGACATATTCAAAATTGACACCAAAGACAGGGAGACGAGAGAGTGAAAATCGGGTAGGGCTTGTTACATGAGAGCACGCTTGTGAATTCCCAAAATTTGTGCTCCTTACAAGATGAAATGGCTCGTTAATTTTTTCACTTGATAGCATTTCTATTTTTAGCCTTCTTTTCTCTTCTTTTTTTTTAATCTTTTTTGAGGTGATAGGAACACACCTTGAACTCAAGATCTTCTTCCCCTTTGCCTGCTCCATAAATGAAGTATGATCGACAACGATTGGATGCAATCCAAATTTCCATTCTCAACCATCATGTTCACCTAACACCACCAACAATATGCTCCATCACCTCATATTATTCCCAGCATTCCCTCTCAACTGCACAAAAACTTCAGCTAACATGTCTATCCTATTGCCTCGACATTTTGTATGAAATTTTTGTAAAATTTATTTGTTTGTAAATCATTTTCCAAGTAACAAGACAATCCCAGATTCCCAAGTCCGACTTGAACCAAACAGAGATAGCACTCTGGGATTCACTTCTCCATCAACCTTTCGATACATCACCTGTGCACTAAAGCGACTCAAAAACATACCTTGGAATACCTTGGAGCTTCTTTTTGTCATGCGATTTTTTGTTTCATTTGTATTAGCATCTTTTCACCTCTATTTCTTGCAGTACAGGGCATAACTGAATAGTTGTGATTCACATGGTCCACTTTTCAAATATACTGCCAGCAGACTGTAGAGGGACTATGTAATCTACTCAGACAGTTACCTTCACTCGTCCCTGTCAATGGTTCAATGTCCAAATTCATAGGAAAACGGGTTCATGAGGGTGAGAGCTCCCAATTCAGAGGGACCTCCATGATGAAAATAAAGAAATAAATACAGACTAATTACATGGGGTATGATTAATTTATAACAAAACAAATCTAGCCTGCTAAGATGACACCACTATGAATAAGGAAAACTTAAATGATGAATATTCTGTTGGAAAGTTATTTCCACGCACAGCTTATGGGAGTAACTCGTAAAAGTGAACTTCCGTACAAGACTTCACTCTGTAATAGCCAACGGAAGCAGACAACTGTCACTGGATTTTGACAACATCACCGAAGGGGAGAAGCGAGTTATCGCAGGTCCTGCCACCAAACAACTTCATCAAAATTCATCAAAATTGCCACTGCATCATTCTGAAGGCCTCCATTAAGAGTAAGACCCGGTCTTTAGCCAACTGTTATTGAACTACTCTAAAAAAATGGCAGTGTGATATATGGCATAACTGACTGGCAGAGAATATAAGCACTGAACCACTGATTAATCAGGAACACATCACAAGGTTATTGTTTTTGGTGAAGGGACACTGGACTCACGTTCGGTTTCTGTCATGACAGAAGTCAGCATCTCGTGTCTCCTCAAACACATCACAAGGTTATTGTTTTTGGTGAAGGGGCACTGGACTCACGATCGGTTTCTGTCATGACAGAAGTCAGCATCTCGTGTCTCCTCTGTTCAAACACATCACAAGGTTATTGTTTTTGGTGAAGGGGCACTGGACTCACGATCGGTTTCTGTCATGACAGAAGTCAGCATCTCGTGTCTTCTCTGTGCCTGAGCTTTCCTTCGGCTGGTTTCAATGATGATGAGAAGAGCTGTAATGTCAGCAGGGCTCACCCCACCCACTCTACTTGCTTGACCAATGGTTTGTGGCCTGACCTGAAAATTACATTTGACCAGAACCATATTTTTAAAGAATTTCAAAAAAAATAATTATGTCTAGCAGTGGGAATATATAGGACAATTTCAAACAAGAGCGTCATCTCAATTCTCACTCTCATAGGAACAACCAAAAGGATATCATTGTAACTTGTTATTATTCACAAACACTTAAATTTGAACTTGGCATTGAAATGGCAAAGTGTACAGAATACCAAATGCACAGCAAAAAGTTAACAGGACAGTAAAAAACAGCTCCCTCGCACCATAACTTGTATCAGACAAGAACATCGAAATACAGGAGTAGTTTTAAACCACTAAGCTATAGGAGTTTGAGTGAATACAGAAAATCCTGTCATAAGTCCACAGACATTATTTATGCTACAAACCTTGGAGAGTTTCTCACGAGCTTCAAGAGACAAAGTTATCATTGCATGGTAATCCAAATCCTCAGGAAGTGGTCTATGTTGTTGATGGGCCATCTACAAGTAGAATAAGCACTTGATTTATATGGCAAGATATAAGAAACATGCGAAGATGAAGTAATTAACACACACCAAATGTATATAGACATGCTAAATAATTTAAAAGTGAGAAAAAAAATGTATTCCCTCTTTAATCCTACAAGAGAACAGTGATTACTCACCTGTTGGAGTTGACTTTGCTGGCGCATAATGAAGCCCTCATACTTGACATCAATCTCTACACACTCTTTCTCCGCTCTGGATAATTGTTCATTCCCAAAACCATGCTTATCAAAAACTTCATATTGCACATGTGGTTTCTTTAGAAGGCTCTCCAGTGTTGAAGAGTCCCTCACAGGCTGTCCGGACACACGGGTAATGTCAGCAGCCAAATCTCCTCCTGAAAGTAATATTGGAAACAGCAGTCAGCTTGGATCCTCATACAACCATGTGTTTCCTCTCTCTGTCTCGGATTAGTTTTGGATCCCCAAATTTGAACAAGAGAACAGCAGTCATCCCAAAATCCCTGTGGTGTAGATTCTTGTCCACTGTTATTAAAGATTGATTTGAAGCAATAATATTGCAATCTAGTGGATGAATAATTATTCAATATAGGCACAAAAATGCATTTGGCCAGAAACAAATAAAGGTCATGTATCTTGCTCCCATTTCTCCATATTGGTTGCTTCTCTGTCTCCATCTACCACCCCCTCTTTTATCCGAGAGAGCATTTTCAAGGTTAATATCAATTAACAGGACATTTAGGAAATTCTTGAATATGTATGATTTATATTTCTATTTCACAATTAAAATATTTGTCTACTTCCAGCTTTGGTGGAATGAAAGAATAAAAACCTGAAATCCTGACTGTTTTCAACCGCTTTTTCTCTTCCAATATTCGAGCTTGCTTATCCTGGTATAATTTCCACCGTCTATCATCTATCAACCCAATTTCACGCCCCAGAGGTGTTAGACGACTATCAGCATTATCAGATCGAAGAAGCAATCGGTGTTCTGAACGGCTAAGAGGAGGGAGAAAAATCAATACAGTATTTTTGGTATAACAAAATGACAACAATGCATATTTGAAATTAATTTGCAGTTCATAGATAGAAGACCGTATTTGCAAATTAAACATTCAAGACCATCACTTTTATTTCATTGATTACATAGAAAAACAACTATAACTTGAATGTTAAGCATGGGTACAGGAAGTGGCTTTTGGAAGGAGATAGCCTGGTGTCAAATAGTACTAAAACCATCTCTACTTTTCATCTTTGTGCACAAGACAACATGATCTGATAATTATACCATGGTTGAGAAATACTTACGAAATTAGCTTTTCAAAGATATGAGCATTTCATATCATAGTATACTACCAAAGATAAGCGTCAAGCAACATTAAAGGAATGATTGTAAGAAATTGAATAATTAGTCTCCAGAGGCAATCTACCTTGTTAACATTCGGTAAGGCTCTCGAAGGTCCTTAGTGACCAGATCATCAATCAACGTCCCTATGTAACTGCTTTCCCTCTCGAGAACAATGAGGGGCTTACCATCTGAATGTCTTGCAGCATTAATACCAGAAATAATTCCCTACAGAAAGCAAAAGGAAAAAAAATCAAAGCCCTCATATAATTATTCACCCAAGGAAAAAAACAATGTTGCATTTTATGCCAGGGACAATAAAAAATATATTACCAACAAGTAACAAGAAATAAATACAATCAGCAATATACAGACAGAAGCAGACTCTATTGACAGATCACCTGCGCTGCAGCCTCTTCATACCCTGTTGTCCCATTAATCTGACCAGAGAAGAAAAGACCATCAATTTTCTTTGTCATTAGAGACCTTGAGCATTGATATGCAGGCAGGAAATCATACTCCACAGCATATGCAGGCCTCAGCATTGAACAGTTTTCAAGTCCAGGCAAAGTTCTCAAGAGTGGTAACTGCAGTCTCTCTGGTAAACCAGTTGAGAACCCCTGTAAGCAAGTAAATAGTCAATTGATGTCAAAATGGTAAAATAGGTATCATTATGAGCGAAGTGCAAAACAGTACCCTGTGGATTTGGCCACATGAACTCCAGTGATAAATGTTTATTTCTTTTGCACACAAGGATCAATGTAGTTTACCTTAGTTTCCATAATTTGGTAATAAGGTGGCAAACCGAACTAGATGTTTAACATTTATACAATCTTGTGACTTAAGTAATGGTGTTAAGGTCCTTATAATAGAGTACACCAAATTATACTAAGGCACAAGATAACAAAACTTCGTCACCAAAGTTCAGGTTGAAACCACAAGGGAAATTTTTGCATCTTCCCCTGAATGTTGCATTTTCAGGATCATGCTAATCCAGAAGCTCGACAGGTCATAAAATGACACTAGAGAATGCAGACACAATTTGCAATTACTTGATTGCAAATCGTGTCCACATGTTAAATCCTTCTCAATCAAAGAGACAACTGTTCATCAAAGTAATAGTACAGAAGAACAGAGTTGATAGGTACAGACCTGCACATACAGCTCAGGCACACTTCTACCCTCAGGTTCAAGAAAAATCTGATGGGACTCTTTATCATGAAATCTTACAATCTGGGGGAAAGATAATAGACATGCATATTGCATTAGGAACTTAAATCAAATTCGCACATGCTTAAACTATACTCCAAAATGAAATAAAGTAAAAAAAAAAATACTTTCCAAAAATAATCCCCTTACCAACAAACCATCTTAAATAATATTAAAATAATCCATCAGAACAGAGAAAAAGTTTAGCAGCAATTATTAAAACCTCAAAGAAGGAAATGTGTTCATGTACTCTCCTGCACTAAATTAATGTAAGAAGGCACGTGAATTTGAATAGGGGGGTCATATACACAAAACTGTTGACAACGAATTGGTCCCACTCATTGTCTACATGATCTCCTTTTTGCCCCCCTTTCCACACCACGGTGGGTGGGGGACACGCCTAGGAATAAGAATGTGCAGGGCACTTAAGATTATTTAAAATGACAGAGGACAAGAAATTATTTATCTTGATTTATTTTATACAATTAGGACAGTCGTTGGTGTCCAGAAACTGTACAGATTTTAAAATCCAGCTCCGGTAAGTTCTATAAAATATATGCACGCATCTTAAGAGCTAAGATAGGGACAACCTCTTCTCCTTTTCTATAGAAAAAGAATGGATCAAAATTGTAATGTTTTCTCAGGCGATGACACTGAACTACCATGACAGAAGAACTTTTTCCTTCACCTTCCAACCCCCCTCCCCCACCCCCACCCCCCAAAAAGAAAAGAAAAAGGAAAAACAAAGACACATAGAGCAACCATATAGAAGGATACATTAACTGCAGATGTATACCTTATCTTCTATGGAAGGGCAGTATCGAGGACCCTTTGCTTCAACCCACCCTCCATAAGTGGGAGTTTCATGCAAGTTCTCCTTAATAAGCTGATGGGTAATTTTTGTTGTGCGTGTTAGGTAGCAACACATTTGTTCCCTTTCAATTTGTACATCTGGATCAAAACTAAACCAATGTACCTGTCAATCATTAACTTACAATCAGAACACGACTTTAAACACTTGATAACCACATAGTAGGCATAATATCATCATTTTCCAAACATGGTTTTGATTCCACAGGGCCCATTATATTTAGATAAAAGTTCTGTTTCAGGTAGAGGAAGTCTGTGTCAAAGAGTGAGACATGAACCCTATACAACATCAAAAACCTGCCGATCAGTTTACTGCATGCAAAAGTAGCAAATTCACTAGCACCTCTGTAAGTGCTGTATCATGAATGTAGTTGATGTGGCAGTGAGCATTGCATGCATAGAATCAAAGTTTGATAAATAGAGAATGTGGGAATCAATGGCAGGATGCTGGTAATAAATGAAACATCTTCACCAGTCACCACACGTATCCATGTACATTTTTTAAAAAAAGACAACCTATACAATTGTAATCTGTTTTCTAAACCAAATTTTGAGGCGTAATTTGCAATATCGAATTATGCTGAATGCAATCTACCGAACCTACACATAAGATTAGATGGAAGGACCTCTTTGTCTCCAGGCTGGGGTTCTAATCCAGTAAAATCTACTGTACGAATATCCACACGTGCAGGGGTTCCAGTTTTTAATCGATCAGTTTCAAAACCAAGGCATTGCAAGTTCTCAGTCAGTCCCTCTGAAGCTGATTCCCCAGCTCTTCCAGCAGGCATAGAAGTTCTACCAACCCAAATTTTACCACTCATGAAAGTTCCGGTTGTAAGAACAACTGACGGAGCATAGAAATTCATCCCGAAAAAAGTGTGAACACCTTCCACATTGTCATTCTTTCCTAATAATATATCTATCGCCATTGCCTCTCTGATAGAAAGGTTTGGAGTGCTGAAATGGAAGCAAATCGCTCAGATCAGTAGATAGATGCTGAGGCATCCAAAAATTCAGTTATTTGCAAGAGTGCTGAAAAATAAATCCAAAATTGAAAAAAATGAAAAATGCAGATTCAGAGGGACAAATGCACAAAGGTATTTGTACATCTTCATTGAAAGTTATTATGACTACGAGACCCTCCATCACACTCATTATAGAGTGACAAATGTAATGAGATAAATTTAGTATTTTATTTTCGGCAGTTACTATAAAAAATTGAAAGTATTAGTATACTCCCATGGTAGCCGAATCATTGGATTGAAAAAAAAATTAAGAATCCATGGCTATTATGGATTGCCTGCTATGGCCTGCTTCTGTGACATTGCAATCATGAACATGATTGTAAGAGTTATTTTGACCATGGTTTTTCCTATTTATGGAAGTATGAAATAAAGACCATGATAACTTCTGTGCATTGATAGAAAATTGGATGTGGTTTTCCAGCATTGAAATTTTAGCAACATGAGGTTGAATAAGTTTTGTATAGGCACATTTGAGCTATTAAATGTAAGCACAAATAGCTAATAAGAAAAGCTAAGTCTGTTAAGTTACCTCTCCACTATTTTTTTCATTTCCATAGCATACTCCCTTTTGTCAGTTTGTGCACGCAAAGCTCGAACAGCAGGACCCCTCGACGTGTTGAGCACACGCTTTTGTAAATAGCACCTGAAGCATGTTATACAAAGCTCTCATAGGTGAAGCTAGAAAACAGATATTTAACACTAAGGCAGTTCACTTTAAACAAATTGATGAAGGACTTTTGAGAATAAACATAACCTAAGGGGAAAAAACAAGCAATTCATCAAAATGACGAAAATAATAACCTGTGTTAACCTGAGACTCATAATTCATTTTTTCCTGGTATGGTGCCTGTCATTTTCTTACTTGGCTCATTGAAATATCTTTGTTCACTTCTTGACCTTTTCATGCTAACAAAACAATGTTTCCCCAACCAACTACCCTTCCCAGTGCCTAAATTCAGTTTCATCCTTGATTAAGGGGCACAGTCACTTATCTGCAGAACTTAAAAAGATTAATCAAGAGTTGCAATTCTGAAAAGTTTGTAAGAAGGAGAGGTGGTTGGTTTCTACCCTGACCAAAGAGTCTAGAATGACTTGGCACTGCGATATAGGACTCAGCATGAAAGAAACCAAATATAGCCGCCAATTCACCAATAGGGTTCCCCCACCGTAATCCCCTCCTAGCATCCCATCAAGTCCCGCTAATATGTAGGTTGTCCTTCCCTATAAGTTATATGAGATATCAAAAGCCCAGGATTCCAATTCCCTAATCCTATAGAGCTAAATTTCTCTAAACTGTGAGTCACGCCATCAACAAGAAAGAATAACACTTGCAGAGTTGCGCACAATCTGGCAAGTAGCTCTCAAGTAAACATACTACTTTTTATGCATTACCGATCAGCGACCTTCCCAATTTCACCACCAAGAGCATCTACTTCATGAACTAGTTGTGATTTCGCCGGCCCACCTACTGCTGGATTGCAAGGCTGAGAAAGAAAAAGGAATTAAAAAAAAAAACTCTTCTTTTCAAGATTCTTTCAGTTACATTTGACTAAAAACTAACGAGATTATGTAAGGCATTCAATAACAGGGGTTGCACAAGTTAAAAGGAAAAACCTGCCATGCTATTCGATCAATATTTAGCGTTAGAAGAAGCGTTTTCGCCCCTAAACGAGCAGAAGCAAGCGCTGCTTCACAGCCAGCATGCCCTCCTCCAACCACAATCACATCATATTTTTCATCACTGATCACTCCACCACCATCACTACAGCTCTCTGCAAACAAAAACAAAAAAAAAAACCATGTGCCTTCGCTTTCAATTCACAAGAAATGAAGCTTAAAACCTTCAAACTAATACATACATTTCACCCATAACAAGTTCAAACTTTGTAAACAAAAATTTTTAGGATTATTTGGTAAGGTAAAAGGAAAATTGAGTTATTCCAGAACCTGTAGAAGCGGGAGTGATGGCTGAAACTGAGAAGCGGCGGGAGGAGGAGGAGGAGGTGGTGGAGGAGCAAAGAGGGAAGAAAGCAGCGGGGGTGTGGCGGCGGCGGGGGAAGGAGATGGAAAGGTGTTTGGGCGTGAAGAGAAGGGGGGATAAATGGAAGTGGTGGCGGGCGAGGCGGGAGAAATGGAGAGAGAGAGATGCCATTTTTTGGGTTCAATTTGTGGTGTTGTGGAAAAATATAAAGATTAGGGAGAGTAGAAGAAAGAATTGGAGGAGGAGTTTGGTCCAAGCCAAAAGGACCAAAAAAAACATTATTGTGCAATTTGGTCCTTGTTTTATTTTATTCCTTGCATTCAAATACTTATACTCTTACATTTTCGATAAGTCATTGTCAATTTCTCAAGTCAAATTATTTTTTTTTTTTACAATTATAAAAAAATCAAATAAAAATAAAAAATATATAAAAAAATTCATGTTAATTTTAAGAGAATATAATTTAATTGGTTAAGTTTTAAATTTGCTTTCAAAAATTACAAATTTAAATATTATAAACTTTAGAGTTATTGAAAGATCAACTAATTATTAATTTCAGAGCATTAAAAAATTAATCAATATACAGGTAAACTACCCGAATAATAATTAAAATAAAAAAATAATAATTAAAATAAAAAAGACTCGTGTTAGAGCAATATTTGATATTTCACATGTGATAAGCGTATTTTTGTTGCTTTGCCTTACATGGATAAATATAAAATGGCTTGCATAGAGAACACTTTTACAATTGTTTGCTCGTATGTTAAATAAAGGACCAGCAAAATTGCTATCGTTATTTGCTCTGATTTTTATTTTTATTTAATTTCTTAAGACCCAAGAACAAGGAAAAATACTTGGAAAAACATGTTGCTTTTGACTTTTATCTTGACTTGGATACTATGGATATAAAACTTGGCCCATCTTTGGTCTAGTTTTAGATTAGATTGGATTTTAAAAAAAATCAATTTGGTTTAGTTTTATAAAAACTCGATTTAATTTAAAATAAAAGCTAAAATAAAATTAAAATAATTAACCCAAATTAATTATTTTAATTTGAAAACTGTTTAGGGTGGATCTAAACTGGTAGGTCTGTCCTCTACAAGACTTTTACGCTTGCTGGAAAAGTTAAGCTGTGAGTTTTTCTTTCCAGGCTTCAATGAGGTGAAAAATTTAGTGAAACAATGAATGCCAGCAGATTTACCTCCTCCCTTTAGATGACTTGTCTTCATGCTCCAAAAACATGTACGTTTTCATCAATTTTACCATCAGAAGGTTACTGCAACAACTTCATGCAAGAATATTGCAGGCTGTGACTCCAATTCCGTGAACCATAACTACTTGATAGCTTCTTCTTTTTCAAATCCACCAGAGGAAGCTCGCAAGCAAGTCAGTTGATAGAACTATTTGATTGTGTTCAAGTCACCATCGGACCAAGATTCACTCATACCTGATATAAAGAGGATTATTAAAGAAAGTAAACTCCTTTGAGCTAGAGCCTAACCATCGATGATACATAAAACGAAAGAACAGACAAAAAAGAACAGGAAATATGTGTGAGATGGCAAAAAATATATTTAAGATTGTGAGAAATTAGCCTGGGGTTATGGTCTTGTCACGTTTCTCACAATGGCCCATCCCAAGGAATTTGGCCCACGTTTACCAGAGAATGATGGAGACATTTTGAGATGGCCATTACTTATTTTTATCGAGCCAGGAATAAATCGGGGCCACTTCTTTAGTCTGCTATTCAGATTCATGCATCAGCACTAGACCTATAATGCAGGTCAAATTTGCTCTCTTTAGACATTAAATATATCAGCAGAAAAGAAGGGTCAGTTTTTTCTTATAGATTCGGCAAATCCTTCAAACAGACCCTAAAACATTCACAAGAAATTATACTATCAGAATCCTCAAGAATTAAGATGGCAGAGTTGTTTGACAAGCAGGCAGCAATATATTTGGATGCGAGGCCAAGATATCCAAGCGAATGGTTTTCAATGCTGGCTTCTCTAACCCCTGACCACTCTTTAGCTTGGGATGCTGGCACAGGCAATGGTCAAGCTGCTATTGATGTTAGTGTTTTCTCCCTCAAACTTTCTAAATATACTGAGATCTGGTCCATGTTGATTCTTTGCAGCCACTTAGAAACACCCTTTTATGTTGCACAATAACTGCAGCTCATTTTACTTGTTCCATTTGCATATATGCCAAACATAGCAGCAAAAGTTGTCCCATCTTATTCAATCCAAGTTATCAAATGCTAGCTTGAGAGGAATCAATGATGGTAAATCAAGGATGATATTATTCTGAAAACCTAGTAGTGCTCATGATGGTGATGACTGAGGAGTGACAAGGTTTAATTTGAAGTTCTGATGTAAATCAACACTTGAATCTTGAGTTCATCACCTTTTGTCTTATTTTTCTTTTATATGAATTACTAACGTTAGTTTATTTCCTTGAAAAGAAATTGCTAAAATCAGATTCTACCAATGTTTGGCTCTGATGAGGAACTTCATCTTAATACAGGGTTCATCACTATAGAAGGGTTCAGCTTAGCCAAACAATTTGCTTCCTGATTTTTTATCTCTATAGAAACATCACTTTTTGGTTGATAAAAAAAGAAATTGATATAAATGATGCATCTTACAACCTTGTAAATGCACTGCAGGTCTCAGAGCATTACAAACAAGTGATTGCAACTGACATAAGTGAAGAGCAGTTAAAGCATGCTATACAACATCCCCAAGTTCAATACTTTCACTCTCCATCATCAATGTCTGATGATGAACTAGTGAACTTAATTGGGGGTGAAAATTCAGTTGATTTAGTTGTTGTGGCTACAGCTGTGCATTGGTTTGATCTAGAAAAATTCTACCCTGTCGTCAAGCGTGTGTTAAAGAAGCCTGGAGGTGTGGTAGCTGTTTGGAGTTACAATATCATCCAAGTTAGCCCAGAAATGGATCCTCTATTAAGGAAATTCTACGAGGGAACTTTTCCTTTTCAAAACCCAAAAGCCATGTACGCATTTGAGTGTTACAAGACACTTCCATTTCCTTTTGAAAGTGTAGGCGTAGGTTGTGAGGGGCAGCCTCTGGAATTAGACATGCCAAGGGAGATGTCGTTTGAGAGACTTTTGAAGTTGTTGAGTTCAGCTTCTGCTGTGAATACAGCAAAGGAACAAGGTGTGAATTTATTGTCTGAAGAGGTTGTGAGGGAGCTTGAGAGTGCTTGGGGTGGACCTGAATTGGTTAGAACTGTCAACTACAAATCATACATGCTTGCAGGAAAAGTCAAGCTCTAAGTTTTGAATTGTCTCCTCGTTAAACATTCGTAACTTAATAGTATTTTACCGATTCCACTGTGGAGTGCATAAAAAATGTCAGTTGAGTTGCTCACTCTTTACTCCAGAAATAATTCATCAGGGCTCTTCGTGGAAGACTCAGAATAAGTTCTTTTTTCTGCTGCAATGCATTGCAGATTTCAAGATGTAGCACTCAATTGAAATTAATCATACATTGCAGAGTTCAAAACATAGTACTCTTGCCGTCTCCTGAAGTTCTTATTGCTGTTTGTTTAGGTGGACTTCTGTTTGGTGCTACGATTGCATTGTATAGTCCTGAATTTGAACTTGTTATGAAGTGCTTTCACGAATCATGACACAACTCTTCCTTCTTAGAACTCAAATGTCCAGTACTTACTTCGTGGCTATATGAACCTTCCATTTCCTTTTGAGACTGTAGGTTTAGGTTCCTAAGCGAAACCACCAAGTGTGCTTGACAAAGTAGCTGTCATTTTAGAGATTCTTACAGATGGTAAGTTCCAGTCATTACTGTTGGAAAATATGTTTAAAACAAGGCTAATGCGCATATTTGAAGTAAAATTAAAAGTGGAATCCGTTTATTTTTTGAATTCAAATTTTATTGAAATTTTATCTCTAATATCAACATAAGTTATTTAATATGAAATATTAATATAATTTAAATAAATTATAGATAAATAAAAAATTAATTTTAAAAAACTCTTAGTCAGAATATTTTGGTGAAACTTAAAATTTTTTAAAGCTTTATCGAAACGAAATAAGTTTGTCTTATGATATATTTAGTGAAAAATTAAAATTAAATTCAAATGGCACCAAAGTTTTTTTTAAAAAAAAGTTCTAAATATCATGAATTGTCTTCAAACTTGGATTCTAAGTTCATTGAAAAATAATATTTTACGTCATAAAAAATATTTTTTGTCAATTAAAATATGAACTTGGGTTTAGTTCATGAATAATTATTCTTTTAGCTAATTTCACTATTTTTTCCTCTTCATGAATATTAGAATCAAATCAGTTTTTTATAATTTCTTCAATAACACCTGAACAGATTTTTAAGCTAAAAAATTATCTAATTTAAATTAAAAAATTTCAGATTTAATTTTTATTTTAAAGAGGATAATCAAAACTGTTACCAGAGGAATTCTATCAACTTTTAATTCCTAAAATCAAAACTCTTTGTTTGTGACAAATCAGAGCGAGTTATCGAACCGTGGGCTCCATTTCGGTGCACGATTGGGGAGTTCATTGGGCCCGCCGCTTTCATGATTCACCTCAATCTTTGAGACCGTGGGCCTCAACGTTCACTTCAATCGCAAGTCTTGACTTGACGACCCTTGAGCTACAGCACTAAGCCAAGGAAGGGCAAAACATCGGGTCATCCTTTCTCGTCGAATCAGGGGATGCCCGATTTAGAGAGAACTTTTCCTTTGCTGCAGGGCCGGGCATTCAAGCGCAGAGATGGAGCTCTATATAGCTGCCACCGTCTCTCTTATTAGGGAGTGGCTAAGGTATTTATTGAATCTATTTCCTTTCTCCCCCTTTGTTGAGTCTGTCTCGCTAGTCTTCCCAGTTACATGAAAAACAATAGAAGATGGAAAAAGGGAATAATGGTAAAATAAAAAATCTTTCCGAAAAGGGGCCATTAGTGCTCTTTTTTTGTAAGCTTTTAGGCCTAATTTTGTCTGTCCTGACGCCTTCTCTTCCTTTGGTCTAACCCTGAAGCTTTCACGGCGAGATCAAGTTGACACCATGCCGAACATCATTGGAGATGCCACCCAAGACTGAAATGCTAAACCTCAATAGAGCCAGATCCCTTAGCTCCGGCCAACCTCAATCAAGGGGTTAAAGAAGAGTGTTTGGGGTGCATTTTTTTTTAACAGAATTTGATCTCTTTTCACTAAATATTAAAGGAGTTGTAATTTTATTTGTTGATTTTGGACAACAATTACACGAAGGACCAAGTGTGGATAAATTGCCTGCGAGTTTTGTTGAAGTGTTGTAGAAGCGAGACTGACTGGCTATATCTGTCGGCCACAAATTAAGCTTTTATGCTAGCTGGGAAACATTGATTGTGAATTTGTAATGGTTGATGCCAGCATACTTGCCCATCTCGCATTTGTTGTAGAGTTTCACGTATAAATAGAGAATCTCATATCTGTATGAATGGAGAATCCCACATCGATTAGTAATTACAAGTTTTTGATTTAGCGTGGTGTCCAACTTTTTGTCATTTTTATATCTGATTAGTTTTATATAGGTTGATGATCCTTCTTTTTCTTTTTCATGGAGTTTGCTCTCGTGATTCATGTGGATTTTTTTATTTTACAGTGGAATTTAAACCTTTTCAATAAAATTTTATTAAATAACGATGAATTTCAATAAATTTTTTTTATCTTTTTTTTTTAGTTTAACATGGGTGTCCGGGCCAGCTTACGCGCACTTCGACGAATCCCACAAGCCCTGAAATTAACGACCATGTAAGCCTCCAGTGGCCATCACATGAGCAACCACAGGGCTCGAACCTGAGATCACAGAGGGAGCAAACCTCTTGGTCCCAAGCTCTTACTACTGGGTCACCACCTAGATGATTAACCTTTCTTGTTTACTCAATAGATGTACAATAGATGTAGATAAATCAAGTAAAATATAAATTTATAAAAAAGTATTATAGCTATATGCAACAAAATTTGTTTCTATATGAACTTTATATTTGGCTAAATAATCTGTTACACGATTACTTTATACACACACACACACTCATGGGAGAAAGCATGGAACTCCATAATTTAATCATTAAAAAAATGCATAACAACAATCAGCACTAAAAAAAAATGAGAGCTAAGATAAAATTTTACATAGTTAATTACAAGAGATTAAGAATTTATAATCATAATTAACATATTTGTCCTATATTGTTTTTCTTTACAAGCTTCATAGTCGTCATATATATTCTTATATTTTAATTAAATTTTTAATTAATACCCTGCAGGTTGATGAAAATTTTTTTTTCGTTTCCATGTAATTTTAAAAATATATTATAGAGAAGATTAGAATTTTGAGAATTGAGTGATGCATAAAGATGGCTAAGAAAGTTATGACATGCATGGTAATGATACAAATCACAAAGTGCTTAGAATCTCCAGACTACCCTTTTTGTGCACAGACTGAAATTTTATTTTAATTGAATTCTCAGGCTAATGAAACACCAAAATCGAAGATTTCCTTTACTTCTTCCTTCATCCAAATCTCGTTGAGTGTTTGAAGGACAAAACCTCGTCAAAAACAAAATTGCCTAACACAGCCGTATTCGTGTATTTGCTAGAACACCATGTTCTAGGTTTTATTGGTTGGTCTACGTACCTCTGTAGAGATAATTTCTCACGCAGTTCATGAATATCCATAATACTTATGGACTTCAGCTTAAAACCCTTCTCTTCTTCTCCTCTATATATATAAATACACCTTAAAACCTAATTCATCCCTTTGCCTCTCTCTGTATGTGCCTTAGCCTTTTAATTTGTTACAATTAACTTCTACGATGGTGTCTCTGTTTATATATGCCTTGACCTTTTTTTTTCCAGCTTCTGATGATGTTTGCAATGTCAGTGATGATTTTGATTGGATAGGCAGCGGACTTAGCGCCCCTCAGGATCCCATAGAGTGTGTTACTGATTTCTTCGATGGGTTTATATCAACCAATGAGTTAAGCTTCTTGGAAGATTTTGGAGATTTTTTGGGAAAATCCGAAGAGGAGATAAAAACTACTCCATCGAGAGATTTGAAATTTGGTATGACTAAAAAGAAACCAAGAAGTAAACGGAGATCAAAGCAGCGTGCGTGGCCGATGAAAGATTTTGTGTTTTCTGCACTAGAAAATCATGAATTCCGAAAGAGAATTTGCACCCATTGTCAAATTGACAAAACGCCGCAATGGAGGATTGGCCCACTGGGTCCGAAAACACTGTGTAACGCTTGTGGCGTGAGGTACAATACAGGGAGGTTATTCCCGGAGTATCGGCCGGCTGCAAGCCCCTCTTTTGACCAGAACAAGCATTCAAATCTTCATAAGCAGATATTGAGAAGGAGGGCCAACTTAATTTAATTTAATGATGTGTTATTTTAGACATTTTTAGGTTGTAGTAATTCTCTTAGGATTCATCATGCACAGCTTTTTGTTTCTATTTTGTTTTCTTATAATTAATATTTTAGATATTAGGGTTGCTTTTTCTCCACATGTCCATGAATTGATAATCTTACCCTTGAGTTTTACGAGGGCTTACACTCATTGTGCATAGCGAGTTGGAAAATGAAAATAACTCTGCATTCTCAATATTCTATCCATCTTTCCTCTTCTTTAGTGAGGAGATAGGATGACATATGCATGGATAATCTTCCACATAAATCAAATTTAAATACAGTTCTACGCCACATTTTCCGATGGAAGACTCCATGGCTAAGCAAAATTACTATGGCTCTAGTTTCATTTTCCACCAACACGATAGAATTAATCTTCTTCTTTCTATCCTTATCCGCCGCCAACCGAGTTGTATATTCGATTTCAATTGACAATCGTGCCAAGCTTAATTGCTACCTGTCTGAGCTCATCGTCATCAAAAGAAAATGGATTAGATCCAAGCACGGCCTAAGCCCGGTTTACTATATAGAGAATATTGGTCTCTCACTGCCTTTGGCATGCATTAAAGCATGGAGATTGTAGCCACAATTTCTTAAAGCAATCTTCAATAATTGAAGAGAGAATATCAAAATCACACTATGGCGAACCCCTTGCATCATTAGCCATAGTTTCAGAAGCCAACAACTTGTTTAAAAATATAGCCACGCAAAGAAACACACTGATCATACACTCTCCTATCTGTGTTTTTCTGTGTGATTCAAAGGCCTTGGATCATTGATACATGTTGTTCATTTTGATTACTGTTTGTGTCTTGGGTGGGTATCATAAGAAAAATTTAAGTTCAATTCCTTCCTCATATCCATTTTAATTGCAAAAAGAAAGAGAAAAACAAAAAGGGATTTTTGAGGATATCCCAAAATCCTCTCATGACGATCCATAATTCTCTCCATGATCATTGATACATATCTTTTTTTTTCACCCTTTGGGTATTTCTGGATTGTATGATTTTTTTTAATATTGGGTTTTAATTGGATTTTTTAATTTTAATTTTTAATATTTAATTAATTTTTATATTTTTTTATCCTACAATAAAATAAAATAAAAATCAATTGGATCTGTAGGCAAGAAGATTTTATTCTAAATGGCAAGATTGCCTCTATCAATTCTACGGGTTTTCTTAACTAATCGAATCACGACGAATAAGACCGAATCACGTGCTATAAAAAAATAGACGACTTATCTTGACCGCTATTCCCACGTTGATTTTTGCGATTGTCCTCTTCTCCGGTACGTGTTCCCACGGGCGGTAACTCCAAGGGAGGAGTGAAATCCCGGTGCTACTTTTACTCCCCTTCCTCTTGTTTACTCTCCTGGAATGGTCTTTGTTAATCAGTCAGAAGATAGTAAAAGAAAGCTATCAATCCCTCGCTTATTCAAAGGGCTGATCCTTGCTACAGCAGAGCAGGGAAAAAAAGAAACCTCGAAAGTGGAGTTTTGCTGGGCATTTGAGACTTGAAGGCAGGCTATCATTGGACTGATTAACTACTGTTGTCTTTATAATCTTTACACAATTTAATTTGAAATCTAAACTAAGTAAATAATTCAGCCAAAAGTATAAAAATTTAAAGAATCTAATGATAATAATAAAAAAAAAGATTCATGAGATCTAGATATTGTTTTTTATGTTAATTTTTTTTATTCCTAAATAAAGAACAAGAAGTAACGTAGTCTCGTTTCTAAGATTTTGGAAAAAAATGCTCCTTCATGTGTATCTAAGATTTTGGACACCAGACAGAACCTTTTTAATTATTATTTTTATTAATAAAAATATTTGAACCAGTTTACATATACTTTTAACTAATTTTATAAATATTAAAATTAATAAATATATAAATTTTTAATAACACTAAAATTTATAAAACTACTTTTAAAAAAACAAACCTAAAATCAGTTACACCCCCTCTTATAAAGTCTCTTCCTGGTTATCTTACGTCACCATATTGACGTCAGCGATGTGGACTTTCGACCGCCGATCTGGCACTAAAAAAGTCGGTTCTTTTAGATAAAATGCAGGCACCAACTTGGTCCTTTCTTTATCGATTTAATATGTTTTTTTTTTGTTTTTTTAGCCAAGCTTTTCTGCTCAAATAATCGCCCACCTCAGTCCATCACCTTCTTGCAACACTCTGAAGGAGAGGAAAGTAGAGAGAGCGAAGAAATGAGTGAACCAAGCAAGCGAACCTCTGGTCCCGTACAACGCAATGAAGAAATGAGTGAACCAAGCAAGCCAACCTCTGGTCCAGGACAACGCTATGGCATCTCCTCCTTTGCTAGCCTCCCGCAGCCAAGGGGGACAGCCAAGAACAAGCTAGTACTCAAGAGTTTATTCTCCTTACCAGGCAAAAAGTGAAGGCTTTGGATTTATGGGAGGAAAGGGCCGGGTGGGCGCGCTCCTTCTTCTTTCGATGATTGAAAAGCCCTTGCTCACACTGTGTGAATTGTAAAATTTTAGGTGTTTGTCTATGGATTTTGCTAACTACGAAGGGAAAATGTAAACGATCGATCTAGTTTACATTTTGGTTGCTTTTCTTTCTTTTCTTTCGTCATCACCTCTTTGATTACGATCTAGTTTTGTCTTCCGATCCTAGATTTTGGTTGCTTTTCTTTCTCTTCTTTTTGAATTTGTTGTCTCTCCGATCTTAATCAAAAAAGAGAAGGAAAGGTTATGATCTTGCCTTACTGGATGAGTAATTTCTTAATGTTCTTGGGTGGACTAGTCAATTTCAGGTATATGATATTCTGTTGCCAGTGCTGCCGCTACCAAAGCTTGAACCTTGGTTCATGGTATAGAATTGTGCATCACCTAACCATGCAAGGCCAAGGGTCTTCGGTTTATAATCATGATGCTAGTAAATCTAACCGCCACAGCCAAGCCGTTGGGGCCAGGACCGAACCGCCGCACCAAGCGGCAGCCCAAATGGCTTGGCAAGCGGTTCGACCGTGCGCAGATCTTTTCACCATGTTTTTTGGATTTGATGTACATCTTAATTGTGGGCTTGGACCACCACCTGCTCCCCACCTGACTTGCGAAGGCCAGGGGTCCCCAGTCGGCCACTTGTCTTGTTTAATTTTGTGGCTTCTACTCTTGTAATATTATACAATTAATTAATTATTTAGGGTACCAACTGGACCGGGTACCCTAAATATCAGAATATTACAAACAAAAAAATAATTAAAAAAAAAGTAATTTTTTTAAAATAATTGAATTGAAATGCCAAATTCCACTTAAACTTAAAGATGTTGGAAAAACATATTTTATACTAGTAAAAAAAAATTGAGATAATTGTTGTAATTGTGTGAATTTGTAACATAAATTGAATCTTGACTTCAATGGTCTCGAGTTATATGACTAGGATAGTCCATCCTCACTCCTCTTGCTTGTTAGGTTTTAACTTGAAATTTTGATATAGAAATTTCAAACCTTAACTGCCACGTTAAGTATCTTTTTTTGGAGGCATCTAGAAGCAAGAAACACACTTTCTTGGAAGGAAAGTGTCTCCACCTGCACTGCAGCCATTGCATCTTCTTGATCAAGTAACACAATATTTTCCACGCGCGGTATGGAGTTTGGACCTCCCTCGTTTCTCTCTTATATATACACGCGCGCGCGCACATTTTAGAGCTCTTTCCTTCACACTGAAGAAAATTAAAAACACTCACTGACAGAGAGGACATGAGTGATCCAAACAAGCAGGTCGACATGAGTGATCCAAACAAGCAGGTCCCCTGGCCCAACAAGGGCCACGGCCACCCCTCCTCGTCCTTTTGCTGATCTTCCGCCGGCACGGTGGCCAGTCAAGAAGAAGATTATCCAGGCAGCGTTCCGATTCTCTTCGTCTAACTCCTCATCATCGGAGAAAAAAGTGAAAGAAGAAGATTAATCATGGGCGGCGGCTGCTGCTGATGTAAATACTTCATGTGCTATATGTTGGGAATTGCTTATCGGAAAAGTAAAAACGGCAGTCGTTTCCCTTTAATGTAAATATCACCGACTTGATTATGAATCCGTTTTTACTTGTAATGCATTTGTATATATGTTTTTTGCTTTGTATGTATACACATATATTATTGATTTGTGAATTTATGCCTCTGCTTTCCCTAATCATTAAACTCCTTTTCATTGGCGGGCAAGCAATTTGAGGCATATCGATCCTTTTAGGATTTGCACGACATGTATGATCGGTGGAAGCTGTTTAAGAGAGGGATTTGGAAGATGTAGTTAAATAATCCGTAATCTAGCAAATCTAACAGGCGAGTACTTATTTACTAGCTTTTATGAGCAGTGATATCCTCCTTTTCTACTTGATCATTAAAAAAAACAATAATTAAAAGCCATCATTAAGAGCTCTGTATGATCCAAGATACATTGATCATCTGAACAATATATTAACGATTTTGCTGTTTTCAAGAAAAATTACAATTGGGAGTAAAATTGTTCTTTTTAGCATTCACTGGATATTATAAAATTGATTAATAACAAATTATTGATTCATGTATTTTTTACGCACGGTGAATTGATTTTGTTGCCCTTCAAAAAAATCAATAACTTTTGGTCCAAGGGGTATTTTGTCTTTTCAACTTGCATAGTAAAATTACGTTGGTATCTTAAAGATAGGAGTGAATAAAAAACTGAAAAATCAATTAAACCGAGAAAACCAGAAAAAAATAACCAAAAAATTGATTAAACCAATTAAAAATTAAAAAAAACAGCCGGTTCGGTTCGGTTTTATAAGCAAAAAACCGAACCGAACCGAAACCGAAAAAAACCGAGCCAAATCAGAAAAACCTAGCCAAAACCGGAAAAACAGAGCCAAATCCGAAAAAACGGAGCCAAAATCGAGTCAAACCGGTTTTTGCCCTAAAAGTCCAAAACCGATTAATTTGATCCAGTTTTGGTTTTTTTTTAAAAAAAAATTAATTTAATTATTTTTTAATAAAAACTAAATCAAACAAAAAATAATCACTTCTACTTAAAAAAAGAAATGATTAAACTTGCCCAAGAAGTCGTTTCCATCTTTTTGTGCTTTAAGAATAGTGAAGTGATAGAGTTAATTTAAGCTTGGTTGAAGGGCTATTTTTATATTTTCCTTATATTATTATTTTTTTGGTTACTTTGAGGTTGGTCTAAGGGCTGTTTGACGACCCCTCGCTCTCTAACGACATGTGTGATGTTATTTGATGATCAAAATGAGTTTGTCCATGACAGTGTTTGGAGCAATGCGCTATCCTCTTTGTGTTTGTGAGGCACGTGTTTACGGTAGAGGTGTGGTCGGGTTCTAATGTTTTTATATTAGCTTTGAAATTCATGACAGTACTTTTAAAAACTGATCTAATCCTCTAGTTTCTATTTCCACTAATTTTGTTTTTTTTTTTTTATTTATTTTATTTATTTTATTCAATTTCAACCCTAAACATTTTATTTCATTTAGTTTTTTCATCCAAATTAATCATCATTTTTTTAATTTATCTTTTTTATGTTTTACTCTTTTCTTAATTTTTTATTCATTTTCATTCCTCATTGTTTTATTCATTTTAATTTTTTCATCCAGTTTTAGTTATCGTCCTTTTGAGTTTTGATTGTTATATTTTCTTATCATTTTCTTGATTTTTTTATTTTTTATTTTTTCCCTTGACATTTAATTTCTTTATCAAATTATGGTTTTTATTTTTTTATTGCTATTTTTTTATTGTCATATTCATAATTTATTTTGTTTTTCAATCTAATCCTTAATTATTTTTTATATGGTTTTTATACCAGATTTGGTTCTCTTTGTTTTAATTACAATTTGTTTTGTTTTTTTTTTTTTTATGATTGGAAATCTTACTACGCGATTTTTTTTTGTGTTTGCCTTTCTATAGGATAATCTTGATCTCATGACCCGAGTCATTGATTTTGAATACTAGCCTCGTTTAAGTTAGGCATTTTTTAGGTCTTGTATGGATTTTTTTTCTTCTAATTTTATCATTTGACATTGATTTATCATGCCTTAAGTTTCGTTATTTGTTTCACTTTTCTTTTTATGAGTTTATCCTTATCTTATATCACAGGTAGCGAATTAGTCGAGTCAACCTGAATTAACTTGATCTTTTCTTCTTGATGTTTTTTTTAAGAATTTGATTTTTTTTTCAATTTCATCACCTGACATTAAATCATTGACCCCGGAGCTTTGTGATTTTTTTAAAAATTTTCTTTATATGGAGTCATTTTGAGTATGAGTTAGTCAAGTTAACCCAGTTTAACTTGGTTTTTTTCTCGTGTTTTTTATGCAACTTCGGTCTTTTTTTGCCAAGTTTTTTTTTTAAAAATCTTTTTTTATCTCGGTTTCATATAGCCGGTGACAAATTGATCAAGTTAATTAACCCGTGATGACTCAGTTTTTTTATTAGTCGTTATTTTTTAAAAATTCTGACATTAAGTTATCGAACAATGAGTTTTATAATTTTTATTTTTACTTTTTATATATATATATAATTAACTCAATTTTATATCTCAACTACCATATTAATCAAATTAATTCATGTTAACTCAAGCTAATACTACTTTAACATTTCTTTTTATATTAGAAAAAAATTAACCTGTTCCGGGCATAACCGGTACAACCTATCTAGATGCCTCCAATTACTTTCGAGGAATTCAAGCACTGTCTGGTGGAGTTTTGATGACCTTAAAAAATAAAGGTGCACAACTGGTGCCTGTCTACCTATTTTGTTTTTTTTTTCAGCTATGATCGACCAGTAACACAAGACTCATTAATGGTAATTAATAACAGGGAAGGGAGGCGATACTGGCGGCGGCGGCGGCGGAGGAGTGATGATGATAAAGGGGCAGGTAAGCTTTCATGCTTGTGGAAAATTAAGACAACGAAAGCGAAATCTTAGCCACCAAGTCCCAGTCAAAGTTAACAATTATAGATGACAACAAGAGATAGAAATACAATTGCCAGATAATTAATTGTCTTTATTTCATTTTAAATTTATGTAGATAGTATCTCTCTCTCTTTTCTTTATTAATATGAACTTTTGAACTAATTTATATATACCTCGATTAATTTTATAAGTTTTAAAATTAATAATTATATAAATTTTTAATAATTTTAAGATTTGTAAGATTTAAACTGGTAAATTTTAGATAATAAATTTAAAATTTAATCAATAAAATTATACTTTCCAAGATTGTAGATAGTATATTTAGTTCAAATTATGCATGCTAATCAAGATTAAATTCACATTTTCATTTCCATTCAAAATTAATTTGATTTTAAGGGATTTATGGTTAATTTATTACTAACTAAAACAAGATTTAATCTCAACGATTCAAGAAATCCACATCCAATTTCTTAAAACCGCCCACTTTTGAGTTTAGCCGAGTTCCATCAATTTGCTAGGTCATCTTCGTCAAATATTCCTATAGAGATGATGACCCACTTGAGGTCTATTCGAAAACGTGCCCCCCTTTTCATCTCCTTCTCTTTTTTTTTTCTATCCCCACTACCTGTTTATATTTTTCATAAAGATGCACTCGAGTGTTTTTACTTTCCCTTTTATTGAAAATGGGCGTGCCAAGAGAATGATGATGTTGCCCAATTTTTACATCCATGGAAAGACTAAAACCTCCTCTGTGTAATAATAAGGTAGGGAAAGCGAGACATTTGATCACGTAAACAAAAAATATTCGTGTTTGGTTGCCTGTCTAGCATGGAAAACATAAAAACAAAAAATATTCGTGTTTGGTTGCCTTTCTAGCATGGAAAACATAAAAACAAAATAGTTATCTGGACTTTGAAAGGGATCCATAGAAATGGATCATATCAATTTCTCGAGGTTGAAAGCAATCCATGGAGCTCGAAAGCAAAATTCCTCAGCCACCTTACTTTACTAGACAAAAAAGAAAGAAAGATGGAGGTAGTTCGAAAACTTGTCTGAAATAGGAGTCATTGAAAGAGTTTGGAAGTGAGCATTCAAAGGGGCCTTTTTCTGAATTTAAATTCAATAGGAAACTGTAGGTGCTCGATCTTCAATCCTGATGATATAATTGCTTTGATTCGAGAATCCATGGACTATAATGAGATATTTCAATGATGCAATTGCATAAAACTTTTTGTTTAGAGGTTGTTTTTCATATTTCTTGAAACCTTGGGATGCCTGGTCCATGATTATCCAAGGAGGATCCTTTCAAACAAAATCAGATTTGGAGACAAGACATCGCAGATTCCTTCGACCTTATGTATTAGGTGGCATGCGGTTCGCTGTAGGCTAGTTGATTTTTCCCCGTGACTTAAAACAAACAAATTTTAAGGGCTGCTATCGTATTTTAAGAAAAAAAATCATGTTACTAAATTATAAACTATATTGGGTCGAATTAGATAGGTTAATTTAATTTTTTTTATATATATATATATATATTGAATTTTAAGATAAAAAATGATGACAATGACATGTAAAAAAGACATTTGTCAAAGAACAAAAATTATTGTATATCACTTCACCTGCGCCGCCCCATTGGATCACTTGATGCTTCAAACATGGTGGTTGTCAGTTTTTTTGTTATTGTCAGTAAACGATGCATGTGCTGCTTAAAAGCACGATTAATAAAAATTAAATTTTATATTTTATTTAGAATCAAACCACATATGAAACTGAATTTAATTTATAAATAAATTTGAATTCAAATATGGTGGTTATTTTTATTTATTTAAAAGGTTGTAATTTCTTAGACTTTAATAAATAAAAATTAAATTATTTGAAGTGTTTATTTATAGTTATAACATTATTGGTAATTAATGGTTCTGACTTCTGACTTTTAAATAAATTTTATTTTTTGTTGTGTTAATAGATATCATATTGGTTTTCTAGGTCTCGATAAGTTTTGCCTAAATTTAAAAATTTTACATAAATATTCTTTCTTTTTTAAAATTGGATTTAAGTTCTTTGGAGAAAGCTATTCTATGCATAAATTAATAACAATGTTATATATATATTCAAAGTATTTATTCCTTTGAATATATGATTCAATTTATTGCACAAATATGTTTATTGTATTACTTTCTTAACTGTTAAGATTTTGTTAGTATTTGTTATTTTTATTTAATCAAATAATTATTTTATTAAAAAAATAGTAATAACTCCAGGATTTTAATTTTATTCTATTTTTTTCCTATCAAATATTATTAGGATTTTCTAATTTTTTTATTTAAAGAGTTGTAATGATTTTCTGGAAAAAATACTATGACGAATAAAAATTAAATAATTTAAAATATTTCTCCATAGTTATGGTACATCAAGCAATGAAAATAATAAACCATGGAGTGAGAATTAACAATATCATATTTTTCTTTATAAATCATGGAGTTCAATCGTTTCATTTTCCAGCAAGAAGGAAAGTTATTTCAATGTTGTTACCCAGAGAGCTTTGGTGAGATTTTGGGAAGTGAAAATATGCTTTTTGCTGAAGGATCTTTACACAGGTATCTAAGAAACTTGGTTATGAACCTCGTTGGTCATGAAGTATGACAGTAAAACTTCTTCCAGATGGTGAAAAAATGATATGCAAACATCTGAATTACTGGTGCGGCCAGGCTTGTGTTGAGCTGAAAGAAGCTCTGGCAAAGGTAAATTTATTCCAGATTCCATCTCTTTTAGTCTAGTAGATAAATGGCTCGAGCGTTGCTGTGGGTCGATTCATAAACAATATAAATAGTTATTGTAATGACAATTGAAAGTTAGATTTATGAATGCTTTAATATTCAAGTAAGACTTAATAGCCTATCAAGTCCAGGTATTTTAGATCTAATAAACATATCAGATCCACTGGGTTTTGGGTTTGATAAAAATTCCCAACAAAAATTATTAACTTTTCTAATTTATTGAATTTTATAATATCTTGATCTTAATATTAAATGGTTTGTTTTCACAGATGGAATTTAGTTTTGGTACCAAAATGTTGTTTAGTCACAGTGAATCAAAGTCATCAAAGAACCTGAGACAAGCTTATGCAGATTTCCTGTATGGCTTACTTTCATTTCCCCTCGACATTCCTGGAACTGCTTACTGGAAATGTTTACAGGTCTAGCCTGCACCATCTCAAACATCTATAGCCGAGGACTTTAAAAAGACTCTGTGCTGGAGCTGAATTTTCGAAATTGCAGATGGCCATTTTTCTCCACCATTTGGTCACAAAATACAGGTAGCATTAGAGAACATATAAAAAGAAGTTGCCAGGCGATCAGAACGGTTTATTCTTTTATATATCGATGGCTTTTCTTCTCTTTACCTATCTTCATATAATAAATTAAAAATTAAGCCGATTGACATGATCTAATCTTCTAATTTTAGGTGGAGAGTGATCAAGGGAGGAGATATCAGCAGACTCCCAGCAGTTATCTTTCCAAATGGTTTCCACATTCAAATACTGGAGAAGAATATCTAAAAGCACTGCAAAAACTGAATATCCTAATGATATTTAAGGCCACTGTCTTTAAAATGGAAGAGGGCGAAGAAACTTCGCCAAGAGGTCTAGGTTTCACTCTTCACTTGTAATGTAATAATAGCTGTGGAGTTTTGATTCAAGATGTAAATTGAAAACTTGCTATTCTTGTTTGTGATAAATTATGCTGAAAACAAGCAAATTGTACCGAACTGAACACAAATTTAAAGAAAACGTTGAAAAGCAAATTGTTTATAAATTAATTTACTAATTTAATTTTTAGTTTAATTACGTTTTAAATTAAATTAGATGAGAATTTTTAAGATATACAAGGTAATGCACCGGATTTGAGAGACAAAAAAAGAAAAAGCGATCTAAGAAAAGGAAATGTCCATGGCTATATTTGTAGCGACGAGCAAAATGGAATCCTTATGGGTAATTGGGGAATTCTAACATACGAGGATGAAAGGGTAACACTGATGAATCTACGAGGGCAGAAATATAGTTTATCTTTCAATGGAGCCGAAATCACGTGCATTGCACGTGCCATCCTCTATTAAGACTCCCAATCCAAAACTGGCGGGAATCTCATGTAACGATCCCTCCATTTTCACTCTCTCTCAAAACCCCAAAACCCAAAAGGACACCACCATGAACCGAAACGGCTCCACCAGAAAACGCCCACCGCCAACGCCACAGCCACCGAACCCATCACCGGCGGTGAAGCACCAAGCCATCACTCCCACCGTCGACGAAGAATTCCTCGATGAAGACGTCTTCCTTGACGAAACCCTCATTGCAGAAGACGAAGAGAATCTCAATAAAGAACGTCAAGTCCTTACTTCTCGTCTCTCAAAATGGGCCCGCCCGAAGTTATCAGATGGCTACGTGTCGCAATCGCAGAGTATCAGTGAGTGATTTTGGTGTTTGATTGTTGTGTGACTAGTTGTAGTTGATTGCTAGGGTTTTTCTCTTTAATTTGTTGAAAGTTTTATGGTTTTTGTTCGTGTTTCTGTGATTTGTTTAGTATTTCAGCAACTCGAGATTGATTACGTGATCGGAGAGACACATAAAGAACTTTTGCCTGATAGGTCAGGTTCTGCTGCTATTCTTAGAATTTTTGGGGTTACTGGAGAAGGTAAGTAAGTTAATGCTCATAAATTTGTGTTTTTCCTGCTTATTGTTTCTAAGAATTATGATAAAAATGCGAAAGTTAAATTCTATTTGAGTTCTTAATGTAGTAGAATTTTCAAAAAGTGTGCTTTAGCCGAAGCCATAATGATAATGTGTTAGTTTTTCGGAGTCTCAGGGTTAAGCATTTTTAAGAGAAGGGATTTAGATGCATAATGCTGGTTTATGTGGAAAGTAGGAAAATCTTGAATATTTAGATCTGCATGAAAAGAATGTTTGATGTGAACTTATGGCTTGTTTGGATTTATTATTTAGTTGATATGTTGGGTATTTGTTAGGACATAGTGTTTGCTGTCTTGTTCATGGATTTGAGCCCTATTTCTACGTCAGCTGTCCTCCTGGAATGAACCCAGATGATATCTCCCATTTTCATAAGATTCTTGAGGTAATTTGTTTTATCAGTTGATTGGATCATGTATGTTCTGTTTGAATTTGGTTGTTTTGATTCACCCATCATTTTTGTTTGTGGTTTAGGGGAAGATGAGGGAGGTGAATAGGAACACTAAAGTACCCAAATTTGTGCGACGAATTGAATTGGTGCATAAAAGGAGCATCATGTATTATCAGCAGCAGCAATCTCATCCCTTTCTTAAGATTGTAGTTGCATTGCCAACGATGGTCTCTGGCTGCCGGGGTAAACATCTTAACTATGATACGATGGTTGCTTAAATTTTTCTGAAAGAATACATGGACAGCACATCCTTTAATGTTTTTCTTGTATTTTGAGATACAATCTTGTTGAAATTTTCCTATCATTTGCAGGTATCCTTGATAAAGGCATACAGATTGATGGACTCGGTATGAGGAGCTTCATGACATATGAAAGCAATGTCCTCTTTGCTCTCCGTTTCATGATTGACTGCAATGTTGTTGGTGGAAATTGGATTGAAGTACCTGCTGGAAAATACAAAAAGACTTCAAAGAGCTTATCAAATTGTCAATTGGAGTTTGATTGCTTGTATCCTTTATTGCAGAATATTCTAATTTTGAGTATTTTTTTTCTGTATTATGCTTTTCAAGATGGAAAACTCTTTCCTTAATAGATGCTCCCAGATATTCAGAATTGATCAGCCATGCTGCTGAAGGGGAATTCTCAAAAATGGCCCCGTTTCGCATTTTGAGTTTTGATATAGAGTGTGCCGGTCGCAAAGGCCATTTTCCTGAGCCTACGCATGATCCCGTTATTCAGGTTTATTCCTAGCTTTGTCTTATTAATTATTTCAGTAAAGCAGTCTGGTTGCTGAATTGGATTATTTTCTTCACTGTTTCTGACTTGTTTATATTTTTCTAGGTGGCAAATCTAGTAACTTTGCAGGGGGAGGACCAGCCATTTGTTCGTAATATCATGACCCTGAACTCATGTTCTCCGATAGTTGGTGTGGATGTTATGTCTTTTGATACAGAGAGAGAAGTCCTGATAGCTTGGAAGGTGTTAATTCTGCTGTTTATTGCTAGCTAGCTTTCATTCTACTGTTAATGATTGATACTCTGGCAATCCATACCCATTCTTAAACCATTTCATGGCCAATGATACCCTACTATATCAATGTGGCCCCGTTTGTACAATACTAAGTGACAGTTTAATGATTAGACCTGCTGCAAGAAGAGCATAACTAGTCATTCTGCTATCCTTTGTTTATGCATTTATGATAATAAAGCTGGTTTTGTTCGCAGGAATTTATTCGTGAAGTTGATCCAGATATTATAATTGGGTATAATATCTGCAAATTTGATCTGCCATATCTCATTGAGGTATTTTAGATGTTCCTTGTACTCTCTTTGCACATTTTCATGGTTGGAGGTTTTCCTAATTTTGTATCATAATGCAAAGATCACTTGTGGATTTTTTTTTGTGGTTAGAAATGCTAATGTTTATGTTTGCTAAAATATCTACAGTTGTCTAAATTTAATATGTAGTTTTTTTCTGATCTAAAGAGAGCTGCAACCTTGGGAATATCAGAATTTCCTGTCTTGGGCCGCATCAGGAACAGCAGGGTTCGGATCAAAGATGCGACCTTTTCATCCAGGTAACACTCACTATAATAATTACCATGTTTTATAATTTGTTTAATGAGAATTGGTTAATTGATTGGAATGGCCACTACACAGACAGCATGGTTTCTTAAATCTAATTGAAAACAATATTTAAAGTCAACTCGAGTAGTGATATTAGTATTGAGGCACGACTAATCTTTGAAAATGGAAACACCTTTTCTCTGTTTTTGAAACATAAAAATAGGTCTTAATCTTTTATGTCGAGAGCCTTGTCATCCCTTGTTTCTAATTCCACTATAGCACCTTGATATTTAAGTAGTGTATAGAAACTGTTCCTGGGCTCAGTAGCAAGGCTAAACAATCTCTCTGATATATTCAGCATGGAAGAGGTAGAAAATAATACCCATCTCATATATGCCTCTAACTTTTTTGTTGGATTGTAAATTCTGCTGGCATTTATCACTGATGCCTGAAAAATTCAAAAGAGAAGGTGAATTTTCATTTTCTATAGTTTCTGTCGCATGGCTCCTTTACACTCTCCTGGTGATTACATCTCTTTCTTCTTTCCATATATGAAAAGATTGGTATGCTTATACATGCTGGTATTACAGGCAATATGGGACAAGGGAAAGTAAAGAAGTTACAGTTGAAGGCAGAGTTCAATTTGATTTGCTTCAGGTCTTGTCTATATAGCATATTTGTTTCACGAACCATTTCCTTGTTTGTATGATAGAGAAGTTTATCTATATTTTCTCACATAATTAATTATGTTTGTTCTTCATTTTTCCAGGTCATGCAACGAGATTATAAACTAAGTTCTTATTCATTAAACTCTGTTTCAGCACACTTTCTCTCTGAGCAGGTAAGTCTTTGAGATATTGTTTCAATAAAGCTCAACAGAATTTGTCTTGGTTGTCAATCTTTGTCTTGATTTCATTTCGATATGGATTTTTGATAACTGATTTGTCTTGGTTATCAATCTTTTGTCTTGATTATCTACATACACATCCAGGAATAATCTGTCTTTCTGAAAATCAGTTTTGTTTCCACCTTTTGACCTTTTCCCCCTTTCCCATTTGCTCTTTCTAAGCATTTCTGCCTTAATTTTGGTATTTAGCTGTTCATGTTTCTTTCCGAGATTCTGACATGGGCATGGATTGGAAAAAAACAAAACCTATTCTCATTTACTATTTTTTTTATCCCGAGCCTGTATAAGGTGTCAGTTTACTTCCCTTTAACACATTATCCATTTGATCCTTTCAATGAAACTTTTTCTTGTTTGCTTTCTATTGAATTAAATGTACATCTGGGGTTGAGCTTGCTGATGTCACTTTGTCTCATGCAGAAAGAGGATGTTCACCATTCAATAATATCTGATCTTCAGAATGGGAATGCAGAAACTAGGAGGCGGCTTGCTGTATATTGTTTAAAGGTGCATGGTTTGGCTTGACAACTTATTCTTTCCCATCTTTCTACTTGGAATCTCTGGCGTATTAGCCATATTGGCTTCATTATTAATTGCATTTAACCTATTGAAATGCTTGTATCAAATGCCGAGTGATTGAGAGATGGATTCAGATGATTGTCATGTTGTAGTTGAATGATGGATTTCCATTTTTTGGGTTTTCTTTGTTCTGCACAACAAGCATCCACATTAGAGATTACCTGCAGTTGAGGAGTTGGTGAATCTTTTTACAAACCCACTGAAGAGATAATTTTCATCAAGTGGGCAAGAGAGCTTGTATTTTCTTGTCTTTCATCATTACTATAACTTAACTGTGGACTTAGCTTCTCAACTATTTAGGATGAAGCTTTATCTTCTTTTAGATTCTAGGTAGTTGCTGATAATTTAAATTTCAGGTGTGAACAGGTATATTCTTAGATGTCCATCTTCCAATGAAATAAAGTCATTCATTATGAAGAGTAATTCTTCCTCCTGTAAATTCTAGTTTTAAATAAAAGTCATCCTATACCAAAGATCTATTATTGCATAAAAGCATTCTATCATTGACAGCAGTGTTAACTTTAAGGAATTGTATTTGCAGTCGCATTCTGTGAATGTTTTTCTTCAAAACTGATTTAAATTTAACTTTTAGGGGAAACTGGTGATGGTAGTAGTCTTTAATGTGGTTTGAAATACATTATGGGTCATGAATACAAGTAATTCAGAAAGAGCTCCCTTTTCCTAGAGATATTTATGTCTGTGCATTAACCAACCTTCCCTCAATCTTTGGAGGACTCAGTGTTGACGAATGTTATTAAGTGGTTTTCTTGACTAGTACATTATGCATGTTTGAAGTAAAAAGTCTTTTTTTTCTCATTCGCTGCATAATTAACATCTTCTTGTTGGAATTTCAGGATGCATATCTCCCACAGCGACTCTTGGACAAACTGATGCTCATTTACAACTATGTGGAAATGGCCCGTGTAACTGGTGTCCCTCTCTCTTTTCTTCTTGCCAGGGGACAAAGCATCAAGGTTAGACCAGGGTAGTGCTATTTTGATGCATTGCCTCACTGGAGTTAGAACAGTTTTTCTATGTGTAATTTTTATAAATTAATTTCCAGAATTGAAAATAAATAATTTCACTGGACATCAAAATGAGCTAGAAGGAATTCAGTTGCAGAATTTAAATGCAATGCATGTTTAAAATCAATATAGACTTTCAATATCAATTATGGGTTTGTAGTCATAAAAACATGGTTACAAACTGGTTAGAATTGATGAGATATGTTATTATGCTATTAGTTATGAATATCATTAGTAGCATAGGGAAGGTAAAAAACTATGATTTGATTGGCAGGTGATTTCATGTTACGATAAACATTACAGTGCTACAACAACTTCTTAATGATCATTTTTAGCTATGCGGCTTGTGAATGCAGGATCTTAGATGGAAGATGAGTATGTTATTTATACTCAATTTTTTATACAAAAAGAAAAGAGTACATGCATTTGCAATTTTCAGCACATAGGACTTTGATCTAGATGTGTATAAAAAAGAGAACCTCATAACAGAACTTTCCACTACAAAATCACACATGAAGATCTTTTCTACGATAAAAGTTTGAATCTATAATTGAAGTGAAGAGAGAAAAGCTCTGTTTCATGGTGACCATGCTGCCATTTGATCAGTGCTCATTGAATAAGAATTCGAGATTCTGTTAGGAAAGAGCTTTTTATATAGGCATGCATACACTATGAGTTTGGTTGAGCTATGGCTCTGTTTATCCCTATGTTCCTCTCCAAACTAAAATTTTGTGCTGCCTTAGGTTGGTTAGATTTTATTTAGGTTGCTAATTGACATCAAGTTAGTCAGGCTAATTTTAAACTATTGTTTTCAGGTGCTTTCTCAACTGTTGAGGAAGGCCAAGGAAAAAAACCTAGTTATTCCGAATGTCAAGCAGGCAGGATCTGAACAAGGAAAATATGAAGGCGCAACTGTGAGTCAACATCTACATTGCCTAGTTTTTTAATTTTTTTTATCCTGGGCTTTATTTGCTGTTCGCTTGTATTGCTATGAATTTAACTGACTCAGAAAGACTTCAACTGTGTGAAGGAGGAAAGCTTAATAAAGAATTTCTGGCTAAATGAAACTATGAAAGTGTAATAATTGATGTTGTTGTTTCAACCTATTTAATATTCTTCTTGGCATCGTCTTGGCTCACTTGTGTTTGGGATGTCCTCGCATGCTCATCTGTGGATATGCAATTTTGTCTTCCCCCTTCTTTATTCCCCTTTCATTCATGGAAGGACTGAAAGCTATTTAATAGGTTACTTTGGTGCTGCTGTATCGACTAACAGTGCTTGTGTGAAGAAGAATACATACTCTTATTTGAAAAATTCCCTGTTCACAATGAATTGGAGGCCTGAAACCCCGGTGTGTTTTCTTTATAATGCTTCTGTAGTTCTTGACTAGTTGACTCAAAAACTTTGCTACGCCTGTAGCAAAATGTGAATCATGGTGGGCTATGGTTCTGTTTTGCATTCTTGCTTGATATAATTTAATTGCTATTGCCAATCTGTTATTATTTATAATGTTAAGCTCATGGTATGCTGGCGGGTAACTGTTTTAAGTCTGAAGAAATATTTGTTGGGTGTATCTCTGGAGTTTTTGGTTCCTGCTGATTCCATGTTAGATCTGAAATGGTGCTTTTGATGTTTTTGTAAGAATGGTAATCCATTTTGAAAGATTAGCTTGACAAGATTAAGTTCTTTGTATATGTATTGTATTCCAACTTTAGTGATTTACTTCTCCTTTTGGAATTTAATATCTCTGCTAATGTTTGGGATGTTAAAAAAATCAGGTTTTGGAGCCAAAAGCAGGATTCTATGAAAAGCCAATTGCAACACTGGATTTTGCATCCCTATATCCATCAATAATGATGGCATACAATCTATGTTACTGCACTCTGGTGAACATTTGGACCTTTTTCCAGTAGCTGTTTTCTTTAAATGTTTAACTTGTCCAAAAATTGATTCTAAATGACAAGCTTTCTGCCAATTTTTTAAAATCTTTATTGGTTTTTGTGAAGGTAACACCTGAAGATGTTCGCAAACTGAACCTTCCACCTGAATGTATCAATAAAACTCCATCTGGTGAAACTTTTGTGAAGTCAAATTTACAGAAGGTAACTAGTTATTTAAACAAGAATTTTTGTTGTTGCTGGCATTTGTTTTCTCATGAAAAAAGAGTGAAATTGGTGAATCCAAATTTGTTATTGATGAGAATGTTATACAATATACTTTCAGGGAATTCTACCTGAAATTCTTGAAGAACTATTAACTGCTCGAAAAAGAGCAAAAGCAGATTTGAAGGTGATCACCTTTCTAATTGCATTAGCTTGCAGCTAGAAGTTTTTACTATATATTTCTTTCCCATTGCACAGTCCCTAGATTTTCAACAACCATGTACTCAGACTTTTTATTGCTTATTACAATTTTTTATGATTTTAGGAAGCGAAGGATCCCTTTGAGAAGGCTGTTCTAGATGGTCGCCAACTGGCATTGAAGGTAAGTTTACAAAGCTCCAAATTAATTAGATGATTGGCATCTTCCGTAGCCTGTACTTACTTTCAATTAATTTGAAGTCTTTGACATCTTTTCCTCTTTCAGATTAGTGCGAATTCTGTTTATGGGTTTACAGGAGCTACAGTTGCCCAATTGCCATGTCTAGAAATATCCTCAAGTGTTACAAGCTATGGTACTCTAACAAAATGTGTTTCCAAATTATAAATTTTTTTGGATTAAAAACATCAGCATATTGCTTACTAGTTCTGCTCAGTTTAACTAGTTGTTTGCCTTTTGAAGGTCGACAGATGATTGAACACACAAAAAAACTTGTGGAAGACAAGTTTACTATACTAGGGGGCTACGAACACAATGCAGAGGTATGCCATCACGAACTTCAGTGTGTATAATGTGATAAACTATATTAGACAATGGCAGGCTAGATATGAGCTGGTTTGTGATAGGTAGAGAGATTTCTCTCAGATTTATCTGCACCTCTCAACTGGTCAATGCCTGCCTTTATCAGTTCTTTTGCTGTGTTTCTTAGCAAAAAATAAAATAAAATATACATGTAGCTTATCCTGTTTATGCATTCATGTGTATGGATTGGCTCTCTCGAAGTTCTTCAAGCTTTGAGATTACAGACATGTTAGTATGTGCATGGCTTGAGATTAAAAGACTTATCTTCTCTCCTAGAGTTGCCCTATACTACCTCTAGAAGTGGCAGGAATACCATGGTGTCTCTAAAAACCAATGTAGTGATGGGCACTGATGCAATATACATTCAAGTTGTTGATCAAACCTTAATTGCAACAGGTTGTTGCTGCAATTTACTGCAATTTAAGGGTTTGATATTTGGTCCTGTAGCACTTCTGTATGCTGCCCATGACCTTTGGCATGCCAAAGCTTCTAGCATCTCTTTTATTGAAGATCCATCTTCTAATGAGCTAAATTCATATTGAGACTCCTATGAAGCACGTACCAAGGATATATAATTTTTCCTTGAAGAATTATGCTCTATCATTGCATATGTGATTTTATCCCTATCTATCCCAACTTTCTCTTTACCCCATTTGATACCATTAGAACTATTTATGTATATTCTTAAGCCTCAATTTGGGTCCAGCGCCTTAGCTGTACCTTATTATTGTAATAGCCTGATCTGATCAAGTTAATAATTTCAGGTTATTTATGGTGACACTGATTCAGTTATGGTGCAATTTGGAGTTCCTACTGTACAAGCAGCGATGAAGTTGGGCCGTGAAGCTGCTGAGTGTATTAGTGGAACTTTCATCAAAGTAAGTTATCCTATTTTCATGGTGATATGGTGCAAGAAGAGGGTTATTATCTATTTCTTCGTAATTTATTGATTTCAGTATTCTATGATTAGCTGGTGAATTTACTATTTAGGATTTGTAATTATTATTCTTGTCAGCGATTTAGATTTTGTTGGCATTTTGATTTCCCTAATAAGCTTGTAATGTTGAAGTGCCTTTACTACTATTTTAGATGGTTTGTTGTGAAAACTTTCATGTTTATTTTTTCTTTTAAAGTCAACTGTTGACCTGATTTCATGTGCACTTTTAATTGAACTTTTTTTCTTTTGGGTTGTTTTTGTAATTAATGCCTTCTGTTTATTTATTGGATATTTGTGTGGCGAAGCCCATCAAGCTAGAGTTTGAGAAGGTTTATTATCCATATCTATTGATTAGCAAGAAGCGATATGCTGGTTTATTCTGGACAAATCCAGACAAATTTGACAAAATGGATACTAAAGGTGAATATTGGAACTTCTAAACGTTCAAGCTTTTGAAGTGTTTATAGTATGTCTCTTAATTTGTCATATGTCATGGACAGGCATTGAAACAGTTCGAAGGGACAACTGTCTATTGGTAAAAAATCTGGTAACTGAGTGTCTTCACAAGATACTAATAGACAGAGATGTGCCTGGCGCGGTTCAATTTGTAAAGAACACAATTTCAGATCTTCTAATGAATCGCATGGATTTGTCACTTCTGGTTATTACTAAGGTGGGGAATTGTTTTGGTGCTATGGTGCCATCTATTGGCTTTTGATGTTATCCTTAAACTGCCTTTAAGTGTGTTTAAGAATTTTTGTATCCTTACTAAAGCATCAAACATCAAAGACATCAATGTTCTGTATTTGTACTAAAGCATTTAGCTTAACAGGGTTTGACAAAGACAGGAGATGATTATGAAGTAAAGGCAGCTCATGTTGAACTCGCTGAACGCATGCGCAAGGTGCTTTAATGATTCCGTTATCTACTTCATCAGAATGTGTATTGAAGCAGCTGATGCTTTTTCTTGTGTAATTATCGACATATTACAGATGATGCACTTTTATGAAATTTTGTTGAATTGAGTATATTTTAAAACTAATTTATGGGATAAAATGTTTTTTCAAAGTGTTTTGGCCAAAATTTCTCCAATCCATGAGTTTGAAGTTGTGGATTTTCAATGAATTTGGATGTTCAATGCAAACCTAAACTCCAAGTACCCAGCTTTTTGGGTCTGCTGAACTTTTTACTCGTGTACTTCCTCGTTTTGAGTTCAAAGTTTCCAGATTCGGCCAAGTTTTCAAATTCCATCTGGTTCCAAACTTTGGAATTTTATTATTTGTTCAAATTGAACCCACACTTATTAAATATGCATGAATATCTCAAAAAATCGAGTTACTAACTTACTGTAGTGTCCCATAGTTACTGAAGTTTGCATTCAGCTGACATAACTTTGTAGGTGTCCTGTCTTTATTTAATATTTATCGCAAATCCTGGTCTTTAGAAAAAGAAATAGATTATGGTTCTTGAAATTTTTAATAATTAAATGTTGCATCTGTATTTAACTGTCATAATGTTGCATGTGATTGATAGAGAGATGCTGCCACTGCTCCAAATGTTGGGGATCGAGTGCCTTATGTCATTATAAAAGGTGCAAAAGGTGCCAAGGTAATTGATCTGGTGGCTTTGTATTATCCTATTCTATTTCTTCCAGTGGAAGATAATTCTTTTTACTTTCCTGGTTTATGAAATGTAATCTCCGTTGGTGATCAGGCTTTTGAGAAATCAGAGGATCCCATCTATGTTCTAGAAAATAACATACCAATAGACCCCCAATACTATCTGGAAAACCAAATTAGCAAGGTTAGATTAGTGAATTGTAGTCTAAAGTTATGTTTTGGTCATCTGTTTAGATTACATGTTAACAGTAGGGTTGACTTTGCAGCCACTTTTAAGAATTTTTGAGCCCATTTTGAAGAATGCCAGCAAGGAGCTTCTTCATGGAAGTCACACAAGATCTATTTCCATATCTACTCCTTCAACAGGTGGCATTATGAAATTTGCAAAGAAACAGCTCACATGCATTGGCTGCAAAACCCTTCTTAGGTATGTTCGAATTGCTCTTCTTTTTGCATTTTCTATATCTTCTCTGTTATTCACTCCCCCCCCCCCCCCCCCCCTCCCATCTTCTGCATGTGATGAGCATTTTTCTATTGGCACTTTAACCTTAAACATATCAGTGTAAGAACAATTCAAGTGTATTGGATGCATAGCAGGAGCTAAGAGCTCTTCTAGTATGTATAATTTCATAAAAAACAGGAATCCAGTTTTGCATTCCATTATTTTCCCATCAGAGAATTTTTTTTTAATTTTGTTGAGGGTAGGGTTGAAGCCACATCTAAGTGTTGGGAGCAAACTTAGATTTTAAACTTAGCAGATTCTACACATGGTGGTGGCCTTTTTCTTTGTGTCAGCCTGATTTTGTGAAGAGTGCAAGATGATAGCTAGGAACATAGATTAAGGATAGGGCAGTGGAATGTCTAGCATTTTGTCAGAAAAGTGTATCGCAAGGATTTAACAATGGGAATTCTACCTGATTACTTTGGGAAGGTCCATGGGCCATGTTTGGTTTTCTCTTGAATTAGGAATGGATTGGGAATAGGATTCTGATTCAATTCTAAATAATATTGCTCTTCAATTTAAAACTAATTCTGCTAGTAATAGAGTTTTAGTACAATGGAAGAAAGGAATAACTTATCACATTTGATATAAAATGTCTCATCTTGTGTGGAATTTTAATTTTTAAGCGGTGACCTGAACAGAATCTCACAAAGAATGGAAAATGACTCGCATTCCATTCCCAATCCCAAGTAAACCAAACCTCCATTGAGCTCAATGTCTAAGAATTGATGACTGCAAAAGTATACTAGCTGGCTGCCTTATGTCCGCCACAAGGCCTATACTATTGGCATAAATTCATGGTTGATGCATGTCCTTAGTCTCCTGTTATGGGCGTGGCCCTGGAGTACTTCCTAGTCTCTAAAGTTTCTGTTATTCCACTCATGGAGCTATGGGTGCTTCGGCACATGACTTGCTTCTGTAATGAATTAAAATTCAGGGGGTCTTTTGTATTTCGGTCTTCAATGGACCAGGCATTCAAAGAGTTTATATAAACCAACTTGCATTTAGCAGAAGAAATTGAGGAGCCCATTATTTATTTCCCAGATGTTACTGATTTAAGGGTCTCGAGTAATTCTGTTTGTCAAGCTAGGAGGAGAAAGGCAGTGATGCATTTTTATTTTTCTATCGAAGGCATTCTTGTAACTTCAGGAAAACACGCCTTCTCAATTCAAGTCCCATAGTGAATGACGCCCATCATATCATTTTCCTTTATTTTTTAAGAATTTTCTCCGATGCTTTGTTTTTGGCGTCTACTAATTATGGGATTGGGGTTCTATGAAAGTCCTAATGCAATTAATTGTGTTGCTGACCAGCAATTCAGATCGAACTCTCTGCTCAAACTGCAAAGGGAGAGAAGCAGAGCTGTACTGCAAATCAGTTTCTCAAGGCAAGCATCTCATTTGAATTGTCTTTAATTTTGCGTGAGATGACTCTGTAGATTTGAAGGAAAGTGTTTGTTAATTGAAATTATGGATTGTTTACAGTATCTGAACTAGAGCAACTTTTTGGGAGGCTGTGGACACAGTGCCAAGAGTGCCAAGGCTCTCTTCACCAGGATGTTCTTTGCACTAGGTTTATCATCTCCTCCATTTCTAAAACTATTACATACTCTTTACTTTTAGTAAGGATTGCCTTGTGGTATGATGGTTCTTTTTTCAAACCGCAGGAAAAATTAAAAAAGAAAAGAAAATGTTTTTTTTTTGTGTGTATTTTCTTTATTCTATTTCTAAGTAATTTTTCCCTTTTGGACCCAGTCGGGATTGTCCAATATTTTATCGTAGGAAAAAGGCACAGAAAGATATGGCTGGAGCCAAGACGCAATTAGATCGATGGAGCTTCTAACATTCTAACAAGGTTAGTACCTTATACTCCTAGCAAAGTCAAATATTGCTAAAAAATCATAGATGTGCCGGGAATGTTTCTCAACTTAACGAGGATAACACAAGAAAATGAGGAACTTCACTTCTCAGAGGTGTTTTCGAAGTTCATGGGCATGACGGCAATTTGGCAACATGGTTTTGCACTCGTGGAAACTCTTTTGGTGCAGAGTCCCTGGATAAGCTGTTATCAGTTTTTCCGTTCAGTTCAATTTTGCTGGATACAAGGGAAAGATGTGATCGGTGATTGGGGGTTCAATCAAGTATGACAGGCATAGCCTTCTAATCCTGTTTGTATTAATTAATATCAGTGATTTTGTATACAAGTGGAAGTAGGGCATGTATATTCTGTATTGGTCTTTATTTTTATTAATTGATTTTATTTTCTTTCTCACTCCCAGACAAGCGCATTGATTCAGTGGTGAAAGTAAAATGTTAAGTGGAAACTATTAACAAATCAGGGGGTGAAAACAATGCTGATAATTGTCTAGGACGATGCTTATAATAATAGAGGACAAAACATCATACAAACTAGGATGGGTTTATTTCAAATCTGCAAACAAATTATTTGCTCTAAAATTACAATATCGTAGTAAAGTTCAGATTCCATGAATGATAAATGATTGTTCTTCTGCGAGAAAGGCAAACGCCCGATGTGTTTGTATAGGTCAATCCTCAAGGGACATCTCCTCCTTAACTCTCCTTGCTCTTCATCTTTGTTTAGGGCCTAGAGGCTGTTCTACAGCTACCATCCTAGTTATTTAATACTACGCCTTTCCAATTCAAGCCCAATCAAAAGACTAGGCTGCAAGAACAGGTTAACCATGATGAAAAAAATTAATTAAATCTGTTGATGTTTTACACATGTATCATAAATAATTGATCAAGAAAATGTTAGGTTTTATTTATTTATTTTTTCGTTTGTGACTTTTGTACAGACTTTAATCTCAAAGGTCATTTTGCAGAAAAATTTTACACGTTAAATCTAACGAACTGCTAATGTTTAACGGCTTTGCCAACTAACCCCACCCTGTCGTGGAAGCTTCGCCATTCTCTCTGGAGTAAACAGAGCGCAGGGAGTCTTGTTTGGCTCAAGTAAACAATCTCAGACGTGTTGTTATGGGCTGTCGACATAGAGGGCAGGCTGAAATGCTTGCTCCACAATCCCTGCAAGTCTTCTTTGCAGAAACAAGAGGAAAGTGAACACAATATCTCCAGCGCAAATAGTCACAAGTTCATTTGGCGTGTAATTGTAAGGGAAATGCACTCACCATATGACCGCATCCGAAAGCCAGGTCTTTCGGGTTTGCCAAGCAAATGGGGCAGACCTAGAACAATATAACTTGTATATCAAAACGAAATCCTGGTACAGATATGAATCCGAAGGAGGTAAAAATTGAGGGGAAAAGGTACCGGTTCCACTGAAGCTGTCGGAGCGGTTGGTTGAACTGGTTTGAAGTTTGTCATGTGCGGGATTGATTTGACTGCATGATCATGATCAATCACTTCACGAGGAGGTGGAAGTGGCCTTGTGTGTGGACCACCAACTGAATTGTAGCTGCACAAGTAAAAAATAGTTCAAGACTTGAACGCCCTGGTTTGATTTCCGACAATAACTAAAAATCGAACCTTCTGTCTTACTTTGCACGCTGAAGAGTTTGTGTGGCTCTGTACTGAAGTGGAATTTCCATGAGGGCAGCAAGTGCAAAGTCTGTTTCTTTCTTTGATGCTTCGGTGTTGTCTGACATTATTTTTGTGAAGTTCACAAACTGCACGAGGATAAAAAGAAAAATGCGTCGGCATACGTGAGGTTTTGACACACAGCAGGTTTCAAGACAAAAACAAGTTTGGTATCCCATGTGGTTTTGAAATTCCAAGACACTTAAAAAATTAGTTTTGAAAACTCAATCCTAACATACCCTAAGATTAGTTCGCAAAGAAGAAGAGGTTCAGGGTCTCTCTTTTGACACATGCCAGCTAAGGCTGAGCATACATATCAAATATACCTGAAAGTTGTCAAACGCGCGTTGAGGAATGTTATCATCAAATTGCTGCATAGCATCCCACGGTCCATCCCCCACTCCAACCAATATAATTGAGATAGGATACTTACTGTATATAAAATTGCCAAGCATCAATACAGTGAGGAAAGCACAATGTCCATACAATATTACTGATGCCATTACTTTACCTAGCAGCAACTATGGAGTTTACAGTTGCATGTTCTTGAGGACTGAACCTTCCTGGAGGAGTATCAGGACCCCGGGTAACCTAAATATAGGGAAAAAAACCCAGCAAGCATTGCAAAGAACACAACGTCAAAATGCATTCACATTTCACAGTAGCAGATGAGAAAGGGGATGAATATAACGGAGATTTAAGAACCTGTCCATCTGCAATAACAACGAGAACATGATACTGTCCACCACTTTTCTCCACAATGTCAATCGCTGCATCAATGATTGGAGCAAATGAAGTTGGACCTACAGAAGTGGGTGAAGGTTGCTATTCTCAGTCCTTGTCCTTTGACAATTTAACACATAGACTTCTCATGCATAAGGAATTATCCATTTCTTATTCATTCACAAGACTCCATTGCCTCTTAGCAGCTTAAAGGAGGAATTAACAATACTAGAAAAATGAATGACATTCTGAAAAGCCAAGGTGTCGAAAGGAAAGAAAAGAGAAAGATGCAAATCACACTTTGAAATAAGCAAGAAGGAAACAGGAAAATGTCGAACCTGACAACTTCAAGTGTGGAACAATCTCTCTGTATCGTGTAAGAGCTTCCTCAAGACCATTACAAGGTCGATTATCAGGATAAAAGCTGAATACATGCTTATCATGTGTTGATGCTACCAAAAGTAAATAAGAAATAAATCAATAACCAATCCATGAAAAGTCTAGTACATAGGGGTACATATAGTGAAGCTATAAAGAGAGACTAACCATCGCCAAATCCAAAACAAGGTATCAAGTTATCTTCATCAAAAAGGAGACAGAGTACGGCCAATGATAGAGATGGCTTGCTCATAGGGATTCAGTGCGCTACTGATTGCATGGAGGCTTTTCCGGTGAAATGAATGCCTACCTAATATCATCAGGAAAAAGCATATTTTCTGCACTTATCAGATATGATGAAATTGGAAATTAAATAGATCTCAATGGAATGGAAGAATCACCTGTCCACTCATTACTCTTGGTGAAATCAATACCAAGTATTAGATTGGATGATTCAAGACCAGCTTCTCTCAGGGAAGAAATAACCTGAGAATACACAAAACTTGTTTTGCTTAATTTTTTTTCCATTGAGACAGGTAATAAATAAGCTGAGCGGTATGCTACTCGGTCTCTATTTTTTTTATCCTTTTTCTTAAGATTTATACTCAGCCATGTGCAACTTCGAAGATGTTTGTGTGACAATTTTCCCACCAATTACCATGACATCTTTCAGTTATCTGATATCCTTGATTTTTTACTGATTTGTTATTTATATAACTTTTTCTTCAAGCTCCTTATAAACCAGTGAAGAGTATGTTTACTGTACAAAAAGATAGCTGCATTGTCATGTACTGTACAGTAGCAATGATCGGCTTGTCATATAATCTGCTTTGGATTAAAGACTTCAATAACTTATAACTATTCGACTGTGGAAAGTTCTTAGGAAAATACGTCCCAATGGCTGCAAGACTGGATATTTCAAAACCTGTCAGCTTTAGCAGATTGATGATGAGATTGTCCAGCGGTCAATGGTCATCATGCTTGTGTTGATATGAATTGCCAAACATGTACATCGGTCAACTAAAGTCCTATATTTCGTGCAATACTCTCAATAAGAGAATACCTAGGCTGATGTCGCCACTCATTGTTATGTGCTGAGCCAGGTGCTGAAAATTAGGCTCCATTCATGTTCTATTTGGACAATGACGCTCATAAACAAAGAAATACTTGGCTTACTGTTAAAACCATCCCCAGAAGTTTATATTCCCTTATCCACCAAAGCAATATATGAAATCAATATACAAATTTCCCACACCTTTCGTACTTAAATGAAAATCATTGCTTTTAACACCTTTAGAAGCAGACGTCTTGATCACGAACTATCAAAGTTCCAGTCATATTTTGTTGTGTAGCGTATAATCTTATAACAGTATTTAATGATATCCATTGTCTTCTACAATTCAATAAATGAACCAAGAACCATACCTGATCCAACGAGTTGAAATTATCAGCTATATAAGCTGGATGCTGCCTAGGTTGATAGTTATCGTCCATCGAGATGAAATTATCAGCTATATAAGCCGGATGCTGCCTAGGTTGATAGTTATCGTCCATCGATCTTTCCGAGTAAGAAGGGGATTGTTGCTGAAAATCATATTGATGATCATCAAAAGTTGATTCCCCGTTCCCCATGCTTAACAACTTCTTTACCTATATTACCAAAAAAAGAAAAACCCTCAAAGATGAGGTTAATTTTAGTTATGTCACAGAGACATCAGCATTCTGAAACTGCAAGAACAGGTCCTTTAAAAAGAACAGAACAACTTGCAAAGAATAGCATACTCCAGATGGTTTTGCATCAACTCAAGTTAGTACAACATAATTTGTTTCATGTACCACCATTTCAGCAACTCAGTGGTGGGAGTGTGACCAAATTCTAAATTCAAAACTAGAAAGTTCACCAAACTAACACTAATTATATAGGTAATTTCACCAAACCAATTATCACAAACAAATAGATTAGATTCAACTCAGAATTGCCAAGAGCACTACACACATAATTTCCATCATAATCATATTTCTCTCTTCTTATTAATTACAAACCCGATTTTTCCCACAAGACTAACCCGAAATCTATATCTCCACATCGCCTATCCAACTAAAGGAAGAACTTTCCATCTATCAACTTATCAAAGACATAAAAAGTCATACAGATTAAGCTAAAACTTAAACACCTTGCTGCTTCTCACTTAACCACCAAACCAATGCCAACAAAGCACCAAAAACCCAAAACCCATCAACAAAAACATGTCAAAACCCAAAACTTTGCATGAAAAGAAAAAAGAAAAAACATCAAAGGCTGTACATTAAAGTCAAACAAAATAAACCACGAGAGCACATACAAAGAAAGATAAAAAAAAAGACTTTTAGAAAGAGAGAGTCACCTGTTATCAACAGAGGTGAGAGGAGAGAGAGGGGGGATAGGCAAAAGATGAAATTCAAAGAGATATAATTATAAGTAGCTTCAATGATTTCTGGTTATGCCTTCACTGGTCCTTTTAAAAAGCTTAAGACAGGGAGAACCATGGGAAAAAAATGTTTCAGTACGGTTTGAAGTTACTTTATTTGACCATTTCGCTTGTTTGTTGACTTTTCTCTTTATGCATTTCCATCGCCAACCAAACGGCATTTCTTATTTAATTTTTTTATATTTTAAATCATTTTAATAAGATAGTATTAAAAAGAAATTTTAAAAATAATATTTTAATATATTTTTAAATAAAAAAATATTTTAAAAACAATATCATAAATCAATCAATATTTCACATTGCACGTTGTGTCCGCTTCTCTTCCACTTGCCTCTTCCTCATTGTTTTTTTTTTTTTTAAATTTTTTTAAGGATACAAGTAATGTTGAATAGTATAGAGTACTTTATCTATCTCCATTCACATACAAACAAATTTGAAAATATCCTTTACTTTCCATAATAAAAAGAAATTAATATAAATAACATTAGGACTAGCTTTGGTTATCATGACCGGATCCCACATATTTTTTAAAATATTTTTAAAAAAATATATATTAAAATAATTTTTTAGATAATTTTTTTATTTTGAATATCAATACATCATAATAATAAAAAAATATTAAAAAATATCAATTTAATATTATATTTTTTAAAAAATATATAAAATAAAAATTACCGAACTCCCAGTTAATATTATCATGGTATACCTCGAATTTGAACTCTACGTAAAGAATTACGAGGCATAGTATTTACCAATTTACCATGCAGGTAAACCTACAGTCTATTGTTTTTGTTTGTGTTTTTTGGTTTAATCCTAGTTTGGTCAGTTGCTTAACGAACTACTTCTAGGAGGGTTGAATTTTCGGTCACGTTTCAATAATTCTTGGTCTTAAGATCCAAGTAACGTGATCATCAATCAAAGTCTCAAGGATTCCCACATGCTCTTTTGACTTTAATGTAATGTGGAACAAACCCTGCCTTGTCATTTGATGATATAAAATATCAATGTCTTGCCATAAACTCCTTTTCCTTTTACAATTAATTAGTCCTTAATTAAGAACTAATTCCACGTATTAAATGTATTAATCTACAGGCTCTATATATATATATTCAATGTTCTCATTAGAAAACTATATTGTATGATTTCATGGTTTACTGAAGGATGGATTTCTCTCCTATGTTCACCCTATCTATGCAATGTTGCGTAAAGCACACAAAAATATGCATAAATTAAATGATTTAATTAGATATACTCAAGGAATTAGAAGATACATGCCAAACACATGTTTACATAATTAACATCATCTCCGATCAACTACTACTACTAATTATTTTTTTATTAATATAAATATCTAAATCAGTTTGAATACACCTCCATTAATTATTATTATTATTACTCTATTAATTCCACTACTATTAATAATTATTATTATTATTATTATTTAGTTTAATGTGGGTGTCCGGGCCAGCTTGGCGCACCTCAACTAATCCCACGGGCCCTGAAGTTAACGACCATGTAAGCCTCCAGTGGTCATCATATGAGCAACTACAGGGCTCGAACCTGAGACCACAGAGGGAGCAAACCTCTTGGTTCCAATTTTTTATTATTGGACCACCACCTACTTAGTTATTATTATTATTATGGGTAGTAGCATCTCATCGTCTAGAATCAACTTTTAGGCAAGTGATCCCCACCTGAAGAAAAAAAGAGAGCGACTTGATTGGAAACTTTTGAAATGGAAAAAGGAAGCAGCCGGGAGACCAAATCACAGATTCTTTTATTTCAATAATTTATAGTGGATCATACATTAAAAAAATACCTAGAGGGAAAGGGGAATTACTATGCATCAATGCATCAAGACACAAATAAAAAAAACTATTCACCTAATGATAAAATTGCTCTCACGCCATAAAATCTTTGAATTAGACATTAAAACAAGGTAATTTTTTTACTATGATACAATTGTTTTTTTTTACAAATTATGCAGGGTTAGATTAGTCATTTTATTTTTTCATAAAAAAATTATTAATTTAACTCTAAAATAAAAAAATAGATTATCTTTCACTCATGAGTGTTTTGGTCTTTTTATTTTTTTGGAATAAATAAATAACTTTATTTCCCTAAAAAACAAAATCAAATAAACTCTGTTACAAGAGTTTTTTCGTTTTTTTACTATGTTTTTTTTTTTTTTTGTAATATCAAGTTAACTCTAGGTGTTTTTGTATTTTAATCAATGTTAAATATTAAAAAAAAATTATCGGGGTATACATAGCCTTTGTGCCTTTTGAGCGGTAAGTAGGAGTCGTTCGGCCACCAAAAGCCTTCTTCTGTGGCGGCTTTTGAATCTTCTTGGCATTTCTTTCGTGATGAGATGATAATGCGTGTTCCAAAAGACAAGCGATCATTTTTTCTCTCCTTCTTCTCTCTTTCCTCCTAGCTTTTCGCACTAGCCCCTTAAAAATTCTAGAACAACCCTTTAATTTGTTAATCCTTCATACTTGGTCCATTTTTATTATAATTTTTTTTTAATCTTGGATAATTTATAAAATTGGAATACTTTTTCAATTTTATCTTCCTTTTATTTTTTAATTTATCAAATTTGGTTCATATTCTTTTAATCCCTATTTATTTTATTTGAGATCAATTTCTAAATTGATTTTTTAAAATATTTTTATCCTTTTTATTTTTTTTTCTATCAGATTTTATCTATATTCTTTTGATTGCTATTTTTTTTTACTTTGAAAAATCTTTTAAATTGATATTTTTTTTCCATTTTTATCCTTTAATATTAAATTTGTTGGGGGTTGAGCATTTTGGTTGCGCTCAAGTTTAGGATTTCACGGATTGTGAGTTTTAGAGGGTAATCCGGGTTTGCTTTGTTTTTCTTTTTCCTTTCTTTAACTTCATATATTTTTTCTCAGTTTTATTCTTTAGTATTTATTCAATTGGAGATTGGACTCCATTATTTTTATTTATTTGCTTTCTATACAATTTCTCACTCATTTTTTAAACAACCTATTTTTTGTTTTTTGTTGAGTTTTCTTTGACTAATTTTTTAAATTGATACTTTTTTTTCCCGATTCTATCCTTTGATATTTGAAATTATTTTATAATTTATAAATTTAGAATACCTTTTCAACTTCATCCCCTTTTATTTTTTCAACTTATCAAATATAGCCTCCATTGTTCTTATTGTTATTTATTTTATTTGATATAAATTTTTAATTTTTTTATAATTTCATCCTCATATTTTTTTTCTATCAAATTTTATTGTTTTTTTACTTTGGAAAATTTTTTAGATTAATGTTTTTATTTTATTTTATCCTTCAACACTAGATTGATTGAGAAATGAGTTTCGTGACCGAAATTAACCCAGATTTAGGATGTTTGCTCGAGTTTGTTTTATGTTTTCTTTACTTGTTTCTTTAAGTCATGCTTTTTTTTTTTTAAATTTCATTATGTAATATTTATTTAATTGAAAATTGAACTTCATTATTTTTATTATTTTTAGGATTTTTTATTTTAAAAATAACTCGGGTTGTCTCGATTTTTTTTTTCTTTTATCTTTCATATTTGATTGGTTGGGTTCTTAGTTTTATCATCGTTTTTTTAACTGTTTTTTTATTCATGTTCTCCTAGTTCTATTTTGTTTTCAATAAAATTAGTCTATATACCAATTTTTTTTGCTGGTCCTACAAATCTAGAAACATAACTAATATTTTGTTGTAGAATGATCTTCACATGGTTTGGAAATTTCTTTATCGATCTTCACATGGTATGATCTTTGAGCTTGAAGTGACGTTTTGTTTGTTTTTGTGAAGAAAGTTGTTCCATCCTTGAATTGAATGCACGTCACTGCACTTGTAAAATGGGTGCTTGTTGAGCTGGGTTTGCATAGTTTTCCATAATGGTGGGTTAAAAGTTTTTATTTGTCAACAACCATTGGGCTTGGGATTGGCCTAGCTTGGAGGAATGACATTCTTCGTAAATTTCTGTATCCATGTGAAAACCCTCCTTTTCTCTCCCAAGTTTTACCTCTTGCGTTCATTCCTTCTCCTCGTATTCTTCACCCTCTTTGGTTGCAAAATTAATTCTTGTACTTACTTTGAACCTTGATGAAGCAAGAAACTTGGCAATTTATGGTACATGTACGTATACATGGGAGTTTTCAAGTTTGATAAAGTTGTATATGCAATTAAATCATACAAAAATTTATATGATTATCACTCGGTTTAAGCTTGATTAGTAAGTTTTTATTAGTGTATCTTTATTAAAAAATACTGGATGAAGAAAAATTTACGAGTATAAATTTTCAGGAAAATAAGCATGTCCCAGTGAAGCCGGTATACCAAGCCACATGAATGATGGGTTTGACACTGGCCAGACCCGGGAGAGATGATTGAATCTAACATCATCAATTCTATAAATCTTTATATAAAATTGTATATGAATTATTTATCAATAAATAGACTTAATTAAACAAGTTTATACTAACCAAGATAATTAGATGTGTTAAAGTCTTTTATGGCCAGCCATAACACCATCTTTTAGCTGGATAAAACAAGTGAAATATAGCTCACAATATAACTCAAAATATCACGAAGATGAAGTTACACTCAAAATCCCTTTTCTTCACAAAAGAACAAAATTTCATAGGTTTTTTTCAAGTAGTTTATTGGGCCTGTGAATGTGAAAAAAGCTTTCCATCCGTCCCGGCCAGTCCTTCTCTCTTTTAAGATTGGAGAGGGCTACTATTGAAAAATCAAATCTTTTTGAAATAAAATCTATAGCCCACAGAAATGCTTCTTCTTGCGAGTGGAGGTGCTCTGACATCCATTGTAGTATGAGTAGATAGGCCCTATCACTCTACCTTAGACTCGACTCTATCCGGGTGTTAGATTTCATGCCCTTGCGGGGAGGGTATCTGATTAAGGAGAGCTACCATGAAACCTTCAAACACAAATATTCACAATCTTTATTTTCTATTGCATATATATTTTTAGAGTATCTCTCTCTATAATATTATTGTATTTTCTCTCTCTAAAAAAATATTTATTTAAGCATTAGAAAATCCTTACCTCCACCAAAAGAACCTTTCGTAGGTATTAACCACGAGCCACCTTGACCTACCAAGCATCAAGTATAAGCTATCAACTATCTTATTGGGAAAAATGAATGAGATTGTTAGGATTAATTAATTAACCAATTATCTAAGCCAGGAATCATGTTCCTAGACTACTTGAATTTTTGGCCACTCATCAAAAGCTTAATGAATTATTAATATTTATGAGATTCACAATTCATTAGTTGTCACTTGGTGCATCAATTAATAGTATGATATCATTTGTTTGTAGTAATAGCATTTTTCTTTCAAGTTTTCTTCAATTATATGCTTTTTAGATCTCTTAATTTGTAGATAGATTCTTGATATTATGAATTAATTATTCTGAATTTGAGGATTATGTTTAAGTAAATTAAGATTGGCCATTAATTCTTACGTGCATGAGATTGCAAAATTGTAGCAATCATAAAAATGGATTATGAAGCTAATTTATTAATTATGGAAAACACAAATAATTGAATATGCAAGTTAATCATATATAGAGGATGCTCTCCTAAAAACGGCAAATTGGTGGCTGGTCCCCAATTTTCAAAATGGTTCCTTAACCTGATGGTTTTTTATTAAAAAAAAGAGAGAGAAGGAGAAGTTGGAAAATTGATTTAATATTAAAGTATCATTTAAAATTAAATTTATTGATTTATCTTTCATGAACAATATATAAATTATTATTTGACCAGAAAAAATCTTAATTAACAAAAACACAATAATCTTCTTCACATTTAATTAAAGTAAATAATTCAATATAAATTATCAATTTTAATGATGTAGAATCTTAATTAATTAGAGAAACAATGAAGATGCTTCAATAAATATTCGAGTAAGCGCACAATAATGCCGTCCAGCTCATACTAAGCAGTTGCCTCATAATTAAAGATCGATTGGACATGCAAGAGATTATTATTGTGAGTGACTTTGTGTGTTTGTGTAGAAATGATTAATTGTATTTTGTCGTCGAAGATTATAATTTAGCCTAGCATAGGGGGAAAATAATATTTATAATTAAATAGAAAACAATTTAATTATAAAGCTAGGCATATTAACAATTTAATGATTGGCACTCTTACCATCATTATAGCCCATACAACTTTTTGGATATTTAAGTGAATAATAATTTTTAAGGATTAATTATGTTTTTATAAATAATTATGACTTAATTAATATTTGTATTTAATATCCGGATAGAATTATCAAGGAAGCTGTATACATTGAAATTAGGCTCATTTTTCCTGATTTGAACTACGTATACTGTTCACGCAAAACATATTGACATGGCTTCACTTTGGAAATGGAATGAACCCGGTTGGCAAATTGAGGGGCATAAGATAAGGAAATGTTTACGAAGATATAGTTAGTAAATTGTAGAGTTATCAATTGGTTTTTTTTCTTTTTTAAAAAAGGTCATAAACCCAAATTTAAGGGTAAAAAAATCCCTAAAACCCAATATCTCTCGAGCTCATTCAAAGAAAGGACTCAATCTTTATTGGACATAGTTACATTTTGAATTTTATTCTCCCTACACCTATTAGGTGTATAAAAATTATCTAAGGGCTCACCGTGTTTCCGTCCATATATATATATATATATATATTATGGATATTTCTATTAATATTATTGCATATATTAGTGATATTTTTCCTCTTTAAAGTTTGGTCCTTTTCTCTCTCTAGTGGAGGGCTCTCATGCCCCATGTTATCATTGGGGAGGCTAGGCTTTCAACTCTTACAAAAATATGCAATAACTCTCTAAGAGTATTGACATGGTCTCTTTAATGCAATAACACCATCTTTTTTGGGTTCCTTTCTGCCCCTTAGAAAAATTTTTAAGTATGGATGTCGACATGGGTACATCCCCTCCACCCCTTGGAAATTTTCCAAGTATAAGTGTTGTGTCGATATGGATTTGTTCTCCTCGACCTCTTAGAAGATTTTTTTAAATATAGACTCCCCCTTCTTAGGTTATCTTCAACCACTTTGAAATTTTCTAAGCATGAGCTCCACCCTTCATGGGTTCCCCTCAATCTCTTAAAAAATTTCTTAAATATAGGCTCACTCTCTTTGGGTTTCTCCTCTATCAGAAAAATTTTCTAAGAATGAATTTCTCTATCAACCTCCTGAAAAATTCTCTAACCATGGGTTCCTTTATAGTTCACTTCTACATACTTAGAATTTTTTTTTTCAAACATGGGGCATACCCCTACACATGGGTTCTCTGATATATTAACTGGGGTTTTTACCTAGCTTCTCATACAAAAAAGTTAATAAACTCGTCGTACCAAGTACTTTTACAAATATCATAAATATTTAGGGAGCTACCGATAAATTCAAATTTAAGGGCCTAAAAAACCCAACCTTTATTGGACTCGGTTAAGGAAAGAACTCATCTTCATTGGGCTCAGCCAATGGAAGGACCCATCTCCTTTGGACATAGTTATATTTTGAATCCTATTCTCTCTATATCCATTAGATGTATAAAAATCATTTAAGGGCTTATCATATTTCCATCCACATTAATACATATGTCAAGGATATTTTCTCTCTTTAATACTATTAGAATAATATTACATTTTAGTCCCTCATCTCTATAAAAAGATTCATAAGTTATAAATAGATAATAAATCCTTTAAACAAAAGGTTTGAAATCTCCATTCTCTACTGCATATCTATTTTTATAGTATCTATTTGTAATATTATTTTATTTTCTCTCGAAAAGTCATTGACTTAATTATTAGAGAGTCTCCAAATTCATAAGGAGGATATTTTGTAGGTATTAGACACCCATCTATAACTATCTTAATTAAAAAGAATGAATTAAATTACTAGAACTAAGATATTAACAAATTATCCAAAACATAAAATTTACCCCCAAACTACTTGGATATCATTATTTATATATTAGTCACTCTAGCGTGCGTTATAATAAGATTACCGTTGATTTCTAATGTATAATAATTTTTTATAGCAGTCCATTCTTTTGTCCCCTTTTCCTCTTTTTTTTTTCTTTGTTAAAAGTTGGGTTGGACAGACCAACCCATTGTGCCTAGGCTTGGCGTGCATGCATAGGCTGTCCAGCCTAGGTGCATGTCCTTTTTTTTTTTCTTTAATTTTTTTATTTAAAAAAAAATGGTTGATGATAGGGAATGGGCCATTCTCAAGTTTATATTGCTTGTTGTTTAATGATCCTTGTTAGAAAAATGCTTGGAGAGGCCTAACGTGGATAATTGGCAAGTAGATTTCTGTTCTCCAGAGATTTGAAAGTGTGATTTTTTCACTAATACACTAGGTTGAATACGAATGACATTCTTAAAACATGATTAGAGAGGAATTAATCTTGATATTCGAAGATTGGCCCAATATTCATTAATTTGGATATATAGCAAGCGATAAGTTTAATTAATTTTAAGATAAGTTTTAAATCTTCTCGGAAATAATTTGATCAGTCTTGTCTCATTAACGCTCAATTATATATGTGGTTTAGCTATAAGCACATAGATCACATCGATCCTCCCTTGTTACACGTACAAGATATACATCCCCAGATCGAATCCTCCCTAGGATTCTAATATATCACGATCATTGATCTTACATCTCCATTTGTTCAATAATTAACGATAATGTCGTTTATTGTGATCTCGTCAATAAAACACACAGCAGAATTTTGTTTTTCTTCTGGCGAATCTGCCAGCAATATATAAGATATGGGCTAAGATCAGAATCTTATTCACGTGCATGCCATATGTTATTCCACAAGCTAAGAAGAACATGGCATATACTTGTGGGGGCAATATGAGTGTATATGCAGATAGGGTTAAAAGAGCTTGAAGTTGAGGAGACATGCAGACCATATATATAATAGGAGAAAGTTATAATTTGGCATAATTTCTGCTTCTGTTTTTATGTGTTTTTTTTTTAAAATAGTTTTGGCTTAAAAGATATTAAATTAATGCTTATTTTAGTGTTTTTTTTATGATTTTAATGTGCTAATAATAAAAACAAAAAACAAATCTGAAAAAATTATTTTAATATATTTTCAAACGAAAAACCATTTCAAAAAGTAATCTACGCCAAAATCTTAAAAACTTATGAATCTGTTTATTTTGTCAAAAAACATAAATCACCAACCCACGTGAAACTCTTTGTATTTTCTTGACTTCATGGCCCCTTTTAAATTGACCTGAAACTATTTTGAAAAACAATCAACACCACAATCTAAAATATCTCATAATCTATCCACTTTGCCAAACAAAAAAGAAGAAAAATTCATCAGCCCACGTGAAGCTCTTTGTATTTTCTTGGTTTCATGGCCCCAAATGTACAAGCCAAGTGTGATCATGTCAGGCAAACGATTAAGGTGTATTGTGATGTCAATTCCTAAGATTTGGGACGCTATGCTCTTCTAATCAGCTTCTTGAATATTGACAAACGCCATTCCCTTTTCTCTACGGTTATTAATATAGCTCAGGAAAACGAGAGATTCAATCTGTCAGCATACATGCTATGTCATTTTGGCTGTGAATTGAGTTGGACGTATGAGTGGAAAATCAAGAGACGCTTTACATATACTTAAAATATAGAAAATCAAGAGTTTAAACCTTAATTTTTTTATTAACATTGGTGTTCGGGCCAGTTTGCGCGTATCTCGATTAATCCCACGGGCCCTGAAGTTAATGAGCATACAAGCCTTCAGTAACCCTAAGATTTATGAGGCTCGAACTGATAACTTCTAAAGAACAAACTTAAAACTTGATCAGTAAGCTACATCCTTAAGAGTTATTTATACTTTTACCCCTTTGAATTCATCTTCTCTTTTACCATTTTGATCTCTTTTAAACTTTTTGCAATCCTTTTAATATGCCAAGGCTTCCATTTACCTTTTCGATCACCAAATTGTCTATCTTGCTTACCAAAATCTACTTTGGCTTCTCCCCAGGTTTCTGGAACAAGTACATGAGAATTAAAAGTGCCTATCCCTTTTCTCCTCCTTTTTCCCTCGAAAATACTATCCTTCATTGTCTTTAAATTAAGCTTTTTCATTGGAAGTACAATTGTTTTAACAAAGAACTCAACTTTATTATTATTGTTTTTAGTGTATGGATACATGTGTATACGTACACGCACGTATTTGTGGAAACTGGTATCATATATGCCACCCTCCAATAATTAAAAATGTTTTACTCAAATCTTAATACAATTAACACTCAATTTCTTTAAACTTATTTGTAATTTGAGTCATTTCATTATTTTCACTAATCTGTTTTTGTTTGCATTTATCCAATCTAAACATGTGTATCTTTTTAATCTAATCAATTATTTGTATTACAAACTAAAATTAAATAAAAAAATATCATTTTAAATAAAAATAAAATATTTCAAAAAAAAAGCAGGTATAAGATATCCTTTGATTTGATGCATTCATTGGATTATTAAGACATTTGATTTTTGAAGAAAACAAATATACTCTAAATAAATTTAATCGTTAGATTTGATGTTTTTGTAAAAGGACTTAATTGTTTACCTTCACTGTAAATTTTTTTTTAAATTTTTTTTCCCTTATCACTTTTTTTTTTTTCATTTAGTTAACCCCAAGGTACTAACTTTCATTATGTAAATGCCTTGCACTAATTACCATAAAAAAAAATGTAAAACATTCATCTAACTAGCAATAAAAAAAGATATAGCTTATGGAGTAACAGCCACCGTAACCTTTTCTTTTCTATTTTTTAATTTAAAAAAAATCATTTTTTAAAAGCGTATTTGTTTTTTAATTACAAAGTGTTCTTGAGATATTATTTTTATTTAAAATATTTTTTTATGATTTTAAATCGTTTTAATATATTAATTATTTAAAAATTAAAATATTTTTTTAATAAACACCACACACAGAATGCTTTAATTGGATCGATAGTGGGGACACACACAAATGCTATATATTATTTCCTTGCAATATTGGCATATACTGCATTGAAAAGGGTGGTCACATGCCCTCGATCTGCAAGACAAACGTCAAGGTGTTGGAATTTGGAAACAGATATTATTTCCAAGATTGGGCTGCCCCTTCCCACAGTGACATTGGAAATCCTGTCTATTTGTCTGATGCCTTCCTTGGGCGGTTTGTTCAAAGCCACAGTAACTTCTTTCTTTCCCTAACGGAAGCCTGCGCGGGCCATGTTTGTTTTCGTTGGAGCACTGTATTTTTAGAAACATTATTTTTTATAAAGAAAAAATATTATTTTAATATATATATAAAAAAAACACTTAAAAAAAACCTTATTATAATGTTAAACAAAGTGTTTGTTTTTGCTGTTATATCTTGTTTTTGAAAAATTTTGAATTTTTTTATAGATTCAAATTATGTTTTTTTTTTAATTTTGAATCATTTTGATATGCTGGTATTAAAAATAAATTAAAAAAAAACATTATAACTAAAGAAATTGTTGTAATTATAAAAGGTGATGATCAATATGACATAATAGGATGTATAGAAATGAGATAAAAAGAAGGAGAATGATATATTGAATTAATGATGTAGATTAAATTGTTAGTAAATTAGGAAATAAATGAAATCAATACTTAACAACAATAATGTAAAGGTGTTGAAAAGAAGATAAAAAATTAATAAGAAAAGTGGACATCATATGCTAATGTATTGATATAAAATTGAAAGGAATGTGGGTCAATGTTGAAAGGTCTACTTGTGGATATATGTGATAATAATATGGGTTTTTATGTATTAAAGGGTTTAAAGTAGTATTATAGCTAGTCAACGAGAAGTCATTATAGAGTAAATGAAACTATGAGAGTTTATAATTATAAGAGATAATGAAATTAAAGGTATTGATTGAAAAGTGATATATATCATGTTAAAGAAAATAATTATAACGAAGAAATTATGTAAAATGGATACAAATAACATGAACATTGATGTATATGTGTATATGATTGATGGAGTTGGATATTTGATTATTGGAGTTCTAGGATTGGATTTGATATGCTAGAATTCTGGGATTGGGGAGCTGAATTGATGGATTGAAATCTTGGTTTGATTGTTGGGATTGTTTGATTCAACTTATTTGGACTAAATTGAATCAATTTGACAAAATTATTGGATTAAATTGGGACTCAATCGAATCAATTGGAAATAGTTGGACTAACATATGAATTAAATGGCCTGCTTAACTCAATTCAATTGGACTGGATTGATTGGAATGAAACAAATGGGACTGAGATGATGTTATATAAATAGTCAAGTGGTCCTTGTAATATTTTCTCATTTCATTATAGTCCTTGACTTTTGAATTTTTTTAATTTTACTCCAATAGAGTTAAATCTTGAATTCTCTTTCAATTTAATCCCTTAAATTAATCTTTTCAATTTAGCCTCTTTTTAATCTAGTCCTTGTTTTTCAAATTCATGCAATTTCAACCAAACTTATCCTAAATTCCTATTTTCTTTCCAGCTACATCCTTAATTGAATCAATTTAGACCTTCAAATTTAACTACTTGTTACAAATTCATTCTAGGTTTTCAAAACCAATCTAACTTTTAATTTTGATTTTCTTCTTGAATTAAGCTCTCAATTGATTTCTAAATTGATTATTTGTTTCAAACTTATCATTGAATTTTCAATCTTAGCCAAATTAAATCAAATTAAGCTCTTTTCTCAAATTTCTCATCAATTCAAATCTTAATTATGGCCTAAAAATTTATAAACTTTATTTTTGCTTGTGATACTCAATTATTGGTCTAATTTCCACCCCCAACTATGTATTTCTTTTTTTAATTTTCTTAACTTCTAGACTTTTTGTATGATTTATTTTTTAACACACAAAAACTAACTAAAAATGAAAAAAATACTACCACAAAATTGGAAAAAAGCAATGAAAAATGCGACAAATTGAGATTAATCTTGAACTAAATATAAAATTGCGACAAATTAAGCACTGCCAAATATAATTCACCAAAAAATTTAAATTCTTGAGTGAATCTTGAACAACCTTGAGATTTCGTTGCATGGTAACATCCATTTCTAGATGAGATTCTCAAAAGGGAAAAAAAATAAAAAATTCAGATTATCACGTATGGATATTGTATCATAACTTCTTCTTTCACAATTTAATGGCTTGGTGTCATCATTGTTGAGCAGGATTCGAATGAAGTGTTGGACGTGAATACCACTGTTTGCCTCTTCAAACCCATAATTAAATCAGCCTCAATAATTAGGATGATGAAAGTGAAAGGATAAGAGAGCCGTTAAGGAAATGACAATAAAAAATTTAAAACCTATATAACATATACTAATCAAACTAGATTGTATATGCTGTGCTGTGGGTTAAATTTATTTATTTATTTTTATATAAAAAATATATTTAGATGTTATCAATGTATTTTTTAGCAAATTTTGTTTTTTTTTTTTAACTATATAGGAATTAATTTGATGTGACCTGGTTAACTTGTCAAGTTAAAAAATAATCTGAATGACAAAAAAAATCATGATTTGACAAAAAAATACATATATTTTTAAATATTAAAATGACAACATATTAAATCGACTCAGATCAACTTGGGTTAGCTTATCAAATCTTTTATCCAGGTCATGAGACCCTGATAACTCTATAGAAAGCAAATATTATTTTTATTATTGAATTCAATTCTCAATCAACTCAATGTTGAAGAATAAAATTAAAAATAAAATCCAACAAAAAAAATAAGTTGAGTCAACTTGGATTAACTTGCTAAACCTAAGTTATGAGACCAGGATAACCCCATAGAAAGTAAATCGAAACAAGTTATGAAGCTCAATTATCAATTAATTAAATGTTAAAGGATGAATAAAAAAATATTAAAAAAAGGACTAAAAAAACCATTCGGGTCAACTTAAGACGACGAACCATATTCGCGACCTGGGTTATGAGATCGAGATAACTTTTGACAACATAAATCAAAATAAATTATGAAGTCTAATTTCCAATCAACATAATGTTGAATGATAAAATTAAAAAAAAATCAAATAACAAAATAACAAAAAAATAAGTTGAGTCAACCTAAGTTAACCTTCCAAACTCGAGTTAGGAGACCAGGATAACTCTATAAAAAAACAAATAAAAAAATTATAAAGTCCAATCCTCAATCAACCGAATATTTAAGGATAAAATTGAAAAACAATATTCAATTAAAAAAAAGAACAAAACAAATCCGTGTCAACCTGGCTAACTCATTAAAACTCGCGACCTAATTCATGAGACCATGATAACCCCATAGAAAATAAATAAAAGAATAATTATAAAGCCTAATTACCAAATAATCCAATGTTGAAGGATGAAGTTGAGAAATAAATTAATTAAAAAAATAACCCAAATCAACATGGCTAACTCTTAAAACTCGCGATTTAGGTCATGAGTTTAAGATAACTTCATAAAAAGCAAATAAAAAAAAAGTTATGAAATTGAAAAATAATAAATTTTAAAATAAAAAAAGCCCTAAAAAGTTTGCAGGGCTAACGTGAAAAAAGCTTTGGACATTCTCATTTTATGTGCCATGTTTTTCCACACTTATAACATTGTATGCCCTTCCTCTTCTTTAATTTAGACCGAGCTTTGTTATTTCTCAATTTGTTCCCGACTTGTGTCTCTCACGCTCCTGATTACTCCTCACCACCAGCCCTTTGCCTAGTGAATTCTCATCACCAATTTTATTTCTCATAATAAAGCTTAATAAGGCACTTATGATCTCTTCCAATATAAGAGTTTCTTCCCCTCGTATTAGAGTTATAACTAAATTTTTGTATATAGGAGAAGTAGGTAGGAAATTTAGTAACATCAACGCCTTGTCTTCGTCGTTGGACATGTTGATATGTTGATTCATATATATACCCTCTGACATCTTAAGACCAAATAGTTTCTTCTTAAGATAAAATTTGTTCGACAATGACGTAGACATATACCGACTTTCCAGTTTTGCCCAAACTGCCACCGGTGACTATACTAATCCATGACATGATACATCACGTCATCATAAAAAAAAAAAAAAGCATGATAGTTTTCATAGCCCTTGTTTCCAACTCCTGCCAATCTTTATCGTTCATGCCTTTAGTTGCTTTCTGCATATCGCTTTCACCATGTCCTGCTGCATTAACAGATCCTTCACCCTCCTCAACCATAATCCAAAATTGTTTGATCCATCAAGCTTGATTATGTCGAGTTTTTCAAAAGAAATCTCTAACATCATAAACAGGTTATGATACCAATTGTTGTGAAAAACTTGCAACAATTATAAATGAATATTGCAATAGGTTAGAAACTAGAAAGAACATAAGATTTATGTAGTTCAACAATATGCCTAAATCTATATGAGCGAGGAACTTTTATTTTCACTATATCAAAATAGGGTTACATATGATGTATTTATAGCAGACCCTAAACCGTTCAAGGAATCCTAACCATCCTAGTTGTTTTTCTTTGCTTTGCTCAGTATGCTTCTCTCCTCGCTCCGCTCCACTCCTCTATCTGCTGAGCCACAAACTACAACATTTCTCATCTTTCATTAAGTGTTTACTATATAGCTTATTTTGTTTGAATTGATGTATTATTTAGCGAATTTGCTTCACTTAGAGTTTCTACATACATGCTTTAAGAAAACTATTTCACTAGCATCTGTTGTATAAAATCTTTTATCATCAATTTTTTTTATAAAGAATATATTTTTTAAATGTTTGTTAAGGATTGACATGAAAATGTGATAATGATAAAGTGGTGGTGATATCACATACAGTAATAATTGTGTTTGTTGATGGTAGCGATTATATGAACTCATTATTTTTGTAAAATATTTTATGAAACTCCATGAATAATAATTTTTTTTTTGCAAATAAAATGAAATTGGTGGGTTAACTAAAATATGAACTCATTATCTAGTTATACCTTAATTATTTTTATATAAAATATTTGGTGTCAAAGAAACATATAAAACTATAGAAAATATTTTCTCAAAACTATTGTAAGCAAAACGAACACTACATTTATCATGTAATCATTATACAATAAACTAAAGAAGCTCAAAGTTTTAGTATAGCTTCTTTACTGTTCATTTCCATATATTTTTAATGTTCATATCATTGTTCAAGGGTTTTTTTCTTTTAGGTCTCTGAAATTTTTTTGTCCTTAACACCTCAATTATTAAACTCTATTTTTTATGTGATCTTCAAAAGTTATATTGGTGTTGTACTATATATTATAATGTGTTGTCCATGTTCACGTATATGTAATATGCCAGAGACTTTTCTTACATTTTATTAAAGATTTCTATTACAAAATAAATTTTGAGTTATAGTGAAAAAAATAAATTAAAATAATGAGGACCAAAATTAACATAGAAAAAAAGTTATTTTTTATTTTCACTGTTTAAAAGGCTAAAAAAAATCAGTTTGATCCATCAAGTTTTCAAGTTTATACTATTTGGTTCCTATTTTTAGGTTTTTATATTTCGATCCTAAACTTTATTTTTGCTATATTTTTGTTCTTGGATATTAAGAGAGTAGAGAGAAATTCAACAAGAAAAGAGGGGGAACTTAAAATTCCACTCACAACTAAGGATAGCAATGGGAATCCGCTGATCGAATTTCTTGATATCAATACCTTATTCATAAGTAATTTGATTAAAAATTTAGATATTCATAAATTATTCATCGAGTTTGAAGTATTTATTAACTACTATTATTTATTAATTAATAAAAAATAAAATAGTTAAGAAAAAAATTATCCACCGAGGTCGAGTCATATCAATATCCGTAGAGTCTGAATTGGATTGTCTCTTCTACTGGTGTCAACTAAAAGCTAATTATAGAGAAGGAAGGTTTTTTTAAGTTCAATGCATTTTTAACAATTTTATTGCACGTCTTATTGAATAAAAAAATATCTACGTAAGTTGGTATGGGGAACACGCAATTTGGAGCAGTAGAAGAGACAAAGAAGAGGCAGTGCATGGTGATTTTAGTTTTGTTTTCAGTGCCTAAAAGTTAAGAGTACAAGTTCTGTTAATCTTGATCTTGAGAGTGGCCAGAGAGGCTTCAAGGACGACCACTCGTCTCAGCTGTTGGCTCCTTGACAACCTTCCAAATCTTTAAATTTCATCCTTTCCAGTGGTGACGGCCTCCTTGGCCTTTCCCTTAATTCACCGGCCTCCTCTCTATTTTTCGTTTTCTACCTTTTTTTCCTTGGCTAGGAATCCATGTTCATTTGATGCTCCCATACTCTGTTTATTTATTTTATCAAGAGCCCACGGATTTGATTTTATAAATTTAGTGGTATCTCTCTTGCTAGCTAGCTACAAGAGGTCAAGATTTCGAGCAAGCTAGAAAACGAAGCTATCATATATATGCCAAGATAGGGTGAGTGAATTGGGGATAATGCAGCTCAGTTATGTGTTTATGTGGGCCTTCTTGCGATGAACAACAATATATAATAATATAGTCTTCCAACTCTTTCATTTCTTTCTTTCTTGTCTCTATGTGTTCTGTATATTGTTTTTTTTTTAATTATTTTATTAAAGGGATGTTTAGGAGTGTAGTAGTGAATTCTTTTCAAAATGTTTTTTTGCTCAGAAATACATCAAAATAATATATATTTTTTAAAAAATTATTTTTAACATCAACACATTAAAATGATACGAAAACACCAAAACATATTAATTTAAAATAAAAAAATAAAAAAAATTTAACTTTTTTAAAATCGTTTTTGAAACACAAAAATAATCAGACCCTAAAGCATGTATGTAAATAGAAAAAACAAAAATAATATTATTTTGGGACTCACTATAATTACCAAAATCAAATTTAGATTTTTTTTAAAATCAACTTAAATTTAAAGATTAGTATCTCATTTTTAATTTTATATATTAAGAGTATTTTTTTATTTATCTTTTCCATAAGAAATATATGTTCTAACGGTTATAAACATCAAAATCTTGTAAACCATGGGAAAAAAAAATGAGAAATTCAAATTAGGGTATTGCCCAAGCCTCAATAGCTGCGCACAACACCCGATAAAGGGCGATTTTATGAACCATGGTTGGATTTTATAAATATCTAGTTAAATTATAATTTGTCTGGTTCATGTATTTGGATTTTTTTAAAGGAATAAAGAAACATAAAACCATCTTAAGAACTCATCTAGTTAAATACATCATGTTTATATTATTTTTTTCTATAATGTCACCAAATCATTCCAATTTAAATACATTGCCTTAAATAAAAGCTTTTGATCAAAGAATGACTTACCACTATATATCTTATATTAATTTAAATTTAATTAAAAAATACATTGAAGATGTTAAATTAGAACTCGTAATTATTTAATTTATTACATGGGATTTTAGAAATAATTTTATATTATTTTCTAATATATATAAGTTAAAATTTTTAACTTTAAAACTTGTATAAATCCGTTGTTAATTATAAAAACGATTGAGATAAGTAAGGACTTGAACTTCCCATTATTTAGCTAAAAAACCTATAATATCATATCATGTTAAAAAATATCTTAGCATAAAATCTCAAAAGTGAGATGAGCTGTGGTTTGATGTTAACACTCTTAACATCTAGCCACTGTGCAACTCTGCTTTTTCTATATGAAATTCTATAAATTGCTTCTCTGAGACACCGGCCCTCATCAATGTCTCTCCTAATGGACTCAACCTCTTCAAGACTTCTCCATTCTCCTCCTCCATTTCACAGCAAAGATGAAACTGATGCTCCTGTTCTTTACTCATCTTTCTTGCAAAAACAAGCCAACATGCCCACAGAGTTCATTTGGCCCATTGGAGACTTAGTTCACAACGAAGATGAGCTTAAAGAGCCATTGATAGACTTGGATGGATTCTTGAAAGGTGATGAGCGAGCAACTGCTGATGCGGCTGAGCTTGTTAGGACTGCCTGCTTGAACCACGGCTTCTTTCAAGTCATTAACCATGGTGTTGATATAGGTCTCATTCATGCTGCTCACGAAGAGATTGATAAAATTTTTAAGCTGCCTCTTGATAAGAAACTCAGTACTCGTAGGAAGCCAGGCGATGTGAGTGGATATTCTGGTGCCCATGCACATCGATATTCATCCAAGTTGCCATGGAAGGAGACATTTTCTTTTGGCTACCATGGGGATGATGATTCTGAGCCACTTGTTGTTGATTACTTCAAATCTGTCTTGGGAGAAAACTTTGAACACACAGGGTAAGCCAGCTGCGTCTTACGATCTTGTCTCTCTAATAGTAATACTCTTGAAGTGATTTTTTTTCCTTTGTTAATTATTTGAAAAGTCCATCTGGCCTGCCATGGCTGAGGTAGTCTTCTCCCTGCTCCAATATTGTCATTCTATAAATATATTTACAAGTTTTGATTATCAACTTTGATCGGAGTTTTACCAGCTGGTACATATGTCAGAGAGTCACCAGTTGAATATCCAAATTTAAGGTTTAAATGCCCTCGTATCAATCAAACGATGCCTCCTACTAGTTGATGTGATGATGACAAAGTAATAAAATAAAATTCCATCTTTCTCAAAAAAATAATCCACCCTTAAAGTAGAGAAACCCTAATTCTTCATGTTGGTTATGTTTAGTACGTTTTCTCTTAAAATCATGGATAATGTCGAACATAACATTGCTTTCTGAAGGTGGGTTTACCAAAGATATTGCGAAGCAATGAAGAAAGTATCTCTAGTTATTTTTGAGCTGCTGGGCATTAGCTTGGGAGTTGATCGCTTACACTATCGGAAATTCTTTGAAGATGGAAGCTCAATAATGAGGTGCAACAATTATCCACCTTGCAATAATTCTAGCCTCACTCTTGGCACTGGTCCTCATTGCGACCCAACTTCCTTAACAATACTTCATCAAGACCAAGTTGGTGGTCTTGAAGTCTTTGCAAACAACAAATGGCAAGCAATCCGACCTCGTCCAGATGCCCTAGTTGTAAACATTGGTGATACTTTCACGGTAAGTTAATTTCCTCTTATTTTAATTGCAGCATCTATATATAGTATATTTTATTTTCACCAGCACTAGTTCATAGTTATTCTGCAATATCAGCTTTATGTTCTTAAATTGCAAGAATAAGACTTGGATTATATTCTTAGAACAATGAGTTTGATTCATGATTGTTAGATTAATATAAAATCAAAGAATGTTTAAGATTTTGTCATTTATTAAATTTGATTAACCACATGGATATATAGTTGCTCTAAACTCTATCATTTTTCTTCTCTCTAATTATTAAATCGGATTTAACCGTGAAACAATTATTGATCTTAGGAATAGATATCAAAGAACAATACAAAATTATAATCTCAAATCCTATATGATCGAAATGATTATTAAAAATGCTGTTGCTCAATTAGCAATGGATGATTACGATTGGTCTAGGTAGTTACAACATTGATGCGAAAGGAAATTTCACGTTGTCAAAGTCATGTCTTGATCAATTATTTCTCTTTTAGATTAAGACATTTGATTTTAGACAAATACAGCATCACCCAAAATTTTGAAAATAAATTTGAAACGACATGATTTTTTTTAATATAGTAATAGCTTTTGGACTGTGGCTGTTTCTATAAGCTTGTCAACTCAAAATGAATGGCATCGAGACCCACCCACACAAATCCAATGGCCATCAACCCTCTTGGAGGTCAAAACGAATAGTACGAGTTAATTGATACGTGCCCAGCTTCTTTGATATGTAGGCATTATCCAATGGGAGGTACCAGAGCTGCCTTCACAGGGCAGTGGTGAATAGGGAGAGAGAGAGGAAATCATTGGTTTTCTTTGTGAGTCCAAAAGAGGAAAAGGTAGTCAGACCCCCACAAGATCTTGTTTGCAGAGAAGGGCCGAGGAAGTACCCGGATTTCACATGGTCAGATTTGCTGGAGTTCACGCAAAAACACTACAGAGCTGATGTCGCTACACTCCAAAGCTTCATTCAATGGCTTTTATCTGCTAAACCATGAAGCATCAACCTTGTAGTTGCTTTGGATGCTTTTGATGATTGGTTGCCTTTATGTATCCTGTGTACTAGCTAGGCTAGCTATGTTCTCTCTATATTTTCTCAGGTTGGTACAATTTCCACCAGCTTTTGTGTAGCTTAATTTCTGAATTTTATTGGAAGAAAGAATAAAAACTAAGACCTTGCTAGTGTTCTACCCTTCGAGCATTCAGATAATTCTTGGGTTACCCCAATTCCAATATCCATTCCCTTGTCTTCACAAGTTTATAGTTCTGAAAAAATGAACTGTTACTCAAGTTTTAGTAGGTTTTTTAAAAAAGCGCAAACTAACGATCATACAATAGACAAGACCTGAAACAGACTTTAATGAACTTTTTGCCCTGATTATTAGGCTTTGAAAATTCGATAAAAAGAGCTTGGTCAGTAGTTCACGAACTCCCACAAAACAAATCTGTTTGAACCAGAGAAATGTTGCCTTGAGAAGAGACTGTGTGTGGTTTTTTTTACAAAGGTAGTCAAGGAAGATGATAGATGCATGAGATGTGCAAAAATATAAAAAACAAATTATTTCAATTAAAAAAATAACAAATTTATAAATATAAAAAATAAATTATTTAAATGGAAAGATATAATTTAAATTTTTAGATCTAAAATCTTAAATTAGATTTTTTTGATAATTTGTTATTTATAAATAATTTCTGAACTTTAATTTCTGTGTTATAATACATAGTTTAAATATATATTTTTATATAAAAAAAAATTATAAGTCTTCGTAAATTTAACATTTATTGCCTCTATTATTCTTGTATAAGGGCAATAAAACCTATATTCTTTAAAGTTTACTGCATAACCAATGAAATATTCAATAGTTGTTCTTGGGTCCAATTTCTTTAGTTGAGGATTATATATCCTTACCTCAACATGACAATCCTATATGATTTAATTTGGGTTTCCATTTATTCTATAATTCAAAAGATATCCTAAACACAACTTTGGATGAAATCCTATTTAAAATATACACAAAAGTCTTTAGTACTTCATTGTATAAGGATAATGATATATTATAATTACCAATTATATTCTTTACCATGTCTATAAGTGTATGGTTTTTTCTTTTAGCTACATCATTTTATTGTAGAGTGTTAGGCATTGTATATTGTGCAATAATGCTCTTTCCTTCAAGGAACTTTGCAAATGAACTTGACATTTATTCCTTTTATACACACACACACACACACACACACACACACACACACCTACCTACCTATCATAATACTCTCTATCTTTATCTAAACTTACAATATTTATGGTATTTTTTTTTATGTTTCTCTACCTCAACCTTATAGGTTTTAAAAGCATCAAATGCTTCAGCCTTATATTGTGGAATAATACCCTTTCATTCAAGGAACTTTGCAAATGGACATGGTATTTATTCTTTTTTTTTTTATGTACTTACAATAATACTCTTCACCTCTATTTGACCTTATAATACTTGTGATTTTTTCCTTTTATTTCTCTACCTCAACCATGTAGGTCTTAAAAGCATCAAATGCTTTAACCTTATTAAATAAGAAATAGAGATATATAAATCTAAAATGATCATCAATGAATGAGATAAAATATCTTTGATCATTCAAACATGAAGTATTAAATTGTCCATAAATATTAGTATGTATGATTTCTAAAATTTATGAGGTCCTCGTGGCACCTTCAGTGGTCTTGTTAGTTTGCTTTCCCTTTATGCAATCTAAACAAGTACCAAAATTATTAAAATCAAAAGTGTTTAAAACTTCATCATTTACTAATCTTTCAATAGAGATGTGACCTAATCTCCTATGTCATAATATAGAGGATTTTGTCATTAATTTTGCTCTTTTTAATGCCACAATCAACATGCATTGATAAATAGTTGAGCTAAAAAATAGAGTCTAAATCAATTCTTTATAAACCATCAATTAATGTTTCGCAACCAATAAAAACTTTATTTTTTCAAATACTAAAAATAAATCTAGATTTTAAAATTAATCTAAAAGTCCATAACCAACATTACAAAGTCTAGAAACTGAAATCAAATTTCTAGAAAATGATGGAACATAAAAGATATTTTCCAAATCCAAAATAAATCTAGGTTTTAAAATTAATCTAAAAGTCTTTATAACTTCAATTTTAGAGTGCATCCAATTTCCTAAATAGGTTCCTCTTTCATTTTCTTTCGACTTTCTTAGACTTGAAAAGTTGTGCATTGTATTACCAATACGAATTATAGAACCAGAATCAATCCATCATGTATTACTAGTAGCTTCAATGAATAAATATTCATGACATACACTAAATAGATTAGTTTACCTTTCTTTATAAGTCATTTCTTATACTTAGAGCAATCTTTCTTCACATGTCCTTATTTTTTGCAGAAGAAACATTGATTATTTTTTTCATGTTGCTTTATTGGTATATTTCTATGTTTCTTCACTTTAAAGGTCATTTTACCCTTCTTGACATACGTCTTGGCTTGAGAAACCAATTAAATGATCACTTTCAAGTTTCTTAAGTTTCAATCTTTTTTTTCTTCTTGAACACACATGGTTAATTATTCATTAATTAACTTTTTTTTTTATATGTGTTATAAGAAATCTTAAACGGACTATATTCCATATGAAGAGAGTTCAAAATGAAATGAGTCAGGAATGACTCAAGAATCTCAACCTCCAAGGATTTCAATTAAGTAGTAGTATCCTTCATTTCCATAATATGCCTGTATACACCCTTAGAATAGTCAATCATTTCCATAATATGCCTGTATACACCCTTAGAATAGTCAATCATTTCCATAATATGCCTACGCACACCCTTAGAATAGTCAAATGGCATATCCAAAAGCCTCTTCATTAAGGTGTTAGTCAATGTCTTATTAGAATGAACAAATTATTCATCAACGACCTTCAGGAAATCTTTTATCTTAGAGCATTGAGGAATGAAATCCCTAATACTCTTATTTATTCGAGACTTTATGAACATTAAACTTAAGCAATTAGATCGCTAGCTCTCACTGCTCATAATCAGTATTTATCCTAAGCATTTCTTGATTCAGTGGGGATGAGTGGTTCATCCATATATAAGGCCGAATCCAAATTCACATGCCCTAATGCAAAGTGAATACTTTCCTTTATAAGCAAAATTATCACCACATAACATAGGAATATTATATGCATCAATAAACACAGTAGGAAAAGCTGCAATAACCAAGAAAATACTTTAATGCTATGAAACAAATATTTTATCTAAATTAATAGTAGTAAATTTGAACCTTCTTGTGGGCAGAGGTTGTATCATGCATAGAACTTACTAATTCTTTAATAACAAGACTAATAAATAAAATACCAAGAATAAAACTTATTCACACTTGAGGGCCTAGAATAAAATTCATCCTTAATATCTATTTGTTATCTTATTCCAATTAAATCACAAAAATAACAACCTTCTTGAATAGCCAAGACATTATTTTGTAAAAGAATTTCAATTAAGTTATGTACCTTAGGAGCATATTAAGTTAGTAAATCTCAATGTAGTCATCAAAATAACTTAAAATGCTTTAGCTACTCCTAAGTTAATTAACATTACAATCTCATCATAGCATGCTTAATTATCACCTAAAAACTTTAAGTTGATATACCCTTTAATCATGTAAACTGTATCATGAAAATTAAGTAAGAAACGCTATGTGTGGCACAGTACTGCTCATGTGTCTTCTCCTGACAATATTGTAGATTAGTCTATATATCAAGAATAGGTTTCGGAAATCTGTCTTTGATATGTGTTACAATTAGAAATCGAACTAATTATCGTAAAAAAGAAATAATCGATTTAATCGATCTTGGTGCTCTTAGCTGCTCATGCTGTTCATTTTTGTATTAATCATGATATTTACTCATAAATTATAAAAAGACAAAAGAAAAGAAACTCGTCCTTCAATGAGTTCAAGTCTCCAAGATCCAGTGAGCCTTTAAATAAATTAAAAACCTTCCCATATGCTCTATAATGCACGGACAAAATGTTCATAAAATGTATGATCTAATTACAGAAACATTTTTAAGTAATTGCCAGAACTAGCACAAACAATGATGAACAATTATGTGTAATTAATTATGCTTGATTGCTTGTCTTAGTTGCATAATTTTCATCAGCTATATATTTCAGCTGTTCATATTATTTACATCATTGCAAGATAAACTACCTCATTTATGGAGGCAGTAGGCAATAAGCTAATTTCTCCAATACGTATACATTATATCAGAATATCTTTTCAGTTATGTGTAACAAAACAAAAATTCAATGATTTCAATTACTATATATAGTTTCTTTCTCTTACCAATGCTGGACAGGATCGACTTTGTCTTGGTGCTGCAAATGTTTTTGGATGGAATTAGGAGAGAAAGGCAAGGGATATGGTTTATGATCAGCTACCATGAAAGATGGTGGCTGAGACATAAGAGCTGAGGAAGAATATATACTAGTGTAAGGTGGTATCATATTTTGTTCTTGTTCTAGTTGATGATGCTGTTGTGAACTTTGTTGTTCCATTCTTTGCTGCTTTGGAACATTAAGCTTCTCTCCTTCGATCTCTCTATATTTGTTGAGATACAGCTTAAGTGGAGCAACGTAGTCTTCAAACCCTAGGGTTGTAATGGCCCAAATAATATCATCACCATTAATAGTCTTTCTCTTCTCTCTTTGACATTTATCAGATGCTTCTCCAGTAACAAAGCTGATGAACTCGGACACGCATTCTTGAACTGTTTCTTTCGCATCTTTCGAGATTTTCCCATTGCCTGGAATCTCCTTTTTCATAATTCTGCCAACATTTGCTATAGGAAGGAAGTGATCCTGCTCCTTACTATTGTTGTGATTGTTGCTGCTGCTGCTGCTGCAACTCTTTAAACATGGGCTTTCTGGGCTTTCTCCACTGTGACCATCTGTTCCATTTTTATGGTTTTCATCTTCCATTTCTCTCTTCTGCACACACTCTCACCAAAGTGTTAGAGATTGGTCTTGACTTTGATAATGTTAAGGGTTGTTTTATGGACTAGATAAATAGAAACGAAGAGCAGGAAAATAGGCTTGTGAAGAGGGGAACAGAAAAGACTTGGCTGATTTTTTAACAGATAAGCTAATTTTGTGGAGAAGGCAGTTAACTGTCATGACCTAATCTAACTTCTGTTCGAAATATAGATTAGTTAACTGCCTAGCTCCATAATTAGAATATTTTCATGACTGAATAAAACTTAGATTTAGTTGTTGGAAAATGAAACTTCTACAAACGTTGTTTCTTCCCAACCTCTCCTGGCCACTGAATTTTGGAAGTCAATTATGTTGTATATCTTACGTTGTGATCATAGGTCGGATCGAATCGAATCGAATCTCTCCTTGGAATCGTCCAGTTGTTAGATTTGGAAATTTCTACGTGTGTGAAATTAAATTTATAAGTAAATTTAAACTTAGTTGATAATATATTTGGAATAAAATACTAAACTATAAAATTGAATTAAATTTTATTGTTTGAAATACTTATGAAATGAATTAAATTAAGAATTTGATTATTTTATTTTTAATTTGAAATACTAAACTATAGGTTTTATTTTATTTTGTTATAAATAAGGACCCTTATTTTATTTAAAATGGAATAAAATATATACATTACGTGAGAGGAATTCTTTTAAAGGAAGAAACATGCTTTTTTAGGCCCAAATATCTAACAAGTCACTAAATTCCTAAATTTAACCATTTAATATCAAATCAAGTATAACATAACTTATATTTTAACTCAAAAGGCTCGCTCATGCTAAGTCTACAGCAATTAAAATAAACTTTTACACAGTTCCAGAAATTGGAAACCATGCAAGATCTAGAGCACTTAAATTAAGCATTCTAATTACTGCAGTTAGACACTAACACAAATTTGAGGCCCGTGTATTTATATAATTGTTGGCCATTAACTCTAACCCATTTTTTTAGAATTAGCTTGGCTCAAGTCTTGGCTTTATATATATATATATGGGCACCTCATTTGTTCTTTTTCTTGCTTTCTTTCTCTTCACCGAGAGCTTCTTCTTCTTTCTTTTTTTATTTTTGCAACTTTCTCCAAAATCCTAAACTAGCTATTACCCGCATAATTCTTATGTTTTTACTAATATTGACTTGCATTAACTTTTCAAACCTGTAATTAAGATTATTAGACTGAAAATACCATAAATGAAAAAACTTTAACAAAAAAGTCAGTGATAAAAATTAAAAATCAAAAGAATGAGGATTGAAGTTGAGATATTAACAACAAAGAAGATCAATTTGTATTTTTCAGGATAGAAGAGAGAATAAGAGGAAAAAGGTTGAATGGCGACAAACCACCCTATCATCACTGACACGCGCCGCATCAGGAGGAAAAGGTCATGACGGCTTATCTAACAACATGACAAAAAAGCATTTTAGGTTACTAAAAACATCAGTCATGCCATCCAAAAAGTGCGAGAGCCTCCTACACACTAGCACGAACTCCTCTTAGGCTAGCGTGTGTACTGTACAACGATAACTTTTAGAATTAATTAATATTTAATTGATATTAAAAGATAAATTTCATTGCCATGGTAATTACAAAAAAAGTAAAATAAAGGAAAAGATCGAAAGGCCTCTGAAGTGATGATTTGAAGTTTTTAAATCCAATGGTATGCTTATTAATTTACTGTGAAAAGATAATTATGCCCGTTTTCTTCAATTTTATTAATATTTTATAATTATATCATTTTATTATACTTAAAAAATAAAATATATAATTACATCCCTAAATAATTCTCTAGTGACCAATATTAGATGATATAAAAAGACATGCCCCCGGAACAAAAGGAAGTGGCTTTTTTGGAAAAGATTAAACAGTCATTTTACATTATAATGAATAGTAAAATAAGTCTCTGTACACGGTGTTTTTACCTTCCCCTGTTAGGGTTTATTATTATTATTATTATTATTACGTGCCACTCGCACCATTTACCTCTGATTGTTATTGCAACTCCATGCAGAACGAACATCAAATTACAGCTGAAATAAATGTGGTTCAGTTTGTGACAGATAGATCTCTAGACATTGGGCACATGGAGTAAAACAGAGCCTGCAAACATCCATTCTGTCCATCATAAGTGCAAAAATTGAATCTCCTCCATATGAACTATCAACAGAATTATCGTATTCTTTTTCATCATCCCCACTTGAGCTCCACACAAAGGTGTAGATGATTGTGCAAAATCAGACTTTTCTTTCATGGGAATACAATAGAAACAAATTCAGCGTTACATGTTTCTCTCATGGGAACTTTGATTTTCGTCCAAACTTCTAACAATTGGGCTTTACACTTAAAGAATGTATCGTCTTTTAATAACAATATTACAACGAAAACTGTGACAGAAATTTTGGGACAGAAATCATAAAACCAAAAGATAAGTGAAAATGTTGGATGGTGACGAGCCTAATTATCATGGTACATCAGCTAACATTGAGATACAGACAGTAACAAGAATTGTATTTAGCAACCGGAGCAAAATGAATACCTAAGCTCACTGGCAATAGTAATACCAAGAATGGAAGTGCCGACAACTGGGCTGGAAGCATGCTTAAGCAATAGCATAATTGATCGTCTCTGACTCTTTGGGCCGCCACATGGATTTCTGAACACACAGCAATCCTTCCTTGTCCTTAGAGTAGGTCATCCTAACCTCCCACTGCATAGACCTTGCCATGTTCTCCAGCTCGTTAATGATCTCCACCTTGTCCCGGACAATGAGCTTCCCTTCTGGCCTAAGAATTCTATCAACTTCAGCAAATACAGCCGCCAGATTGCACCTGTAAGATCCACAAAACATTGCAAAATCAGACGGCAGAAAATAGAGAAACAGTGAGGTTTATCAAGTGGAACTTCCAGCAGCACGAAAAGAGCATTCAATTATTGTTACATACCTCTTTTTAACCTTGGAGAAGAGATGGTCTGCATGGAGAAGATCATAAGATCTTGGATAAGTGTTAAATGATTCACACCAATCATGATAAATTCCAAAAAGCCCACGTTCATAAATTATAGGTAGAGTATCTGGTGAATCTGCTGTGACAACATTCATGACCCACACATTCAACTCCTTCAGAGCTGCAGCAAAACTGCCAACACAACAAGAATATCAAACCAAGGGAAGGAGACAATATTTTCATTTTATTATATGATTTCGCAGAAGAACCAAACCCTGCTCAAAGGTATACAAGGAGAAGTAGATTATTCTCCATGCCAGAAAAACGAAGGTATACATTACAAAGAAGTATGGCAAGAAAGATAAAAAAAAAAAAAAAAAAAACAAGTTAACTATGTATTTCCCATTGAAATAAAAAGGAGAGTTAATCATTAAACACTTTCTACAAGAAACAACAAAAGCCGTGCTTACCCTCCATAAACAGATCTCATGTCCATGGCATTTCTCACAGATGACCAGTTTAATCCAATTCCATTTAGATATGAATTGGAGACCACCCGCTTCCAGTGCGCATAATCTGCAGTGAAATCTTCTGGTGCGGGTTTACCATAAACTCCTACTTGGGAACTCAACATCCAATAAGGTGTTTTATCCAACCTTGCGGGCCATTGCTCTGGCCATTGAGACCCACGTTCCAGTGAACCTACGGGCACCTTATGCATACATGCTTGCAATGGCACATTCCTAAGCACAGGAATAAAATAAAGTTATAGAAGTCATGCACCTAATGCATGCTTGCTATTTCTAATAATGGAAATTTGATCTAAGAAAAATCACAGCACTTTCTTTCAAATTCAGTGATGTTCCATTTTCCAAATTCACATGCAACTTCTCTTCTTTTTTTGTGGGTGCACAAAAATGTAAAAGAACATAGATTTCATAAGATACACATGCATGTTCCAATTTTTAAAAAGGCACATATCCACAGGGAGTTTTTAGCAGTGAGACATGGATTATTACTTAAAAATATCTGCTGGCTTAAGAGTAAAATTACCAGGCTGCGTTAGGATCATCAGATGCTTCACAAAGTGGAGGCTCTTGTTTTGATCTTTTCTCATAGCAGTCATTGGAAGTAGGCTTCCTGTACGTAGCTACACCAACTCCATTAAGTGTATCCTTGTTAACAGACACAAGTTCCCAGCACATAGCTTTTGTTAGTTCAGTCATGGCTGCAAATAATTCCATGAAAAACACAATTTGTTAGAATCAATCAACTCTCTAAAAAATTAGTGCATATTTGGTTAAAAAAATCACCCACCTTGCCAAATTTCAACATCTTCAGCTAGTTTCTGATAAACAGGAGTGGCTGACCACACAAAGAAACCACCAGGTCGCAACACACGATTCAGCTCCAGAAGAAGTTTACCACCTGCATATGTCAATTGCTAAGATAAAACAAACTTATATTCTATACTGCTTTCTTTATTTTGTTAATTAAAACCAAGAAATCTCAATTAAGATAGTTTCAACAGGCACTGAATCTTTTCATAAGTCACCATATAGCAACCAAACAGGATTTGCAATCGGATGCTATGATGTTTTGGACATCAGCAAGAGATTGGCAGATGGAGCAAATCAAAGAATGTAGCCCACAAAAATCAAAAGTTTGGATGAGCTTAAACCTATCTGAAGAAATACAAATTATGTGCATACCTTCAATATGCCAAGGTACTCTACAGCGTGCACAATGGACAGCATCAAAAACGCTGCCTGGGTAGGGAAGCCTCTTTGTTCCCATCACGGCAGATATAGCCGGGATTCCTCTTTCAAGAGCAAATTGTATTTGAGCTTCATGCTCATCTTTAGGGGCAAATGACATTGCTAGGACATCTCTGTCGAAAAGATATCCTCCAAAGCTAGCAACTCCACATCCAACATCCAAAATCACACGGGTTTGTTTTCCCCATGCAATGCCAGGCACAGACTGCAGCATATACATCTCAACATTCACAATTATCTCACAAGAGAATGACACACAAAATTAAGGAAGAAACCACCAAAAGCTTATGCATGTTGTCGTCAAAATGCAAAATGTAAAAGCAATTGAGAAATAAGCTTGTCAATATGAAAATGCTACTTTCTGAATTTGGAAAAGTTGAAGGATGCTGTATTATCAAATACTTTTATTTGGAAAAGTTGAAGGGTGCTGTATTATCAAAGACTTGTTCAGATGTAATTTACGCAAGGGAATTGGCACAGTGTATGTGTACAGATAATCATTCAATCACACATGAGACTAAAGGAAATGCTAACTTTGAGTTGAGTATTTCCCCCCTGCATCAATCTATTCTAGCCCACACAGATCCAGCAGTTTCAAAGTCAGCTCCGACACTGCAGCTCTATCCATCTTTCTTCCCTAAAAATAACCTCTGCATTTCCCTTCGAATTATTTACCTGTATTTCAAGTTTTTCAAACCACAACCCAAAGCCTCCAATACTATGCTGATATGATGATGACTAATGAATTTGGATATACAACGCGTATTCAATTTTATATCCAAGATACTGATCCATCAAGTGCAGGAGTAACCCACATCTAGTCAAACTAGAACTCTATTGCTTAGAATAACCACCAAAATTATTGAAGTTGGATTTGAATTCAAGTTACTAATTTGTGAGGCCAAGATCTCAAGAGTTCTTACCTCAACCAACACCTTTGGAGTAGACTAACAAAAACAAATAACTTACAAAACTAAAGATAATGATATCTCTAATAATAATACAAAGCCAGGACGCACAATCATAATAGTAACTCCAGAAAAATTGCAACCCAGAGTGAGGAGAGTGGCAAACAGCAACCATACATTCATAAGACACACAAAAAAAAGCTTTAAAAATAGCATATAACTGGGTTCACCTCATTTAAGAAGTCGATGTAATGGAGAGCCCCATGCTGAAACTGGGTTCCACCACCAGGGAAAGTGAGGAATTCACCTGTAACTTTCACCCAGTTTTGATGCCCCTTATATTGTGCAAGCTGGGTGTGGGGAACATTGTGGTACCATATCTGCAGCAAAGCAGTCGATTAATCCAAAATTGCAAGAAGAATGGCAGACCGTCAATGAACTTGCATGAACTTATTGTTCGTACCTTTTCCCTGCTTGTAGGCCACTCAATTGGCCGTTTATATCCTTCAGGAAGCAGAACAAGACAGGTTGGAGGTTCTTCAGGACAGTGCCTCTCTCGATGTTCATAGTGCTTTGTAGATTGAAGACTCCTGATTGCTTGCAAATTGTCAAGACATGGGATGAAATCAGGCCCAGCAGTGACATTGCACAGTTTCCAATTGTACCCCTTTTGCTGGTTAGAAGACTGTTGAGTTTCCTTCTCATTCTTTGACTCTGCCGCCTGAGTTGACCACGACCCACTCTGAGTGGAGGTCTCATTCGAAAGCTCTGACTGAGCCCCTGAAGGAAGTAGCTCGCCTGAACTCTGGTTGTCGGCCTGCCCATCAGAACTTTTATCGGAGTCCTTATCATCTTTCTGATCCACCTTCTCATCTAGCTGATCATTCCCTGTTTCCCTATCCTTATCTTCACCAGCATTCTCATCGGATTTTGTTTCGGTCTCATCAGTATCAGGTTTCTTCTCAGTAGAATTCTCCTCGGAATCTCCTTGTCCAGCTGCATTACCTTCACTATCATCTGCCTTTGTCCCTCCATCTTCTGTGTTTGTTTCTCCATCGTTGGTTTTAGCATCCACATCTTCTGTATTGTTGACTCCATTTTGTGTCTCGGTATCTGAACCATCATCCGACTTTGTCTCTTCATTAGATTTTTCCTCGGTTTTCTCTTCTGGCTTCTCCTCGGGCTTCTCTTCAGGCACACTGTTGTCACCTTTTGTTGCATCTGGCTTCTCCTCGGGCTTCTCTTCAGGCACACTGTTGTCACCTTTTGTTGCATCTGGCTTCTCCTCTGGCTTCTCTTCGGGCTTCTCCTCTGGCTTCTCTTCGGGCATACTGTTGTCACCTTTTGTTGCATCCTCAGGCAAATCACCTGGGTTATCTTCAAATTGCTTAGTGTTGATTTCATTGCTCTCAGTCACTTGTTGTTTCACCTCATTCTTGTTTTCCTGAGCAGGAACGTCTACATTTTGACCAGGAACCACAGATGACGATGTCATCATCCATGCCCCAACCAAGCAGAGACCCACAAACACCACAATCGTGACTGTTGAGCAGTAACTCGAATTATGTCTTCTATTGTCTACCCTACTATATTTGCCTAACGCCATGCTTTACTATAGCCAATCAATTCTCAAAACTTTTAACACCTGCAGATCAAAGTTGAAACTCAAAAAAATCTCATCGCAACACAGCCTAAAAAGCATACATTTTGACACATCGGTCAAAAACTTCAAATAACATTTCATCAATATTTAACACACACGAAGTTGAATAGCTCCCCAAATAGACAACAACATATCCAGATTCAAAAAATCGTAGAAATAATAGAAAAAAGATACAATCTTCTGAACTTATGAAATGAAATTGGCATCGAACACAAGTTACCAAAAAAAGAAAAAAACAAATATTAATGCTAAGATCGAGAATGGGTCAAATCAACTACCCTTTAAAAAAAGTTGACGAACTTTTAGCGTATATAATACCAATCTTCGGGGAAAAAACACACTACTACCACACCAAATGCGTGCTTGGCTTTCGAAAGGTTTCTAACTTATTAATAAAAAGAAGTTTGAAAACGCCATTACAAATAACCACAAAACACAACATTACAGGCAAAACCAATAAAGATGAAACAAGAAAAACAATTAAACAATGCACATCTATATAATTAAGCCATTACAATGACAATCCTTTCGCTGAAAACAAATATTTACCACGTTTAACTCCAAAAGGAACCCCATTAAAATCGCATAAGATCCATTACACCTTAATCATGTCTCACATGTTTTGCAAAAAAGAAAAGAAACCCAGATAAACACTTAAAAAAGACAGTCACAAATGTACAAACAAAATCAAGATCCAATGATAAATGAGCTGAAGATTATAAACGAGTGAGAAATCACATTTAACAAACCTTGTGTTGATAAAATGAAGAGAAGCAGATCTGGGGTGTAAAAGATGCAAGCTTGTCTAGCCTTATTTATCCATATTGATCCGAAACTACAACTTGAAAGGAGAAAGAAAGACAGAGATGGATATATGATGAGCTTGGTTAAATATATAAAAAAAGAAGAAGAAATCAGTTTGGTTTCGTTTTGTTAGTACAAAACTCCTATAAACTATGTGCCAGGGAGAGGAAAAGGGACGGTCGAACAAGACACGGAAAGTGAAGGCCACGAGAACAGCCGTGAAATCAGCAATCCCCTGATGGAATTCTACACCTACTTATATTAGAGTGGAAGAGAGAGTTTATCATAAACTTAGTCCCTGTAGTTTCAAGAAACAATCAGTTAGTCCTTGTATTTTAAACATTGTTTTTACTAAATTAATGAGTTTTTAAATCTGTTTATAATTATTTTCTTCCGTGATTTTACATTCTTTTTCGATTTTTTTATTTTTTGGAAAATTTAAAAAGGTAGATAAGATGGGAAGGTTTGGTTAAAAGACATGGCATTAATTTAAATTATTAAGTAAATATTATAATTATAATATCACCACAACAAGAGCCAATTAAACCAGCTAATGTCTAATAAGTAACGAAGTCGCTGCGTTTAAGGTTTCTTGTTCCTGTCTGGAGATGCAAGTTTTCTAATCATTTGTGCAGATCCATATATATGCTCTCATTCTCCTCATTTAACAAATTATTTAATTGTGGAAATTAGCGAAGGGCTGCATGTCCACTTACAAAGAATAAAACTACTATCTGAAGTCTCGAACCATAAAATGTCGGTGTACGAATAATATAATAATAATTGTTTTTTAAAATAGTTTTATTTGAAAATATATTAAAAGAATTAAAAAAATAAAATAATAATTTTAAACAAGAAAAAAATCAAAATTTTAAAAAATATAGTTTTAAAGCATTTGACAGATTGCCTAAATTGTCATTTTCTCCTATTTTTGTTTTTAAATACAATTGGTAATTATGGTTTAAAGTTTTTAGTCTATCCTCTATTATTTTAGAATCTATTTGTTTTTATATTTTAAAAGTATTTAAAAAAATTGATATTTTTTATTTTTCTTCTTTGTTTTAAATTAATTTTTTAGTGTTTTTAAATCATTTTCATATATATATATATGTCAAAAATAATTTTAAAAAAATAAAAAAATTATTTTGATACATTTTTAAATGAAAAACACTTTAAAAAACAATCATTACCATATATTTAAACCTCCCCTGAATATTAAAAGATTTGTTTGGTTTTTTTCATGATGTGGGATTGAAGAAACTAGTCATGGACTGTTAGTCTTTGAGCTTACTCAATGCCATCAGGTGCATGGTTATGGACGCTTTCTAGATCTTGATATGTTGGTGGGTACTGATATTCTAACTAATTGTTCCCCTTCAATATAACCAAGGTTACATGAAACTTTTAATGATTATATATATATATATATATATATATATATATATATATATGATGCTAGCCTTCGATCGACCTTGGCTATTCGAAGGAGAATGGAGAATATTGTCTTCTTCTTCTTCTTTTAACAATATTCGAGGTGTTTTTGGGCTAATTTTTGTTTATCAGACCACATATTTCTTTGTGTGTTAGCTAGCTAGGTTTTAACATGACAATCATGAGGTTTATATTCAGATCGATCGAACGTGAAGTATTGAGATCATGTATACCATTTAATTTGTCTCCCCCGTCTAGCCACCACAACTACGTACAACTGGAGATGTGAATTCCATTAATTGATCATAAAATTAATATATATAATTTCATAACAACACTGTAGGAATCAAATATAATTAAACTAAAATTTGGTATAGAATATTTAATGCCCGCTTACTGACTCCTCCTGGTGCCCATCACGGCCTTTTCTTTCATAATAAAATCGATGCCCATACTTTACTTTTCCACCTTACAAAATATTGACTTCTTACCTGTTGAAAGAGCCTTGGAAACTTACCAAAGAAAAGAGTGATCATGACGATATATAGGACTGATCAGTGGCTATCTATGATCGGCAAATTAAACCACTGAAATATATATATATATAGCAGGCAGCACTTTGCATCACTTTTAATATACTAAATATATAATTGATATTCAATATTATAGATTAGTATCACGCAATATGGCATAATTAATTATCTTAATTTCTCCTAGAATTAATGGATAACAACAACAAAAACAATTCAGATATTTAAATTACTAATATCACCTATTAATGTCCTTATGATTTTTTTTTATGTCCCAAAAAAAAATAACACTCAGAGCAATTGATAAGCATAAGAGATAATAAACACTTGCCAGCCTATAATAAGACAAGTACTTGTGTTTTGATATTAAAATATTAAATTACTTATCAATTAAATTTATAATAATAATTGATTAAATGAGCTAATAATCATTCTACCATGAGTAATTTAAACACTTTTTATATATAATAAACGGTCATATTAATTATGATAATGTGATGTATTTAATTTGTAAATAATGATGATTATAGTGAATTAAAAATTATATTTTTTACTTGTAAATAATGATGATTATAGTAATTGATGACGATATAATAAAGATGAGTCTAATAAATATCTATGACAAAAAATTTAAATATTTGTAAAAATTATAAAATTAATAATGGTGGTCGTGGTAGAATTAATATTATTAATAATAACGGTAACAATATTAAAATGGAAGATAGTAGTGAAGAAGTAACTAGTAAAGTCAATGATGAAAGATGACCCTAATTTTTATTTTTATTTTGGTTTTTTTGTTTTGTTATTCTTAAGAATAGAATAAAAATAGGAACTGTAGTGAAAGAAAATTACCTAATCATGTGCTGAAACTAGGGAAACCCTAATTCTTTAAAGTAAAATAAAACCTCAGGAGAATAAAAATAAAATCAATATAATTAAATCGAAGACTTTACAACTAAATTGACTTTAGAATGAATCTAGCCACTACCCTAACACCTTCCAAACCTAATAAAGAATCCCATTTAAGAAATGACTAATCGTGGATTAAGAAATGCAGGCCTCACCGTGCACAGCTAAGAAGCACGACTTTCCTCTCCAAAATATTTGTTCCTCGAGAATACCGCTATGTGCCTAGAGAATAGAGATCAACTCTCCGCTGAACAAACGCAAAGCCATCCATGACCTCTCGAATTCCAATCCAATATGCACATGCAGCTCGAGTGGACTGGCACGTCTGATATATCCACCGCCGAGAAAAGACGGCCCTGGGTCCTGCTTGGTCCCACTCGATCGCATGTCTGGTCCCACTCGATCGTCCACGTATGAGCTAGAATGTTCTGAAACATGGTCAAGTGAATAGAACCCTGGAAGAACCCCAACGTGTTAGCCACATGGCTCGCTGCCTTGCCTTGTAGGGTTTTAGTTCTAGCAAATATTTAATAAGGGGAGGGAGCCAGCTCCCTATGACTACAACTTCACATGCTGTCGTGGGATCGATCATGCAGTGGCGTGGCGTGGCGTGGCGTAAGGAAGAACCACGATGTTTCTGCTTTGGCTAAGCAAACTGTGTTTAGGCTAAAAGATGCTTTGGGACTGTACATTGAAATGGATCTCTATAAATGAGACTCGATAGAGTAAAAGGCAGAGCCCATCGATCCTTCCACACCCATGCCTTTTAGCCCATGAGGGGTCCAGCCGATATTGATTTTGAAAGACATGAATGCTGGTTAAGTTTTCTAAGCCCATGGTTCGAACTTTTAATGGCCAATTGTTGTCAAAATATTTTAGCAACAAAAAAAAAAAGGGTCATCAAAATACAATCCTTGCCAATTGTCCCTCTATCTTGAATGTTAAAGATGGATGGATAGACAGGTTGATCACACAAAAAAGAACATTTACTTGTATGATAGAATTTTCTAGTCTTAAGAGAATAATCATATAAAATTGGTTGAGTGGTTGGATATTCCATACATATAGGATTACAATACCCAATTTTGAAATCAACACATAAAAGGTTTCTTTGAATGTATGATATTAATGTTTAGATGAGTTTAAAAGAATGTTTGACATGAAAAACATCAAATTAGTGTTTTTTTATTGATTTTGGTGTGCTAATGTCAAAAATAAAAAAAAATTATTTAGATGTATTTTTTAAAAAATCACTTTTAAAAAGCACTCTATACCACAATATAAATTTGAGCGTGTTTGTTTTCGTGGTTGCTTCTATGTTTGAAGCAAACCACAGAAACAAAACGTTTGGTAAAATGACAAACGCTATTTATTGTGTTCAGGACCCGCCACAATTAACGTTTCAAACGCGGGTTAGCCGAAAGCAACATCCATCTGCTTCTCCCTCCCTGTCGTATCTGTGTATGCGCGCTCTACGCGTGTAATTAAAATTGTGAGCAGGGGAAGAAAGGCTCACCTGGTGTTGAAGGCTGGAGACGAAGACAATGGTGACAATCTGGCCAGACGATGTCCTATCTCGTTTTCCGTTTATCTCCTACCCTTTTTGTGTTCTCTGGGTCCTCTCATTCTCTCTCCGATCTTGTTCTACTTCTTTTTTCTTGTTCCCTCTCTCTCTCTCTCTCTCTCTCTCTCTCTCTCTCTATTTTTTCCCCTTTTCTTTCTCTGTTTTTTCACCCTGCATTTTCCTCCCTGCTCTTGCGTATGTGTATTAGTTTTGCAGGAGAAGTTAACAGTGCCATGTGAATTAATTCACGTGGCACTGTTCGCTTGAAACAGTGCCAGTTGAATTTCACATGGCACTGTTCGCATGAACAATGTCTTCACTGTTCATTGGACCGCGTTCGATCCGGTAAGAAAAAAATTATTTTTTTTAATTGTGTTTTATTTGAAAAACTAGTGTTTAATATTATTTAATAACATTACATAAATTAGAAGGAGATCACATAATGACGTAGCATTTGCAGAATTTGATTGCAATTCCAATTTTGTTTTTGATGATATTTTACCTGATTTTGTTGCACGCTAAAAAAACCATGGAAACTGTAGTCTTTATCGGATGAATTTCATACATGATGAAATTGTAGATAAGTTAATGGAACAATAAAAAATATTTAATATAAAGCATTATTTATTTAATGATATAATAATGGTAGTTAAATCTATAATATTTAAATTAAAAATCATCAATATTAATATATATCTTTTTAGTTATTTTATAACCTCAATTTGAAAAGTATGTTTAACCAAACACATTAAACTACTTTTTATTCAACCTTAATTTTAACTACAGTTTTAACCAAACATATATAAATACCAAATCAACCTCAAACAAAAGTACATTTTATAAAATAATTTTTTTCAAACCACAATCATAAAAGTTACCACAATACCTCAATTGACATAAAGAAATCACCCTTTAAAATAAAAATAAATAAATAAAAAATATGCTAGTAAAAATTCCTTATGTAGCTCATAAGTCAACAACTCTTTCCTTAAAATATATTGCTGCAAAAACAAGAAATAAAATTCCAATAAACATAAAATGAAATACACTAATAAATATGTGTTTGGTAATGCGGTGTAGAGTACTTTCGCATAAATATTTTTCAATTAAAAATCTATCAAATTAATGATTTTTTTTTACTTCAACATATTAAAACTATAGAAAAGTACCTAAAATATTTTTTTTATTTCATATTTGATTTTTTTAGACAAAAAAACAATTTAAAAAGCAAATTGAACCATATTACCCAGCATGGAATTGTTCTCCTAATTTTCATCTCAATATATTTTCAAACATTAGCCTTATCTTGTACATAGAAGAGGATGGATTTTGTCACAAGGTGTGTTTATCTTCTTAAACATGCACGGCAATCACATTTTTTTAAAAAGAAAGAAAGAAAACAGAACCTTTAAATTATCCTCCTTCCCTTTTAGTCTATTTAAGCATACAGGAGTATGAGTTAAGCTCTCTAAATTCTTCTTGCTCACATTGCCATAACAAAGGCTAGAGCACTACTTCTAGAGCTTATAATGAATTCTTGCCGAATATGTTTAGATTTGTTGAAATGGTTCGAGGAGTTGTTTTTATATGTAGAGTATATATGCTAATTAAAACATTCATGCAAAATCAGAAAAGAATAATATTATTATTAGTCAGAGAGGGGGAAGGCATCAATCTTATTATCGTTTTTTTTTTTTTTTAAGATTTACATGAATATTAGGATCAGTTTGTATATATCTTGATTAATTTCATAAGTCCTAAAATTAACAACCATGTAAATTTTTAATAACTCTAAAATTTATAAGACTCAAACAAGTAATTTCTAAAAAACAAATCCATAACTAAGTTACCTCTCTCATGTTGCTTTTATTCCTCTCATGCTTACATGCATTGATGCTTCCGACTGGAGAAAAAACAAGCTACTATTCTGCTTTCACATGTAAAGAACTTCACAGTGACTTCTCTTTCAGGTATATTTTCTAATCCAAATTATTATTTTGTCATATAATAAAATTAAAAATAATAATTTAACCTAGTAAATCTTATACTCAGCGGGGCAAAGTTTTTCAAATTTAAATTGTTGTTTAATAACAATGCTAAAAAATTCTATATGATTTATATATTATTTTCATACGTTCCAAAAACTTCTAATCAAAGTTGCAACGATAGAGTGACTTATAAACTAGTAAATACAACTAAAAAGACGTGGGGTTAGTTTAATTATGGTCCAATAATAAGAGCTTGGAATCAAGAGGTTTGCTCCCTCTGTGGTTTCAAATTCGAGCCCTGTAGTTGCTCATATGATGGTCACTAGAGACTTACATGGTCGTTAACTTCAGGGTCTGTGGGATTAGTCGAGATGCGCGCAAGCTGGCTCGGACACCACGTTAAACTAAAAAAAATTATTTATATAAATAATGAGTAAGGTTGATATATTTTTTTTAATAATTTGGTTAACAACTTCATGCCATGTGTGAATTGGTTGATGCACCCTGGGTGAAGACGAGGTCACGGGTTTGAGGCTAAGGGATGCAATATATGATAAAAGTTTTAGCCCTTTATATATATATATATATATATATATATTAATTCAATCCTTTCATATATATATTTTTTACCTTTTAATATTTAGTTTAAAATGAGTTGTTTTTTTTTTAATTTTTTATTATATAATAAGATAAAAAATCAATTTAATTTAGTGGAGTAGTAGTAAGTTTGGCAAATTTATTAATATTAATCTGATTATTTTTTTTAGATATTTTTAATTTAGATATGTGATAATGTATTAATTTCGGCAAGGTTTAATTTAAAAGTAAAATTAAAAAAAAGTTAAATATTTTTTTTCAAATTTAAATCATGTTTAATTACAATGCTTTTTATATATATATATATATATATATATATATATATATATATATTATATAAAAAAAATTAATCCTTGTAATCATGTGAATAAGATGAAGTCAAAGTGGGATCCAGCTCACTATGACGTCAAAGTCTTCCTGTCGGTCGGTGGGTCCTGTCCTTTTTTCTTTATTCTTGGAAGCCATTTCTCGTGTGCATTCCAACCTCCACAAAACACGACACACGCAAACAAAGCTACAGCCCAAAAATTAAGTTTTTTTTTTTTTTTTCCCTGAATAATAATAAAATACAATCTGGAATTTTGCCAAATGTTAACCTAAAAGCTTGATGCAACAATAAATTAATTTAATAACCATATCACAAAAAAAATAGTAAATTCGATCCACCTTAACATGTTAATTCGAGAAATTTAAAAATCAAAGTTTAATGAGAGTCAACTTTGTATTTAAATTAAACAATATATTAATATTTAAATTATTTTAATATGTTGATATTAAAAATATATTTTAAAAATAAAAAAGTATTATTTTAATATTTAGAAATTTTCAAATATGCATTTTACTATGCACATCTGAGTGGACCAGCAAATAAAATAAAAGACTCCAAGTCAGTAACTGAAGAAATGGACCGTTTTGGTCTTAGATACTATGATTAACAGATTAAGTCTTGCTAATGACGTCCCGTCTCTACTCTCTCTCTCTCTCTCTCTCTCTCACCTTAAAACCAAAAAACACAGGAGACTCTCCGCGCTTCCCAGAACGATCCACAGGGGGGCAGTAGCGGGTGTTTAAAGTATAAAATTGATGTGTTTTTTAATTTGAGAATATATTAAAATAATATTTTTATTTTAAAAAAATTAATTTTAACATTTTCATACTAAATATATAAAAGAGTTAATTTTTTATAATATTTTTTTTCTACTTTCTGTTTAGAACACAATTCCTAGCTAGCAGTCTCTACCTTACCACAGCACACAAGTGTCAAAACATAATTAGGCCGAAAACAAATTCTCCGTTCTCTTTTCTTTCTTTTTGGCTGGTTGTGGGCCTTTCTCTCCCCCTTGTGTTCTACATTCATTTCTTTGCGATTTGCAGTTGATCTTTGTAAAGAAAAGAGAGAGGTTCAGTTTAGCAGATCTGTGGATCATAAAAAAAAGTTTGCCATTTTATAGGAAGGAATAAAATTGGAGGAAAGAAGAGAACTGAAGAGAGGAGGAGGCTCTAATATGCTACTGGGTGTGTCATCCATCATATCAGGCTCTTGTTTTTCATTTTATTTATTTATTTTTTGTTCCTGTTCTTCACATTTTTATTGTTATTGTACAAATTCTCTTTCAAGTTTAATAGGGTTTGTTTCTTTTCACCAATAGAATTCTGGGCAGTTCCTTTTTTAGTGGTTACACGCATTCAAGTTTGTTTTTTTTTTAAAAAAAAAATTGTGTTGATAATAATAATGCCTGTTTAATGGAGTTGTGGACCTCGATTTAAGATTTTAGAATTCATGTGCTAATTAAAGTGTAATTATTTGGAAATAAATGTTTTTTTTTTAAATATTGGTAGGTTCATCTTATGACTTCTTGGTGTTTTTGCTTCTTGCAGAAAGTCTACATTTTGTGTGATTTTGAACTTCTAGGAATTTGTAGACTTGGAAATTTTGTAGCTTGACAGTTTCTACATGTGATATTGCACTCTCTGCTTTTCTCTCTCTCTCTATTTTTTTTCCTAGTTTGCTATGATTGCCATGAAATTTTTCTGGTGGCAATAATGTTTTAGTCTTTAAGTGGGTGATTGATATGTGGAAATTTATATTCAATTTTAAGGGCTTCTAATTGATGTGAATGGTACTTGTTCATCAAGGAGACAATGGAATGTAATAGCTCAACTTGTTTTTATTAATGAGTGTTGTGTGGAAGCTCATATAGGGAAAAACTCCGTAGATCTTGAGATGGCTGTATTTGAAACGTAGAACGTAGAAGCATGAATAACCACATGTAAATGATCTTTTTTTTTTCTTTGCTTGCCTTGCAGCTGAAGCCTCCTGTAGGACAAATGGACGACCTGTGGCATCATAACGTGGATTTTTCCTGAACATTTTCAACATTACTGATTTTAAACTATCACTTGGAATGCTTAGAATACATTGAAATCTGCAGGATTTTTCCCCTTTTCCGTGTAATAGAGATGAAAGGAAACTTTTGTAGATTGAAGGGGAGGCACCTTTCTGTTACTCTGCTTGTCCTTACTTTTACAACCATATTTCTCTGGGCGTGGGAAAAGAATCCTTTTGTTACTACTTTGCGGTCAGCGCAAGAGCAGTTCAATTTTCATACTTCAGGTTTGCTTCTCATTTCACTGTTCATTCGGATATATACACATCTTATTTGTGTGTGGGTGAGTATGTACAAGAGAGCATAAATTACTGATGATATAGCTTGGCAACGTGATTGCTTGACTACCTTATTTTTCACTTTCTGAAAGATAGGAACTTATATAATGAATATGAAGTATCAGAGATCTTCTAGGTGGGTGTAGATATGTCCGTACCTTTTTGCTACAAATCTTGAAGGGTACATGGTTGGTAGCTAGAAAGTTTACCTTGATCTTATTTGTCTAGTCGTGTTTGGCCCCTGTCTTGAATTTCACATTTTCTAAAGTGCCCATAAAACTGAAGATACAACATAACAATAAAGGTAAAGATCTTGATAGAAGTTTTTGCTTCAACATCTGAGAGAAGTTCGTCGCTGAATGCAATTTTGTAAGGTTCATATCTGCATTTTCTTACTTCTAGGAAAACTGCCAAATCCTTGATAAAATTTATTTCTAGGAAAATGCCAAGTGCCTTTTCTTTGACATTGAGATCCACCAGTAGAATGAATATGTTCTCTTGGGGGGGCTAGCCAATTTCCTTTGTTAATGTTTTCTGATTCATCTTTCACTAACCCCAGATCCCTAATTTTTCCTTTGGGTAATTACATCTAAAAAGCTAAGGTAACCTCTTAAGGTTAATATTTTAATTGGATTTTGGTAGTTAGCTAGATTGAAACATGACTTGTTGTGAGTTAGGAGGTGTCATAAGACCTTATCACCTAGCATTTGCATTACGTACCACGATAGTGGGAGATAGAGTTATTTCTACAGTTTTCAATGGTTTGGTATATGTTGTAGATGGTCCCACATATGCTGGAGGAAGTATCGTTGATTTATTTAGGAGAGGGAAGGATGGTGTGGAGGTGTGTTTTTTGGAGCAGAGCTCCAGATCTATTGAAGGATCATTCTACTGAGGCAATCGTTATGGTGCAACATTTTTCCAGTTCTTATTGGGTGATGCTTAAGGGGATTTTTACTATAAAGAGGAAGTCTCCTTAGCCAACATTCAGTGTGTTAGCTCTGTTGTCATATTTTTTTTTCTTGCTGTATTTAGGCAGATGTCTTATTGCCCCTTTTTCATAATTCATTCTCTTTTCATTACATATATTTTTGGATAGCTCCAAGTAGAATAAATGACTGGAATAATGTAGGACTATTCTATTGATATTTGTGTATAGTGTTGGGATTGAACTAGATAATGGACCAGACAATAAGATTTGTTTTGGGCATAAGAAGAATAACTTGTAAACCAGGTTTGGTTTGTTTATATTGTATATTTTGCTGGCTGAGTTAGTTTTCATTTTTGCTAGTGATGAGTGTTATTGAAATCTTCTGCACTCCATATAAAATCATGATGTTGCTTAACTTTATTTCATGGTTATTGGCGGACTTACTCTTTTCCCCTTATTCTGTCGCAGAGTTTGTTGTTGATACTCCCAAAGGCTCTTCTTTTGATTCTTTGACCCCAAATGAGCATGTTCAGGGAAGAGATTCTAATCCTACAAGATCAGAAGAATCTCAAATACCAGAAAAAGAATTTGACGCCTCAAATTTTACCAACTCAGTTGTTCCCGAAACAGAGGATGGCGATGCAGATAGGAAACCATCTTCTAAGATAAAAGGTAGAATCCTTTTCATTTACACCTGTAAAAGATCATTTTTAATAAATCTAGTAACTCTGGTCTTTCCATTCTATAATCACACTGTACTTCTATACTTTGGTACTACCATATAAAATCATGATATTTCTTAACTTTATATCATGGTTATTGGCTGACTTACTCTTTTTCCTCTTGTTCTGTCTCAGAGTTTGTTGTTGATACTCCCAAAGGCTCTTCTTTTGATTCTTTGACCCCAAATGAGCATGTTCAGGAAACAGATTCTGATCCTACAAGATCAGAAGAATCTAAAATACCAGAAAAAGAATTTGATGCCTCAAATTTTACCAACTCAGTTGTTTCTCAAACAGAGGATGGTGATGCAGATAGGAAATCGTCTTCTAAGATAAAAGGTTGAATCCTTTTCGTTTACACCTGCAAAATATCATTTTTAATAAATCTAGTAACTCTGGTCTTTCCATTCTATAATCACACTGCTGTACTTGTATACTTTGGCACTTATTAGATGATTGAAATGCTTGTTTAAACTACTCACTTGGCGCGGTTAGAATAAGAAATATATATAGTTTTTTCCCGGGGACCATGTAAACCGTTGGCTAATATTATATTTCCTTACTGTTTTGGGTGCTTTCTTATTTTAGTTTTTTTAGGGAACAATTTTTGTCCACAGTGAACTCATTATTATTGCAGCACTTTTAGTGGAATGATTTATTTCTGATTTTTGTTACACTATCCTTAGAGATGCATATTGTTGAAATTCCTTTGTCGAACCATCTTGCCTTTCATTAACACTACTTGTCAAGAGCTTGTGGCATTCTTTTCATGTTCAGCGTCAAAAATATTTAGTTCAGTCTTCAAGACCTATAAGAGTACATGAAAATGCATAAGACGACTTACTGTGTCCTTAATAACCTTGTTATCAGGATTTCCTGTAATTATCACTTGCCATTTACAACTATGGTTTTGCATTTAAGCTTTACTGGTTGATGGTCAAGCTATGATCAACTTACAACAACAATTATATAGAACATGGGAACCTTATAGGAGGACAAGAATATATATATATAGCTCAGTTGGTGGAGCACTGGGCTTTTAACCAGAGACTGAATGGGTTCGCAGCATGCTAAAGATAGATAGCGGAATGGTTGAGTTTTATGATTTTTCATGTCGCTCATTTTATTTTTTATTGTTTTGTTATTCTAGCGTGACAATTATATGTTCTCCTTTTGATATAGTGCTGGCCCAGGCCATCCCATTATTTGCCATGTAGCTTCTAAGATAATTTTTGCAGTTAGATGGGATGTTAGGCAATAGAAATAAAAGTGGAAAGAATGGAAAAAAGGATCAACCACACTGATTATCCTTGTGAATGATTTATAGATTTGTACTATGGTGTAAATCATGGCTTACTATATAACTACTTTGTAGGGTAATTTAGTATGAGATTGAAACTAGGAGACTTTTCTTTATTTCATTAAAATGCAAGGAAGGTCCTTATAATACAGCAATAATTTTAGAAATCAAAAGCATTGCAATGAAAAATAGACATGAAATTGAGAAGCTACAGTAGGGGTGATGATAATATTTATGGGGTCTGGATGGCGTGAGTTATTTAGTTAGCTTGTTCTCCTATGATAACAGAACAATGAATGCGATAACTTGAAAATTAAAAAAAGACCTGTGGAATAGTGAAACTACACATTGAAGTTGTAAGTCTCCTGTATGTTTATGAATCAATAAATTTGTCGTGAATCTTGGGTGCACCAGCTAGAGTTATGCATGCTTCAAAGTCTTATGGCTGATTGAATTTTAAGTGTGTTGTCATCTTTTCAGACTGCAATTATTCCAAGGGTAGATGGGTTGCAGATAGCAGGCGGCCTTTGTATTCTGGTTTTGAATGTAAACAATGGTTATCTGAAATGTGGGCATGTAGACTAACCCAACGGACAGATTTTTCCTTTGAGGGATATCGATGGCAACCAGAAAACTGCAAAATGCTGGAGTTTGAGAAATCTGCATTCTTGAGAAGGTGGGTTCTGTTTTTTGTGTTTGATTTCTGAAAGAATATGTGTTGTCTTGTTCTCTGACCCATCAAACAAAGATGTCATATGTTCAGTTCCCTGATTATTATTGCATTCCAGGATGCAGGACAGAACAATTGCATTTATAGGAGATTCACTGGGCAGGCAACAATTCCAGTCTTTGATGTGCATGGCATCTGGTGGGGAACGGAGGGAACATATTGAAAATGTGGGAAAAGAATATGGTCTTGTTAAAGCTCGTGGAGCCATTCGTCCTGATGGCTGGGCTTATCGGTTTTCAAACACCAATACCACCATTTTGTATTACTGGTCAGCAAGCCTTGCTGACTTAGAGCCTTTGAACATCACTGACAAAGCCACTGATGTTGCTATGCATCTGGACCGTGCACCAGCCTTCATGAGACGATTCCTCCATCGGTTTGATGTGTTAGTTCTTAATACAGGACATCATTGGAACAGAGGGAAGATAACAGCAAACCGTTGGGTGATGTATGTCAATGGGAAGCCCCTTAAAGATAGAAAACTCTTGGAAATTGGGAATGCCAAGAATTTTACAGTGCATAGTGTTGCCAGGTGGCTTGATTCTCAACTTCCTTCTCATCCCCGACTTAAGGCTTTCTTCAGGACCATCTCACCAAGGCATTTTCGTAACGGGGACTGGAACACTGGAGGTAATTGTGATAATACCACTCCTTTGACTGGAGGGAGCGAAATCTTACAGGATGAATCGAGTGATCCAGTTATTGCGGCTGCTGTTAAAGGAACAAATATCACGCTTTTGGATATCACTGCTCTCTCTGAGCTAAGAGATGAAGGTCACATCTCAAGGTACAGTGTTAAGGCAACAACGGGTGTAAATGACTGCTTGCATTGGTGCCTTCCTGGCATTCCAGACACATGGAATGAACTTCTTATTGCACAGGTATAGAGTCAACCACACCAATTAAGATCAAGATGGACAAATGCAGAGAGCTAGAAACCAACAAGGGAAACTTTTATCATCAACTATTTTTTTGATACACGTCGTTTTTTGTGACAACTACCTTATTGATTAGAAGAGAACAGTGAAGCATCTAGCGAGTTCTGCCCATTTCTCATATCCATACAGGAATTGATTTCGCGAATTGTAGTTTGAATCCACCAGGTAGTAGTTGCCAGATAAATCTGGCAAAGCTCGAAGAAATAGTTTCCATTCTGGAGTTGGACATTTTCTGAGGAATGATGTATGTAATTCACGATTGTCTCAATACAAAGAAAAGATTTACTCAGCTTCCTAATTCGTGTTGAACCATTTAGCTGTTGTAGATATGCAAGTCATCAAGCGGACCTGCTAGGCTGCTAGACATTTTGTAAATTGAACTTGTTTATCCATTTAGGCAGTTTTTCAATCTGAAGTCTTTGATGGTCTCGCTGTGGCGCATGGTTCCTATGTTAAAAACCAATTTTCCCCACTTGGCAAGTCTATGCCATGGTTTTTAACAATATCAATCCTAGCCTGCCAAGTCTACCCAGTAACCCGCTAACTTTAGGAAATTAACTAAGTAAAATCCGGATGACTTGATACAACTTGTAACCTAGTTGATTCAACCAAGACTGAATGATACTTGGTTGGGTCAACTTCAGTGATTTTAACCTGATCCAAGGCTCGGGTTATGGGTTTTTTCTGGGTCACCAGGTTATCCGGGTCAATCTCATTTTTTTTTATAAATCAAAACGACATCGTTTTGGTTAAAAAAATAAATAGTCAACGGGTTGCAATCAGGTTTTTAACCGGGTTTTTCTGGGTCAACCCGCCCGGTTAGTCGAGTCATCCAGGTTTTTGACTTTCATTATTTTTTTTAAACCCAGCTCAGTTCCAGTCCTGGATAAGCCGGGTCCCAAGTCGACCTATTGGACCAAGCCGAGTTTTAAAACTATGAAAATAACATGCCAAACTTAATTATAGACTAGACTTAATAAAGTTTAGACTTTTATATATGACAAGTCACCTCAAACATGTAATAGCATTAAAAAGAGTTGGGCTTTGATAGTTTTGGGCAAATGATAATAAAATGGGTGATGAAATGAAGATATAAAGAGTTGATATGATCCAAGATCCTTTAAAAAAAAATAAAAAAAAATAGGGTAAGTGAGTAGGTAATAAAAAAAATTTTAGAAGAAAGAGAAGAATTAATGAATGTACATGTTAAAGAAGGAAATAGAGAATCAATGCTTTAAGAAATAAAATTAAAAAAACAAAGAAGAAGAATACATGTTCATGAGTGTAGATAGTGTTTGCATTATTGAACAGAATTTGTGCTTAACCAGGATACTTAATTTGTGAGTAGTAAAACTCCCTCTCCCATCAGGATCCTGTACTTGTACAACATCTCCCTCTCCTATATGAACCAAAAGAACAAAATTTTGAAGCAAGATTTAATCAAGAGAGCACAATTATATAGGTCTTGATTCTTGGATTCTAGGGAATATGGAAGCGGCTCCATTTTTTGTCAGTATTTTCAAGAAACGCTTACAAGATTTTCTCCCTGGATTCAAATTGTACGAAAAAGGGCACAAGAGCAAACATGACCTCAACTGTGACATGGTTAATCTTCTTCATGGTTATCAAGATTTGGTTGAAGAGTTCGAAATCATGTTAAAAGATGATGAAGAAAAAGCGAGTCGACCTTTGCCGGAACACATGGAAGATGCTCTTTTGGTCGTCAGACTGTATAAGAAAAGCTTAAAAGTTTTTCTCCATGAATTCAAATTGTATAGAGAAGGGCACAAGAGCAAGCATGATATCAATTGTGACATGGTTGATCTTATTCGCAGTTTACAAGATTTGGTCGCAGAATTCTAAAGCGTTTTAGTAGATGGAGAAGAGAAAGCGAGACCTTCTCCTGAACACATGGATATATAACCACAGTACCGTTTCTGTTATTGCTCTGCGTAGTTGTAATTAGATTTTATCAACGTGTTACCAAGAATTACCATTGAAGTTCTTGATATTTGAAACCTTGATCAAGCTTTTTTTTTTTTTTTTTCTTTTTTCAAATGTTTCTTGCTTCCTAAATTATAGGTTGAAAATGCCATAGTCGCCATACCTCTGCTCGGGAGTTATTTCAAGTTCAGATCACAAGTTGATTAGGGTTAGCACAATTTTTTTTTTAAATAATAAAAACATTGTTCAATTTGATTTTAAAAAACCTAACTCGATCGAGTTCACCGATCAAACATTGTTTAATTTAGTTTTAAAAAGCTTAACTCGATCGAGTTCACCGATCATTGAATTAACCCGTAAAATCATGAGAGTTTCATAACTATAAAAAAATCTGGGAATTAAAAGATCACTAGCTGCCTTCCTGTCATCACGCAATCCATGTTACGACTTTGAATTGTATAGAACTATTTTTCCAAGGCTCCTCTTTTGTTTGTATGGATTTAATTTTGTTTAATTTTTCTTTTTGTTCTATATATTGTTTCTTGACCTATGCGATGAAGTCTGTCTTGGTCTTAGGATGTCTTCTGCATATCTTTTTTGTCAAGAGTACTGGATAGAAAATTTAAAGGTAGACCCGGCCGGATTAACTCTCAAAATCCGTAACCTGAACATTATTTTGGGTCAAGTTTTGGAATTATACATATAAGAAAACTATAAGACAATAAAAATTATGTGTCAATACTAATATATAAATTCAATAAAAGCTTAATTAACCATGTCTTTATTTTATACATGTTTCTCTATAAAAAAAATAATATAATATGTAAACTCAACTCTATTTCTATTTAATAATAATTAGCTTAAAACATTAATACAATTCTTATTAATCCCATTTTCCCATTATATATAAGCTTTTGTATACATCACATAAAACCTTAAATAATATAAAATAAACTTTTTGAGTCATCCACAACCCATTAGTACCTTATTGAAAATTTATTTTAGATATCAAAACTCTAAAAAAATAGTCAAAATAGGTCAACAAAAGTCAAGAATATTTAAGTTCTAAGAAATAATACAATCACATCAATATTTATCAAATTATTAAAATATTGGATCCTTAATTAATCTTTTTTATGTATAAGATCCTTAGTTTTTGATCTTAATTACATTATCTTTGACTTCTATAAACAAAAACAATTCATAAATTTTTATTATTCCTTTTCTTTTATAATCGCTGTTGATATTAAAAAAGAGATCCTTTAAATCAAAGGATTCACAAAATTTATTTATTTGCTTATATTTTAAATTTATATGCATATTACATATTACATATAATTAAAATCCAAAAATAATATAATTGCATAAAAAAATCTCAAACAATAATATATTGTAGGGGAAAATGCACCTAAGATAAATATATTCCGAGTTGGCTTTCATAAGAAATCCAGACTTTCAATAAATTATTAAATTAGATTTTAGTTATGTTTTTATAATTAAGGGATCCTTGATGATTTATACCTTTTGATATATAAACTTTACTAATATTAAAATAAACTCCTTAGTTACAAGGTACATAAACTTTTTGCTCATGTTTATATTTTTTATATTTATCTCAAATTTATTAAAAAATAATTCCTTTTTTAATATTGTTTTCAAATAATTACCCTTATTAATATATATTAAATAATGGATATTTTAATCCCTATACAATTAAACAAATTCCATAGAATTTCCCATTAATCGAAGGTGATAACATTAATTGATTGCACATTATTTTATGACTTTCCATTATTTGGGTTGGGTGTCTGACAATTAATTAATGCTTCTCAATTTTAAGTTTTTTTTACCAAATACTATATCTTAATTATGACTTATATAATAAAAAGAAAATAAATCTCTGATTTTAAGTTTTTATTGTGTCCAAATAAATATTTTAATTCCAAACATGTACTTATTCATTCAGTAATTAAAAAAGGAAGGATTAAAAATTTATCAAATTTTATAAAATAAATCTTCATAATTAAATCTCCCAATCTTACCAGCTACATGCAAAATTAAAAATGCATTTAAGAAGTTAATTTATAAATTTCAAATAAAGATTAATCAAGAGACTACCTTGTACTTTTCAAAAGAAGAGAGAATAAATTATAAGATAATAAAATAAGTGTTCCTTTGACCAATTGCCTGGTCGGCGCCGATTTCTTAGTTTGACCACCCGATTTATCATTAATATTCAAAAGAAGACAAAAGGAAATGTGGGAAATGGTTTGGATTAAAGTTTTGAAACCTGGCTAGGTAGCTGACCTAGCTCAAGGTTCGAGTCACGGGTTTTGTCCGGGTCACAGGATTTTAATCGGGTTACCTTATTTTTTTTATAAATCAAAACGACGTCGTTTTGGTAAAAAAATAAAAAATAGTCAACTGGTTACAACTGAGTTTTTGACTGGGTTTTGTCGAGACAACCAGGTCATCGGGTCAACAGCTAGGTCAGCCGGGTCATCCTGGGTTGTGACTTTCTTTATTTTTTTTTAAACTCAGCCCGGTTCCAATCCTAGGTCATCCAGGTCCCGAGTCAACCAATCGGGCCGGGTCACGTTTCAAAATTATGATTTGAAACAGGTTTTTAAACAGTGATCAATGCATGCAAAACCTGAAATTTCCATTATGCTTTGTAGCATAGTTATAACATTCAACTTATTGATTGACGTTGAGTGACCTGGAATAAGGATTAAATAAGAATTGAATCACGAGTTGAGAAGATAAATTCAAATTGATTTTTTTTAAGTCAAAACCTACCGACTAAGACCTAGTTTAGAAATGCAGCTTAAATAAAGGTTTGTGAAAAATTAATTTTTTAGTTTAAAATTAATTTTTATATTTTTTTGAATTATTTTGATATATTAATGTTAAAACTATGATTTGGACTAGGTTTTTAAACAGTGGTCAATGCATGCAAAACTTGCAATTTCCATTATGCTTTTTAGCATAGTTATAAAATCCAACTTATTGATTGACTTGGAATAAGGATTGAATCACGAGCCAAGAAGATTAATTCAAATTGATTTTTTTTTAAGTCAAAGCCTACCAACTAAGACCTAGTTTAGAAATGCAAGGTTTGTGAAAAATTATTTTTTTAGTTTAAAATTATTTTTTATATTTTTTTAGATTATTCTGATATATTAATGTCAAAATAATTTTTTTAAAATAAAAAAATATATTATTTTGATGCACTTCTAAACAAAAAATACTTTAAAAAATAACTACTACAACACTCTCAGACACCTTATAAAACTCTTTTATCTTTTAAACCCCACGATTTCCTACATAAACGGAAAAACAATTCTCTAGGTCCATATAAAGGAATGAATCAAACCGTAAATATACTAAGAGTCTGTTTGAGATTATGGTAGCGGTGATGATTTAAAGTATTTTTTGCTTAGAAATGTATCAAAAAGAAGTTTTTTTATTTTTAAAAAATTATTTTTGACATCAGTACATCAAAACGATCTAAAAACATAAAAAAATTTCATTTTAAACCAAAAAAATTCTAAATTTTTTAGAATGCTATTTACACTGTGTTCCCAAACACACCCTAAAAACTGTAGCCACATACCACTACCATCACTTCCTTTTCCACACAACTCCTAAACTAACCACCGCAACCTTCACCAAAAGATGAAGCAATTTCATGGTCATAATTATTATTATGCTCAAAAGCTTTCCCTTGCTTTTCTCTTGCTATTGCTATCTCCTTTCTTCTTCTTTGTTTTCAATCTTCCATTTTTTTTTCTCTCATATTGTTGGATACCCACTGCAGAAACCATGAGCTAAAGAGATAAACAGTAAAAGAATGTATAGGTAATTAAAGAGAAAGGAAATTATGGATTTCAAATATTTTGTTTTCTTTGTAAAATTTGTATCGTATGTTTTTAATTTTCCCTTAGTTTTTAATATGATCTGAATTTTAAACATTTAGTTTTCTTTGTAAAATTTCTATCGTATGTTTTATTTCGGCACCTTTTGTCACTTAGAGCGCTTCACCTATAATTATATTATATCTTTGTTGACTTCTTATCTAGATGTATAAGCGTTTCTCAGTTTCAATTTAATGAAATACCTATCTTTATTAAAAATATATATATACTTTAGCATTGAAGAATTAAATGCTTTTAGGGTTTTTTTGTTCAAAAATATATTAAAATAATATATATTTTTTAAAATTTATTTTTGATATGACATATCAAAACAATCTAAAATTATATAAAAAATTAATTTTATACTACCTTTATTTATACCGACAGCACTTCTAAATATATATAGGCTTTAGCGCAATAATCAAGCAGCAATACCATTCAACATACTTTGTATGTGATATATTTGTAATAAAGTTCGATTTCATGATTTCATGAAATGCGATTTTTTTTCTTTTATCATGAAAAAGTTTGATTTTCTAGATGTAAAGCTTCATTACACACCAGTTCATGACTTTAGCCAAAAGTTGACTGTTCATATCTCTCGTTTTCATGTTACAATCAATTAAAAAAGTTTTCAATTATATTATATTATCGTTTTCATTGACCTAGCTACTAGAACAACCGGTGCGTAGATTAGGTCAAGATTTAAGCCAGTGCCTTTTTAATCATAATATGCACACATTTACCAGTGACATTTTGACTGTGATTCATGTAACACTCATATTTTGCCCCTGTACGCTTTTATTCATCAAATTTTCATTATGCATGATGCATGTTATGGAGAAAGATACTTGATCAATCAATATCCTAAGCAAGGGAGGGTGTGTAACTAGTTGCTAAACATATTTATTAAATCTGATTTAAAGGTTGACTTGATATAAGACTCAAATTTTTTTATAAAAAATATTAAAATAATATTTTTAATTTTTTTTTAAAATCCATCAAACAAGTTTTGACTGGTCGATTGATTAATACTGAGTTTAATAACAATATTAATTGCAAATACTGTATCTAGATTACTAGATCATTTTCTGAAGTATTTTCAACTCTTATTTTAAAACGTGAGAGAATTCCCAAGTCTCTGTTGATCGTGAGAGAAGTAAGACGCGCTGGAAAAAATTATTGTCATATAAGTTTTCCCAGAAAATTCAAATTTGACGAGTAGGGTTCTTGTCTCCGTGATTTGAGTAAGCAATGATGTAAGGAAATTACCTTCAGTTTCTCTGATGAGTACAACGTATGGTTGGTTCCCCTTTCCTAACTAGACAAAATCAATGCACGTAAGTAATCCATATATACATTGAACATGGCTCATCGATATCAGGTGTCAGTACTGATTATTTATTAGCATATTTGATCACCGTCAAAATTTAAAATGCTTAAAAATAAAATTAATATGTTGAATAATTAGTTAATTTTATAATTTAAATAATTTAATTTGTTAATTTTTTTACAATAATCAACTTGTTTTTATATATTAATTTGCCCACTCTATGGCAAACTCATTAGTCGATTAGAGTAATCCTCCAGGGGTCTTATTAACTTATCAAATGACTTTATGACACTAAACTATATATATATTAATTTCTAAAATATTAAAATAAAAAAAATTCATTTCACAATTTAAAACATGAATTTACCAGGATATATAGCAATTAATATGATGTGGGACCTTTTGTACTGCAATTTCCCTATCATTTCTTTGTGTTTTCCGTGCTATTCACAATTACATTTCTGCTTAATTTGTTTTTGCTGCTTCCAGTGACCAGTCTCACTATATGCCGCCTACTATCAAGGCAACCATGTGTCATTGTAAGAATTTTTTTTATTGGAATAGTAGAAACAGTAGTGGTCGCAGCAATTCTCTAGCCCTACTAATTAATGCTCATGCAGATTAAGGACTTCATTCCTAGCCACGAAGACAGTACTAACCAAACCAACTTTAACAAAACTTTTTGGATTTTCCCTAATTCCCTCTATACTTCAATTTTGTTTGCATTTGGTAAACTGAGAAAGGAGAACAGGAAGCTTGGGGCTTCGTCTCTATTGATGGCTTTAGGATCCACTAAGCAAGGATTAGTTCAAAAGGAAGGCAGCAACCGGAAGTTGCTTCCACCAATTAGAGGAAAAATCAAGCACCAAATTTTGGCTTGTTTCATGAAGAAGATGGAAGTCATGAGACAAAAAACCATATTATTTCTTCTCTGCTGCTTTGGTGAGACCTCCTAGATTTCTTTTTCTTGTTGAATGTACTCTGTTAATGGAAGTGCTATCTGTGTTATATATATATAGCACAAGAAAGCACTATATATCTGTGACAAATTTTAAGCTTGTTCCAATCTATATGCATGATGCAATTAATATCAATCAACGTTTGTCCCTAGAGGTGGCAATCCATGTATGTTTTATCCCTCCCCTCTATCTTACTTCCCAATATCTCGTGTCTCTGATACTTCTTTTCCCTTAGTTCTTCGATCTCCTCCCTCCCCCGATATTGGTATGTTTCTTGTTACAATTTTGGCCTCTTAAAGATATTAGAGCGTTGATCCTGAGAATCCCAATTGCTTTTCACTCTGTGGTCCACCTGCTTCGTTGCTATGCTGCTGCAAATTGTATTGAGGCCATCCAGCAGGTCCTACTGATCTAGGGAACGTTTGAGAACACGGTTGCGGCTGTGTTCCCAAAAAATTAGAAATTGTTTTTTTTTTTTGTTAAAATTTAATATGATTTGTACGTTTTGGATCATTTTGATGTGCTGATGTCAAAAATAATTTTTAAAAAATAAAAAAATATTATTGGCATGCATTTTGACACGAAAAGTTATTTGAAAAGCACCCGCAACCATACTGCCAAACACGCTTATAATCCTAGACTTTTTCCATGATTACAATTGTATTGTATTGTTTTCGTTTCATATATTTATTTTGGGATCATTAATATGAACATTATTTCATTAATAGTTCTGTAAATTTATATGCTAATGTATCAAATGTACATATAAAACAAATTAATTGAAAATCTTCAAGTTTTTGAATAATTAATCATTGTATCTCTATAGAAATAACTTTAGTAGGTGCTATTTGGACGAGTAATATTGGCCACTATTATAAAATCAGACCATTTAGGCGGGCCGAACCCAGGCATATACTAGTCCACGTTTCACAAAAAAATAGAGGATAGAATGATATGGTATGATTTGATAAAGAAATTGGGTTGACTTGGTACAACCTAATTAAATATGATTAAAAATATGTTGATTTTAAAAAAAATAATATTTTTTTAATACAATTTTTTCAAAAGATTATGGTTAAATTGAGTTAACCTTCTAATTAATAATCCAAATCTTACCTCCAGGTGAATTTAATAACTATACTATTTGCTTTGTCACTTCTATTGTTCATTCATAATTAAGGTGTGGGATCTATAGTCAAATGGGGATTTTTTTTTGTAGATATATAACCGTTAAATTATATGTTATTTATAAAATAATATTATCTCTTATGTTTTTGGTGGATACATAGCCATAATTATAAGTTATCATTAAGAAAAAAAAACTTAAAAAAAGCTAAGCATATCACTGTCTACACATATATACTATCGATTCACACATTAAAATTATCATTTTTATCCTTGAAGGGCAAACTTAGTCAACTTGGTTTTAGATAGTGACGGAGCTAGAGTTTTTTCAATGAGAAGATAAATTATTAACAAATACTATATTATATAGATATGCATTAGAAATCTATTCAAAACATATATACTAATTCATATTAAATAAAATTAATTTAAAAATACTTTTAAACTAAAAAAACTTACATTATAATTGTCGGGGTTGATTTCAATATGACTTTTCTTTGAACTTAATGGAGTTACATGACTTGAAGCTTTGATTGACTCTTCATTCTCAAGGGATTTACGCTTGAAATACTTGTCTAATGACATGTTAATTTAATATGAACATGCTGGATTTTTTTTTATCATCATTAGTGTCTACATAATAATTAACACAACTATACAATAATTTACTATTAAATAAAAGTCAGTTGAGTTACACAATAATTCTAAATTTTCCATATGAAATTCATAGCAAAATAAACATCAATTCATCAAAATCAAAACATATTTCAATACATATCTATATGCATATAATAAGTATGTTGATTAAATTATACTTAATCATTTCTAGATATTTAATTGAGGAGCAATGCCTAGTGTATGTGTAAGAGGAACAATTATTGAAAAACATGATTTCTACTTGATATTTTACTTACAAACAAATCATGTGAAAATATTAAATTTCAATAAACTACTCTATCAATGCAAGAGATGTCAAAAATAGTGGTTTTGCATGAATATTAATTTATTCCTTTACAAAAAGAAAAAAATATTTAATTGATTAAATTAGCAGATTTAAAAATTTATTTTCAATATATTTAAACATATTCATATCAAAACCCCTAAATTATCATAACCCTAATATTTTTAATAATTAATTATAAAAGAATAAAAATAAATTAAACAATGAAATAAATAAAATTTTTTTACCTAAAATATAAAGCAAAAAACAAAAATAAAATAATTGCTTAATTATATTTGATGAGAAATTTACTTACAGGTGAGGCAGGAACAAAAACTCATAAAAAGAATAAAATGGCACAGCAGCTTATGAAAATAACAAAACAATAAAGGCACATGAGGGTTTGGCCTAGTGGTCTTGGTGAGGAATTCCTTGCCTTAGCACCCGGGTTCGATCCTCTATGTGCACGCCTGTCACCCCTGCGGTGCCTTACCTGCTTACTGGGCTTGCAGGATGTTCAGTAGATCTGGGGACTAGTCGTGGTGCGCGTAAGCTGACCCGGACACCCCGAGTTATCAAAAAAAAAAAACAAAACAAAACGATAAAGGTAAGGAGCGCGCAATACTCTTTGTTAGTCAAGGGATTCCATATTTTTAAGCCGGTCTCATTAATTTGATATAAAAATAAAAGGAAAAAAGAGAAAAATTTAGGGAATGAGCTCCGTGTGTGTATATATTATATTATATTAACATAAAAGTCAACAACAACAATAATAATAACTTTCTTCTTCCGTGTAGTAAAAATTCACTAACATAATATATTAATATTTTTTTTAAAAAAAAAGTTAAAGGGGCAATTGTCCTTTTTTATCCTTCTGTGGCTCCGTCACTGGTTTTAGGGCTAGGAATGTCTCTTTTTATAGGACTCATTAATTATTAAAAAATTTAATGGAGTTATTTGATATTTTTATATTTTTGTTGCAAAATATAATTGCTAAAGACTTTTTGGATTTTGTTATAATAACACTTTCATCATTTTATTTTGGCTTCTCGGTAATTTTCATGTGGAGTCTTGAGTAATTATGTCTTTAATATATATAAAATACTATTTAAATAAAAAGTTGGTTGGTGCATACAGTGACATAAAACTTTGATTGCCTTTGTTCAGGGCACATTTAATGCGTCTCTTCACCCCCTTATAGTGGTGATGTGTATGCCCATTCAAGCAGCGATTGATGAGCTCTATAGAAGTTTTTTTTTTTTTCCCTCCTCAAAAACATGTTGGGCATTAAATTAAAAAAAAAACAAAAAAATCTGGTTATTTGTCTATTAAATCAAATTAAATCTTTTTTTTTTTTATTATTGTAATGCATTTTATCTTTAATTCTTTATGTATCTTAGTATAAGTGGGTCTTTTACCGCACATAAAGAGTACCAAGTTGGACAATTCATCCTCAATATTTCAAATTTTTTTTAGTCATCAAGTTTCAATACTAGATTAATTAGGCTGTGAAAATTTAAAATTCTCATAAATCTCTCGATCTTAATATATTTATCTTATTTTTAATTAGATAAAAAATATGAGTTAATATTGAGTAATAATTAAAAGTTGATATGAAAATACATATGTTGGAAAACTCAAAAAAAGAAATAACATAGTTTTATTTTTGTGGCCTAAAAACATTAACAAGAACTAATTCAAGAGGAGAAATCACTATTCCCCTTCTCATATGCAGGTCATTGCGACAATAACATGTTTTGTTTTTCTTTGTCTTTTTTTTTTAATTTTTATATCTCAAAGTTTATTGAGAATTGAATTTTGTTATTTATTTTGGATTTCTTTATACAAAGTTATTATGATTTCGAAAAAATATCCTAATATTGAATTGATATTTAATTTTATGATCATCCATTTTTTTTAATCTTATTATTTAATAAAACAAATTGTCTATCATATTATCAAATAAAAAATGGTTCCAAAAAATGTATTTATTATGAATTGAACTTCGTATTTTATTTCAATTTACTTTCTATAAGGTTATCGTGATCTTAGAAAAACATATCGGCATTGAGTGAGTATTTGGTTTTTTTAGCATGTTTATTTTTTTATCATATTATTAAATAATGTTTTTAAGAAAAAAAAATATAATTATTGAGAATTAGGCTTCCTGATTTATTTTGATTTACATTATTTTAGATTATTATGATCTTAAAAAACCATCTTGGTATTGAGTTGGTGCTCGGTTTTACAAACGTATAAAAATAGTTTTAAAAAACAAAGTGATTAAATTAAATGGAGTTCATAGCCCAGGGCACGAGTTTGACAGTAACCTAGGTTGACCCGTGTTGATCTAATGTGTCGCCGTCTCAATATTTTTTTAAGAAAAGATGTTATTTTAAAAATATTTTTAAATTCAAACCATGTTTTTACCGGTTGTCAAGTTTTTCTTTAACCCTTCAAGTCAATTGAGTCACGCCAGAGCAACTTTTACACAATTTAATTTGAAACTCGAGCTAGGCAAGAAATATAATCGAGAGGCTTCAGGTTCAACCTGTTGAGTTGGGTTTAATAACACTATCAAAGAATTTCGTTTGATCTGGGTATTATTTTTTTACATGCAAACAATTTTGGTCCTTCTACAGCTTAGTGTGAGGAATTATTTAGTACAATCTAAACGTTCATGTGTTTGATATTGTGGTGCATGATATTTTTTAAAATTATTTTTTTCTTGAAAATACATCAAAATAATTTTTTATATATATTTTTATTTTTTTGATATCAATACATTAAAACTATAAAAAACACTAAAAAAAAAATCAAATTAATTTAATTTTTTTTTGTGAACTTCAAAAATTGTCGAACCTTTCAAGTTCCCTTCCACACTCACCATGCAATTTCTCGGTCTGTTTCTCTTTGATAAATTCTTCTTACACAAGTCCACCTTCACACTGACCATGCAATTTCTCGTCTGTTTCTCTTTGATACCCTCTTCTTACATGTTATTTCCATCTCAAGCCGTGAATATGGACTTCTTTTCAATGTCTTTACATTTAGAGGTTTTTTGTCACGCAACCCGGCCCCCCCTCTATATACAGAGTAATTAAACTCTATTACTGCATGAAACATAAGCGACAAAAAGAAACTCGACACTTGCCTTTGATACCCAAGCCCTCCTCCCTCCTTTAGCTACGTAGCTACCTCTCTTGCCCTTTTTTGAGTTCAAGTGATCGATGGATAAGCTGATGATTGCGCCAACTCTAGGATCAAGCGAGCTTGAAGTAGTGGTGGCTAAGAAAGGAAGCGGTAATGAGAAAATGATTCCACCAGTTAGAGGGCAGATCAAGCGGCATATTTGTGCTTGTTTGAAGAAAAAGATGAAACATTGGACACAAAACAGCCTCATGTTTCTCTTCTGCAATTCCAATGATCCCTCCTAGTTGCCAGCCTTTTTCTCTTGCTCTTTATGTGTCTCTATCCCTGAATATAGTAAATCATGTAAGAAATATTGAATAGCAGAAGTGTTAATGCAGTTCTGTTAGCTTTCCTTACTGAATGTGCTGTGCACAGAACTAGCCAGCATCTCTTCACTCTAGGCACTGTAAAATAACTCTTTCAGTGGAGATGAATAAAACTCATTTTTTTTTTTTTGACGGCTCCTAGGATTGGGATGCTAATTAACATGTGTTAAGGTGGGGAGTCATGACCCATGCACTGCATGAATAGCGTATTGACATCTCTGATCTCCGTCTGGTCCATAGTCTACTGAAACTTTTGATCTCCATTTTTGGGAAAAAAGAAAAGAAAGATTGTAGTTGAAACATGCCAATCAGTGTCAGTTCAGTAGTAGTGGTAGCAGCCGTGTGGGACCTCATGCCCTGTGCTTTTAACACCTCCAAGAAAACAGACTGATAAATACGAAATATGAACACAAATAATTACCTTAAATTTGTTAATCCAGCTCAGTTATTGAATCTGGGTGATGAGATAGATTGATTTGACAAAAAAAAAAAAAAACTAAAAGGTTTTCTCACTCTTTTCTATAAGGTTTTTCTCTCTCTAAATTTGGGTATTCAAGGTGGGACCGTGGGAGAGGGCTGCTCCAGAAAAATACAATCCATGTCCTTCTTCTACTTTTCTGCCATATTTCTCTCATTTCCTTTTCATTTCTTGCACCTAAGATCACATTCTTTAGTCCAACTCCTTTTTTTCAGATCAAAAGGACAGAAGAAAGAGGAGATGAGGAAGCACCAGATGGCTAGATAATTATATCATGATCGTTGCTACGATGGCTCAGGTCGATACAAGTTCATCCCTTGAGCACCATCAGATTATCCTCTAGTATTGGTTACTGTTACTTATTGGAAAGCTATAACTTTCAGGTTTCTTTTTCTAAATAATTAGGGATATGTCTTCTTGTTTATCCAAGTACAGTGCAATTATATCCGTGCTCTTGAAAACTTGGTGCAATTACCTTCTATGAGAGATTGACAAAGAATTAAGGGTTCATATATTCAAAAAGATTCAGATGGGTTTTATGTGGTTTGCTGTGAATTGAAATGGGTATGTGTTAGATTTTCAAATTATCACATGTTGTTAGAGGATTTTCTTGCAGAAGTTAGGGATTTAGGAGAAGATGGGTATGAAAAAGTGTTGAGCTTAAGAAATTATTATAAATGCTTTAGCCTTTTTTTGTATGATTGCTTGCGAAGAAAAAGAAGGAAAGGGAAGCTAAAACTTGGTTCCTTCGATGTAAAATACTGCGCTACTTTGTTTCAATGGTGGTTTTGTGTCAGTAATGGAGGTGTGCTGATGGTGAATGTGCTACTCCATAGGATTGTAGCAATGCCATTGGTTTGCCAATATTGGCAGAAATCAGGCTTTGAATGCTTGAAGGCACTTGCAGAGATCGTATGGTGAGTTATATTCCTTGGAATTATTGAATTTTTAGACTTCTTAAATTACCCCATCCCATCCTCTCCAGCTATATTTATTTCCATGTCACACTCTGATTGCTTGCATGTTGTGCCATTTACTGGAGATTGATCTTTGTCTTCATTAAATTGCACCAAGCTAATGAACTGTTAATTAATATTTGTAATGAAAATTTTTAGTATTCGGTATGTAATTTTGGGTATTGTTAAATATCAACCTTTGTAAATTAATTACATCATATTTTTAGTTTATCTTATGACAATGCAATTCAAATTAATACATAAATTAGTTATTCTGGCAATTTAACATGCATTATCAACTTCAGCCACACTTTTAAATAAATATTTACAATTTATTATTTTTTAAAAAGTATTTTTAACCATAGTTTTAGCCAAACATCTATTTAAATTAAATACTTCACAATAAAAAATAATTTTTAAATATCATTTTTTTAAAAACCTCAACCATAAAAATTATCAAAAAAAAAAAAGGTTTCAAATAAGGATTTAAGAATATTGGGGTACGTAATATAAATACACATGATTGCTTCCTTGGGAAGCCGTTCATGGCCGACTAATGGAGTAAAGAAGAAGAGAGGGATTTGTGTGATTTGTCTTGATTTTTCACCTAAATTACACCAAATTAAACACTAAACAATAGAGATTAAGGGGTTAAAAACGGGATTCAAGGGAATTTGGGCTGGGAATCAAGAAACTTTGGGGGGATTTTGGAGGGTGTGGTGCCGGATTCAAGGAAAAGGAAGAAGAGAAAAGGAAAAACAGTTACGCAAAATAAAAACTCAAGATTAAGAAAAAGATTGAGATAAAAGATATATTTTTATTAAGTATTTTTTTTTAAGTTTTCTTAACTATTTTTTACAAGTATAAAATTTTGAACAATTAAAAAATTAAATTAATACAAGAAAATTTTAATTTGAATAAAAATTATATTTTATCGATTGAATTAATCGATCGTTTCTCAATCGGTTAATCGCTCTATCTAGTTTACGCATGCATTGACAACTCTTGTAATTGTTGACTATCCTTTTCTTGTAAATGCAGACCGTCCCAACAATTAATCCCCGATCTATTACCTATATCTCAATTGAATCCCAACCTATTTTTATATTAATTTGGTAGCTATCCCATCACAAATACTTAATCTGAAGCTTCAATAAATAAATAAAAAAGATTTTTTTTCCCATTGAATTGCATAATATTGGGATTTTAGATGGAAAACATTAACAAATTCAGATAGAAAGATTTAATTGAAAATTTCTGCTATGTTGGGGACCCAAATTAATGATAAACAATAGGTGGAGAACCACCGACAGATTCCACTACATTAATTGGACCATTGAAAAAAGTTTATCTAGAATATGAAGTAATTGAGTTTCCCTTTCTATTTCTATTTTTCGTTCAAAATAGTGGGAATCTTTCATAATACAGGCACAGCCATCAAATCGAGTTCATGAATCATGTCGTCTTCCACCGACGGGGAGTCCCTTTCACTTCAACAGCGTCAAATCTTAGATACCATTGATAAGAAGCAAGTAAAAGTAAAACACCAAGCCTTAATCTCTACTCTTCCCAGAGAGAGGCATTTGCATGCTTGACCCTCTCTACCAATGCCAAGGCTTTTGGATCCCTCCAGAGCCATCTCTTATTGGTATTCTTTTCATGCAAGACCACTTCAGTACTGATGTTGTCTTGGCCACCAATCCCGAGTGTGGCATCACATGGCTTAAAGCTCTTATTTTTGCCATCATGAAGCACCGAGCTAGCTACTTGTAACTTTTCCAGCCACCCTTTGCTCACAGCTAATACACATGACCTTGTTCCCTTCTTGGAAGGTTACTTGTAGAAACATGAATCCATTTCTGGTCTTGAAGCACTCTCCCCCAGCCTCGCATCTTTGCTACTCACTGTCCTTAATTATTATCTGTTGCCAAACTCCATGATTGGTACTTCTGGCTGCCGTTTTGTGTATGTTTGTCGTAACCCAAATGATGATGTTGTTTCCCTTTGGCACTTCCTCAACAAATTACCGCTAAGAATAACACCTAGCCCTTCACTAAAAGAGACATTTGAGAAATTTTCTAGAGGAGAGTTCTACACTGCATGCCGTCCTTTTTGGGACCTTGTGTTAGGCTGATGGAAAGCAAGCTTAGAGTTGCCACAGAAAATATTGTTTCTCAAGTATGAGGATTTGAAGAGGGATCCCTTAATTCATGTCTAGAGGTTAGATGAATTTTTGTATCAACCCTTCACACAAAATGAAGAAAGTGATGGGGTGGTGCAAGAAATAACAAAGCTATATATGCAGTTTCTAGAATTTAAGAAATTTGGAGATCAACAAAGTAACTATTCTCGATTCATGTCCAAGAAATATGATTTCTTCAGAAAAGATTGATTATCGGAAGAATTATCTTACAACAGAAATGGCAGCAGTTTTAGATCAAACTGGATAGGGGTTGTGCTACTCCGCTAACCAGCCCAATTTTTTTTCAAAATAAAAAAGATGCTAAGAGGATATAAATGTTAATAAAAAAAATTATAAGACTAGAGTTATTAACTTGATTAATTTTGATAAACCTAACTAATTTAAATATTATGAATAAAAATTGCAACAAAAATAAATAAACTGAAAAAAATAACACCGTAAAAAATGTCAAAAATACTAACTCGAGTCTGTTTTCAAGTTATGATCAAGCTAAATTTGAGATCTGGTTATGATACAGAGGTAACTCCGTCGAAAATAAACCGAATAAAACTATGAAACTCAAATATCAAACAATTCAATATTTAAAGGTGAAATTGAAAAAACTAATAATAATAAAAATAAATATATATATATATATATATATATATATATATATATATATATATATATATATATGAGTCAACCCGAGATACCCATTTTAGAATAACTTCATAGAAAGAAAATTGAAAAAAAAACATGAAAAGCAATTCACAGTAAATTAAATATTAAAGGATGAAATTGAAAAAAAATATTTAAAAAAAGATTAAAAAAAAATCAAAATTAACTCGTGTTAACTTTCGAAACTCGTGACCTTGATCATGACCCCAGGACTGATCTTATAAAAAGAAAATCGTAAAAAATAATGAATAAAATTCTAAATCAATAAAATATTGAGGGATGAAATAATAAAATAAAATTCAATAAAAAAGATTCGAAACAAAAGAAATAACAATTCAAAGAATGAAAACTAAATTTGAAATAAAAAATAATTTGAAATTAAATGTTGAGGAATGAAATTGAAAACAAAATTTAATTAGGAAAATGATAAAAAAAAAATTCAAAGAATGGTGACCAAATTTAATATAAAAATTAAATGAAACCAAATGATGAGGGATGAAATTGAAGAAAAAAATCAATAAAACAATAAAAAAATAGCAATGAAAAAATAAGGACTAAATTTGATATAAAAAACAAATAAAAGACACCTTTTTATTTTGACAAGGAGTAGAGAGAAAAAAGAGGGAGGATAAGAAAAAAAAGTTTATTGAAACCTAACCACTACATCATCATGTATACGCGCCGTATAATTAGAAAGAGAATGGCAGGACGCTTCTAATGCTCCTACGAGAGGCGGCGTTTAGAGGTGGGACGACGCCTCACTTACCTGCGAAGGGCATAAGCTTTGTCCACTTTTTATTTTTAAAATTATATATATCAAAAGATCAAATTACCCCAAGTTAACATAATTAACTAAAATACCAATTTTAAATGACCAAACACAACCCCTAGATGACAATTCAAAAATAAATTTCTTTCAATAATAATTTAGTTTTTATATTGTGTTTTAAAAATATAAAAAGACTAAATTATTTCTAATCAATGCTTTGAAATAATTTGATTTTAAGGATAATAAAACTTTTACATTATATAAGACCGAATTATTTTTAATTTTATAATGACTAATAGAACATAAGATTGTTTTACTCAATAGCAGGTTAATTAATTTTTATTGGAAGAGCAAAATAATAATTACAATATTACAATAAATAGTGATATAAAAACGCATTGAAATCTCTACACAGTTCCAGTTTGACCTTGACTTGAGTTAAGCCCTATCATAGTCACAAGCAATCGCATGATAAGTGCAATGTGCACTTGCTTTCTTATTGGAAGATCATGGGCTGAAGTTTTACAATAACAAGGGTAATTATCACCACCATAGCTATTTTAGATTAAATAAAAAATTAGATTGGATTTTATAATAAATATTTGATTTAAGTTAAAATTTATTTCTAATCAAATATATTTATGATTTCTTAAATAGTCAAATGTTAAAAAATAACTTAAAACAATTTATAAAAATTATATTAAACGTGGAATGCTAATATCCCATAAATCATCTTGTTTTAAAAACAATTTATAAAAATATTAAAATAATATATTTTTTATTTTTTAAAAATAATTTTTAATATCAATATTTTAAAATAATTTTAAAATATTTAAAAAATATTAATTTAAAATAAAAAAAAATCTTAATTTTTTTAAAAATACTTTTAAAATATAAAAATAAACAGAAGTAAAAACTAAAGAGAAACATGATTTAATTCAGGATTTATTTGGGCCATAACAGATCAATCAAATTGATTTGGGCCATACCGAATATTAAAATATAAATCGGTTTTCTAAATTTCGGCTTAATTTTCAATTTATTTAAATAAAAAGAAAAAGGAAGGAGTTCCGCTTGCACAAGTGCAGGGGAGCTTCTTTGACACGAGAAATATAGTTGAAGCTTGTTTGGTTACCGGGAAAATAAAAAAAGTCTCATTCTTTCTGTCTCAAATTACTCTCAGGTAAGTTTCTCATCCTTTCCTCCCAAGTTCAAAATATACAAATTTGTTTGGTTTCCAAGAAAATTCAAAAAAAGAAAAGAACTTAACTTTAAACTCTCTCTGTTTTTTTTAATCACAGAAGTAAAAAATGGAGGGTTTTCAAGAATTTGAACCCATTTTTAATGAACCCAGAATTGGATGGGCAAAGAATTCAAACCAGGGTTCGGGTTTGATGGATCAATTCTTGATGCATATATTTGCTCCTGATGACAATCACCTTAAAATTCAAGTAACTGATTATCATTCCAATACTTTTGAGGTTGTTAAATCAGTTATGCAGCTTGATGACATGGTTAGTTCTTGGATTATAATCATGGATTTTAAAGCTCATGCAATTTGGGTTTTAAAGTTTGTAACTCTCCTTTTGTTTTAATCGGGTAATGCAGAGGGATTGTATTGGCATTGGAGGGTCTTGGACTGAGTTTGTTGAGTACCTTGTTGCTTCTTTTAAAGCTGAAGATGTAAAGCTTGTCCTTGAGAAACTTTCGGATTCGGATGGTGATTAATGTTATTGAATTTTGTTGCATTTTTATTATAATTTATAAATAGTGAATGAAGATATAGGGTGAAATGAAGTGAAGTGATCTTTAGGCATATCATTTCTTACATGTTGTAAAGCGTTGTGTTTTTTTTCTTCCTTTGTTATGGTTTGCTTGCTCCCTTGGGATATCTGAAGGTAGTTCTAGTCAGACTTGATTAGATGCTAAATAAAGCATTTACGAGTTTGACTCATGTTGACTACGTTGCTTATAAGATTCAAAAAAGGAAAAAAAAAAGAGATTTTTATTATTTGTGGAATTGAATTAATGGGGATGATGGCTCAAAAGTCTTTTATATATCCAAATTTTATGTCGAAACCTTTTATGGACCAAACATGTATGCATTTAAATTGCGCGAGTTCCTGTTTTATGTGTTTCAGGTGTGGCATATGCAAAATTAGTGGCTCAGAAATCGAAAGGAATGCCACTAATTTCCATTTCCCTCACAAAACTTCTGGACAATGCAGCTAGGGATGCCATGTCAAACATGTCTTTTGGGCTATTCAAGGCATTCAAATGCACGAAGAATTTGGTTCTACAAGGTCACCTTCTCTTCTTCATGTATTGATTTATAGTTTTGACTTATTTATCTAATATATGAGGTTTCCTCCTCTTTTATTTGAAGCTTTTGATTGTTTTTTTCAGTATATTGAAGTCACTGTGTTTGAAAAATATTTTAATAGTCTGGTTAGCGCACTAGCTAGCAGATGATTTCCAAATGAAAAATTTACTTGGTTTTGTTGTATTCTGCAACTGCTAATAATAGTATTGGTTTCAAAATATATCAAGATGGAGATGTGCCCTTTTTAGATTTGTGATAACATTTAGAACTGAAGGACAATTTTTTTTAAAAGAAAGACAGCTAATTGTCCGATGATAGTTTGAGTTACTTTTCAAGAAACGATCATTTCATCGATTTTCATATCTGAGGAAATTTGATATATTGATGTATTCTGCTGCTTTAACATGTGATAGAATTGTGTAGTATCCAGACTTGTATACGCTAAAAAAGTGGACTTTCTTTCCAGTGTATTGCATGATTGTACACTAAGCCAAATGATACATCCTGATAAATTAAAAGATTTATCCTGTCTATGATTGTTCTTATGTGCGCTTACATGTTCTTATAATATGGTCATATGTCTTCAACTCCTTTTCATTTTTCATGCATGATGCCTTGTAAGTGTCTACCTGCTTTACATTTTTCGTTGTCTTTTAACTTCTTTCTTATCATATTCTCTTTAACAGTAACACTTTGGGGCGAAATGAGCAATTCTGCAATTAATTGTCACATTCTTTGATTGCACTTGCAGAGAAAGAGCACTCTTTGCAGTTGACAAAAGTTATATCAGCCGAGAAGGTATGTTGCTTACTATAGACAGACAATATTATGGTTTTACTGTTATGATTTTTAACTTTTTTTGTGTAAAGATGTATGCCCGTTTTTAATGATGCGCAACCTCCATTTTGTGCAAAGCTTCCTGCACTGACTGACCTGGTCTAATGTCTTAGTGTCTTCCTGATTAAATGGTATCAACAATATGCTACTTGTAGTTGTCATTTTGCATTATTCAGTAACGTTAGATGTAGATGCTTGTGGATACCATATGTTCTTATAAAAAGATTTAGGTTTTTGGACAGTTAATACTGAGTCATTGAGATCCTATAGACTCACCATGGAATTTTCTGCATTTAAATTGTAAATATGCTGTTGTTGCAAAAAAAAATTTCTTCAAGGTTACTTTTCTTTCATTCAACTATCCTTGGTTAGTTTTTGCTTCATTAGAAAAACAAAATTTGTAAAAACTTGTATATCTCTCGTAGGACTCCATTTCATTATTCATCCAAGTATGCAACAATTCTTATTCTTGAAACTTTCTTTGCCATCTGGAGATATCCTTTTCTCCTATGACTATCCATCAACCATCCCGATGAAAAAGAAACAGTAATTTACTTCTTCATACAAAATATGACAAGTCTGGACACTAATCTCTTTCTTTTTTTAAACTCCAAACACCACTCAATCTTTTCCTATCAAAAGTAAATAGTGCAAATGTAATTTGTCACTTCAAGTTTTTGTGCGGCTCAACCATGCTTGGGAAGTCCAGTTTTTGTAGTAGTGGATAAACTTTATGCTTGCTAGTCATGGTCGTGCTTTCTATGTAAAATCTAATTAACAGGGTGCTAGCATCATTGTTAAATTGATGAGTGTTTTTCAAGAGGGTGTGTGTAAAAGACGTGAAGCAATTATGCCTAAGATGGCTTATTGAATTGTTGTGCTGAATTTCTCCTTTCTTTTGTCAGGAGAGGAGTGAAAATATCCAGAGTCAATTGGGAAAGAGACAGAAGTTAGAAAAGATGAATTCTTCAGACAGACTAGATGTTTCTGGTCCTCCAGCCAGTAATGGAGCACAAAATTCTCCAGGTTTGCATCATTTTTATTTTTGCTTTAATCTACTTGCAATATCTTCTAGGATGTGTGTGCTTAGCCTTGGAGGTTTTCAGATTATCTGTAAACTGAGTGCTTCTATATATATCACTGAATGTGATGATACTGTATCTTCTATAAACAAAATATTTCTGAACCAGATAATAGATGCTGGTATGCCACAATTTGATTTTGATTCTGTGTTGAATGAGGCCTGCTTGCAAGTGACGTATGTAAATGAAATCTGATAAAATTCAATAACTGTAAAAAGGATTGACCGGAAAACATATCATGGTCAATATGCTAGGGGTGGATAGCACATGATAATTATATTGAAACAATATACAGAATTTACAGTTATTATTATTTTTTTTAATGAAATTGACAATGATTTCTTGTGTGCATAGTATATTATTATTATTTCGTTGGATTCTTTTAGAATGTTTACCTTTTAAACTATTGAGACTGATTAAAATAATTTGTCTCTTCTATTCAATTAGTCCTTTTTATTTGGATATTTTAGTCCATTCAGTAGATGCTGATAATTGAAATTTAGTTTAGAAACTAAGACTGCCTTCTCCTGCTTTAAATCAGACAAACTAGCAGGCCGAGATCCTGCCTCAACAAAAGTTACCAATCGTGTTGTACCAGCATTTCGCAGGTATATCAGCATCTCCTGTTTAGTTCTCCATATGAACCTGCATTTTCAATATCTAATTTTCATGGTGTTTGAGCAGGGCAAAAGTGAGGGGTGCCTTACTTCAGGATATAGAAGATGACAAAGATAACTAGAAGCCAATCTGACAGTTCGTTTCAATATGCACTGCAATTAAAGATTCGAGATTAGGATTATGATTGACATATAATATACCAAGGGGAGGAGGAGGAGGCAGTTTAAGGACAAGGAGTAATATCTTAGCCTTACTCATTAGGCAACAAATGTATATCAGATTTGTAACTAAGTAGGAAATGCAGTGTCTAAATCAAATTTGTATTTTACAAATTGGTATTTTGTGGACATGTATGGATATTCTTATAACCTCTTGTTTATACAAAATGCTGATTGAGTTGACGTGACCTTAAGCATCATCAATATGGCCTTTTCTGTTTCCAAGTAAGTTCCTATTCTTGTTACTTTTGGGTCAGAAACACAACTGTCAAAATCTGGTGAAATATCAAAAACCAAATTCTAAAGAACAAGTGTTAAAATCAGGTGAGCTATCAAAAAGCATCTAAAAAACAACAAGGCGGCAATACATGATAATCTAGAAGGGCAACCTTCCTGAGTATAATCTAGAGGGATTTTATATAAAAGGGTGGCACATATCTACGAGACTAGAGAGTAATTTGTAAGAGATAAGTTGATGTCTGCTTGTGCTGTTGCTTACTATCTGCAAACACGTTCTAGTGAATTCAATCTTCTGGCAGTGAAACCCCTTGACTCTTTAAAAATTATGTTCTGATGTGTTCTTTGAAGAACAATCTCACTATCTCAGAATAATTTATCTTATTCTGAGGCTAATACGGACACCATTACAAAAATCATCGCATCGGATCCCCGGTTTAGAAGATGTGTCCTTCGAGTCTTGTCCTCCTGCTTTTCTTAGTGCGGAAAAAAGGCCAGCAACTTGGCAAGGCCTCCATATTGTCATACCTGCATAATCTCAGCAAGAAACCCAAAATCCGTTAGCACTCTGATTTAACAGTATGACGAATCAAAAGTTATCTAGATTGAGCCATCAAATGCCCTGTGGTAAAAGAGAGAAAGAAGATGGGATTCTCAATACATGGAAATAGATTCTGCTAGGGTGGATTTTCCATTGCAAATCGGTCAAATGTTAAATTTAAGAGAACCCAAGAAATACCTGCTTTTGCTGCTATTGCTGCTACTAGTGCGTGTGCTGCTATTGCTGCTACTGGTTCTTGTGCTGCTGCTCTTTCCACTGTTCTTACATTCTCCTTTAAACAAAATCCCTTTGATCCACCACTTCTTATCTTCACGGTTAACAGTTAGTTCCATCGATGACCTTGGAAGAACTTTTGAGCCATTTCTTGTGTTGTCTCTGATCTTGAAACTGAGAGAAGTTGGAATGAACATCTTGATCAAGAACTTTTCCTTTTCCATGCTTCTACTTCTTGAAATATTACCCGACTTACTGAAACTCTTTGTTTTCTTCGTCTTCTGTTTCTTGATGATTTCAGCCTCAGACTTGAAATCAGAAGTCGTCCTTTGCTTCGGCATCTCGTCCTGTGCCCCTTCAGAAATCTGCTGCTCATCAACAATATCCTTTAAAGACAGTTCATAACTAGATTCTGGCATGCTATGAACAATCTCCATGAGCTTCCGCCTACCTTCTGCCATCACTTGTAGCCGAGACCTCGGCGAAATATTACTGTAATGATGGCCACGGGGAAGTAAGGGAGAGGATTCATTTCTAACGTTTCTTGACATATCTGTTTTCCATAAGGGTAGTGAGTAATCAACAAAGTCTTCTTCAACCTGTGCTTGAAACTCTACTTCACTAGCACCTCTATCATTACTGTAATATTGGGTTTCACTTGCACCCCAGAAATCAAACTCTACATCTACCTTCCCATCAAAACTGGTGTGCATTTTTACACAGGATTCAAAGAAGAGATGTGGTTGCTGTGATCAAGCTTGGTTTGGAGGTGAAACGGTGAGAGAAGATCAAGCGATGTTCATTTATACGGGAAGGACAAAAGTCTTATTCTCTAGACACAGTTAACTGAGAGGCTTAAAGTCAATGCCGTCTCATATGGGCGAGGAGTGAATGGTTTGATGTACCTCTTTTTCTCCATGTCTTGTTCAAAAGTTTTCTTGAGAAAATTTTCAATAAAGAAACATCTATCTTGAATTTCTAGTGGCTATCCCTTGTTGAAAGCACCATTTTTCTGAGTAATATAGGTACTTGTAACTGTTTTGAGGTATTTCATGCATTGATTTTAAGATCATTTAATTAAGAGTAGAGTTATTATTAAGCCCCTGTTGGATTTTTTCTCTCTATAAATTCAACATATGCGTGTACTAAGGGCTGGTCGAAACATCATGACCCTGGAATCAAGGTTTGAAAAATTTTGCATGGAAGGCAGAATTTCCATGAGCCACGTTATCTTTTTCCTTGTCGAATATTGTTCTTTTAAAGAGATCTTGTTTTGACTTTGTTTTTTCGTTGTCCATGTGGTAAATTTTCAAAAATAAGCATAATTATTGACGTGTTGGATTATATAGTAGGTGAGTTTATTTTTATTTTATCTTTTTAGATATTAATATTTTAAAAGAAATTTTTATATATAATTAATACATTAATCTTAATCTTGACGCGTGAAAACGATATTGACTGGACGTGTATTGAATAATAAAGGTTGAATTAATTAGTTTCCAAGCAAAAGAAGAATATACATGCACCAAGAGTTTGTATATCATCAAGAAGATATTTTTCAATTTAAAAGAAAATATCTAATTGTAATGCATTTATTATGAAATTATATAATTAATTAAGAACATGGAGGTATATCATCAGAAATGGTGGTCAAATCAAGACCCCTTCAACTTCAAATATCAGATGACCTTTTTCTTCGAGGACTTCACTGTTATGTGCTGTAAATTTCTGTCCCAGAAGAATCAGAACAATTCTGTCAAGGAAAGAACAATTTTCTTGGAAACAGCATGTCAAGGATTCTAGAATTAGATGAAAAAAAATTGCTTTTGTTGATGCAAACTCGAGAGCTTTCAGTCAAATCTTCTGCTATGTGCCGATGAAACCGCTCAAGCCAATATGCCACAAGACAAAAGGAAAGGGTCAATGTAGTTGAAGTCCTGAAGGATCAACAGAAGGGAAGCAGAGGCGTGGCCAAAAATATATATGGCCGGTGGCTGTTTAACTCCAATTTCTAAATAAATCCTCCATTCTTGACAAAAAGAGAGATCAAGGCTACTGCTGTTACAGGAACTATAAATTAAGAACCATGTTCTAAAATTCTTCAAGCAGACTTGTAATGCGCCCATCACATCTGTATAATATATATAGATGAGCAAATCCTTGTAATGCTAATAGGGTTCAGTGATTTTGTTAGGGCCAAATTGATGTGTCCTTGCTCCATTTGGGCATTATGCCCGTATTGCTTGTACGCGGCTTCCCTCTTGCCTACGGAAGAACTGGACTTCATTGTAGGGATTAGGTGTCTACAATTGTCTAAATCATTTACTTTTTAATTAAAAGATCATAATTATATCCAAACTAAATTATTTTCAAAAGGATTGTCGTTAATTAAGCAAAATATTTAATAAAATAAAAAATTAATAATATGCGTTAATTCCTAGGAGTCTTAGAACCCAGAAGTTGTTTGCTTTATAATGATGGTGACCACAAAATCTCAACCGATTCATATAATACAAGATATTCAGATTGAAGGATAAAGATTCTTATGTATTAATTAATTCGAGAGCGAATAGAGCAACATGTTAATGAAGATAAATTTAGAATAAAAAAACAAAATATTAACTTTGTATTAACAGTGATCAATGATAAAAATTACATTGAAAAAGGATGAATGCGGTAGAAAATTAAACACAATAATATAAAGTTAAATTTAAGAACAAGAAAAAATTGAAAGGATGATATATTTTAATTGAGTGTTTTTTTTTTAATTTTTTTTTTTTTGTTTCATAATGTTGAATTACAAGTTTTTTTATAGGTAAAAAATCCTAGACAATTAAAGAATTAATTAAATTAATATAATTTTTTTTTATTATAAACATAAATTATATTTTGCTAACTAAACTGGTGAATTAATTCTAAACCGGTGGATCAATTCGACTTGTTGCATCCGCTGTACCAGTTCTTCTGTTTTTTTTTTCACTTTCAACAAATTAATATTATAATCTTATAGTTCTCTCTCCATGGTTCCTAACGGGTTTGTTGGTGTGTAGTAACAAGAAGGTTAAACTTGCTGACGGTAAAGATCCTAGTGATGAGATTTTAGTTGTGCCTCCTGCTGCTAATAATGATTCCAAGCTTTAAGTATCTTACAAGGAGAACTTGGTGGGTATACTTCCATGACAAAGATGGAGCAAGTTGATGATTTGGTCTCTGAGGGTGATTTCAGATTGGAAGATGAAGATGAAGATTAAGATGATTGTTCAACGATTTGTCTTTCGGCTCTAGGTAAACGTAGGCTCGGAAAACCTTGGGAAATTCTACACTGAAGATGATGATCGTTCTGTTCTTTTGGATGGTTGCTGACCAACATACTAGTTGTTCAAGAATTAAGGCCAAATTTTGATCCTGATGAGGTCGAACTTGACAAAGCGGTGGTCTAGGTAAGAGTTCTCAAGTTGTTTTTGGAATTCTGCAACAAAGACCTTCTCACGCGTATAGGTAAAGAGTTGTCAAGACAATATTCTCACATCGGGAGTCCTGTTCGTGTCTATTGAATTGTCTACTAGAGCAATATTTTCTCGTATAAGTGTTGAAATTGGCTTACCAAAGCCTCTCATCTCTAAATTTCTTATGTGAAGAAGGATTTGGAGGTTGGAATACGAAGGTCTCCTTTAGTTTGCTTCAAACGTGGCCAGTATGGTCATAGGTCTGAAGTTTGTTCAGATGTTCTAGAGGATATTCATGTTGACTGAGTTAGTTTGGCAAACGAAAGCTCTCCCCAGCTTTTTCCGATGATTGATCATGTCATTCCTCCAGAGGTGGTGGAGCTGTATGGCTCCTGGATGTTTGAGCAGCAATCTAGAGGAGAAAGGACAAGAAATCAGAATCTTTCAAAGATAACAGAAGCAGAAAAGGAAGTTTCCATAGAGAAAAATAGTGGTATTATTTAAAGGACAGAAATTAACCGATCGAGGGATTGGAATCTAGATTTGTAAATCTTACTGTTAGAATTCAAGGAGTTAGCATTTAGAATTTTTAAGAATTCTAATATTGTTTGAACTCTACAATAATAATAAGATTAGTATCTATTAAAGTTTTATTTTGATAGAAATTAACTAGTTAATTAGTTTTATAAAAATTTTAATCTAAATAAGACTTATAAGGTTATATATAGCCTTAAACATTCAGAATCATGTATATATAAGAAAGCGTAAGAAATTAATAAAGAGAAAGAATTAGTTGTTGTGTTTTTCTTAATTAGAGAAAAACCATGCTGATTAATTTACTAAATTCAAGCATAATTGGTATAAAATTTCTCTTTAAATTTAGACAATTTAATATTGTAGTAGCTTTTATTTTTTGCCTAGCCATGAAGAAATAATTGTTTGGTTAACTAAATAATTTCTATTTTTTACACTGAATCCTGTAAATAATTATGTTTTAAATATTGATTTTATAAAAGTTCAAATAATTTATTTTTATTCATGAAAATTTATTTTTTATTTATTTTACATGCAAAAATTTATCTCACTGTAATTTTAATTAAATATGTATTTTTAAATTGCAACAAAAAATATTTTTTAAAAAACTATTTATTTAAATGACAACCACAAAACTTTCATTATTTAAAACATGTAATAAGCCTATTGAACCAGTATATATATATATATATATATATATATATCTTTGTCTGTATGTGTGCATGTGCGTTGGGGGGTTGGTTACATATAAGGTTATTGAGATTAGTGTGTTTATATCTAAAGATGTTTGTGATAATTATAGCGATTGTTTTTTAAAATTGTTTTTTTGTTAGAAATATATTAAAATAATATTTTTTAAAAAAATTAAAATTTATTTTTAATATCAACATATCAAAACAATTTAAAATCACCAATAACAATAATTAATTAAAAACAAATAAAAATTTCAAAATTTTAAAAACTCTAATGCTCCAATATATATCCTACGATAGACCCATTTGTTCGTTGTTAAAGGAAACCTTCTTCGTATGTTTATTAGAGGCACATGCACCAGTCCTTGTCCTCTTCTTCTTTTTTACTCCCATGTTATTTAAGGTAGCTTTTGATTATTATTTTGGGATTTAAAAAAAAAATAGAGATAAAAAAAAAAAGATAGGAAAAGAAAAGAGATAAAAGTATATTTGGTGGTGATGTACAAAATAATAATTGTCTATATGTAACGTCCCAGTACCCTATTAGTAAGATATTGTCCGTTTTGGCTTATGAGCCTCACATATTTATTCTTGGCAACCATGCATTACTCCAAAACACGTCTTACTAGTCAATGTGAGCATCTTCATATAAGACCCTCCCGCAAATCCTCACCTGCTGATGTGAGATATTACAATATATATCTTATTTGATTACGGTAGCCAATATGTAATAAAATATAAAAAAATATATTTTACCCTTAATATGTATTGTTTTCAAACTTAAATATTTTTTAAAAATAATTATATATTATTTTTTTATCTTAATTTATATTGAATGTTGGAATTAATAATATTATAATAACTATAGTTATAAAACCAAGATTGACTTAACGAGTTGACCCGGGACCAGGACTAGCTAGTTCAAGTTAAGAAAAAATAAAGGAAGGATTAACTCGACCTGACCTGGTTGAAAACCCTAGGTCAACCCAGGATAAAATAGAGGTAAAAAACCCATCCATTCTTTTGAAAAAAAATTGGTCATAATAAGGTTGCTTTGATTATTTTTAATTTTTTGAGTTAGCTGGGTTAATTCTCCCGACCTGTGACAATACTAACCTTGCCTTGGATCTACTCCTGAGTTAGGTTTTAAAACTACGATAATAGCACTTTTATCCATAATTCAACTCGGATCAATCCGTGGTGACTCTTCTGACCCGTGACCAAGATCTTGCCTTGGTTGACCCCCGAGTCAGGTTTTAAAGTATGATAATAATATTTTTTATCCTTACAATTAATCAGGTCAATTCAGGTTGACCCTCCTAATCCTTATAATTTTTATCCTTGTCTAGCCCGGATTTAAAATTACATTGTGTGAAAATTATCTTGACATGAACCAATTGACTTTGTGGGTCCAAAAAAAATCCAAACAGCAAATAAAAAGCGTGGTTTGGTTTTAAAAAATTAAAAATGATATCTTCTTTTTTAATTATTAAGACGATAATATATTGGACCAAATCGAGCTTCACAACTTAATCCGTCAAAATCATGACCCAAATCATAGATTCAATTGGATTTGATAACTTTTTTAAAATTATTTTTTATTTAATTATAAATTAAAAAAATAAACTTTTATAAAATCGAATATAAAGTTAAATGTTAAGATATTTATTAGAGGTTGCAATAACTTCATGAAAAGTAAACTGAAATAAATTATAAAGATCAATTCAAAATTACATAAATATTAAAGAATAAAATTAAAAATAAAAACTCAATAAAAAAACTCAATGCTAAATAATAAAATTAAAAAATAAAAATAAGAAAAAAAATGAATTGAAAAAGGAAAGAAATGAAAAAAATATATAAAAGAAATGGGATGTAGCTTCATTATTCATGTAAACAGTGACAGCCACCCAAATCTTTTAATTATTTTGTTAATTGTTATTTGTTCCTCGTCGTACATACTTTCATAAGAATAAAGAAATTTGAAGGCAGAGAAGATAGAGTAAGTGGCTTGGCTTCTATACACACACATTTTTTTTTATGACAGGTAACTCGATCTGGCTCCACATCCAACGGAAATTTTTTTTTTTAAAAAAAAGGGGTGTAGCCCAGCATGACTTGATTATCAATAGGACTCGTGGTCCCTACTAGCAACCTGCCAGGAGGGGGAGAGGGGCTTACTTTTGTAGTTGTGGAAGGGGGAGCTTGAACCCTCACCCTTCCAATGTTGCTCGTTCTTCGGAAAAAACTAGTCATTTGCTTCGAACATTTGTCATATGGAAAATTAAAAGCCCAGCTGCTTTTTCTTGTGAATATGATTGCTATATGTTCTCATAAAAATATGTTAGAAATAGTTCTCTAATGATTCTATATTGAAGATATGTATCAGCACATATGAACGTTAATCTTCAATGGAATATATACGCAAGCACTCTCTTAATTTACACCGTGAAAAAAAAGTCTGTGTTGCATCCGTCAAAGAAGAATGTCTACTGGTGGTCATTAGAATGCAGTGTGATGTTAATCAATGAGCTTATGCATGTAGTTAACACTATAATAATTGTTTCCCTTTTCTTCGTTTCTTAAATTTCTAAGGTCAGGCCGGTGGAGATTCCATGGTGTGAGACGTCTGACTGTGATTAGACGGAGTGAAATTGCACGTCTTTGCTTCTCAGCTTTCTGTAGATGAAAATGATGGACAAGGAATCAAGTATCCCGGTTTCCAATATGAACTTGAAACTAACTGCTCATGTTTTGTTTGGGGAGGGAAGCAACAATATGTCTATGGCGGAGCTTAGATCCTGTCTAGTCTCTGAATTATTATCTGGGGTTGATCCATCCAAGCACCTAGTTGAGTAATTAAAAGGTCTCCCGTAACTTGAAGCTATCTTCCTATACTGTCATGCTGATTTTTGTGCCTAGAACAACAGCAAATATCTCAGCTGGAGAAAATATTGCTTTTGCAATTCTCCATCGGTGTGATTCGCAACTTTCTGTTGAAGGATTACAAGTTTCACCATCAATTCGAGCGATACTGGAGGGATAATTCCTATTTGGAAGATTTGAGGGCCAAAGATCAAGCGTGGCATTGGCAGTAGGAGTTTCTTTTCTAGCAGTGAAGTGTAGCTGTTGCCATGTGATGTTTTTGACGCAAGATTTTCATGTATCTTTTTAAGAGGAAAACTTTGCAGTCTAAAGATAGCAGATGAAAGTTCTGGTGATGAAGAACAAGAGATGGACAGCGTCACCAATCCATAACAATAATGTTTTATATATGTTCTTCAATCGACAGATAAAATTAATACTGCACGTTTCTTAGTACAAACTATCATGATCTTTAAAGCGCTTTAGTACTACTGCAAGACAAAAGAGGCTAAAACTGCAGCTCGAGTCCTTTTTCGAACAAGGGAGAATATACCACTAGTCTTAGAAGAAAAAAAAAGAGAGAGATAGTATCTATATGGTACAAGAAGAAAAGATTTTCATTCGATGTCAAGACTCGTCAACATCTCAATGTTCTTGAGCACTTCAAAGCACCTGCTGAGCTTGTCAATGCCTTGACAGATTTGGCATCGCCAACCTTGAAGCTTTGCTCCTTAGTGTAGTTAGGCCTCGCCATACCCCGGCGACCTGATTGGAAAAACGAAGCTCCATTTGTAAACAGATCCCCTACAGAGTAGAAGTTCCAGGGTTTGCTTCTCTCATAGATGCCATTTCTCCAAGTTACCTGTTATTCAAGAGATTCGATCATTGGTTATTTCTGATCATTATTTTAGCCATCCTTCTCCTAATTTGCTAGATTTTGGAACGGGATGGAATTTGTAGACCATGACCAATATTTTTAACAACTAAAATTACCAATTACCTCCTTCTTCCTGATTTTGGTGCAATAAAATAGTTGGATTCACTCTTAATGCTAGGACTCATGCTTCCCCCGATTGCGTACTGTTCCCATCCTTGATACAGGTTGTTGGTCACATGCGCATATCCATGGCGAACCCTGCATTATTTTCAATGATTTATATATCATCATAAAATCTTCAACACAAGATTCATTTTTCATGCATGTCGAGAACGTGGAGTTTAATCAAGCAGGATTTACCTTGACATTCTTTGGTTGCAATTTGGTCCGAAATGATTGAAGGCAACAGTGACCTTCATGTCCTTGTCCCTTAAAAACCCATCATCATGCCCAAGAAGCATGACCTTGTCTTGGTCTCTGAACCAATTGTTTGAGACAGTAACAAATGTCGATCCACGAGTGACATCTAGAAGACCATCCTGGCATGAAAATAATGTATTGTGATCAATCCAAACTTTCGATGCACTGACCAGCCTTATTGCATCTCCATCCATCTGACCTAATTGCATTTGTTTCCCATCTGGTCCCATGACTGTGCTGGGTCCTTGTGCCTTGCAATGGTGAATCCTTAGGCCATGGATGATCACATCGGTTGCCTAAACAAACAACATACGTATTGTAAATTAAAGTTATAGAGCATGCATTGGCTATACAATCAAGAATATTGACAGCTGCACTTGAGGGTCTAGCTCAGTGGTCAACCGTGTGACTTATTCCGCCCCCGTCCCGAGTTCGATCCTCTATGTGCACGCCTGTCACCCCCGCGGTGCCTTACCTGCTCACTGGGCTTGCAGGATGTTCAGTGGGCCGTGGGGAATAGTCGTGGTGCGCGCAAGCTGGCCCGGACACCCCACGATAATAATAATAAAAAAAAAAGAATATTGACAGCTAGAGAGAAATTTACCTTGTACACCAAGAGGCATCCGAAGCCTTCAATGCCAATATCAACACCTCGGCCATCAATGGCAGTATAGCTGCTAATAAGAAGAGGTTTCTCAAGCTTGATATTCATGTTCCTTTTGAAAGTTATCCAAACTTTGCCTGTGATCATTGTGGCTCCATATCTTAATGTCCCTTTCTTGGGGCTCACAGGATCGTCACTTGGATCGCTAACCTTATACAATATAACATCTCTTCCAACATTGTTAGTCATTTTCCCTGCAAACCCTACAGAACAAGTAGCCAGTTGCTGTCGGCTTCTTCGCCAATTCGTATTCAATTTCCAACATTGATCAATGGCATTCATTTCGCTGGCTGCAAGGCACGCATTAGGAATGAAGGAAAGGCTAACAAAAGAAAGGACTACGACAAAGTGACTTAAGACAGCCATGATGATGTCTTAATTAAGTTATGGGGGAGAGTTAGAGATTTGCAATGCAAGAGTTGGGGAACGGTGGGGGTTTTTATAAAGGATCATAAGGAGCTAAGCAAAAGTATAGGTTGCTGTAGTTTGGTTAGGTGGTTGTAGTAAAACGCGGTATAAAAAACTAATTATACTATATTTATAATTCAGTTATAATTAAATTATGTGTTTGCTAAAAACAATAGGGTTAATAACATAATGAAATCTAATGTAATACAACTCTAAGTAGGTATTGTTCCTCTAAAAATAGAGATTAACAATAAAATCTCTTTAATTTGTAACTGATTGAGTTGATTAGTTTGTTTATCATCCAACAATTATGGACCAGCCTTGCCTATTAGTGTCTAAACTCAACAATCTCCATGGTTATAACTAACAAATCAAAATAAAATAGAATTGAACTAGCCATGAACTCATGTTTTGTGTTGCTGCGAGGTGATTTTCGAAACTTATTTTTATTTAATTATTCGATAATCAGAGTATTTTTAAGAATTAAAATGATTTTAATTATAAAAAAATATATTATCTTAGTCAAGTTCATTTTCTTATCAAAGAATTTCTTTTCTGTTTTGACAAAAAAATAAAATAAAACGTGTATTCTTCTATAAATAGCATTATTTTTTAAATGAAAATCTAACACAATCAAAATTAATATTCACAAGAATTCAAATGATTTAAATCAATAAGGAAAAGATTCTTTATCCAAAACCCTCCTTCTTTAATCATGTTATTTTCCCGGTGAATACATGTTTTTTCTTATTAAAATAATAATTTTTAAAATCAAAACTTCACATTATATGAAAAGTAAATCTCAATAGAAAAACAAAAAAATTCATGTCGTGATAATTGTGAGTTAGCAATATAAAAAATTAACAAAGAAAACTTTTTTCATGAGCATTTTTTTTAAAAAAAAAAAACATTATGCATTATAGATTTATATAAAAAATTTTAAATTAATTGACAATATTAACCTAATTAAAAATATCAAATCTTCTTTGAAAAGAAAGGCATAATTGGTCTCTTTATAAATTTTATTGTAATAATTTTAATTAAAAATATTTTATTATAAAACAAAAAAAATTTATAAAAAGACATGATATGCCTTGATAGATATATCATGCTCACATGCATAACTTTTAAAACCAGAAATTCATGTGACAAGCTATTATAGACAAGGTACATATATATACCTATTGTTTTTTATAATCAACATGGTTAAAAATATATTAAAATAATATTTATTAAATTTATTTTTGATATTAATATTTTAAAATAATTTTTTTAAAAAAAAAACTGAATTTTAACCGATTTCTGTCAGAACTTCATGCTAATAGTTCAGGCAGTGCTGGAACTCGCTTGCTGATAACAATATTCCTCAATCCATTGTAAAATCACAACTCAATCCATGAACAAAAAAAGAAAAAAGTACATGCAAAAGAACCAACTCTTTCATTCCGAAGCCTAAATTTGCTACTTGTACCTGTATAATAAACGGCATCATTAAACATAACCGTGAGTGCTGCTAGCTAGCTAGCTAGTTATGCCGCCTCCCACTACTATACTCCTTTAACTATCTTAATTACCTCTGCTGCATGTAGTAACACACAAACTTTATTTAAAGGTAGATTACTGCTAGACTCCATGAGTTGTCTTCATTAATTAAACACATCTCTTGGTGACCCTAAGCTTCAAACCATGCTTCATACGCATCATGACAGACAGACCTGGTGAAACTGGATGACCTTCCACCACCTGAAGATGAAAATTCAAGAGTATGGCTGTTGCAATTGTCTTCATTTGAATGAAGGTTATTTCTTTACCCAAACAGCTCCTTGGTCCTGTATTAAACGCAATATACTTGTAAGATGGAACGTGAATGATTCCCCCTCGCTCTGAAATCCATCTCTCTGGCTTGAATGCCAAGCAGTCATCACCCCATATCTCTTCCATGCTTCCCATTGAGTATAGTGAGAACATCACCTTCGTGTTTTCTTTCACCCGATGTCCACTAGGAAGAGTGTCGGCTTCAACAGATACTCTATAGTTAAAGGGTACAGCCGGGTATAGCCGAAGAGTCTCGCAGATGGCTCCATGGAGATAAACAAGCTTATTCAGCTCTTCCAGATTGAAAAACATCCCATTAATCGTATGATCTCCTTTCGATTTCATGTTGGCTCTGATCTCTTCTACGATTTTTTCTTCTACTTCATGGTGTGTAGCGACCAGCCAGAAGAACCAAGTTAGAGCTGCATTTACGGTGTCTTTCCCAGCTGCAATGAAGTTAAATCCGATGTCTCTTAGATATTTGTCAGTCCTTTTGGAGGCATCCATCTGTTCCGCTGCTTCTCCTTCTTTTATGCAAGCGGTGATCAAGTCATAGTCGTCTTGATCATTATCCTCAACTTGCACCATATTTTGGGCTTTGCGTTGGCGAATTTCTTCTTTCTTTGATGAGATGCACTGCTCCAATAAATTATCTATGGTGTCCATGGCTTGGCTTAGCTTCTTCTCTTCTCCTACGTTAAGCCATTTCTGCAATTTCCAAATGCTTTCAGGCACAGTATGTCGGTAAAACACAGCCTCCTCTACAACATCAAATGCTGTTTTATAAGCAATTTCTGGTAAATCAACAGAGAGGCTCTGTGGATCAAAGCCTAAAACCAGGAGGCAGATATTATCGAAGGTGAAACGCTGGAATACATCTTGCATGTCCAATTCTATTTCTTGTCTTGATACATGCTCTAGAACCGGGATTAGACCTTTGACTATCTTTTCTCGCAAAGATCTCTCGAGAGACACCTGGAACTTGTTGTCCTTAATCATGGAATGAATCAATTTACGGAAGGATTTCCATGATTCAAAATCTGAATTAAGAACTCCATCTCCATAAGGCTCAAAAATCTTCTTGTACTCGGGCCCCTTCGGGTAGTTGACGAAGTTTGTGGTTGAAATATGGCGAACATTAAGAGGATCAGCAGTGAGAAAAATGTTCATGTTAGCAAACCAAGGACCTTTAAATTCGAAGGTACCTCCACGTTGTTTCAGAAGCTGGGTTGCATATTCATGGATATTTTGTGCCTTGAAAAGAAGCCCTGGTAGCATTCCTACCACAGGCCAGTTAGTGACCGGGGATACAGTGTTCCGACACCAATGGCAGAAAAGAAGTATGCAAACAAGTGCTATAATGATGTGAAAGTATTCAAGAATTGCCATTGGAGCTGTAATGGTTTTTTGATGTTGTCTAGCACTCGTAAGGTTTCCTTGTATTGCCGCTATATATGGTGCAGGTGGCACCACGTACTGTTGTCCTACTTGTTTTTTTTTTTAATTTTTCCCACTTGATTCTTTAAATTTAAATACGTAATTAAAGAAGAATTGTCAACTTGACCTAGCAGCGGGGCGTTAGCAGGTAAAGTAACTAAAGATAGCGCAATTGCATGAGTTAGTCAAAAAGGTATTAAAAATATTCAATTTCTTCGAATAGTTTTTTCAACTCATAATCTTTTTTTTTTCCTATAAAAATCAATGTATTATTGAAGTTCTCATGATATTAAACAAATAGCCACGAGAAATGAAAGTTTGTTGGTGAAGATATTTTATCAGTTAATATATTATTTTTAAATGAAAGTTTTCGGTGAAGATATTTAATTATAAAAATAAGGGTGATAGAAATTAAGATTTATTTAAACTTAAGATTCCAATTTATTAAATTAGATTACATAAATGATCTTATATTAATTATCTTTTAACATATTTTTTTCAAATAAAAATATTTTGAATTTAAAATTAACACAAGTTTATTTTACTTAATTAGTTTAAAGAGCCAATTAATTTTGAATTCAAGGTCATTAAAAAACAAAAATCGTAGAGCTTTCGTAAAGTTTGGAATTCATGTCAATCCTTGCTATTCAATGAATTGTTTCGATTCACAATGTCATCATCACTTTATAAAAATTTCAACAAAACAGGCCATATATATATATATATCGGTCAAACCTGAGGTAATTAGAAAAACTAATTTTGGTATGCTGTGATGTTGTTGTTGATACAATTTTTTTAAAAAAGTAAAGAAGTTTTTATAAATATCAGAGAATTCTTTGCATTATTAAAGTTGAAAAAAACAATTGTTTTGAAAAAATAAATTCAGTATACATATGGATTTTTTATTTATTTTATTAAAAGCAATATTTTTAACTAGAAGCGTTGTTTTTAATTTTTTAAGTATAATTGTTAAAACCAAATTAACAAAAATAAAAATAAAAATAGTATATATATATATATATATATATATATATATATATTTTTGTGTGATTCGAAGCTTAAAAAATAATAAATGTGATAAAATTGGATTCCAAATCTAATTAAAAATTTTAATAATAAACAATCGATTTCAATCTAATTTTTATAAATAATTTATCATTATTATTATTATTTTCACATCAAATACATAATAATTAAAAAAATAATTATTAAGATTTAAATAAAAATTTATAATAATATTTAAAAACCATATCAAAACCGAAAGATAAGTCAATCAGTAAACAATTTTCGGAGTAATGTGAGGACATTGACCCATTCAAAAGTCCTCTTTGTTATTCGTAGCGCAAGATAAATGAAATAATTAAGAACTATTTTCGAAGGAAATGCCACAAGATTACCAGTAAAAATAAAAGCTCATGGACGTTGTTCCAAGGGAGGCCTTAACCAAGCTGTGCTCATTGTTAAACCCTTGATTAGTATTAAGTTTTACTATTAATTATTTAATAATTCATTGACCCTCCTTCGATGAATGTGAAACTCAACTGTTTAAACAGTAATAAATCTTGAGTTGAACATAGCCTAGGGCAAGCAGAGGGCTAGGCCCTGTGTCTTGCTCCTGCATGCATAGCAAGCCGGACCTCTGTGTTTTATTGTTTTTTATAAAAGAAAAATAGACAACACATCATCCCTTTTTTATAATTTAGAAAATGGATACGTCTCGTAAGTCCTTACACTTGTAATAACAGCATCTCAAGGAAAAAATGCTATTTTGAAAGGCTAATTTAATAAAATAATATTTTAAATAGTATAAATATAACTTTTTTTACCATATATACTATAATATATATTCTAATTAAAAAAAAATCATATGAAAAGCCAAGATGGGCAATTGCCAGTTGAATACGGAAGCTCCATAAAGTCTACATTTTACTTTTGACTTGAATTTCAAAAATGCCCTCTCTGTTCACAATTAATATCCAGTCTGCCGAGATGGTTTAATGTCAATTGTATACTATTTTACTTTGATTTGGATTCCAAAACGGATATAAGTAATTATAGTATATAAGTAACAACTTGTTTATAGTAAGATTTAAACATTGATAACTTTTATTAATTAAAAGCTTAACCAACTCATCAAGATTAATATGTTCAAAGAGTATAAAATTAAATTTATTAAGGTAATTAATTAATTATATCTTCTCGTTGATCTAACAAACTAACCCATAACATAATATTCCATATCCTAGTCAAGTGAGCTCTTGAGTTGGGTATGGGCAAAACTCTTACTATTTCTCAAATCTCTATTGGCTTTTTTTTTAATTTGATCTTTATAAATTAAAAAAAATCTCAATTAAAACATGAATTGTGTTTACCTTTCATGCCATTAACAAAACAATAAAAGATGTAGCTGCTAAATCATTATAGACACACCTACAAAACTTTTTTTTTAAATAGTGTTTTGTGTTTTTTTTGGTAATTTTTTTAATTTAATCCTTTATCAACCTAATCTTTTTTATTCGGTTTTTTAATTTTATCTTTAATATTATGGTATTTTGAAAATTATACTTTATAATTTTTTTCAATTTCCTTTCAGTTAGATTATATACCAGTCTTATGAATTTAGTTTTATATTTTTTTATTTTAGGCTTCAGCATTAGATTTATTGGAAGTAGTACTTTTTTTTTTTTCAATTTGCTTTTTATGAATTGATTCTGATCTCATAATTCAAGTCACGAATTTAACAAGTTAACTCTAGTTATTTTTTTTCGCCCTTTTTCTAATTGATTTTTTTTTTTCAATTTCATCCTTCAATATTAGATTAGTTGAAAATTAGGCTTCATAATTTTTTACGATTTAATTTAAATGGGATTATCCCAACCTTATGAATCAGGTCGGGGGTATAATAGGTTTACCCATATTAACTCTATTTATTTTTCTGGATCCTTTTTTAATTGAATATATTTTTAATTGGGCTTTGTAATTTTTTTTATTTGTTTTTCATAGGATTATCTTAATCTCATGGCTTAGATCGCGAGTTTGATAGGTTGATTCGGTTTATTTGTTTGAGTCTTTTTTTAATTGAAAATAACTTTTTTTACCCTCCAACAACTCAATCTTCTTTTTTTATGTAGGTTTTTTAAAAAATTTTATTTTTTAGCATTAGGTTCTTTTGGAATTGGACTTCATAATTTTTTTTTCAATTTATGTCATGTGGAGTTACCACTATCCCATGATTTTTTATTTCAACATTTAACATTTAACATTAGATCTATTAGAAATGAAGCTTCATAATTTTCTTATTTTATTTTTATAAAATTTTTTTATTTTATGATCTAGGTCGGAGATTTAAAAACTTAACTTAGGTTGAGTTGGGTTTTTATTTATTTTTTTAATTAAATTTTTTATTTTATCCTTCAACATTGGATTGGTTGGAAATTAAACTTCATAAATATTTTTCAATTTGTTTTCTGTAGGGTATCATATCTCAAGACCCGAGTTGTGGGTTTGTCATGTTAACCTGGTTTGACTTCAATAGTTTTTTTTTGTTATTTTTTAATTTAATATTTTTTTTAATTTTATCTTTTAACATTAAGTTAATTAGAAATTATTCTTTATAATTTAAGCATCTAATGGTCTTTGAATTCACCAAACCGGGACTATTTTATAGGCATTCATGTCTTAAATTAAGTTATCACTTTATTTTGCTACAAAGAAATGATCTAATTCCATAAACACTTGATTAAGCCCATTCTCTAACCACCACTCCTTGGATTTTTTAACATCATCAATTAGCATTGTCTATGAAAAATTGATCAAAAAACCATCAACTTCTTAGAACTTATTTTTTATCAAAAATTATCAACGAGAATTTTATTGATAGAACATTTTTGTCCATGAGATAGCCAGTAAATTTATTATTGATTGAATAAAAGTATAAATACCGACAGAAAATTCCATCAGTAAATCTAAGAATTCTGATAATAAACACTAATCACCACATAATGTTGGATGAAAATCATCCTCACACATTTGGCGAGACTCCATTGCACTTAAATGGAGCTGAAGCTATGCCAGTAGTTGTAATGTATTGTAGATACATGCTGTTCATTATCAACTTTGTGCTCGTGAACAATTTCTTTTGAACAGTGAAAGTGTTCAGGAGACTTGGAAGAAAAGGAGCAACGTATGAATGTTTCTGACATCTTGAGATGTAGCATATTATTTTGTCAAACATTTTTGTATGCGTGATCATTTGATTCATTCACAATATTGATTAATCAACATCCATTGAACTAGATGACGTTAACGAATCAGAAGGTTGTAAACATTAACGAATCAGAAGGTTGTGAACATTAATCCCATGGGAGAGACAGATCAAGAAGCATGAAAGTTCTCCATGACAAGAACCTGATCGTTCTAGCTGGACATGCAGACCCTTTTTACCAGTTCCTGATTTCTTGCTTTACAAAAAAAGGTGCATCTCTATGATGGTCGGTTTGTCCATTGGCTAACTGCAATCGAGAGAACAGTTCGCCAGTTTAAGTTAAAGTAATCTTACATGATTGATTACTTCATCTTGTTGAAAATTAAACTGTGGCAGCAATCCTCACCTTTTTTGGACTCGATTTTACCACACACACAACAAGCAACAACTTCTCCTTATGGTTTCCATCTTGAGATGTGTAACTGTTTAAGCACCCTTTTCTTTTTACCAGATTCCAAAGCTCTCATATCACTGTGCTTAAGAAAAACTAAAAGTAAAGGAAATAAGAACAGAACAGAACAAAACAGAAAAGGCTCATGATTTATATGTATTGGGCTTAGTTCTTTATTATTTTGATATTAATTTCTTTGGCTTCTATCTTAAGTAAATTCCAAAAACATGTGAACTATCTTGTTCACACTCGTGAGAGAGAGAGAGAGAGAAATAGATAAAGAGATTCAGCAGAATCATGTATCAGACAAGTGTTCCCTTGAAACTGCTGATGCCAGGACAGCATCTAAACCTAAGAATGACATAAGAAATGAACCTGTAAAGCAAGATGAAACACACCATGATCACCACATTTCTCCACTTTTCATCCTCTCTATATCCTTCTTCTCTAAGCAAATCTTCTGCATTAACCATGCATTTCCCAAACATGTATTCCAAGCATTTGCCTGAATTTGAGAACTCATTTATCAGAAACCCTTCAAATGGATACTTAAACAGCGATATATAGTGCATGAAGATCCAATAATTTGGTATTCCATGCTTCGATGTGAAGTAGCCGGAGAACAAGAAGAATGATCCCATCACCCCTGAAATAACTGAATTTCCAACGATGAAGTTAGGCACTAGAGCACTGAAACACACCACAACTGAATTCGCTGTGTAGAGAATCAACCAAATCAGCAACAGGAAATGCATGAATGCAATGAAATTTGCATTGAGCCCCACTAGCCAATATAGTGGAATTGTGAATAATATGGCTAGGATGAGTAGAAATGGCAAGTAAACGAGTCCATTGGCTATGGCGTATGATGAGACTCTATAGCTCCCACAAGAAGTCTCCTTCATAAGAATCTCCCTTTCTTGCAAGAAGATTGGTAGAGCTTCTGTTGTGCAAGATAACAAGAAAGTCAATATAAAAGCAAATAGGCCTACCCTTTCTTCTGCTCCAATCAAATCATCTTCAAGGTTGTAGAAGATAGAGCCCAAAACAAGTCCAGAAATCAGCATTTGAATTGTCCGGCATGCGAAAAGCTCCTTGGTTCTGAAAATGTTCTTGGAGAACCTATGAGTGAGGATCAAAGTTTCTTGCAACCTTGAATTAGCAAAACCAAGAGGAAAATCAAACTCAACATTGATAATTTCCTCATCAACTACTTTCGATTGCTGAAAGAGCTGTTGAAGAGTGAACTTGCCACTTCTACCCTCGCCAACTTCTTCTATTTTCTTCTGCTGTGGTTTTGTTGTTGATGATGTTAGCACCTGGGGTTGCATTTCTTTCTGTAAGACTTCTCTTTGCTGTTGAATGGTTTCAATGGACTCAATGGCAAATTCAACAACATTGACATGAATAGGAAGCTGCATTCCCATTGTCCTCAAATTAACACCAAGCTGATCCACCGTGCCATGATGCAAGACTGATCCATTAGCCATCATAAGTATTGAGTTGAACAACTTCACAATCCGAAATCCGGGTTGATGAATGCTTAGTATTATGGTTCGACCTCTTGTCTCTGCCATGACCTTGAGCATATCAATAATTTGTAAAGCAGAAGTGCTATCAAGACCAGAAGTTGGTTCATCAAGAATTAGCACTTCAGGATCATGAATGGCATCAACTCCTATCGACACACGACGCCTTTCTCCGCCTGATATCCCACGAATCCTGTCGTCGCCAACTCGAGTCATGGCTACGTGATCCAGGCCTAACTCCTTCATCAGGGACTTAACATTAGAGCTCAGTTGAGCTTGAGGAAGCCTTAGACGCAGCTTGGCACTAAACATGAGTGTTTCTTCGACTGTAAGGAGAGGAAAGAGGGTGTCTTTTTGTGTGACATAGCCTGAAATCTTCTTGAACCGAGCTTTGTCAATAGGGTTTTGGTTGACAAAAATGGTACCATTTTGTGGGGTGAGTTTCCCAGCTAGGATTTCAAGCAAGGATGATTTTCCAGCTCCACTTGGACCAACAATGGCAAGGATTTCCCATGGCTTTGCTTTGCAAAAAACATCTTTCAAGACATGCTTGGCTCCAAGGCTTGCTTCTTCGAGATCCATCGCTTGCTTTGGTTCTAGATTTATTTCTTGCTTTTTGGTGAAGATTTTAAAAGGGTGCTCTCTTTTCTTGGTGGAGATTTTGTAGGAAATCCCTATTGCTTCAATCTCACAACCTTGCTTCTTCATTGCTATTTTTTGCTCAAATTTTTGGTTTGGTTTCTCAAGATTCAACCAGTTTATTGGCATCACTAGCTAATATGTACGGCTGTTCTTGGTTTTTTTTTTCTCTCCTAATGGGAACAAAAGGCAAGAAATAGTAGAACAATTACTGGATGGCTCAGAGGACGTAGAGTTAGAGGGTAGTGACAATTGCAGCCTAGAAATTGTTACAAGAGCTTCACGTGAAATTGTTGTTGATATTTTTTTGGTATTTATTTTGTTATGGAAAATTGGATAGTTCACATGTTTTGCTACGTGTAATCTTATAGTTTCTCGTTGTAAGTTTTGGTGTTTTCCACTCAATAATAGTTTGTATTTTCATTTGAGAAACCAAGATTCTTAAGAAAATCAAAATTAACAAATAAAAAAAAGGCAAAACCATGTTTTGATCCCCCATGTTCTTAGCAAGTTATTGTCTTAGCCTTCGTAATTCAAATTCGGTCAATAACTATCATAAATCACATAATAAAAAATGACCAAATTGCATTTGTTATAAAATGGGGACTGAATTGAACATTCCAGCAACCTCTAAGCTATAGGATCTTCCCTATTCAACAAATTATAGCTGGTTGTAGGCGATATTTATCTTGTTAAAAAATAAACGTAATTGCAGAAAATATATAATTAGCTAGGTTTCCGGTAGTGTATAATGTATACTTCAAGTCTCCTCACTCGGAAAAATAAAATAAATTATTCAACCATTTTGGAAGCATATGCATGCAGGAAGCTGCCTCCATATGGGTGAAAAGATAAGCATGGGACCCATTGGGGGCTCAAATTTGTGGCTGAAATCACATTAAATTATAGTAGCTAGGAACCTATGAAATCTTTTCTATTAGTAGGATATCATAGAGCACCATTATACATCGACCATGGCTGCTGATAATCGACCCATGGCAGTGACGGTTTTACGCTTCAATCTGTTTTTTTTTTACAAAAAAATAAATCCAGGAGATCTAATTAATGCTAAACATCTTTGAAATTGTAATAAGAAGTGTTAAAACATTAAAACATCAGTTTTAGGTATTTGTAATCACGTTCTATAGTCATACAAAACTCATCGATTTCATAAAAGTATAAAAAGTTTTTAACATTGTTTTTTTTTTTTACTGTTGACTTAATTTCTTCGTTCTGTCAATTCTCGGCATAATTACAAAATAGTCGACATCTTCTGCAATTCAAAATGTTTTCTAGTTCAATTATTTCAATTGATATATCTCAAAAGCAATCTTTCTTACCAAGTTCAAGACTCATATTTATTTATTTCCTTGCAAGTATCATCAAATATATATCATTAGAAAAAAATGGAATTAGGAGGAGATTGCTCCTTCCAGTTCCCAGCTCCTTCTTAGCTCCACAACTAGCTAATCAGCAGAATCAAGTTTCCATACTGTAAAAAGAAAAGACAAGGAGCAAAATAATGGATGGCAGGAGAAAGAATCATTTACGTGGCTGAGAACTTGACAAGAGATCAAAGATCTCCATGTAGGTTGCGGGGCCGAAGAGACTTGTGGTTTTACCTTTGGCACTTTTTTCAAACTTGTGGTACTGCTAGCTCTCCTCGAAATCAAAGAAAACAAAAGCCTCATGTGGTGATGATGCTGTCTAGAGATTTGTTCATGTTTGCAAATGCACTTAGCAGTAAGAACCCGTGACTTGATCCCCTCCCTGAGCTGGCCATTTCTGTGGTCACTCAGGCACTCTGTGGACTCCATCTTCTTGCCCCACCAATCATGCTATCTACTTTGGTTAAAGAAATTACAGCCCACCCGTGAACCTTTTCCTCCTCCACCACCTTTCAATTATTCCACGTCGTTTTTCAGCAATTATTCAACATTTGAGGCGTATATGCATCATGATTGAATCATCCATTTATCTACATGTTTCTACCTGGTTGATGAATGATAAACATGATGCATTTCTTCAGAATCATATCAATATAATATTATCGTGTAACTGGATCGGATTATTACTTTTAAGAGCCATTTGTGGTTTAAAATCAGTACTCCCTGAAACATTTCGACCTCTCAATTAAATTATTCCAATCAATGTTTTGGAAAAGAAAATAATTGTTTCGAAAATGACATGATTTTTTTCTGGTGCTGAAAATGACATTATATCAGATCTCCAACCCTTTTGGCCATTGACAACACTGGTAGCTAGCTAGCTCAAGCATACAGAGGCAGCCATGACCTAGTAATAGTATTATATCAAGCTTTTAATGTCAATATAATTGCCTTCCTGTTTTTATAATAAGGGTATAACTCAAATCCCAAGTGTAATTAAACCCTTTTTTCTGTTTTATAAGACAGAAAATCTTCAGCCAGTAATCAAAATCAAGTTGCTAAGTTGACTTTGGGCAGCCTAGTTTTGCTTAGCTCCTCGGATTAAAACAAGCTATAGATGGAATCTTCATTTATAATCCATCTCATTTTTGTTGTTTCCTCGAAGGAAAAAGATTAATCTCTAAAACCATACACATGTAGACAATTGCATGTATAATTGGTTACGACTAAAAAAGGATCAAATCCTTTATTTTGAACAACTGTAGCACTGGTTTTGTCAAGTAATTAGCTAGAGTACTGTTGTCATTAGTTAATGACAGACTGATGGTTTAGTTTTTTAGTGAGAAATAGTCTATAGGGTTGATCAGACCTTGTCTTTATTTAGGTTTCGCTTGCTTAATCACTAGTATTTCTTCAAATCTGACGATCAAGACAAGATGCCAGGAAATGTATATACAGTTTGCAGTACTCACGTAAGACCAAATTGATTAGTTGTAAGATATATGACATGAAATAAATTATATTAAGAATATTATAATTAATGGTTGGAATTATTTGGAATCTGAAACTCTCAAGTACATGAAGGGTATACCATGAAGGCATCCATTGATCATGATAAACAAGGGATTCCAGTCGAGTCTATCCAAAAAGAGTTCCATATTGTATTTATTACATTCACACGATAATCGATCCTCCTCGCTTTTTTATTATAGAACATTTCTGATGATGATGATTTATTTGACCCGCCCCGCCTATCTAGTATACATCAAACCCTTAGCTGTTTTCATTGCAATAATACGAGTAAGAATAGAGCAGGGCTTTTCTTTTCTGTACTTTCTTTGGTACGACAAAAAAGGAGTAATACAGTAGGCTGTTTCACGTCCCGTTAGGAAATGGGTTAATGTCGTATCAAGCACTTATACTCCTTTTTTCTTTTTTTTGTCTTTATACCAATATTTTATATTATATTTTTATCATGGTTACATCCTTACGTTAACGTCGTTAAATAATGGCATATAATACATGAGACGAAATATTTCATTGATGTTTATTTTGGTCCCAAACTTTCTTAAAGATTTTAGTTTTGTTCTTATATTTTATTTCTCTGACAAATAAGTCCTTAATTGAAGTGTTTTTGTTATTATAATTTACAATAAATGCAATTAGTTCCTAAATAATTTTCTTCAATTAAGTTCTTGCATGTCAAATCTTAAACTTGGTCAAACTTTTGAAATAAATATATAATATTATAGAAAATAAAATTCTTAATTTTCAGTGAGTATATCTATTTAGATCCTCTTAACTCTTATCTTATCCATCAATCCATTTTAAATTATATATAAAAAATATATTTATTAAAAAAATCCTATATTTATGATAATATATATGAGAAAAGAATCAAAATTAAAGTAAAATCACTTTAGTGACCTAGGAAATAATAATAATTCATAATTTAATAAGATTTTTTTGTTTCCTATAATATCAAATAAAATATTATGAGAATATTTTTTCTTCTCTTATCTTTTTTAAATTTATTTTCTTGTATTTTGTCTCAATTTTTTGAAGTTGATAATTTTGAAATTTTAAGATTTTGTTGCCTACAATATCATATATCTATTGTCATAATTTTGACCAAGTTTAAGATTTGACATGTAGCTAGACAACTAATTAAAAAAACCATTTAGGAACTAAATTTCATTTAATCTAAAATATAAGTACCAAAAAAAATAATTAATTAAGAACTTATTTGTAAGAAAAATAAAATATAGGAAACAAAATTAAAGTTTTGATAAATCTTGAGGGCCAAAATATATATATATATATCAATTGACAGAGTGACCTATCAATAACAAAAATTTAACATATAGAATTGATATAAAGACAAAATAATAATAATAATAATAATAAATACAGGGACGTGTGACATTATTAACCTCCTAGGAAATTAAACAATATGTTTACAGAATGCTCCATATATCACTATATTAATTATAGGTATAGCAATATCAACCTAGCCGATTCATTATGATAAGACTGAAAAAAAAAAACAATTATGATAAGACTGAATTCAAACATTGTGTGATGGGCAATGAACTTCTTAACTGTGTGTGTACCAATATTGTCGACAGCGGATAGCATATTTTTTTCACATCAACATCAACATCAACGTTGTTGTTGGTCTCGTAATTTCACATTTCAAGCATTAAACAAATAAATTAAACCAACACTTCAAAACTTCCAAGTATCAAAAAAAAAAAAAAAACTAAAACATTATCAAATAAAAATAGAAATATTTCATTAGTAAATAATAATGATTTTTATTAACAAAATATTCCCCTGTTATTTTTCTTGGTATTCACCGACAAAGATTATTCATGTATTCAAAAAATACAAAGTATATGACATGATATCATTCATATAGTGCAGTGGATAAGATCACAATGCACCATTCCGATTGTGAAGTCTGTAAACAGTTTAATAGGTGCATCATCAGTTTTCAATAGAATTATAAAATTTACATGTTTGGTTATGTATAGACAAATTCAATCTATTTAGTTTATTTATTATACCATATTTTTTTGGCAAATGATACTCACAGTTTGACACTTGTCATCGAGGATATGTATGAGAAAAGAATTTATGTTCTTATTTATAGTCATACCTAGTCCTAATAGTCCAGGTAGGAAAATAAATATTTGTCCTTAACATTTGATTGATGAGTTGAAGCAGTTGTAGTTATTCAAAACTTTGACGTATAATGTCTCAAGGAAACAGAATTTTCAAATGAAGGCATTTTTTATGTGGACTGTCAATGTTTTTCTTGTGTATGAGATGGTTTATGGTTGAAGCACATATGAAAAATTAAGATCTTCATACTATATGAAAAATAATAAGGTCTTCATGTTAACAAACTATGATAAAAACATCTTTTTTTATTGTCACCTGAGATTCTTGTTAACCCATCACAAGTACAAAAAGAATAGAAATGATTTTTTTTAGGTAGAGTTGAAAGGAATTTTGCATAAGACTGATTTAACACTATAGAAAATAAATTATAAAGTTCAATACCATTAAAATTAATGTTAAATAATAAAATTGAAAAAGAAATCTTTAGGATCTAATTGTAAAAAGACTTAGCATTTTACTGTTAATTGTTATTGTGAAATTCCCAGAAATTTTAATATATGTTAATAATAATAATTAATAATAGGAGGGTAAGCTTTTTCTATGGGCCTTTGTGTGTCTCTTTTGCACCAAAAAAAAGTAAGACCCATTCACTCTCGTTGACAAAAGAAATTAATGATATTTTTGTACTTTGCTTTTTTCTCCTCGGTCGTGAGCTTTGTTATGCTGTTTCATTAATGAGTTCCTTTGGCTTATATATTAAAAAAAAAAAAAATGACAATATTATTGCGATAAATGCCCTTTTGTAACAACCGTGACTTGCATGAGAATTGATGTTTTTTTAAAAATATTTTTTAATTTTTGATAATATTAAATTAAAAATATTATAAAATACTTAAAATAACATCAATTTAATATTATTTTTCAAATAAAAAATAAAAATTACCATAATATAAATCAAGTACCAAAGATAAAAATATGATAAAGTTTAAGTAGCATGTTTATTATAATTAATTTTCATCGTTTACCAAAAATATTTAAAAAGAAAAAATTAAAAAAAAAGACAGAATTCCTTTAAAAGATAATTGGAAACTGTTTTCTTAAGACCATTATTTTATATTTCTTCAATGTTGAAAAAGTCATAAAATTATTTTGTCAATTATCTATTTCTTATTTTATTAAAATTAAAATAAAAACTATACGTGATTCATGTGTTTTTTCTTTATCTTCTATTCTTTAATTAAATTACAGACAAGCTAGACAAGACCCTTTCTTTTTATTTTATAAAACTTATAATTAGTACACTTATTTTTTTTCCTTAAAAAAATATAAATCACGTAAATCAAACAATGTTTTTGTTGGTGGGTTTTTCAAAAAAATTTTAAAAAAGTTTAAGAGCTAGAAAATACTTTTTTTTAAGAAAATAATTTTTATTTTCACTTAATAATTATGTTTTCTATAATTTTTTATTTTCTAGAAAATGAAAAATCTCTATACTAGCTAGCACAAATGACATTTTCGGAAAAACAAAAATAATTTCAGGCCTACGATGATAACTAGAAAAATTATGCTACATCTCTCGGGTCAAAAATAAAATGCTATAAAATAATTATAGTTTGATTTTTATGTTTTAAAAATATTTTATTTTATTTATTTATTTTTAATTAAATTTTTTTAATATATCAATATTACAAATAAAATTTAAAAAATAATAAAATTATTATTACCCAGAACAAGAAGCATTTTAAAAAATAACAAACAACGGGCTATAGAAAGAAAAGAAGAAGAAAAAAAAAGACATACAAAACATTACAGGTTTGAGCGCCACAAGCTCACTTATCCACCTCAATGGAGCTTCAAACTTTCCGCCTTCCATATTTTGCAGGTAACCCTTTCCTCCTTTCTCAAATTTATGTACTTAATGGTAATCTGGTTGCTATTCAATGAAAGGAAGTATCTTTACAGGAAAAGGAAAGTGGACTGATGTGTATTGGTGGCGGAATTAGCTGTATTTGGAAAATTATAATGCATAAATTCAACAATTTTGATTTTTTTTTTATTCCTGTTTTTGTAAATCTGGGTTTTTGTTATAATGTCTCTTTCAACTTGTTACAGTAAATTCTGGGACAGTTGCAAAATTTGTTGTGATTGAATTGTTATGGTTGGAATATATAATTCTTTGGGATAAACAGATTAGGCTTGTTGGTTTGTTCAATTCTTGAATTTTTTTTTGTTTTAATGGTTGCTCAAAGTAAATGTTTTTGTTGAGAAGAATGGTAAAATTGATCACTTAATATCATGTTATGTAATTCATTATTAAGATTATTACAAGATAAATATCTCGATAAGCTATTATTTGATTGGAGGTGCTTTAGTTATTCATGCCGGGTTTTTGTGGCATTTGATGTTGTCATGTATGATATTTCTCAACAAGAAAGAAAAAGCTTGCTCTTTTTTTTTTTTAAGGGAACATTTTATTTTTGGTGCGGGATCATCTGTGCTAGCAGAAGAGCTATAAGGGGCTTGGTTTTGGTTCTCAATCTGCAGGGTGCAGATATTTTCAGAGGCGTTCGATTTTGCGAAGGCAGTTCTGCACAAAGCGTAGTGGATTTTCTATTTCTTGCTCGTATAGTTTAGACAAGGATCCACTGATTGAAAAGTTAACTGATGCACGAGTAATTTATAGTGTTGCGCCTGCCATGGGTCATAACCAGGTATCTTCAGCTGAGCTATGCTTTCATATTATGGATGTTCTAATGTGCTATGGAGTCTTTACAACTGTGAAGGTTTCATTTCTGAGACATGCCTGTCTTGTTCTGGGAACAAGATACATAAAGTCTGGCTATGGCTTGTGTTATGAGCATGTCAACCTTTAGAATCTTTTCTTTATTCTATCATAAAGCGAGCAAATTGAACCTGATTTGAAGGGGCTTTGTCCATCCTTTTTTGGTGCTTCTTTAGCATACTTGGGTTCTGAAACTTAAAAAACGTAAGCATACCTAGTCACATTAAGATTGGAAGATCTTGAAATTCAGTACAATTTATGACACTGGAAGAAATGACAACTGCAAGTCCCATTACATGAAGTTGGAATACTGTACAGGGTCCAACAATTTGCAGCGTAGGGAGTAACTTCTTGATACCGTGGTGTTGCTTCTTTACAGTTAGAGCATGGGTTCTCTTTGTAGTTTTTTTTTCCCTTTTTTACTTTGTTCATGGATTTTTCTCCATTTTTTTCACTAACAGGAGGCACATCCCGAATCCTATCTTAGAGTTCCTGCAATTGTGAGTGCTCTTGAAAAGGCAGAACTCACATCAAAGGTAGCTGTCGGATTTTTTACTATTATATTTTTCCATATATATATAATTATAATGTGATGCTCTTATTTATGATTTTCAATCTATGCTCATTTTATCGTCTTATCTTGTTATTTTTATCTTTTTCCCCTAATAGAGCTATAAAACTCGCCATTGTTGAAATTTTTGTATTTTATCCCTGAAAGTTAACAAATGGCCTTGGAGCTTTCCTCTAATAACTATTCTATGATAAAAGAAGAGTGTTCTAGCCATGCTGATGTGTGTGCTCGTGCTCGCATATATAAGAAAATTTCTCTAAATCATTGGTTTGCTGTGAATAGAATTAAGGTTTCTTCTGGAATGACTTGTCTATAAAATTAAGGGAAGGAATCAGCCTGTGAATATGCTTACATTTTATTTAGTATGCAAAAATCATTCTATCTATATCATATATAAAGTTTTCCTTGCATAATGAAAATTTGTTGGGTAGGATGTATATATAAGCTTTTTCTTTGCAGATTTTATTTTCTATTTTCATGTTTCATGGATCATATTGCTTCCTCTTTTCTTAGCATTAAAACTGCTGTTCTTCTTTACTAGTTAACAATAATAACTTTCACTTTCAGCAAAGCCCTGGTAGAGTGACCATTATGTGTTGCAAAGTAGAATTTTTTGGACTCCCAGGCACAATTTTGTTAGTGCAAGTCTTGAGAATGACCTAATGCAATCTGTGTAGATCTCTCTTAAAACCTTGCATAACAAACAGCAATGCTGGGTAAAATTGCTTTACAAACTGATGAAAAACTGAAATATACTAAAAGGATCATCTGTTTATAACAAATGAAAAATCATGGAAATTTTGAGAAGTTCAATCTCTCATTCTTTTTCAATGGTATGTATCAAGAATGGAACCATTTCTTACCTGGTTAAGTGTATTGGGTACTTTTTTTTTTCTGTATTCAGTTTCGTGGTTCTGAGATCATTGAACTTCAAGATTTCAAGCCTGCTTCACTGGATGACATTGCAAATGTTCATGCCAAAGCTTATGTAGCAGGCCTTGAGAAGGTAGTTTTGCCTTGACCTTCTTCTCTCTCTGCTGTTTTTTCCCTCCTCTGTTTTTTGTCTTGGCTATTCTTAGGATCATAGAAACATGAAAATATTTTGCAAGGGTGAAAGAACCTGTTACATAGATAACCCCTTCTGTTTTATTGTTTATTTCTTTTCCAGATCACTATAGGTGGTTGCAATCTCTCTCTCCCTCTGTGTGTGTGGGTGTGTGTCTCTGTCTGTCTTTTAGGCTAAATACTGTTACTTCAATGACTAATTCTATTGGTCTTCTTACTTAGGCTATGGATCAAGCTTCAGAACAGGGCATTGTTTATATCGATGGGTCTGGACCAACATATGCTACTGCCACTGTGAGTACATTTGTTTAGGTGTTTCTGCTTTTCTGTTTTTGGGCTTGTGAATTCTTGCTGACTTTAGAGTATAGATGCAATTTTTTTTTCCTAATGGCTTTCCGTTTCTTATGATAAAAATAGGATATGTGCTATTATATTATGTTACATCTCTTGAAAAAAAATATCAATGACTGGATATGTATTCAATCATTAGATTGTATAACCACTTTCTATGAGGGAGAGTTTGGTGCTTCAATACGAGTTCTTTGTTTTAATTAACAATATGTGCTATTTGTCATACTCTTTCTTATCAAGACATTATGATGCAGACGTTCCAGGAGTCACTTGTGGCAGCTGGAGCAGGACTAACCTTGGTCGATTCAGTGGTGATGTCTCAACCTGGAATGTTAGTCTCTTTATGATAATCTTCTCTGTTCAATGTTCATTTCACTCGATGAAATCCAGCTTTGTTGACCCTAATTTCTAAAACACTATTTATACGTTGATATTTAAATTTGTTGTTTTTGAAGCAAGATGGTACTTGTAAAGATAGGAAAGTTCCTTTATTGACTATCAGGAAAAATCTTCTGTCATATGTCAGGTTGCAGCATCTAATTGCAGCCAGAATCCACCTACAGGATTTGCTTTGATCAGACCTCCTGGGCATCATGCTATTCCAAAAGGGCCTATGGGCTTTTGTGTTTTTGGCAATGTGGCCATCGCAGCTCGTCATGCTCAACTAGTGCATGGATTAAAACGAGTCTTTATCATTGATTTTGATGTTCACCATGGGAATGGGACGAATGATGCATTTTATGATGATCCAGATATATACTTCCTGTCCACTCACCAAGTAAGCTATAATTTATCTGGAGTTAATACATTTTTTTGTTGCCATTCACATGCAATTTTGGTATCTTGCTAATCTCAATGTCTTCTTCCTCTTGCCATCTGTGATGTCTCATTCGGAGCATGAATTTTATATTTAAACACTGATTTGGAATGTCTGATGTTGGAAAGAAAAAAAATCTAGTCAAGTGGATATCTCAAGCATATATTTGATTAGAATAAGTTTTTGTTTCCTTGTTGAAGAACTGTAGATAATCAAGTGATTATTAAAATAAACTGTGTGCTTGTTTGTTCAACAAAAACTTAACCTACCATACTGGTTTAGTATGGGAGCTTTAGTAGGAATTTTAAACAGTGATGAGTGCATGTGTTGTTACCTCAAATGTTCAACACGTCTCCTTTTCAAGATAAAAGGAGTCATGAAATCTTAGCTCACCAGGTGTGAAATGTCATTCTATGTCAGTGGTTAAAGATTGTTTAGGTTTGACATTTTTCCCCTGGCAAAAAATTGAGGTTTGACGAAAAATGATGTGATATAAAAAGCATCTTTTCTTTTATTTATTTATGTTTTTCCTTTCACTTTCGGTAATTAGCTTTATGTTCGAGGTAGAAATTTTAAATCTTAAAATAATGAAAGCCGTCTTGTCTTTAGAGTATTTGTTTTAATATCTGCTGTGTACCAACTAATGTTGTCTCACTCCCTGTTTCCTGATCTTTTGTCTGTCCATTTATTTTGAGTTCTGTGTTCTCATGCTACTAAGGACTGTTTGGTTAAATTTTCAAATATTTTATTGTTAAAAGTGAAAGAGAAGATCAGGACAAACATTTTGATTCCCAAAATGGTAAGATACACAAATGATGTTAGGATAAGGGAGTATATATGCATATCAAAAGACATGCTAAATGGCAGAAAATATGTGATTAACTGATCAGTATACTGAGCCAACGCAGCAAGATTAATTGTAGCTTGTTCTTGGAGTTTGCCTGCCCAATGCCATAATTCCAGCTGGATCTCTGCTGCTGGATATGAACGTGGTCTAACACAAAATGTGCCCACTAACCACTTGAATCCTATTTTTCTCTTAACGGGTATAGGATGGAAGCTATCCAGGTACTGGTAAAATTGACGAGATAGGTCATGGAGATGGTGAAGGTACAACTTTAAATCTGCCTCTACCAGGAGGCTCAGGTGACATTTCCATGAGGACTGTGTTTGATGAAGTCATCGTACCAAGTGCTCAAAGGTTCAAGCCAGATATTATTCTTGTTTCTGCTGGGTGAGTTGCCATCCTTAACTTAGCAACAGATTTCCTTGTTTCACTGAAAACTGTGTTTTCCAAAATGATGCGATGTAGCATGCATCTGGAAATTGCATGTTTATTTTAGTTGCTTGATCCTTTTTTCATGTATAAAGTCATCTTGATGCTTTGCTGCAGTTTAAATGTCATGGAACATGCTTTTGTGCAGACCATGCATCTGCATCAGTTATTTGTGAATGTTTCAAAAGTCTTTCATAAGCAATCTGATCAAATTCGAAATAGCAAATTTAGTTGAACTAAATATATATATGATAGTCTTAACGTCTCGTAGTTGAGGTTTGGAACTGTGTTTCTACTATTAAAAATAATAGACTGAACAAAGCATGTATTGCGAATTTTTTCCAGGTATGATGCTCATGTTCTGGATCCACTGGGGAGTCTTCAATTTACAACAGGAACATACTACACGCTTGCCTCTAATATTAAGGAACTGGCAAAAGATCTATGTGGTGGCCGATGCGTGTTTTTCTTGGAGGGAGGATACAACCTCGATTCTCTTTCTTATTCAGTAACGGACTCCTTTCGAGCTTTCCTCGGTGAGAAGAGTTTGGCATCTGAGTTTGATAACCCTGCCATCTTGTACGAAGAACCATCAACAAAGGTGAAGCAAGCGATCCAGAGAGTTAAACACATACATTCCCTCTGAGGATCGATGTCTCATCATTACAAGAGTGTCTCGAAGTAGCCTTGCTGCTCACTAGTAAGCTATTTTCAGCATATTCTGTAATCACCGCAGTCTGAAAAAACCTGTTACTGTTCTTGTATAGTATCATCTTAACATGTATAGGCCTTCAGTGATAAGATTGTCGATTACTGACATTAGCTGGTAAAATTACACTGTTCTGAAAAAAGATTATGCTTCATATTTAGATGAATGCATTTTCCCATCGAATTTCTTTCAAGATATGGAAAGTTGGGAAAATGTGATTATTGATTTTACCTTAATTCAATCCAACGAAAAAGAACACTCAATTCTTTCATTACCTCATTCATGCTTTCTGCTTTGACCTTTCCCTTCCACCCCGAATACGGTTTGCACTAAAAAAAACACCACTAATTGGCAGGATAGCAATCTTTTTCTTGCTTTTGACGTGAATTGATTGGTAAACCAGAACACAGTACAAAGCTAGCTACTGTGGTCTAATCACATGAATGGCATTGACAAGGACTGCAATTAAGAGCTATATTACCCTACTTTCTCAAAGTTGTTTCACCGACCCCAGCAAATTTATACTTTTGTCACAAGTCAACAGCCCTTGATCAAGGAACTACTGTTTTTCATTTTTATGCTTAATATTTTTGTGATTCAATGAATGGAAAGACTACCATTTTCTTTGCTACTCGCGTTGCTGTTTAACTGAATTTTTAAAGATTTTTTAATATTTATTTTATTATTTTAATATTTTTACATTATTTTGATATACTGATATCAAAAATAACTTTTTTTAAAAAAACAATATTTTAAAAAATAATTTTTATCACACTCCCACGTAGACCTTTAATAAATCAATGAGACCAAAAAAAAAAACACAAACATTGCATTGTGTACCCTTAATTATTATTTTTTTTTTTGTAATAACATATTGATTATTTCATGAAAAATAATTAATTTCAACTAGCAAGTATTTTTCTTTAACAGATAATTAAATTAATATAGAAAGCATTTGTTTATTTGCTAATTTGGTCCTTAGTTACCAATTTTTCAAGTTAGATGGAAAATATATTCGTTTGTTTCAAATGTTGGTGCCTGTCTTGGATTTTAAAAGGCCTGAAAAGAAAGAGAAATAAGAATTATAATGAATACTCTATTAAGAAAAGTTCAATTTAATCCCTTAATTATCGTTTTTATTTCAACTGGTTCTCCATCTAGCAGACAACATCGAATCGTGCACATGCTGTTCCCCTGCTTTTCACTAACCCAGTTTTCCCTATGTTTCTATAGTAGTTTGAGATACTTCTTGAAAGTAGTTTTTTGTTTGAGAATATATTAATTTTTTTTTAGATTTATTTTTTATTTTTGATATCAGCATATCAATATATTAAAAAAATACTAATTTGATATTTTTTTTTAAGTAAAATCTATTCTTAAAACACACTCAAAAACAAAATTTATCACACTCTCGGACAAGAAAAATACCTAATGTTTCCCCTCATTCAGCATGAGAGCACGAACTACTGTAGCATAGAATAAAACAACACTTTCTCTTAGTCATATAGAGAAAAACTGGGTGTTTATATGCCTATGGCTTGGGAGGGTTAGAATTGGTTAGAAAAAGCTTGAATATATAGCAAGTTCACTATTTAACACAATCTCTAATTACAGTAACAGAAGGACCTAATTAAGGTACGATAGATAGATGGGGGACTCGATCGAGAAATGATACATACAAGAGGACGAATATGAGGTATGCCCAAATAAGAAAAAAAAAAAAAAAAGAGTATATATCGCCTCAGGAGACCTCTTCAAATGGGTTAAAAAAACTCAGCAAAGTTACCATTTCAGTTGCTTGGAAAGGCCCGCTTTTCAAATCATTCTTGCAAGAACAGGGATAGAAATACATGAACAGGCGGGAAAAAAAGGGCATCGAATTCACATGTCAAAGCTTGACACGATAAAAAGAAAACTTGAACAAATGTCACGTTAAAGAACTTTCAGACATCTAACAAGCAGCTAAATTCCCACTACTTTTCTATCTCTTTGAGAATTCATGGCTGAGAGATGAGCTTCAAGCTCCATGATCGTTAAGCTATTTAGCATATGCCTAACTAGCAACTTCTTGTGCCACTTAGAAGTGACATGCCAACCTTTAGTAAGTTGCAATCATGGGTTTGTGGTAAACATTTTAAAGCCATGAAATGATGCTCAATTTGTTGAGTGGATAGTAATGTGATTGGAATATCTCTTGTCTCTCTATTACATTTGTCTCTATCTCCATGTTCGGTAAAGATCATAATCATCAAACAAGCATGGTTATGAATTTTGAATTCAATTACCTTAGACTCAAGGTGTTTGTTTTCACGGTGAACTGTATTTTCAAATTACTTTTTAAAATTTATCTTATTTTCATGGTATTTTATTTTATATGTATTTTAATAGTTTTAATGTGTTGATGTTAAAAATAAAAAAAATATTATTTTATTATATTTTTAATTGGATAGAACTATACGTTTCACCATCGCTAGACATGCTTTATAAATTTATATTAATATATTAATATGAAGATGGACTTCAATTTGAATAATTTATGGAAGTAAACAAATTCGATGGTGGACTTGCTAGCTAATTCGGTTGGTGAACTTTGTTTGGTGTCAATTCGAGAAAGAAACATGATAAAGTCATCTTTATACCTAAGACGGGATGGATTAGGAGAGATCGAGAGAAGAATTCTCCATCATCATGCCATCTAAAATCACCTAATATTCTCATGAAAAAGAAAAAAAAAAGCATCCTCCAACACAATCATTAATTAATCTGACATGAAACAATCTTGAGAAATTAGGAACGATTGCTCTTTCTTGCCTCGAGGCGACCAGGGCTTAGCTTGAATCCGGGCTTGGATTCCCCTGGTCGTCCAACTCCATTGACTAAGATTAACTTCAGCTGTAAAACATCTAAACAGGCAATCAATCTCATCTCATTGTTGCGTTGGAAATACGTTTTCTCAGGAAAGTTATAAAGAAATGCTTTGACCAGCAGTACCTCAATGATTTATTTTCTAAGGCTGATCTACAATTTCTCCAAGTTGCTTAAGGCAATGAAAACCTAGCTAGCTAGGAAGTGAGCCCATCGTCAAATACCCACCTCAAGAATAAAAAGTTGGCATAGCTGTCGTTTGTTTTCTTCTTGCTGTAGTCATCCCTTTGAAGTCCGTCCCTTTTTTAAAAAAAAAATTGTTTTTAATGTAAAAGAATATATTGAATTCATAATTTTTAAATAATTATTTATAGTTTAAGAAAATATAAAAATAATAATATTATTTGATGTATTTTTAACTGAAAATCACATTATATCATATTACTAAACACACACTTACTTTAAGAATTTATTAAGTATCTCATATAGCTTTAAAATATAGATATAAAAACTTTATTCCCTAACATTTTATGAAGATTAAAATTTCTTACAAGAGAAAATACTTAGATTTATCCGATCGAGGAGATTTTGCATGGTGGTCTCCGAGTTGGACTCATTAAGAGTGAGACAAACTCACTAGATCTCAACCTTTCTCGATAAATTTGAGAATGCTAGACAAGATACATTACACTTACCTAAACGCCCATACATCAAACACCTGTCACAATTTCGAAACTTAAGTCTCATAACTCACACCTATAAGTAGCCAACTCTTTATAACAAAAGCTAAATCTTGAATAGAAATCACTGTAGATTAAGGAATATTTTATTCTAGATTATAATAGTAATTTTATTTTTTATTTTTTTTATAAATAGATAAATATTTCTTTAGCTTTCTTCCACAATGGTATGTATGTTTTTCTAATTTTCAAGTACAAGCAAATACACTTTTAGCTTTACAAAAGACCAAAAAAAATTGTTTTTAAAGGTATTTTGGTGTTTTTTTCATGAGTATTTTATGTAATTAAAAGGACCATGGGGACATTTTAGTATTTTCATGTAGTATTTTTATTTTTTAATAAAAAAGCTGTTAGGGCGTGTGGACAAGTGGGTGGCGCCCTTGCCATTAATAAGACATGTGAGACACTTCTCAGTAGTCAAATTTGGCTAATTGTCGTGTCACTAGATGCGCAGTTTTGCCCTCTTCCATATTGAGTGGTGCGTTCAGATATATCATAGTTGAATTACAGCCGGTAATCGATTATTTATGTTTTTTTCTTTTTTTTTCTCTCTCATGACAACTAAAGTGCACCATTGTCCCCTCTTTATTTGTTATTTGATTGGATCTGGCATGGGTTGCCAGACCCAAGCGCCTTGGGTCTAGCAACCATGTTTAATGCCAGACCAAAGCGCGAATCTGATATATCTGCCAGATCCAAGTAAACTTAAAAAAAGAAGAAGAGAAAATAGAATTTCTATTGAAGTAATAATAAATTCATAAACATAAAAAATAAACTATTTCAATAGAAAGATATGATTTGAATTTTTAGATCTAAAACATTAGATTAAATTTTTGTGATGATTTGTTATTTATAAATAATTTCTGAATTTAGATTTCTGTTTAGGATATTTCAAGGATAGTTTAAATGTTTTTTTTTATAAAAAATAAAAAAAATTAATTATAATTTCTGTTTAGGATATTTCAAGGATAGTTTAAATATTTTTTATAAAAATAAAAAAAATTATACAACAAATTTGCCAGACCCAAGACTCTTGGATCTTGCATTATCACCATGTCCAAGTCACTTGGGTCATGCATGGCTATCAGAACCAATTTGTTTGGATCTGGCATGACTATCAGACTTAAAAAACTTAAAATATTTTCTATACTCTTAATATGTTTTTTATATTTTAAAAAAATGATCCGCTACAAAGCAAAGTCCAATGTACTAGTTATTTCATAAAGGGACTTTTTGACAAATCACTCTCACATTCCTTGAAACACCTCTCAATCCAACCTCATCACTCTATTACATGTTTATATTTTCTTGAAGGAATTTTTTATAGAGTTTTTCTGGTTTTAATTTTAGATATTTTTCAAAAGTATTTTTAGTTTGAAAAAACTATTAAATTGATGTTTTTTTTAATATTTTCTAATTATTTTGATGGTTTGATGTAAAAAAAATATTTAATAATTTTTTAAATAAAAAATTATTTTTTAAAAAACTCAATGTGTTGCAATCTCAAACATCTTGCTCTCTCTAGTATTTTTTTTTCTTAATATTGTTAATACACAACATGTATTCACTCCTATATATACACCCTTGAGGAACCCTCCTATAGTCATTTTGGAACTTTCTAAAATTTGAAGATTGATGTTAAGAAATTAAGACTGTAAGGAACAAAAGGAAATATATTTAAATTATAATAATTGAAACATTAAATTTTCCATTGAATGAAGTTCCTTGGGGCGCCTCCTTCGCTATTGCTGAGGTCTCTCCTTTTTGCGTATTAATGATTCTGCGATAGATCAAAATGATACAAATTAGGAAAAATGATAAAAATCTTAAGAACATAATTATAGGCACAATTATACATTTAAGACTTTAATATTGGAGACATCCTTTAAAATATATTAAATTTTACTATGCTGATAAATTTAATATTTATTGTGAAATATTACATTTATTATGCTGATATTAATAACGTCCGCTCAATGAATTATATCATATATATATATATATATGTCTAGGATATAAACAAAATAAATTAAAGCATAAGCAATTAAAGCATAAGCTTGTCAAACTCAAGGGACGAACTTCAATTTTGACAAAAACTTTAGGCAAAAAATAAGGAAAAAGCTTTGACAAAATAGTGGTACAAAGAAATCCCCAATTCTTTCCTCAAAGTCAGTTTTAGTTCTCTTGTTTTAGTTTTTTATTATAAAAAACATTGAACACCTTTTTCATAAAATCAAGTAGCCAAGCCAATGCCAAAATGTGTCTATGAGACCTTGAGAACCCTCGGTCAAGTTTATAGTGATAAACTATCATATTTAATTGCGAATCAATTTAACATGTACGGATTAAATTTTTAAAAAAATTATATAATTTAAAATGAGAAGACTAAAATTGACATTATATGAATCCGCAGTATGGATATAAATCTAAAATAGATAAAATCATGAATTATACAGCCCCTTTAGTTTTTTTTTTTAATTTTAATTTTAATGTGTGAATTCACAATTCTAGTGGATATATATATATATATAGACACACACACACAGTAGATTAAACAATAGATTCCACATCACTTTTAGTTTTTTATTTTATTTTAATGTTCTTCAATCGTGAGCTTGAGCTTTATAGTTCACCCCACATACTTGGATTATTGCAAGCATTAATTTGGATAAACTGGTTGTCCAAATTTTGTATCCTAGCTTCTCCAATGTATGTTATCTCACTAAGAGTTCAGTTAACTATAGCAACATAACTTAACCCCTAACATAAATAGTCCCTCGAGGAAAAAACGAATCGAGCTCTTTCTAAGGGCATAAATTGGCCGTTGAAATCTTAAACTTGCACGAGTTTTCTTAATAAAAAAAAATATTATTTTTTACTTCAAATAATTTTTTTAATTTTTTAAAATTATTTCGATATACTAATATTAAAAATAAATTATAAAAAAATAATTAAAGAAAAACACTTTAAAATATCAATTAAAATTTTGGCTCAGCTGATAAAATCAGCATTTTGTATGAATACATGATATGTGTGTATGGCGATGGACACTGCTACCATGGTGTGAGGTCATGTCATTCTTGTAAATGGTCATTGGAGCATCAGCCTGTTACCGAATTACAGCTACAATTCTCCACTTCTTTTCGGTGGTGAAAGCTACGCAAGCAGTAGCCATCATGACCATGGCGCAACACTAGCAATCATCCTCATCTCTAGCTTTTATACGACAGGGATACTGCACTTATCAAACCTAGACTGCTTACCTTAACCATACTCATCTTCTTTACTAGAATAAGCCTTCATCTGGGAGCTTCTACAATGGCTTTGTTTAAAATACTAATATCCAGTAAAAAACAATGGAGTTTTGAATTAAAATTTGTTATTTAGTAGCCAGTAATTGTAGAGTAGTACTATATATATATCTTTAAGAAATAGTCTTAGTATATCACCCCTAATTAAATTCTCTTACAGTTTTATTATAAGCAGGGATTTTTATACGATCATATATAGATGTATTTATAAGAATATAGTATGGTTAGCATTAAAAAAAAAAAAAACTCTTAATAATGGACTTATTATTGGATCCCACATTTTAATAAATGATCCAATAAGTTATAAGCATTCTTATTTATTTTTTTAATTTTTCCTGTTATAATTTTTTTTTATTAATAGTTTTAGAATGATATGCCTTCAATTTAATAGTTGTATATAGAATTTATACGACCTGTGTTGACTCCAAGTGGTAGAATAGCACATCGATATCTATCGGATAGTGTTGAAATCGCCACTCCACTTCCAAGCTACATGCCTGATCTCTTCAAAAAATAATAATAAAAAAAATCCAAGCTATTGTAATGGGATGACATCACGTTGTCATCACATCTTGCTAATATTTTTGAATGGCGATAACGTATTTTTGGGAGAACAATTAACTAATAAATATCACTGTTAAGGGATCATGTGCAACGTGCAATGCCTAATCCATTAATTTCATCACTTAATTGCCTGTTTATGATAATGAAAATTACCTGACATACCGAATTGCTTTAATTAATTACCTTAATCAGTTTATTTAATGTAAAGGGCTCTATTAATTATTAATCACGCATAATCCATTTGCAGCCGCCTTTTCACCCTTGACCCAGAGGCCATATCTAATTCTTGAGTCATAGTGCAGCGATCAGTGTCTTCTCTTCTCACTCATCACCACTATATATGTCAAGGCCATAGGATAGCCACAAGCACTATCCCGAGTAAACTTAGCAAGAAAACCAAGGTTGCCTTGAGTGTTTTTCTCGGCTTCTGTTGATCAGACATGGGCGATCATGGCTGCAGCGGCAACCTTCCTCCTGGATTTATTTTCAGCCCATCTGATGAAGAGCTCATCCTTCACTTTCTCGATCGCAAGGCCTCTCTCTTACCTTGCCACCCTGACATCATTCCCGATCTTGGTCTTTATCCTCAGGATCCTTGGCAGCTTGAAGGTAATAATTAATTTATCCCTGTACATCCTGATTGTTTTTCTTTTTTTCTCAACCTTTTCCTTCTTTCTCCTTAGATTTTTCTCCCCGTAAGTTATGTATTGCATTCTAGATCAAGTGGAGGTTTGTTTTCATTTTCTTAGACATAAAGAGGAAACAAAAACCAAGAGAGTTGCATATATTGGTTCAAAGAAAAAGCTAACTAGTTGCTATCGTTTTGCGTGGACAGGCAGGGCTCTGTGGAGTGAAAACCAGTGGTACTACTTTAGTCGAGTGATGGAGAACCAAGCAACAGGAAATGGGTTTTGGAAGCCATTAGATATTGAAGAACCTATATTTAGTTCGAGTGCTGGTAAGAAGGTTGGATTAAAGAAATACCTTGTGTACTGCATTGGTCCCGAAGGTGTAGAAACAAATTGGATGATGCAGGAATATCATCTTTGCAGTAGTAAGTCGAGCGGCAAATCCTACAAGAGAAAGCAAAAATTAGTAAGTAAAATCTTTTAGTTTCTTTTTTATATTCACATACGGACATCATCAATTATAAATATTGAATCTAATATTATGATTTTTAATTGTCTGGTGCAGGATTGCAGTAAATGGATCCTATGTCGAGTTTATCAGAGGGAAGGAAGCTGTTCCAAGAATTCAAACCACAGTGATGATGATGATGGAACCGAGCTTTCATGCCTAGATGAGATGTTCTTATCAATGGATGATCTTGATGATATAAGTTTTCCAAATTAGTTTCTGAGTATTGTTTCGGCTTATATGTTACTGAATCATGTGTAAACACGCACATCTTAATTTATATGTTTAATTTAGATAAAATTAACAATGTTCTTAGACGTTTTGTTTGTGGGAGGCTGCTTGTTCTGTTGTGATGATGTATCGAAATTCATCATTTTTGAGTTTTAAAAATATAATGAGGTATTAATATTAATATCAGTTTTCACATACAGAAATTGAGATTCAATTCTTTGTTGTAAGATCTTCAACGCACTATCTGCAAATCTAACCAGCACACAATATTTTATTTTCTAACACGTTGCCTTAGTGCCCTGCCACCACTAACTATATTTATGGTCTTGCATGGCTTACTTTGCCCCCACCATTTTCTGCTTCTAGTTTTGGAAAAACAATTTCTCTTTTAAAAACATTAAAAAGTATAATGAGACGTATCCTTGGTATTTTTTTTATCTCATTTATTTCAAGATAATAATTAAATACTATTTTATCATGTATATTAGACTTTAAAAAAGAAAGAAATACTATTTTACTATTTTAAACATTAGAATATATATATATATATATATATTAACGTCTTTCGACCCCCTTATAAACATACGGTATTATGTCTACTAGAGCTCGACATTGTTGAAGGAAATGGAATGAGTGGTAAATCAAGAGGAAGCTTGCTTACACACGCACCAGAACACCACTACATTGGGTAACTTTAAATATGGGCCCAATCCCAAAAATAATAAAAAGAAATGGTTAAGCTGATAGATGAAAAAAGAGAGATTTTTTTAGGTTTTGTTTATTTATGATAGATTTTTTTAACAAATATAAAATTAAAAAAAACACATTTATTAATTGAAAATAAAATATTCTTTATTGGAAATGTTTGTTCTTTAGTACCTTGGTTTTATTTAAATCAAACAAGAACCTTTTGTTTTGTTTTGAAAATATATTTTTTGATAAACATGTTTCTAAGTTTTTCTTAAAAATCTTTTTAGAATAAATAGAAGAATGAAAATGAAAATGAAAACAAAAAAAAACGATTTTTTAAAAGTAAACACGATTATTTCCACACCTTTTCAAAAGCCTAGATCACAAAACAGCCTATTGAATTTGAAGCAATATTAATTCCCATTGTGCCACCAATCCACGGCCTTATGCAGAAATTAATTTAACAATAAATAGAATAAAGGTTTGTATGTTTTGAATTTAATATTGAATGTTTATGCATACACGGTTAAAAAATCATCTCAATCTAAAAATTTAAATATGATCATTAAGATTCTGATAACATGTCAAAGAACCAATTTAACTCAAAAACTTATATTTTTAGATAAAAAATTTAAATATAATTTATATTATTCTCTAACAAACTGTACGTATAAAAAATAATAATAAAATTTTATCAAACAATATCCAACTTACATACTCCCTAGATAATAAGTAGCCAATGAAAAAAATCAAATTATAATACATAAATTCTCTTATGCTCAATTTATAGAGAATTACAATTAAAACAAAATTGAAAGAAATATTTTTGGCATATTTTGAAACAAAATAGAAATAAATTCCAAATGGCTATCATTATTTGTACTGGCCAGCCACTTACTTTGAATTCAGGAAAGAGCTAGATTTAAATGTCCAACCACCAAGTGGCCAACCACGTAAATTCTTACATATGTTAATGATTGAACAAATTATAAAGTGTTTTGTTGCTCTGATTATTGATTGGAAATTTATGAAAATTGGGTCTACCACAATAAAAAAAATCTTGTTTCTATATGTTTAGATTCAGATAATTATAATTAGGGATGCGTATATTGCCTGCTCCAAAGGGGGTTGAAGACAATTAACATGTTGAAATAGAGTAGAAACAAACAAAAATAATATTCGAAGAAATTAATGACCAGAGACAAGATGTTTAATGTCCTCATGATATTGCCGGAGGAAAATCATCAAGAGAAGAAACAAAGTACTAAATAATTATATTTTAAAATTCACATAACAGCTTAAGATTTCATGATTTCATGAGATAGATAGAGATAGTTATATAATGTGTTATTAGAATTTTAATAATTAAATAGTTATGAATTTAAATTTTATTATTTTTATTTTATTTAATAAAAATTAAATATAAAATAATATTAGTTTGTGCAAGTTTTAAATTTGAAGTGTTTTTGAAGAAAAGTATCAAAGAGTTATATAAATCATATAATAAAGTTTCTCCTAACAACTTAAATTTTTAATTTAAGATGATTTTTTGACAAAGAAAAATATTTTACTTCAATTACATTATTTTTCAAATTAAGATTGAAATCCACATACAAGCAAATCATTAGTTTTTAGGATCTAGAGGCTGATTTGTTATGGATTTTTAGTTGAATTAAACTAGATATTAACCTAAATAACTTGATCAGGATTTTAGTAATGTGGTTGACCTTACCAAACCTAATTCAAACCTAACCGAATCAACATCAAATAATTCTTTTCTAAAAGGAATATAACAATGTCTTAATGAAAATGATTGATTAGATTAACATGGTGATCAGCATGTTAACACAATAATTGAATAACCTATGTCATTTTCCAGGTTAGTGTTAGAGATTAGGTTTGATAACCATAAGAAGAACAGGCAGAACAACATAGTTAATTAGAATATGTGCAACAATGGTAAAGGACTCATGAATCATGACGAACTAGCTAGCAAGCATATAAATTTGTAAAACAAAGTTTTATGTCAAGATTTATGTACCTTTATTATATTTCATGAAGTGATGCATGCTGCTTCAGTTGGCGAAGAAGCCTTTGGTGGTCTGTAAAGGCATGTCATCCTGTCTCTGTTTATTCTTGAACTGCTCATCTTCGAAACTGCCGTGTCGTGTGTTATAATTAATAGCCGACGTATCCTTTCTCCGATGCAATCAGGGTTTTTTTCATCATAAAATCTGACATGTATAGTCCAAAGTACATGTTTATAGACCGGATAAATAAGATGAAGCTATGAGAAAATCTAAACGTGTCAAACAAGCTATGAGAAAATCTAACTTCTATTTAAGCAACTCTCTAAGTTATTTCAGATTTTCATATTATTTATAAATCATAATTTTTTTCAAAAACTATTTTCTATTTCAAGTATAAGCCGGGTCAAAATTCCAGACTTGGAACCGAGGATCACACAGACATGCTCCCTTCAGGTATGCATGCACTGATATCGATACTACACTCTTTAACCCATTCATTATTGTCATAGTTTTTTCTCATCCATATCTATAATTCTGGGACATCTCGATTCTGATAAAAAAAGAGCATAATCGCCCCCTTCAACTCGGCCAAGAACATTACTTCTTCAATTTCTAAAGACTGTTTTCCGGAATCCATAAGGTGCTGATTGTTCGGTTTCAACATCAAGCTTGAGAATCACTTTTTTTTCCGAAACAAACAAGGGCCCTATCCAGTGAACTACATTATTGATCAATACTCCTGGTTTCACCACTGGCAAACGGGTAGTGTTCTGTAAAACCTTCCAGGATCCGGAATCGTAAGGATCCACCTTCAGGTATAGCGAGAATTTCACATCTGAAATCATAAATTGAAATTTCAGAATCCAAAAGGTGAGCTAGTTTGTACTCTGTGATTGTATTCCTGATGTAATAACAGCTGCTTTGTACTTTTTAATGATCGGTTTCCGAGCAAGTTCACACAATATGATGAGAAGGAGATTTTGCTGTAGATTGCCAGCCATTCTTTGCCCAGCCTAGCCTAGCAATCAGAAAATATAATGTTCTGTAGACAATTTCTCTATCTCTCTTTGTTATCGCTTTTTCTTGTCCTGCACATGTTATTCTTCTCTGTTCAGATTCGGCTTTTCGATTCCTCTTTGCCGTTCGGATTTTTAGAGTTCTGATTTCACCTTTTAGTTTTCAATATTGACTTAATCTCTGTGCTTCGAAGCTAATTTAGAAATCATCATGGATCTCTTTCTCCTCTACATTTAGAGATCCTGCCTGATTAGGCCAGTTTATTAGTCAAAACCGATTGGATGAATTGAAATTTTCGATGAGCTTTTTCAGGTTTCCTCAGCTATATATATTCTAATGTTTCAGACTGGCTTCTATAGTTTTTGCATTGAAAATCATAGCTTTCCTTTCCCTTCTCCTTGCATGTTCAATGATATGTTTGATTACAGAGAAAACCAGAGAAAAGCAATGTCATTGAACGTGTCGAGGCCTTTAAACAGGCATCATTGAACATGCTTTGATTAGTTTTAAGAATTTCCAGACAACATTATCTTGTTAATTGCTTGATTCCTGGTTTTAGTCACACCTGCACTTGTCCTGCAGCATGCTGCGTATGTATTCATTCTTTCGAGACCAAAACTGAAATGGTGATTGTGTCATCGGGTTTACCTTGGGGTGGGATGGGTAGTGCAGTGATCAAGTTTTATTGACCGCACCTTTTGATTTACGCACAGGTTTTTTTTCCTTGAAATATATATTGTTTATTTTTATTCATTTCTTGAGCTCAGAGTATATGCTTAAACATGCACTTTATTCCTTGTTATTGCTTTTCAGATTACTAACTAAAATCAAGCCTCTTGAAATGAGATTAAAATTCGGCACTGGTTTCGCAGAAGGATTCTGATAATGGAGGTGAATTTTCTGAACAAATTGATTCCAACACGGTTAAGTAGGCTTATATCAATAACTTCAACGTGCATCTTGTTATCACTGTTTTTTTTTTTTAAGGAATTTAATTTTTTTTTTCTATTTTTCTATTCACTATTATTAGGCTTTTTTAGTTTTTTTTATTTGAAGAAAATAATTTTTAGATCATTGATCAGTATTATGCCATGAGTTAGGTCAAATTTTTTTAATGTAAAAAAAAATATTCATGCATTTTTGCTTATGTTTTTTCTAGTACAAATTTTTTTTCTTATATACATTAGAATTTAATTTTTTTTATTTTTCTATTCACTATTATTAGGCTTTTTTAGTTTTTTATTTGAAGAAAATAATTTTTAGACCATTTTTTAACGTAAAAAAACATATTCATGCATTTTTGCTGATGTTTTTTCTAGTACAAAAATTTTTTAAACCATGTGGAGACTAATTCAATGTGACTCAGTCAACTTGGTGGATCCAAAGGCAACCTAGATGACATGCAAAAATATAGTTTAACTTAAAATAAATATTAAATATGAGATTTGTTTTATAAATATTAAGACCCCAACATATTGAATTAATTTGAGTCAACCAAGGTTAACCTGTCAATCTGCTTGCCAACTCACGAGATCATAATAAATTCATGAAAAATAAATCAAAATAAATTATGAAGTTTAATTTTTAATAAATCAAATATTGAAGGATTAAATTTTAAAAAATCAATTAAAAATAAAACAAAAATTGACTTGATTCAATCAGGATTAACCTGTGACTTGGATCATAAGACCGAAATAACCTATAGAAAAAAAATTGAAATAAATTATGAAGAAAAATTTACAATCAACTCAGTGTTGAAAGATAAAATTGAAAAAAGATCCAATTACAAAAAGAACATAAAAACAACTCAAGTTAACCCGCTAAATCATGACTCGAATAATGAGACAAGAATAACCTCATAAAAAGCAAATTGAAACAAACAATAAAGCTTAATTTTTAATCAACCTCAATGTTGAAGGATGAAATTGAAAAAAAAAATCGAGTCAATTAAGTTAACTTGTCAAATTTGTGATCTAAGTCATGAAACTAACCTCATAAAAAATAAATTGAAAAAAATTATGATGACCATTTTCCAATAAATTTAGTGTTGAAGATGAAATTGAAATTGAAAAACTCAATTAAAAAAAAAAGACAAAAAAACAACTCAATTCAATCTAAGTTAATTAGCCATACTCATAAACCGTGTCATGAGATGAGGATAACCTCGTAAAAAGTAAACTGAAATAAATCATGAAATCTGATTTCCAATCAACTTAATGTTGAAGGATAAATTTGAAAAAAAAATTAGAAAAAAGAAAAAAAACTTGAGTCAATCGAGTTAGCCTATCAAACTCGTAGTCCAGATCATAAGACTGAGATAACCTCCTAAAAAGTAATTTAAAAATAATTATGAAACTCAATCTTTAATAAATCTAATGTTAAAGGATGAAATTGAAAAAAACAATATTGAAAACAAAAAAGAAGGAAAAAAAATATTATTCAAGTGAATAGTATTTTGTGAGGAGAGGTACAGTAAAATCCATTCTCTTTTAATTTTTTGTCAATATAATTTTTTAGTTATATTTACATAAAGAATTTCAATAGATTTTTAGTAAGTGAGACTTGGAGACTTATTAAATGAATAAGCATCAAGTATTTTGAGATTCTCCTCATGATCATGATGCTTTTGTTCTCTCCTGCATCAATCGGTATCAAAATATAACGATATTTTCTAGTGGTGGACACACAAAAGTATCATTGATTTTTTTACTGGAAAGATTGATGCAAATTTTTTTGAGAAAATAAATATTTTTCTTAATAATTATTTCTAAAAACTCTTATAGTTTTATTTTGTTTGTTTAAAGAAAATAGTTTTTTTCATTTTTAATTTTATATCCATCGTTAATAATAGGGTTTTCGTAGTAAGTAACCTTTTTGGCATATGAAGCTTTAATAAATAAACAACAAATGTTTTAAAAATCTTCCTATAATTATAATATTCCTGGTGTTCGAAGATCTTGACCTGTAATAAAACTCATTATCTCCGCCCGCCTCGAGTCGATATTCACCAATGCTGTCTTTCGAATGAAAAGATGCCTTCGGTGATTTGCCGAAGTTGGTGCGCGCGCTCGGATTACAATGCAGAGCATATTCTTTCCATGTTTAGCGCAGACCTGAGCCTGCATATTTAGAGTTTTTACAGGATATTTGGGATGAGTTTTTATACAAACTCAGCTTCAAGGCATAGCAAAGAAAGAAAAAATCATCAAGAAAAATATAACTTGAATTGAATTTTCATGAACAATTTATTATTAATATTATTATTTTGGTATTAGTTATATAATAATTAAAAAATTATTAAAATTTAAATAAAAATTTATAATATTATTTAATAACTATATTAAAATTGAAAAGTATTGTTTAAAAATAAAGAAAAAGACAGAAAAATACCAGGTCGAGAGTGGCCTTGCCCCTTTCTTTTTTTTAAAAAAAGAAGTAAAATTGAGACTATATGTATACTTAGAGGGTGTTTTTGAGGTTTTCCCTTTTTTTTAAATAAAAAAAAGGAAAGAAAATTAATACCATTAAAGTAAGGTTAAAGGATATACTTGATTGAAATTTCTTAAGACAAAAAGGACCATATTATTTAAAATCACAAAGTAGACAAACCGACATGGATTTTTTTAATCACTCACGTAACTGAATGGCTTTGGCTTACACGTAAGGCAACAATTGTCATCAACGACCAACCATCTCTCCCTATCATGTTTCCCTGTTCACTTCTCCTCCCTTTAATTACAACAATACTCCCAAGCCTCTCTCTATCTTCTTTCTCTCTCTAACAACAACCGTACATAACTCATTGGTTTCATGGCAGTGTGTGTGAGACAATCAAGAAACAATGTCATCAACCATGTCAAATCAAAGATGGGTTTGTTGGGTCTCACTAACTTGAGTTCTTCTTTGAACAATGATCACAGTACACTATCTACAGCTCCACTTGCTAAAGATTTGAGGAATCAAAGTTCGGTTTTTGAAAACAAACCGACCCTTTATAGGACTCGGCGTTTTGAGTCCACTAAACCTCATCAAAGGTCTGGGGTGCACAGTAATGGGGCCTACAGTCAGGTATTATAGACCATAATTGTTATGTGATTGTTGTGTTTGTTAGTTATGATGGATTTGTAGAAAGAGTAAATTTTTGGGAGATAATTATTGGAATGCATGGATTTGATGCTCATTTATGTCTTGCTTTTGTTTGTTGTTGAATGACTAGATTTAGCTGGGAGTTGATTTTGAGTGATGATGATATGTAAGGAAATGTAATGTGATTGATGATATTGTGCAAAATGGCCTCAAATTTGTGAGGGGGGCATTGGTTTTATGAGAAAGGATAGGGTACTCAATTTCTTAGCTAATTCTGATACTATCTTATTGGTTATGATTTTAATTTTTGATGACTGCTGGGTTTTGTAGCACAACAATTGCCAAGAAATAAAATAAAGAAATATTAATATTTACATTTAATAACCAGCAGTAATTAATGATTCATCATCTTTGTTGGAGATCATTTTCATCAAATCTCCACGTGTTTTTGCTATTAAGTTTTCAAAATAATCATTGTTAGACTACTGCCTCATGGGTGATGATTATTGTTAGATGCCCTGCAGCAGGAGAAAATGAAGTGGCATTTGATTGACGTAAGATGCATCGGTTAAAATTTTATTACTGCAATAACTTTCATATAGAACTCTTAACATATATTTTAGAACAGACTGAGAACAATAATTATGTAAATTACTTAGAATTAGGAGGTGTCTATGTAGTGCTTCGAATTAGGCTGCTGGTTGGGATGAGTATGATTGTGTGTTTGTGAGCACGAACATGTATATATACTCATCAAAGCTCCCTTTTATTGTAGTTTTTGGATTTCCCAGGGGGACAGGTTGCATTCACCCCTGAAATGAGATTTATATCTGAATCTCCCAAGGAGCGGATTCCCTGCTACCGTGTTCTTGATGATGATGGTCAGCTGATACAGGGCAGCATCGATGTTGGGTAATTCTTTTTACCTCTAACCCTTCTCTTCCTGGTCCTCCCTCCTCTGGCAAAAGGAATGGTGTTTTTGTTTTTTCCTTTTCATATCTTATTGGCTGGAAGGAAAGAGCCTCACAGGCTATTGTTTAAAATAGGTCAGTAAGGAAATTGCTGTTAAGATGTACAGTGACATGGCTACTCTTCAAACCATGGACACTATCTTCTATGAAGCCCAGAGGCAAGGAAGAATTTCATTCTATCTGACTACAATTGGAGAAGAGGCCATTAATATTGCATCAGCAGCAGCTCTTACCATTGATGATTTTGTTGTCCCACAGGTTACACGCACATTCGTACATGTTTACTTCCTCACCATCTTCTCCAGCATCACCCCAACCCTCTTTTACTCGCACACACATAAACATACTCACTCTAACAATCAAAACATGTGCCTGCAAGCATAATATAGAACATGGAAGGTTTCTTTATACTTGTTAGGTTTTACTAATCTAGATTGAATTTGGCTGAGTTCTTTTCCTTCCTTTTCTAATGTGAATGTGAATCTCCATCCCCTTATAAGTGCTGGCAATTGCCTTAACTAGCATGCCCAACACAATCTGTTAAAAGAAAATGACTCATTTTCTATACATTGCAGTACAGGGAACCTGGAGTCCTATTATGGCGTGGTTTTACCCTTCAACAATTTGCAAATCAGTGTTTCAGTAACAAAGATGATGATTGCAGAGGCAGGCAGATGCCTATCCATTATGGATCAAAAAAGCTTAATTACTTTACAGTAGCATCGACAATTGCGTAAGATAATAAAACTTTGGTGCTAGTTGTGTGACACTTTTTCTGAGTAATTAATTTTTTCTTATTTCCATCAGTTCACAACTTCCGCATGCAGTCGGTGTTGCATATTCTCTTAAAATGGATGGAAAAGATGCATGTGCGGTGACTTATTTTGGTGATGGTGGCTCAAGTGAGGTTTGTGTCTTTTCATTTTAGGGGGGTTAGTATGATAGACTGCCACTACAAATGCTACAAAAGGGACAACAGAATGATTCTGCTTCACTTGCTTCTAAGAAATTGTGAATCTATTAATCCCAAGGGATTATGCTTTTGTTTGTCATTTTTCCTAACCGATCAAGCATTTTTAGGGAGATTTTCATGCCGCTTTAAATTTTGCGGCAGTCACGGAGGCCCCAGTTTTATTTATCTGTCGGAACAATGGATGGGCTATTAGTACTCCTACTTCAGACCAGTTCCGAAGTACTCTCCTTTTCTCAGAATTTGACTATTCAAAGCATAAACTGTTTCTATGTCTAAATGTTGTCTTGTGTCACTCCACATTTTGGCAGGTGATGGTATTGTTGTCAGAGGGGAGGCTTATGGAGTGCGAAGCATACGTGTAGATGGTAATGATACTCTTGCCTTATATAGTACAGTTCGTGCTGCTCGTGAAATGGCTATACGTGAACAAAGACCAATCTTAGTTGAGGTAGAAGGACAACTGCTTTGCCACTTTTGAACCTTTTTTGGGTTTACTTCGAAATTTCTCTTGCAATTTCAATGTTTCTTTTGATCCTTCTCTCATCAGGCTCTGACATATCGAGTGGGACACCACTCCACATCAGATGATTCCACCAAGTATCGCCCAGTTGATGAAATTGAGTTGTGGAGATCAGCAAGAGACCCTATTGCTAGATTCCGAAAATGGATAGAAAGCAATGGTTGGTGGAGTGGTGAAGCTGAGTCAGAGCTTCGAAGCAATGTGAGGAAGCAGGTAAAACTTGTTTGTTTGAACTGAAATAAAGTTGCTGAAACTCTAAACCGAACTACCATGTCAAAGTTTGCATATGTTTTCCATTATGAACTATCAGCAACTTAGCTGTTCACTTAGTGGCACAACAAAGCAGCATTTGTTCTTAACCCAAGAAATAGGATCAAGTGACAGTATTTCCTAGGATCATGGCGGTCCCAGAAGCATTCTTAAAAAGAATCTTGAAACTGGAGCACTTTGCAATTTAAATTCACCAATTTCAATTATCTGGGGAAACTAAGCTGACTCCTTACTCCTACATTTTTCCACAAAATGTGTTAGATATTATATACAGAATATAGAGCACCTAATGGTATGTGATGTATTCTTACTTTGTAAGATTTGCAATAATATTCATGTAAATTAGCTATTCCACATCATTGAGAAAAATTGTATAACTTTTTTTCTTGAAGTCTTAAGGCTAGTCTCTTGGAACTTTAATAATTTTGTTGTTTGATATGAAAGTTTAAGCATTTCTCGATGATGTTTTCCCAACTCTTGACAATCTTGTAACAGCTATTAGATGCAATTCAAGTAGCAGAGAGAACAGAGAAACCTCCACTTGTGGACATTTTCACGGATGTGTATGATGTTCCCCCGTCCAACCTCAGCGAGCAAGAGAAATGGCTTAGAGAGACCATCAAGATACACCCACAAGATTACCCATCAGACTTTACTCTGTAAACTTGTTCAATTATGAAAGTTGCCCATCAACTGTGAATAAAACTGATCTTTCATTAGGGTTTGATTCTGCCCTTCAATTGATTAATTAGTACAGCTATATAGTTATTAGATCTGGTGGTGTGGTGAAATGTAAGATCCACATGTCCGTGAGCTCGTCAATGGAGGCATGAATATGTTCAATCCGGTGAATGGTTTGTGGAATTATGTTTTGTTCAGAAAGGAACTCAAATCTTATGCTGATTCCATTTCCATTACGCAGGAAACTTGGATTTAAAGCAAGAATATTTGGCCTTTTTGGGTTTGCAATAAATTTTTGCTTCACCGTCAAACCACAACTGTAATTAGAACAGCACAATTATCACTAATCTAACAACATTACATGTTGGTTTAAAGAGACTATTATGAGCAGGGTATCAGCTATCTAAGCATTGAGCTACCTCCTCCTCGCAGCTGAAACATACATGCACGGGATTTCATGGTTCTGAGTGGCGTGGAGATAGATATGAGTTGACCATTTGCATAATGTTCGAAGGAAACTATTGATGAATTCTTGTTTGCCCCGTCTCTGCAGGGAGCTCTATCTTGGAGGCTGGGATCGATATGAACCTGTTTAAATTCGGGGAAAAGCCTTTCATGTTTTCATAAAGAAAAATGGGGGGCATACACATAAATTCTTAAGAACGGTCATTTTGTCAAGGCAAAAAAATAGCTGACAAATATTCGTCGTTAAGCTCTTGGAACCCTAAGTTTTTCCAGATTAGAAGCATCGCATTCATATAATTGCTAAGCATCAGATAATATATTTGGATTCTTAAGCAAGAGTTTCGTGCCCAGCAGACATTGGGCAAACATTGAAGATTCATGATGTAAAGATGATTCAACTTGCTAACCAACTTAGCAAAGGAAAAGACAATCATTCATCAGGAAAGAATCACAACGATGAAACTTTCTCCTCTATGGATTCTCTAACAGCCTTTAAAAGTGATGGCATCAACTTCTGATTAGTAACAATGATGCCTGTGTCAAGATCCAGGTATCTTCCTTTTGAAAAATCTAAGGGGTTCCCTGCAGCATCAGTGACCACTCCCCCAGCTTCTGCAGATGTCATTTGACAACAACACAATGCAAACAAGATGTTGGTTCAAATTTTATCCAAAAATTCAAGCACTAAAGGCCTATGACAATATGAAATACCTACACAAATTAGGACATATATGTTAGAGGAAAGCAGTTCTTCTGAAGTTCTACAAATTATGGCTACTTCTGTACTTAAACCCGACTTTGGTGCGTGTGACCTTAAAAAATAATGGCAAGTGAATATTTTCTATACCTGCGACCACTATGTATCCAGCAGCATGATCCCATATTTTTTCACGGTAACCTTTATGTGGGAATCGCAGATAAATGACCCCATCTCCTCTGGACAGAGCGCCATACTTTGCTTGGCTATCAATTCTAACTGGTGGTGCTTTGACACCAAGTTTCTGTCCAGAAATTAAACATTCAGAATTTTGCAACTAAAATATTTTTTTCTTTTTTTGGAAGAGTGATAGAGGGAGGGTTGTGGTAGCATGGAGAGTGGTCATACTTTGGCAATAGAACTGGATAGATCATGCATGGAGTGTGCTGCTTCATATGATTCAAAGAATGATGCTTCTTCAGGATTGTCAATAGAGCTGACTTGCACCTGCACGATACCAAGAAGACATTTGATACAAATCACAGACAACCATGGGAATACATGTCATTTGGAAATAATATATCAAGTGCACTGACCTTCACTGCTGAAGAGCTATCCAGTGAATGCATGTAAGTACCACCACCAGCTACAGAGAAGAAAAGGCAACCAACTTCACCAGGCAAAGAATGGTGAGAGCCACCACCAGCAATGGAAGTTAATGGAAGATTGGGACAAGCCAAGACACCCAACACTACTGTCCCTTCATCTAGCAATGCTAAAGCTATTGCATATTGATCTCCTCTTAAGAACCTATATAAAATTCCATTAGCATGATTTAATTTTCCATAGCGAATTCATTGAGCAAATAAAAGAGGAAAATGACAGCCTTGCAAAAAAAAGGTGCACATTCAATCAAAAGCATGTATGTTGTAGTTAAGAAGTACAACTTCATCCTATTATGGTGTCGTGGATGCCTACTTCTCACAATGCAAAAAATCATGGTAGCATATGCCTTTACAGCAGTCATTCATTTCAAAAACCAAGTTTCAAAACTCACCCTTTAGTACCATCTATAGGATCCAGAACCCAGTGTCTGCCTTGAGAACCACCTTCAGATTTGCCACAGTCAATGGCCTTGACAACATCATCCGTGGATAAAATAGAATCACTATATGATCCATCACTAGCTAGAATATCATTAACAAGTTTTGTAATGCGCTCTAGAGTTTCCTGGGCACCATCCTTGCGGAGATCTTCTGAATCCTAGAAATATTCCCCAAAAGTTATGTTAGTGAATTTGATATATAAAGAATGAAAGAAAAAAGCTTCTGCATGTCCTAGAAAAATTCTAAAATTCCAACCATTTACCTCCTCAGCCACTAATGAAAAATAGTTCAGAAGGAAGCTCCCTCTGCAGAACATAACTAACTAGTGCTTGAGAGCCTAGAATCAAAGGAAAGTGTCAAAAAGGGTTATTAACTGCAGTTTCTTTTGCACCAACCTTAAAAGCTGAAAGAAATATATGAAGAAAATAAATTATCCACAGCATAAAGATCTAACAAAAAGCTTTGTTCCAAACACTGAAAAATGGAGAAAATTCAACTAAAACCCAATGCGTTGATACTGTAGAAGCAAGACATTCACATATTCACTAGAAGAGAATTGTTACAATTAAATGTGGCTCTCATTCACAATACAACTTCAAAACAGACAAGTAGCAGCATATGTCAAGGTGAAAAACCACTCATAGATAGTACACCACAACCATCCATAGTAATCAAGTGGATTCTAACAAATGGATACATCCCAGCTCCTAAAATTGGCACATGAAAATAGAAAATAAACTTATTTATAGCTTGCCACTTGTCTTTTTGAAATTATAGACATAGCTTTAGCAAATATAACATCCTATGGTAAAAAGGAATAAAGAAAAAAGCCAACAGTATAAATCATCAGGCTATTGACTAAAAAGCATTTTTAAGCATCTGAGAAAAAAATTAATAGTCTATCAGTGGAAGGAAAAACAAAGGGTAATGCACATAAGCAACATAATTTCATAGGATTGTTTAGCAACAAACCATAATCAGCAACTGTGACGGGACTTTTATCTGATTTTGATTGGACATCCGATTGCAAAATAGCTTTTTGCACCTTCTGAAGGAAAGCAAAAATATTTGAAATCAGCTATAGATAACAAGAAAAGATATCCCTATACAAGCTATCTAAGAAACTTGTGGCCAGGATGCAAAATGACAGATCATCTGCTCTGAAAAGGGATAAAATCATGTTAACAAGATATGGTTTAAATAATGAAACAATTAATCACAAGGTGACTAACAAATGCCACAAAAATCAAGTTTCATTGGTCCGAAAGGGGAAGAAAATTATGCAGAACACGCACAGGAAACAAAAACATAAATAAGCAAATAAAACCTTAGGATGTGATTATTTATCAATTCAAGCCCAACATCATGGGAATAATCTCAGAGAATCAATTTCACGGGGGGGAAAAATCCTGGTATATTCTTGGAAGATATATGCTTAAAGCACTTAAGGTGTATTTCAGTATGCAAAAGTCAAATTGCACCTCCACGCAAACATTTTGCCAAATCCTAAATTTAATTTCCACATGCAAAAAAAAAAGTGTGAGGGTAATACAGGTTCATAATGCATTCAAAATTGCACTAAATGGAAATCAAATGACCAGAATGAAGACAGGCAATGTTCTTAAGTATTTCAATTTTGAGTATATTAGAGTACGACAATTGCACTTGATATATCAAATATCTAGCACACCAAAGCTGTGTAGCATGAGAAATAATAGTGGCCAAGTGGGAAACCTCACTTTGCAGACTGATATATCTTGTCCTAATACAACACTTGTCTAGGTCTCTCCTCATTATGTCCTTTGAGAGTGCTAGCACAAAAGGGTCTATGTTCAGTATAATTCAATCACATCAACGACTGACACCATTTACCAACATATCTTCGAGTATCCTTCACCACACTGCATTTGTTAAGATTTCCACTGAAAACCATGTAAAATTTTCTTGAAATCACCAGCAAAGGTAGTTTATATATTGGTGAATATTTTTTTCCCACAAAAACACCTCATCTCAATGGAAGGATGAGAATCTGTTGCCCGCAAAATGTATAATAAAAAGCATCAGAAAAGCTAACTCCCTCTAACTGTAGCATGCTTTCCATTCAACCGTCTCCATCTCTTCCCTTTTTCCCCCTTTCAGTCATCCATCCAAAATTTCTCTAAACAAAATAAAAATGATCACAAGAAACAAAGTTTTAACCAGAAAATAAAAACCAAATTCACCACAAGAGTAAAAACATAATCAAGATTCTGGGTCATGCTCCAAGTAAAGAACTTTATACCCCCCAAACCCACCACACAACAACAACAGATATAACCCAAAAAGAAAAAAAAATACATGGAATTCAAAATTTTCAAAATGAGGGCATCACTCAAACAACAAATTCAGCATCTGGGTCATGCTCAAATAAAGATCTCACACTGCAAAACCAACCAACACAATCTTTCAACAACGAAAAACACAATACAAAAAATCCAAACAGACCCAATCTCAGAACAACGTACCCTCTAGGCGTACACAAACAAAGAAAAACAGGAAGAGGCAAAGAAAGGGACCGTGCCTGGCAGAGTCGGGCAGCGAGAGAGGCAGCTTTCTTGGCAGCAGCAAGTTCTTTATCGTAAGACATCGAAGAAAATGCTGTTAGAATAGAGGGTTTCGTTTTGGTTTTGTTAGAGAAAAAGAGGAGAGGAGAGGAAACAAGAAAAGGGTTTGTTGTGATAGTGATTTTGGGTTTTGCAATAATGCTTACAAAATTTATGGACATCCCTGGTAGATGGTAGATCCCTGCTCACTCCTATTTCGTTATCTCGTCTCTGCTCAATATTTAATAAGAGAGTAGTTTAGTTGGTGTGCATGAGTGGTAAGTACCACACGACCACCATGGTTGTGTTTTGTATAATTGTAGCATACTTGTAACGATATTTCTCTTCATCGAACCAAACAAATGGAGTAGAAAAGCCAATCCTTTACTACAATGAAAAAAAAAAACATTATGGAGATTTCTTATCTATTCATTTATTTTTTATTTAATAAGTTATTTTTAAATTAACTGATACTCAATCAAAACAAAATTAAACATTGTAACTCCAAATCATTACATTATTTATTAAAATGATATAATAATGATTTAGCCTCTTCATAAAAATAAATAAAAAATTAGTACTAGCTATTAAGAGTATTAAAATCTTTTTATATGATATATTTATCATTATCAAATTAATTATAAACAAGTAAATCTTTTTTCTTTTTAATTATACAATGAAATGATTAAAATAATCTTGAAAGTAAAAAAATAATAAAAAGATATTTTTGTATTTTCACAACGATTATTTTGTTATTTTAATTTTAGCTGAGGAATACTTTTATATTTGATCAAATATAAAATTAATAAACAATTAAAATAAACAGTAAAACTACAAAAATAAACAAAAAAATTTAAACCATAGTCAAAATCTTTCCTTTAAAACCAATATAAAGTTACCCAGTAAATAACCCTTTTTTGACACTTTCCTTTAATACCAATATGAGGTTACCCCCTTCATTTTTTCTACTTGCTAGTTGAAAAACAACCAAGTATTTGTTATCATTCAGTTTCAACCTTCATCAAAGCCAAGTGTTGGAAAAACTTCAACTAGTTGAATGCCTTGATTTGTCCATGCCATCTTATTCATAATTCATAATTCAAGAGAAGTATTTGACTTGATATGGAATGCACTTAAAATAGAGTTCTCTTCTACTTGGTTTAGAACCACGAAAGAGAGCTTCCAAATGGGGCGGGCAGCCATCGAAGATGAACCGTACTACCTCCTTCTTTCTCTTTCCCTCCATCCCATCTTCCACTCTTTCCTCATTTTCACATACATGACAAAAGCAAAAAGGCTTTCTTTCTTCTTTTCACTTGCCTCTTCATCAAATGCAGCAACTTTACTTCTCATCTCAAATCTTATGTTTTGCATATGTACAAAAGAATTCAGAGATAAATCACAGATGACTTGCAGGTCTTAGATGATGAGTCCTCTGCAATGATGGTGATTGTATCTGTGATTATGACTGCAATTATCACGCCCACTGTAACAATCATATACAGACCTGGGAGGAGGTTCCTGATTACAAATGGAGAACAATTCAGAAGTCAAAACCAGATGCAGAGTTTAGGGTATTACTATGTGTACACACTCATCTCAACGTCCCAACAATCAATAATCTCTTGGAAGCCTCCCACCCAACTAAAAGGTCCCCCATGTGTGTCTATGTGGTCCACCTAGTTGAACTCACTGGCCGTGCCTCAGCAATGCTTATAATCCATAACACAAGAAAATCTGGCCGCCCCGCCCTCAACGACACCCAAGCTCAATCTGATAAAATCATCAATGCATTCGAGAATTATGAATAGCAAGATTGTGTTTCTGTGCAACCCTTGACTACCATTTCCTCTTATTCCACCATGCATGAAGACATGTAACTTGGCTGAGGAAAAACTGGTTGCTTTAATTATCATCCCTTTCCACTAACAGTTAACAGTTGATGGTGGAATGGAAGTCACCAACCCAGCTTTCTGAATGGTGAACCAAAATGTATTAGCCAAAACACCCTGCTCTATTGAGATTCTCGTAGAGAGAAGGCTAAGTGGGTCTACTTATTTAGCCTCAAACCAGGCATCTCACCATATAGCAGTACTCTTCACTGGGGGCACATATGATAGAGAGGCACTATCATATGCATGGAGTGTTAGAATACACAAGAGTTTGGAAGTATGTTGTTGAAGGAAATTTACAGTAGTTGCTGCTGTATAACAACACTTTATATGCTGCCAATCTGCAGCTGCTGCTGCCAATGAAGGCAGCTCCTTCTACTACATGTTTAGTGTCTTTGTTGTCCCCCTTTGCTCTCTCTAAACCTCTCTATTTATAGCTGAAAATGGGGGACAAACTTCCCCATTTTCAGGCACAATTTCTGCCATAATTTCTGCCATTGACATGCTGATTTTCTGCCACTAATATGGAGGATGTCTGAGCATCCAGCAATTAAGCTCACTGTGATGAGGTTCATTCCAGGTGAGGATGCAATAGAACCTGACGACTCTGGAATGCTCACCGTGGAAACAGAAAATAAAAAAGAGAAGAACCTTGATGAAGAATATGTTAATGAATTCAGGATCCAGACTGCTCATGATGGGTCCATACGTTACAATGAGAAGGTGGTCAACAATGGTGAGGAAACAGTGGCAGCAATGAGGTCAATGGACAATCATCACGACTTGTTCATAGTGGGTAGAGGACATGTGATGATTTCACCAGTTACAGCGGGCCTTACAGATTGGAGTGAGTGCACAGAGCTTGGTGCAATTGGGGATTTGCTAGCATCATCAGATTTTGCAGCAACAGTTTTGGTTCTGGTGGTACAACAGTGTGTTGGGTTAGAGCCAGAAGGGGGGGAGTTAGGAACACCTCATGCCCCTGCTCAACCAGAGGAACAGTTCAGCAGCGTGCAGATAGTGAATAGGCCAATGAGGCAACCTGTGTTCAACACATAACCCCAAACACCACTTACTTAGTAATGCGTCATATTTTCTAAAGGAAACAGAGTCAGAAAATATAATCTGGATTGTAGTTTGCGAACACTGCCAGATATATTTTGAAAGTTTTCTTACTTAGCTTTAACTCCAACTTTTAGCAAGATATATATATATATATATATATAAATATATATATTTACACCTTACAATAGGAATTATTCTCTCATTACATTGGAAGTTACAATTGTGATTTCCAACCTCATATGAATTGATTTTGAATTAAGTTCAAAGAAATGCTTAAGAGCAGATCATTATACAGATTGCAAAAGCTGGAAAATGAACCGAAGCCTAAAATGAGTGCAGCACGACAGTAAGGTCTCATAGTGAGATTTATGTGATCACATCCATTGAATTTTACAGTAATCATGCAGGCACTTATTAAATTATTAGCACATAGTTTGATAAAGACCTTTGAATGAAGTTGTTTGTAGCACAAAATTCTTCAGAGAGATTGTTAAAGAGAAAAAACTCATAATTGCATCTAGTAAGTGTGAAGGCTTGAGGTAAATTGCATCTCAAAATCACAAATTTCTCATAGCTCTAGTAATCTCATCTTTTAATAAAAAAAAATTAGGCACGGGCTTGCTTCTTGAAATCTGTGTGCAAAACTTATGAGCAGATGTATTGTGCCCTCACTGGGGGGGCAATTTGGTGTTGGCTAGTTATGCTGATGTTAAGAATCCTGTTTCATCATGTTATTGTATAATGTCTTTATTTTAACCTGTAATCTTTTATTTTAGTTACTTCATTTTCAAGTCATATTCTTGTGTTGAACTTAGGTTTTCTCAGTCACTTCATGTCAGGCCAACATTGCCACCCCAGCTATTGAGGTGAAGGTGCTAAACCTTGCTAGATGATTTACGTGCTTCTCTTTACCAGACTTCCAAGCAACAGAAAATGCAGTGATTAATCATAAGACATGTCAGTTTTATGAAGCACTAGTTTTGTTCAATTACCTTTAAGCTTCATCATCCTCACAGTTTGATCTTTCAAAGCTCGGACACTGAAAACAGCCACCCCTGCACCAAGAAAGGAAAATCTTTTATTTGTCCGTTCAAGAAAGGAATGGAATAAAATATCAACAAACAACATTCAAAAGATGAGCAGATGAAGGAATATGGAAATGATAGCATTGACAAGATTCTGCAGCCTATAAATATAAAGATATTTCAGATGATTTAAAACAGATTGCTCCGATTCCAACTATCTTACAGTTTATAACTCTACCAGCCTTTGACAGCATACCACATTGAGAAGTATGACTGAATGTAGTATAAACATAACTGTTTTTATAAAAGTATGTTAAAATTAGCTCCATGCCAGGGTTCTGTGAAATCCTGTTGTTAAAGACATCACCGAGAATGTGCATTGTTGTGCAAAATCCACGCAAACCAAGCAATAGCACAAATAAAAGGGACATGAAATATAACATCGTTCGGCAAAGCCTACTCCACAAAACTTCACTATCAAATAAAGGATACAAACATCTCACTACTCAAAGCATGGTTACACCCAAGAAATCATTCACAGGAAAAAATACCACACTAATTCTTTATGGCTAAAGACTTTGCCTACTGCACCAATTCTTTTGGTTGCCACCACACACCATCAATATCGGAGGCACACATAAACTAGCCACTACACATGCTATTTATACTACCAAAAAAGGTTTTTCATTAGAAAAGAATCTTTCTTTCATTAGAAAAAATACTTCCAAGTCCAACTTCAACAAGAAAAATCCTTTTCCTAAACACAATGTGTCAACACATTCCATTCTTGTTTAAGACACCACACCATGCAATTACCAATCTAACCTAAACCAACTCACGAATTTAAGCCACAACTCAACATGCATTGGACATGACAAGAAGATGAAAAGTTGCATGTTCTACCTCAGGTTTCAATTTTTCTCCAGTTTTTGAAGCTTAGGGTGTCCACTCTACTGATATAGAAAGAAAACTTGTGACTTTGAAGGAACAGCCGAATCCCGAACCTTCAAGACCATCCAAACATGTACGATTAGAATTTCATTCTGATGAATGGAGAATATGAACTGCTAAATGCAGAAAACATTGTTAGAATTCCACCCTTAGTACTAGCATAAGATTGTAAAACAGCTGCTAAGCATGTGAACATTTGTCAGCATAGAAAAACTAATTTTACTACTGACATATATAGATCCTGCTCTCAGGACTCTTTAGAGTGCTATGTATGTGCCCACACACACAAATATCACAAACTTACAGCTATGTTGATGCTTATCCCTATACCGCGCCCTCCTTTGTACAAAGAGTAGGAATCTTCTTTGGCTTCCAGCACTTTCTGCATGTTCAAAACATGGGTACATGTGGCTCTTCAAAAAGCATGCCTAAGGAGGTTCTTAATGTTGGGCCTTAAAGCCTTGATGCCAGCTTCCCTGGTTTCTTAAAAATGATAGTTAATGGCCAGGCATCTATCATTTTTATACCTTATTCTGTTCATTGCAGTGAACAGCTTCATTTCCATGAACTAAAATCAATGGATTGAAGGGATATTTGACCCACATATAAATCCCTTAGATGCTGTTTACACAATCCAATTCGCCTTTTATTCAAGCTGGGATGAATACAAGTTGAAAATCCTGTCTTCCATCCAGGGAACTTCTGTCTTTCCATCACATGAATAGTATAAACACTTGGTGCTGCAGCTGGACACCCCATAACAAAACAACTGCAAGGCCGCGACTGACTCACCATTCTAGCTAATGACAGTAAACATAAGCCGCTATAAGAAATTCCATACATCAGCGCCTCATCATTATCAAAAGCTAGAGAGTGAGGCTTCTCATGTTTCATCTCTTGCTCTTCCTCTTGGGTGGAAGGGATCCTGCTCAGTTCTAAATCAAAACGTTTCTCTATTGCACTCTCATGAACTTGGTACTTTGCTGCTAAAGTCCGAATGCAAGATTTCCTAACTTGATTCCTAATTATGAGCTCTAACTCGGCGAAGTTCTGGTAATCACTAAACCACCTAAGCCAACGACAAACAATACCCGAAAACCAATCAATGATCTGGATGTTGTCTTGTAAAATTAGTTGAGTAATGGCACGGGAGTGACCTTGGGAAGAGGTCAATCCATATCGTAACAAACGCTTCTTAATGGCATTAACAGGAGCAATGATCTCCGTAATGGTTTCAGAGGAGGAGCTAGAGTTTGGCAAAAGAGCAAGAGTCATTGCAGTCTCAGATTTAACATATTCCTCTGCATGCTTCTGAAATTCATAAAAGGATTCTCTAAGTTCTTGTGGAACAGCCGGCTCAGCCACATACTTGGACAAAAGAAATTCCTCACTCTCTGCTGCTTTGGTTTTAATGTCTTTCATCCATACTTTAAGTAGGAACTTGTACCAATGATCAGTTTCCATTCCAGCTTTGCGGAAACAGGAAATTTGGTTCAAAAGAGAGCTTCTATCAGCTAAATGTTTGATCTCTGACTCTTTAACCTTTCTCAAACCATGAGCTAACCATTTCTTCCCAATCCTAACTGTCCCAACATCCCAAGCCTCTTGTTTCTGCGAAGCAAACAACTTGACTTTCTCTTTTAACTTGTGGGCAGCCCTTACAGCTGGACTTTCTTTCACAGTTCTTCTAATCAAAGTGCCCAAAAAGCAAATTGCTTGAGGTCCAGCACTAGGTAATATTTCTGCTTCACTATCAACATCCAAGTGCAAGCAATTGTGCAAGTAATTTACAACATCAGACTTGAAATCAATTGCAACATCTTTGGATCCAGAAACTGCAAAAAATAACTCATCCATGAAGCGACAAGAATGAATTCTTGAACCCTCCTTACTGCTGTTTTTAATATCATTTCCTTTCAGCTGCCTCCTAAACCAGCTGCGCAACTTCGAGTGGAGCTGCTCTCCACCAAATTGGACATCTGGATTCAAAGCTTCATATTTCATTGAAAGTCTGTGCAATTCATGGTCAAAAACATCAAGGTATATGTTCATTAATATAGGAGACAACACTCCCTCTTGCGGAAGACCATGGCCTTTTAGGTAACCCCCAAATTCCATATTGAGTACCTGAGCATCAAACATGCCTTGGATCATATCAAATAAGCAGGGGTCTTGTATTTTTTCCCCCATTATGGAGATAAGTTTATTAAGGATGCAGGTATCCAGCTTTCTGCTTATGATCAATGTAAACCACCAGTCAGGGTTAGAGATATCTTTGCTGATGTATTTTAATGTTGAATGATGACCTCGTCCACTCCGACAACCATGGGATATTTTGGAAAAGTAGGGCCTATAAACAACTTCCAAAACTATTCTAATAGCCTCTTGAACAACTTTCAACTTTAACTTTGGAAGGACAAGGATTTCATTTCTTGCACCCTTTGTTGCAATAGAGAAAGTATTTCCACCAATATCAAAACATCCACCGGAGAGCTCTTCTTCCATGGATTCAAAAGATATGTTATCATTATCTATTGCTATATCGACATTCGCATTGATCCGAATACAATTATAAGCATCATGAAGGGTTTCTTGATTTGCAATCACTTTTGTCATTAAATCTTTAAATTTTCCATTAAAATATTGCTCCTTCACCCTCTTTTTTATACGAAGTTCAAGAGACCTCTTAAGCTCCATTCGACTCTTTGCTTTTCTCTCATCAGCTTTGGAGGATTCCTCAACAACAAAAGCCAAGTCCTTCGCTAATGTCATTTTTCCAGTACCCTTATCAATGTTATCATTAACTTCTGCAAGAGTAGAATAGTCTGCACAAGCTTTGGATCTTTCTAAGGGTCTTCCTGTTTCAATAAATACAACAAATTAACAAACTAGAACTTCATGAACAACTATGAAGGACACGGTAAGACAATAGAAAGCCCACCAATTTATCTTTCATGTTACATACAACATTCAACAACAATCCCTGTTAATTTTGGCCAATGGAAAATATGTGAAGTGCAACTAACACTGATACTTTTCATAGCCAGCTACGTTATTCTTGCTTGAGTATGACTGGACAATGAACATGTATATATATATATATAAGAAAAGCGAAAACCAATCCAAAATTATCACAACCATTCTAAAAAAAAAAAAAAAGTCTTTAATCAAACAAAATCAACAAGGGCCAGCAGAAGTATTACAAATCATTCAACAAACAATAGCCTTGCACATCAATTAAAAGAGTAGACTTTAAGAGCTTACCCATATAAGAAAAGCCAAATAACTTGACCCTAACAAGATTCATGTTTTGCAATATTCTGCTTCTGGGCAAGCTTCCTTTGCAAATTCTTGGCAACCCAACAAACCACATTTTTGTAACTATCACTCACAATCACAAAAACTTATCAACTCCTCATGTGCTGCAACAATAAATTTCAACATTCAAGTGAAAATATAAGAATTGTTAGTTCAAACCAACTACAAAAGCATACAAAAATATGAACTGATGAGCAGCAAGTGTCAAAATCTTATAGAAACATTTTATCAAACATGTTGCCTACAATGTTAATAACCCGGGAAGAAAAATTACCTAGCGAGATTTAAATTAGTACTTTAGCGGCCCGAATGAGAAAAAAGAAAGAGGTCTTTCAGTAGGAGACTGGAAATATATAGGCTTCTGATGGGCTGTATTTACTGGGCTTGAGCCCTTTTTTGAGAAAACCAAGTTTTTACTGGAAAAAGAATTAAGGGACAAATCAAATGTAAATTTATGTTTGAACAGTATTAATTTATTATTAATTTAATATCAATTTATGTATGAACAATAATTTATTATTAAGTAATTTAATGAAATGAATAAATAATTCTCTCAACAAGCACTTTCTCATGTAGTGGCATTAGAAGTAATTACAACTGAAAAACCACAACTCGAGCGATATTGATTGGTTCTTTTTTCGGGGGAAAAGTTTCTTAAGAGGGTAAAATTCAATATCATGATTGATATTATTGTCCTTGATTGTTTTCTTTTTCAATTCAAAATTGATTAGGTCACCCATATGACATCTTGGGTTCTTCGTGGGGTGTGACATGTTAATATATATATATATATATATATATATATATATATATATATATATATATATGAAAATGTTATAACATAAAACTATTTCTACTATCTTAACCAATATACTAAACTTTAATGTTGATACAGTGCTTAAAGTTCATTTTTTTTAACCTTGCTTTATAAGAAAAAATATCTCTGAAAATTTTTATATACGTGCTTGATTTATTTTAAGGAAACTATATATAATCGTAGATCTTTTCAAGTTTATATAAGTGAATTTAATTAATGTTGTATATTAAAAATGCAATTGATAAGTATTTTTTTTTAATAATAAAGAAGTTATGATTGAAACCATAGTTTTAAAACCCGTATTAAACTAGTAAGTTAATTTAGAACTTGTTTGATTCAAGACCAGAACCAAACCATGTTTATTAAAAATAAAAAAATAAAAAAACTTGGGTGATTGGTAAAAAAATCCGGGTTGACCCAATCAAAAACCCACTTGGAATTTATTAATTGTTTTTTATATTAAAATATATATATATATATATATATATATATATATATATATATATATATATATTAGCCCGGTCAAAACTTATAATCTAGATTTTTTGGGATCTGAGTTTAAAAACTCTGATTGTTTTAAATTCAATTTTTATGTCTTCTTTTGAATTTTGACCAGCCTATGACTGCACTAAACAATAATTTAATTTAGACAAGTAGTGGCAGTTGAATTGTTCAAATGGCAGACAAGCTAGCGTTCAAAGGACAAATTTTCTTCGAAATTAATTTTCTAGTTTTGAAGTTTCATTTAACACTTTGTTTTGTCTTTATTGTTGCCCGTCTCTTTCTTGCTATAACCGACATAAGTAAGCAACTTATACCTTCAAATTTCTCTCACAGATTTGGGTAAGCTAATTTTGTTTCCTTGAAAGAGGGAATAATCGGCTTAATAATTAAAACAAGGCAAAGGAAGAGTTGTGGGTCAAATTTGTTGTAAATTTATCAACAATATTTAAGTTATAATTTCTTCTCCTGTGTGTGTAAGCTCTTTGCAAAAAAATAGTAGAACCCTTATAAATTCAGTCACTCAACACTTAGTCTATCAATATCTTTGTTCGCACCAGGGCTTGTAGCCCAGCGGCAGAGGCAAGGTTTCCTTGCCTCTATCACCTGGGTTCGAGCCCTAGCGTGCACGCCTGTCACCCCCGCGGTGTCTTACATGCCTACTGGGCTTGCAGGGTATTCAGTGGGTCGGGGATTAGTTGTGGTGCGCGTAAGCTAGCCCGGACACCCCGGGTTACCAAAAAAAAAAAATCTTTGTTCTGATTCATTTTTTTTAGAATTCCCCATATTAAGTAAAAAAAACTATTCATTTTTTGTTCCAACTTAATTTTAAAATGTTAGTTTTTTTTTTTTTTTTGATTATCGTGGGGTGTCCGGGCCAGCTTGCGCGTACCACGACTATTCCCCACGGCCCACTGAACATCCTGCAAGCCCAGTGAGCAGGTAAGGCACCGCGGGGGTGACAGGCGTGCACATAGAGGATCGAACTCGGGACGGGAGCGGAACAAGTCACACGGTTGACCACTGAGCTAGACCCTCAAGTGCTAAAATGTTAGTTTTTATTGCATATTCTTGTAGTATATGTAGTTTGTTTGTGTGTTTACTTATTTTATAACTTTCTCCCTTCAAAATTTATCGTGTGAATGTATAATTTGTACATTTTAGGGTTTGTTTGAGATTTTAAAAAATTATATTTGTTTGTAATTTGATGAAATTTATTTTGAATTTGTAAATTAGGTGTTTTGTAATGAAATAAATAATGACTTATTTAATTGTTACATTTTATATTTTGTCAATTTTATTTTTGAGTTGAAAATTTCAGTAAACGTGTAGGAATTTAAATTTATATAGATAATTGATAATGATTTAATAGTACTATTAAAATAGATTAAGTAAGTTTGAGTTAAACCAATGTTAACTAATTTATTTAGTTTAGATAATTAATTAATACATGTTGTCATAAATATTCTATATAGGTTTGATATAAGTAATGAACGATCATTCATAGGTGTTTTGAGATTCACCCGAAAGGTTGCGTCAAATGAATTATTGTAATGGGATTGAGGGTTTTATTAATTACGCATTATCTAATCCGAGAAATATTAGTGGAGGCGATATTAGATATCTATGTAAAAAGTGTAAAAATAAAAAAAGTTTCTCGATCAAGATGTTGTAATGAGATATCTTCTATAAAAAGGGTTTATGAAGAAAACTTGTGTTGGTTTGCACATGTAGAACCATATGTTCCTTACGAGACCATAATAGAAAGGGTAGTTAGGTCAACTTATAGTTCTAGCAACATGCATGGAGTTATAGATGACAACAGATATCCTTATAAAAATATGGTTATGGATGCGATGAGAATGAATCAGGTTTATATATATGAATGTTGAATATAGATGAAGAACCAAATGCAGAAGCAGTCAAGTTTTTTGTCTTTTGAAATATTCCAATGAATATGGGATGAGTGCACAAATCACAGTAAATTATCGGTTGTTGCACAAATATTCACCATTAAGTCAAATAATGGGCAAGTGAGGCCGATTACGACAAAATTTTCAAATAGAGTGAAAAGAATTTTACCTAAAACGATTAGGCCAAAAGAGAACTTTTATATCGTTAAATTTATAATGAAACTCATCGGCCTAGGGTACCATAAAATTAACATGTATCCAAACTTTTGTATGTTGTACTACCTTAAAAATAAAGAGTTAAACGAGTGTAGAACATAGAATGCTCATTATAAACCCAGAACTGGCAGGGGAAGAACTCTTATTATGCATAGAAAACTTAGATATTTCTCAATCATTCCTAGACTGTAAAGATTATTCATTTCTCCAAAGACTGTTGAGCACGTGACATGATATCATTTACATAAAGCGATGGATGTAGTTATGGTGCACCCATCCGATGGTGAAACTTGGAAATATTTTAATAGGGTCCATCCTCAGTTTCTAATGGAATCAAGGAACATACATCTTGGGTTATGTATAGACGAATTCAATCAATTTGTGTCATTTATTGCTCTTTATTCTTGTTGGCCAGTGATAATCATAGTTTACAACTTGCTACCAAGGATGTGTATAAGGCTGGAGTTCATGTTTTTATCTATGACCATACCTGATCCTAATAGTTCAGATCAGAAAATAGATGTTTATTTTCTACTGTTGATTGATGAGTTGAAGCAGTTATGGTCATTCAGAACTTTGACTTATGATGTCTTGAGGAAATAGAATTTTCAGATGAAGACAACTTGGATGTAGATTATTAATGATTTTCATGTGTTTGGAATAGTTTCTGGTTATAAAATTAGCATGTTCATACTGTATGAAAAATAGTAAGGCCTTCACATTAACAAATAGTGGTAAATCATATTTTTTTATTGCCACTGTTGGTTCTTGCCAACAGATCGTAAGTACAAAAGGAACAAAAATGACTTATTGTTGGTAAATTACTATCGGGTGAAGAATTGTATGGCGTGGTGTTGCAGTACGATAATATTATGTATAGTTTTCAATTTAGTAAACAAAAGTTTTCTAGTTTTGGTGTAACCCATAATTGGATAAAGTGAAGTATTTTATGGGAGCTTTCTTATTGAAAGATTAATATCTTTTGTCATAATCTTGATGACATGCACATTGAAAAGAACATGTTTGAAAATATTTTTAACACGATTATGGACGTGAATGGGAAGACAAAAAACAACATGAAGGATATAATGGATATACCTTTATTTTGTTATAGTGAAAATATAAAATTAGTTTATGATGAGTTACGAGTAGTAAAGTCTAAAGTCGATTTCTCCTTAGACAAGAATGCACAATCACTTGTCTACCAATGGTTTAAGAGTCTACGTTTTCTTGATGGTCATGTTTCAAACATATCTAGATTAGTGAATTTGGAGGATTGTAGATTGTATAAAATGAAGAGTTATGAGTGTCATGTATTTATACAAACACTCATTCAACTTGCTTGCCAAGATTTATTGTCAAAAGGGATATGAGATACATTTACGAAAATCAGTCACTTTTTTAGAGATATATGCTCTAATAAGTTGCATACACAATACATGGAGAGGCTTGAAATGAATATTGTCCAAACAATCTGTAAACTTGAGATGATATTCCCTTCGTTTTTTGACTTAATAGAGCATTTACTTATACATTTACTGTTTGAGGCAAAAGCTAGAGGCCCTTTCTAGTATAAATGGTTGTATCAATTCGAGAGGTTAATGATTACACATGCATCGTAATTAAATTTCTATTGTCTTCTTCTTTTCAAAGAAATTCAAAATGTTCATTTAATTCTATGCAAATACTTGTTCAACCTTAAGAGAAAAGTAAAAAACAAGGTGCATGTTGAGGCTTTGATATGTGAGGCTTATATTGCATTATCTCAATATTTATCTCGTATTATTTCAGCCTCACTTGTGAACAAGAATAAACAATATTCCAAAGTATGGCAGCGGTGGGAAGTGCCTATGAGTGAGAACTTATCAATATCTTCTCATTCTAGATGACTTGTAACAAAAACTATTATGATGGGAAGATATTTGATAAAAATTGAATTAAGACATACACCTAATTATATGTTCTTGGTGTTTTTTATTTTTTTATGTTTGATCCGTTTTGTTCAAGAATTTTGAGTTCTTGTATTTTTTTTTACGTTTAATCTGTTTTTTAACTTTGGTTTTGTTTTCAGTTCAAACCAGGATTTTTTGTTTAGTTTATAGTCAAACAAAAAATTTTAGGTTAACTCGATCGGGTCAAAGTCAGGTCAAGGGTTTAAGACCATGTTTGGTTTGCCATGTTTTTGTTAAAGGGTTTTTTTTTTAAAAGTTGTGTTTGGAAAAAATCTATTATGCCTATTTTGGTAGTTTTATTACAAGGAAAGATGAGTTTTTTTGTCAAACAAAATTTAAAAAATAAAAAATAAATATTTTTAAAGGTGTATATGGCCAAAATTCATATATATATGTTTGTATTTTTATCATGCTTTGAAAAAAATACAAGAATCAATCAAAGGGTATCAAAAATAATTTATAATTATATGTTAAAAACTTGACCTACATTTCCAAAACACACAAAAAATATTGTGTTTCTTTTAATACACAAGATTATGAACTTATACCTAGGATGTATTCTCGATATTAAATAAAAAAAAAAGACAGTTTATTTTATTTTTTATATTTTTACATTAAAATGATTGTGTTTTAACCTAATAAGATAAGGACCTCCTTATTGAGGAGAACTTTTCTTAAACCCTAGAAAGACCAACGGTTAGAAAACACAACATTACCTTAGTTTAAATTAGACAAATAAATAATGCAGCTTATTTCAAGTAAGGTGTAATAGGGGTGTTAATATCTTTCCTTTATGTAATCAGTCCCCTTACCTAGACTCTAAAACCAGTTAGGTTTTCTAGTAACCAAAATGCTAGGTGACAACTGTCATTCCCTTTTTTTATTGATAAAGGACAAGAATTTATTGTCATTTCCACCCATATCTTTCCTAATAATCTTGATCCGGAAGGATAATTGTCGCGACACCGCACATATTCGACAACTATAATATAATATTTCTACCACACTTTAAACCCCTTTTCCTCAACCTAACCCCACCTAAGTTCCTTCTTTCAAGTTATTTAATGGTTTTTATGCAATATCATAAGATTCATGGTTCCATTACCACACATATCAGCAGATCCATTTCGTTCATTTTTGCATGCGAAGTGAAGTTATTATTTTCACATAACTATGACTTTTTTTCTAGAAAACATCTAACATCTGGTTACAGGAGAGATACATGGATAGTCTTTCAACTCATCCAAAACTTGGTCTATAATTGTGGTTAGAGGTAGGATCGTCCGATGAACCTCATACAAATCAAGTTTACAGTATCTCAAACTCTACGGCCGAGGACTTACAGACGGCCTAAAGTGTTTCAACTATTAGATGCTCACAATTAGTTTTGAGCACTCACACTATGGAGTTCCAAGCGATTTTGAACCAACAAGTTAAAGCTCGGATAACTCATTTTGTTGCTGAGATAGAATAACTTAGTGCTGAGATGGTCTAACTCTGACAATTATACATGGCACTAAAAGTACATATGAGGGGTACATATGCTCCCCATTATCGCCTCTATGATCCTGATGAAGACTTGCCTCATCTTCCTCCTCCTCCAGCCCCTCTCTTGTAGATGAATTGTATTTGAACTGATAAGTTTTTAAAGCTATAATAAACATTTGATTTTAATTTTTTTAATTATTTTGTACTATGTTTATTAGATTTAAGAAAATATTTTAATAAAATTATTGATGATTTTACCGATGGATTAAGCTCGTTGGTATATTCCAGATAGTTGAAAATGAATTACTGGAAATGCCACTAACACTATTTAATCATTGACGGTTTAGTTTTGTCGGTAATGTTTGAAAAAATCACGATGGAATTACAAACGGGTTTTTTTGTCAGTGATATGTCATATTCACCAAGAGATATAGCGATGGAATAAAGCAGGTGTTTTTTTTTGTTTGATGTGCCTTTTCTATCTATAAATTCATCGGTGATTATATTACCGACGGACTGATCGACAAAATATAAATCATCGGCAATAAGTTTTTGAACAAATAGTAATTGTCTGTGAAATAAAAGTCATGCCAATGGGATCAATGTCTAATTACCAATAGAATATTTCACCGGTAAATTACAAAATTCTGATAGTGAATTTCCTTCTAACTCACATTCATCATCTCATCCCATGATTTTACCCAATGGAAGAAATCTGGATCCCACGAGCTGCTGTAAATTGACAAAACAAAGTGGTAGCATATGAAATGTTGGCAAGTCAAAAAGTCATTGCCAGGACAACTAAAAATAAATGGATTGATTCTATTTTGCCTGTAAGAATTTGGTCCACCATTTCTTGGTGATATTCACCAACACATATCTTTTTCTTGGTGATATTCACCAACACATATCTTTGTGCCCACCAATTTCCAAGTTTAAAAATCAGATTCCTCAGGACAAATCATCAATTGAATTTGGTTAAAAAAACATGTTTGAATGCAAGTTGGCTAGCTTAATTAGAAATTCGGCTCACGTTTCAAGAAACCTGATGCAAGTATTTGGGAAAAGGTTGCATCTTTTAGATTTTGATCAAAAGGGTGCGTTGAAGTTATGTTTTAAAAAACTTATGGAATCCTTTTGTAATATAATGTGGGCATGCTTTTTAGTCTTTCACCATCAAGATGGTGTTTGAAATGATGATAAAATTCTGAGAATCCAGCCAATATTTTTTTTCTTTTTCAAATGAGTAATGAATGAACTTCGAAGCCCTTTCCTTTATGTTTTGATTATTCAAGTAGTTCAAGGATTAATGCCCTATGCTTTATGGAGGCCCCCATAAGCCCTACTGATCTTTCCAACTACGATGAAATGATTTAGCTGAGAAAAACAAGCTGTGCAGTGATCAAACAAGCCAGTTCTGTTTTTCCATATTGGAGGAAAGCTGATATTATTATTATTATTCCATCAGCTAGTGCTTTCCCATATTATTGCCACTCCCGTGAGTCTTGTGACCAACATTACATCTCTCGATCCCTCTCTCTTGTAAAGACACTTCATTTTCAACTGTTGTGGGGTGGATTCAAACTTCAAAGACATCAGCAATTATTAGCTTTTTTCTTCATGTGGGTCAGTTTTGACTGCATTGATAGATATAGAGTGAGAGGAGAGAACAAGGCTTGGGGACCATTCCCTATTTTTAATCTATATTATTGGTTGCCATCTCTTGCACTTTCACTAAGATAAGACCCATATTTTTTGGTCTTCCTTAGTGTTTGTTGCTTGTGTTCTAATCTAACTCCTTCAACTAAGATTGTACTTTTGCCCCTCTCTCGCTCGCTCTCTCTGTCTCTCACTCTCTGTCTCTCTCTTATCTATAAAGAAAACTTCCCTTCTCCCCCTTGTAAACCTCTGATGCTGCTGTTGCTAACTAGAGGTGGTAGCTGAGCCTTTTTCTCTCATCTTTCCTTCTTTGCTTGCATTTCTCTTCCTTTTTATTTTCCTTATGCCAATGGTAACTTAGTTTCACTTCACAATCAACTGTCATTTATGCACTTCGGACCTCAGTATCTGTACTGAAAAGAAAAGGAAAAGAAAAGAGCCCACTTCCACTATGTTTGTTGCAGTTTTTTAATTGTGAGTGCTCTTTAAGGTTTGTCTTTTTAACACCTAGTTCTTGCATTGTAGATTACTAAGTAATTAGCTTCTTCATTTCAATAATTCCTGTTCACCAATAACTTTAGCTACCATCCATTTGTTAGAAAGTGATAAATTTTTTAGCCAATAGTACCCTCTCTTCACCACCAATAGTATCTCTTGTTTTTTGCTCTAGAAAATCATTTGTTTGTTCTTCCTACATGGAAGAAGCAGAAATGACTATACCCCACTTGTTCATGTGTCCAATTAGTCTAGAATTGATCAAAGATCCAGTAACTCTATGTACAGGCCAAACTTATGACAGATCTAGCATAGAAAAATGGCTTGCTGCTGGTAATCTTACATGCCCTGTCACAATGCAGAAACTTCAGGATCCATCCATGGTTCCTAATCACACTCTTCGCCATTTGATTGATCAGTGGCTGCAAATGGGCACTCAGTTTGATCCTGTTTTGTGTACAATTGATTGCTTAGCCTCGTTGAAGAAAGATCTTGAATCAGATGAAGCTACCTTGGAGTACAAGTGTCAAACACTCCAAAAAATCCAAGCTCTAACAGAGGAATCACAATCTGGAAATTCTTGTTTGCTTCAATTAGGCTTCTTGCCTTTATTATTGGAACTACTTTTTCGAAAAACAGAATCCAAACTATCTCAAGAATGTGTTAAGTTTGCAGAACAAGCTCTTTCTTGGGTCCTAAGATTGCTGTCACTCGGCGAGTACGAGTATTTAAATATGCTAAACGAAGAGTCTAAATTGGAGTCCTTTCAGGTTTTGTTTGATCAAGGAACTGGCAAGATCAAGAGGAGTTTGTGCCAAGTAATAGAGGCAATATCATCATCCTTGGAGACAAGAGAACTCTGTGCTAAGCTTGGCAAAAACCACAAACTCTTGAAAGGGCTGATTCTTCTTGTTCACCAAACATATGAGGCATCTGACGCCGGAATAAAAGCTATATCTGCACTATGCTGCTTGGAATCAAATAGACAGAATTTGGTTCAAGAAGGTGTGATAAATAGACTCTTAACCTACATTTTCGATGCCGAAAGACATGAAAGAAATTTGGCACCTAAAGCATTGTCAACAATCGAGCTTCTTCTAGAACTAGAGAGTGCAAAAGCGGCTTTGATCAATAATCCTAATGGTATTAAAGCTCTCATTAAGATGGTCTTTAGGTTTTCAGAGCAGGAAGGCAGCGAAAGCGCTGTTCGATCATTGACGATTATATGCACAGATTCTTTACAGGCACGAGACGAAGCAATTGGTGCAGGAGTTTTAACTCAATTACTTCTGCTTTTGCAGAGCCAGTGTAGTGCTAGGACTAAAACAAAAGCAAGAATGTTACTCAAGCTGCTTAGGTCCAGGTGGGATTAGGAACCTAAACATTTGTAAACCACAAGAGTTTGGGCGTTTTTACCCCCCTACGTGGGGTTTTGTTCCTACTTCCTGGTGTATTGGCTTCATGTGATCTTTGTATAGATTAAAGAAGTCTCCATGTTTCTATGTTATCAGTCTGTTAGAAAATAATATAAATCATATCCTAGGACCTTACGTAATAGCTTAAACTATTAGGTTGAGATAGTTCTTTGACATGGTATCAGAGCCTTGATAACCAAGCGGTCACGAGTTCGAATCTCACTATCCTCATTTATTTGATAAAAATTAAGCACAAGGTAAAGTGGGCCTGTGCAAGTTTCAAGCTCAAAGGGCTTTCACTTGAAAGGATGTATTAGAAAATAATATAAATCATATCCTAAAACTTCACCTAACAGCTTAAGCTATTGGGTTGAGATGGTTCTTTGACACAGTCATTAAACATTCATTAATCACTCAAAAAATCCCTTTACCCTGACTGGATTCATGTTATGCCAAATTGCATTATATGGATGAGTGTCCTGTGCCAAATCCCTTCCTTTCTTGTCCTGGAGATTGATTCGAAAAAAGATTTGAGGTATTATGTAATTTTGCTGGTCATCAGCTTAACTGTCAATTATTTTTATTAAAATTACCTTTTTATTTTTGTAAAATATAAATTATTATTGTCATACTCAACAAAATTTAGACCGGTTAATAAAGTTTAAAAACTTGGTCAAGTTAATCCAATTTAATCGAGTTAATATTTTTATGATTCAATTTAAAATTTATTTAGCATGAGTCAAACTCTAGTTTATAAATTTCTCGAGTCAACTTATCAAAGTAGACCGGGTTACATTTTAGGTCTGCTTTGTGACGTGACGTGGTGTTGAAATATCATTTTCTCTCAAGTAACAAATCAGAAAATGAAAATTGCCCCCCAATAAACCATTGACCAAGAACTGAAAGCACAGCCTATCTGTCAAAAGATAAAGTTCATGCCCGTGGTTCACATGGTTCAACCCGAAAACAATCAAAGCAGCATTGATGCCAGAGAAAGCTGGCATTGTCCCAAATACATGATATTATGGTAACAGACAGCATCCATGTATCGTTAATGTTGCAATCTGGGAACTGAAATTGATGGGACTGAAAGTTCTTGTCTATGGATATATATTCCTTTCACTTTCTCTGATATTTGTGTGAATGGGGGATAGGATGATTTGCAATTTGCATAGCATGGGTTACAATTAGGTCGCCGAAAGCTGTTGAATTGTCTGCATATTGTTTCATAGAATACTGCTCATTTGGGTTCGCTTTTCCAGCCCATATATCAAACCTTTTCAGAATTGATTGTTAAAAAAAAAAAAAAATACATCAATGAATTTGATTGTATAGGAAGAAATATTGACGTTCAATATTTTATGTCTCTGCGTTCTTCAATTCAATCGCATGATTCATAATTGATCAGAGTCGAGCAGATGTTTGTAACCTTTGATTCGCACATCACAAACATCTAAGCGAAGTTGACCGAATGTTGAAACATGTGGTCGAACGCAAAATCAATGACGTGGTGCTTTAACAAAGGCATGGAAGAATTTGCCCTAAACTAATTAATTGCTGTTGCAGTGATCTCACAGGCGCATGGACTGCATCGACAGCCTGGATCATTGCAGTCGCGCCTAGCATCGGCCACTCCGATCGATGTATATGGCATGCCAAATGAACTGAAAAGAGTAATCTTCTTGCCTTTGCAGAAGGACTGGCCCACCATAGAAAGACTTATTTAATTCTGCAGTAAACAGTACTTTTAATAAGTGATCAAAAAGTTCCAAAGAAATATACCCTTTGGTCTAAATTTTCGGCAAGGAAGTAAGCAAGAAAAAGATGGAGCATTTTCTCTTTACCCAGATTCTAAATGGTGAAAAGAGGTGGAAATTGCACCTCCGCACTGTATCTATAGCTATGCGCATCACCAGACAACCGTCCAAAATTTGATGTCAAAAAGATGGTGCTTCCAATTTCATGAGGTCCACAACAGCAGCTAGCATCCTGTATATTCAAGCAAACAGCAGATTCCTACTAGAACTAATCAACCAAGTAATGCAGAACCCGTAAAAGGGTGTTGAAAGAATGCCTTAAAAGCTGCAGAGGATCATGAGTGTTGATAAGGAGAAGATCAGCTGGAAGATTTCTTCTTGAAGACCAAGTCTTTAGGAATAAATTCTGTTTTTATCTCTTGATTTGTTATTAGTAGTTTTCTATGTAATCAGCAGATTTCATTGTTTTTCTGTTAAACAAAAACTCTATTTAAGAGAATCATGCAATTAATAAAGATATATCTTCTTCCACATAACTTGTCTTTCTTTTCTTTACGTTTTGTTCTGCACAATCTGATTTATAGTTATCAACAAATGACAAGAACAAGGGCAAAGTTTGTTATAACATGTGGAGGGGATTGTTTCCTTAGTTCAATGGCAGCAGTCTGGTCTTATAACCTAACGGGTTATAGCAACATGAAACTACAGTGACAAGAACATGAAAGTTCTCGCTTTCTGCACCATGAATGGCTAAACTAACCAAGAAATATCCTGCATCGTCTATAAAAGGTTTTCCTCCAAGATTTATCATGACGTGTGGAAGAAATTTACCAGGTTGGTTTAAGTATGCATCAAAGCAAATTCCTAGAACTTGTGAATTTGGTAAACCATGTAGCGTGGCTTAGATTCTTACACCTGACCGATCAGTGCACGATGAAACTAATAAGACAAAAGCAAGAAAGACCTCGCATTCCATATGAGCACAGTTGAATATTGCCTTAAAAGTTTGTTTTCTACACCTCAGAATTAAGGACCACAGCACATGAACTCTTCATGAAGCTATCCAAAGACGTGAGTGGAGATTCAACCAACTCTTAGACGTCATACTATATGCCATTTTGGAATTCCCTCCATTAGACGCAACCCAGAAATTCCCTCCGTTTGGTTTGGTTAATATGTGCTGTGCAATGTCTTATAGAATTATATCTTATAATTTCATTTAAAAATTTAAAATATTAAATTAAGATAATTTTTTGATATGATATCTAAACTTAATTAACCATCCATAAATTTAAATTCTATCATCTCGTTCTATTTAATAAAAAATAAATATAAGATAACCTCAAAAAAACTTTTTAAAATTTTAAATTAAAACGAGTTGCAAATCACTTACGGTGGTCTTTAGAAAACATGACCCCTAGGATGGGTTGCTCAACGCGTTTACAGAACACACTCATTGAAAGGGTCCAGATTCCGGTGCCTTGGGTTCAAAATCAAAGACATTGACTTAACTTTGCATTGAACGGTCTATTTAAGAATTTAAGAAGATCTGGTTTGATTTGTCTGGTGGTTCAAATTGAAGATATTGTTACTAAATTCTAAAACATCCACTCTGACATTAAGTTAATTAATGCCATCATATTTTAACCAAAGTATAAAATAATTTACATACCAGCAGAAGCAGCAAGGAATTTACCTGTCCTTGATTTTTACATTACTGTTTTCTGCAAAGTAGAGAGCAATTAAGGGACAGTACTGGGCAGGGCTCTGAGAACTAAAACAGTAAGTAGTGACTAATTATGTACTAATTTCTTAGAAAATCCAAGGGTGGATCATGCATGGATGAAGAGTGACGTGATGGTAACAATATGATCATGTCATATTTATTGCAGTGTTATTGTTTAATTATTTTGACCCTTGAAACTCGTTTCATGAACGATATTTATTGATTATCCAGAATATGAAAAGCTATTAAGCATTGCTTTCGAAAAATAGTTTTGCTCAAGGAAAAAACTTTAAAGAAATAAGATTAACAACGAACTAGACACTTTACATGAGTTTTAATTATCAAATTCAAGATGGATTAATGTGGTTCCTCTATGTATTTAAGATACTAGAATAGAAAAGATGTAAAAAAAAAACATATTAGCCAATGATCAAAAGGAATACTGCGGAATGTTTGAAATTGTGATAGACGTGGTTTAAAGTATTTTTTTTAAAATATATTAAAATAAATTTTTTTTATTTTTTTAAAAATTATTTTTGAAATTAATATATAAAAAAATTAAAATTTAAAATAACATGAATTCAAATTGTGCTTTTTTGTTTTTCATAATATGAAATTGATAGGTCATGTAAAAACAAGATTAGAGTCTACGGATATGTTAGGATATCTCAAGTACTACTGGAGACATCATTCATTGTACTTGCACTTGACACCCATTATGATGATGAAATGGCTTGTCTTGCTTGAACTTCTCTTAAATTCTCAGGACTTGTGTCGTTCCATCTCCACAGGGGCAGACTTTTTGTTTTTCTACTTTTTTCTTATTGGTTAGTTATTTAGATATGTACTCGTTTACATGTCTTTGCTATCCTTTGGATAGCATCAAAATATCAAAACATATAAATATAGAAAAAAAAAATGTTTAGATAGCAAGAAATTATTATTAAATCCAATATAATGGGTAATTATTTGCTTAGTTTGAATTTAAAATTAAATTATATAAACTAGTCTAATATAATCCAATAAAAAAAAAGTTAAGATGACGTTACTTTTTAATATTGAAATAACAACTTATTAGATTAATTCAAGTTTTATCAAAAAATATATTCTTGCAAAATCAAGCACAAATTAAATATTAAAATATTTATTTAAAATTACGATAATCTTGTAAAAAGTAAACTTGAATAAATTACGAAAGCTAATTTAAAATAAATTAAATGTTAAAAATTAAAATTGAAAAAGAAAAGGCAATGAAAAACTCAGTACAAAAAAAAATAATGAAAATGAAAGAACGATGAAATTAGGAGGGGAATTAAAAGAATAAAAAGTATTGGAAATTTAAAAAAAAAAAATGAGGTGCTGAACAGTGAAGCACCATAATCTTCACCAGATGTTTAGTAGATAGATATCTTGATTAATATGTGAAGATGATTTAAATATTTTGTCACATGGACCAATCAAAACAACTAAATACATTGGCAGATAAACTACTAAATTATACATGTACATTTAATTAAATATTAAATTACCAAAAAAAAATAACAAAATAATTACCCATTGTTTAGACTTTTGGATCCAACCTAACATAGAAGACGAACATGCCAAAATGATATAAACCAATATTGATTACCTTATAGAAAAGCACACTTACTCCAACTCCATAATTCATACTTATATTCATATTGTTACTTAAACAACTTCGGACAATTCACACTTCAGAAAAAAATCATCGGAATGAAACGTCCAGGTTCCTCCAATGGCAGGAGGACCCGCACAAGAGCGGGCTAAGAGCTAGTTTGTGTATATAAAACAGGTTACTATGAAAGTGTGATGAACTGCTGCAAAGAACTGACCAGACTTGGAGGCCAATGCTTAGTTTCTTTAACATATGACAGGTCCGTATAGTGAGGATCGAGCATAGTGGCAATGGTGAACTGGTTTTCAGCTAGTAATAGGGCATGCTTGTCCGCATATAAGGCTGCTGCAAGAGCTGCATGTATTTCTGTCAAAAAAAAACCCAACAATTGTTCATTATGAGAGAATGTTACGTATAAAAACTAGGAGTGAAAGGAAAGAACTCTCAAGGGGGGGGTTACATTGAAGCTAAAACTCACTACTCTCACACAGCCAAGGGAATGCAAAATCCTGGGAAAATACCTGGATATCCCTTCAAAGATATTGAAACGTCCTCCATTTCTGCAATTGCTTCTTCTCTGTTCCCAACCTCATAAAGAGACAGTGCTCTCCCCACTCTTCCATAGTCTGAGAATGCGAAATCTTTGTAGTTTTCAACCATCTGTAAGAAAGTGTGTAAATTGTCATTGCAAGTAACAGCGCAATTATATCACTCCTAAATGAAACGAGAATGCATTAATTACATAATGAAGCAGAGAGTATGTAAATGGCCATTGCAAGTAACATCGCAATTGGATTACTCATGAATGGTTACAAGCGTGCATTGCATCATGAAGGCAACTAGAGTCTTGCAATGGAGCCATTGATATCTTGTACCAGGTAAGTAGCATGTATTCTGGATTTTCTTGTCAAATCGAGTAACTAAAAATAAGCAGTGCATTATTGGAGAATGTGTCCTAGGTGGAAGAAAAGAGCAATCACAGCTTTCAGAATCACAAGTACCATTTGTGATAAGCCAAAAACCATGCAGTCCATGGGACTACAACTACACTTTTCCATTTGCGGTTCTGAAATTTGCAAATGGGTGATGATTTCAACATTGTAATATGTAGAACCAATTCGATCATTTTTTTTGTTCTAACACAGCAATCTGGGATGCAAATCTTCAAGCGAATTGTTCATGAAATTGCAATGAGGCAGAAGCATTTCCTTTTTTTTTCCTTTTAGGTGGGAGTGTTGTGATAAAGCACAATCATATCACTTCAACTCCTTTCTTTTGGTAAATGAAGAGCTTACAATGATAATCAATTCTTCGCACAGTAAAAAAAAATCCAGGTACCAATGTAGGCGCTGTCAGTATAAATGGAAAGAAGCTTCTTACATGCGGTTCCATTTCAATTTAAAGCACAAAGATCTGAGACGGTGCATTAATCTCTGAAATCTAGAGATAAGGAAGACTTCCAAGATACAGAACATTGTAGGGGATGATGATTTACAGTGTTCTGATTCATACAAACTGCAGGAATAAACAGATGTACAGTAATGGATAGCACCTAGCAGTGAACATGAAACTTGAGGGAAAATAATAGTTTAGTCTATGTGGGTCTCTAACAAGAGCACAAGCAACTGCAAGGGTCTATCCATCAAGGAAAAAAGGAAACTAAAATCACCGGTGCACATCCCATTGAAATTCTTCAAAAGCATCAGTTGCCACAATAAGTACATGTGAGGTCTAGGACAAATTAAATCTGAAAACTTGGTCATTCACAGAGAAAGTTTTGTGGAGATACAATCTAGTGCCTTCTATCTATATGATGCAATTAAAGGTCTCTCCCTATCATATTCATGCCAAGATTTCACCTTCTGGTAAGCCCTGAGGTAGAGTCATCAATTGATTGATGAAGTTCTGTTAGTTGAACAGATGCTACAGGATCCTGGCTCTTGAAATGCAGAATTATGTCAAATCAGTTCACAGTGATCTTTGCAAGGGAAATGCGCTGTCATGGAAATTTCACACAAATACAGAACAAAATTCTAAGTTGAGTTTCATAAAAACCATTTAACAGTATTACTTCCTTTGTTTCTTTTTCGATTTTTGGCAATTAGAGATTTTTTTAATGGAATGAGCATAGCATTGCTTAAAAAAAAATAAAAAGAAACTCAGCCTCCATGTCCTGATGTCCCCATGAGAAGCTCTGAAGAGGAAAAAACATAAATAACCCTCAACCAACAAACAAGCTATTACTTGTTAACCCTGGAGCATATTACCCCTAGAAAATAACAAGCTTTCGATTTTGAAATTGAAGTCTGAAGCTTCAACTGGAAATGGCTTGTTCATTTCATCATATCTCGACACAAGCTTCAGCTGTAATAGGGCTTTCTAAGTTTGAGCTTGAAACTCAATACTTTCCTCTCATTTAATCCCATGTGCTAACCAGTAACCACTTCAGAATGAGAGACACCATTTGCTTTTGGGTAGACACCAACTTATCACTTGTTATATGCTAAATACTGGATATTCCCTTGTTTACCTTCTTTACTTTACTTCCTTGCAACCTTACGCATAGGGCTCTATACATCTTCACATTCCAACATTGTTCAGGAAACCTATTGTGACTTTATATGTCAATTTTAGAGCAATTGGTTTCTTTCTGCCCAAAATCCATGGATACAGACTGCTACTTTGGTGGCTTCCTCTAATACTCAACCTTTTACTTGGTCTAAATTCCATGGATACAGTAAATGCTTCAATGGGATTTATGTTTGGAAGCTCAGACCATCCACTTGAACTTTCCTACAACTCCTTGCACACAAATTCTCTCTATATCATCTATAACCTACTGTAAAATAAACACACCAAAATCAGAGCGTCAAGCATGTTAACTCAATCATACAGGTAGACTTCAATCCCTTCATCCATGTTTCGAAGAAAATTGTTTCAGAAGACCACTGACATAATCATCTATCTAGTCAGAGTTTTTCACCAAAAATTTATCCAGCTAAGCAAAAATCCCCCTCGGACATAGTTTTTCGCCAAAAATTATCTTAATGACTTCAAATGGCATGTTAGTTTTGAATTACTATAGTATTCTCCCAACATTTACTCTAAGCAGCAAGTTCTTCATCAGCCACAAGAACCTCTCCTAGCTCTCTTTATCAAAAGCCAAGCACACTACATCACATGCCATTTCTTTTTTGACCATCATATCTAATCAAGTTTAATTTGCTCATTCAAAACCCACATCTCCTACTTAGCACCACGCTTAAATTTTTTCAAGCTTAGAGCTTATTCCTCACCCGCAAACTAAAGGGAAGGGGATAGGTCTCAAGTTCAATTATCACCATTACCTACATGAGGACCAACAAAATAAACACAAGAAAACAATTTTCTTGACTCCCATATCCTTTGAGAATCACATTTCAATAGACCAATAAATGTAAAATCAAAATACAAGGACCGATCAAAAGTAAAGGCTAAAAACAAAGGGAAAGGGTAGCAAACCAGAGTGAAGTAGAGCAGAGCTTCATTGAAGTCACCTCGAGCCTGCAATTCCCTCCCTTTCTCTAACAACTCTACAGCTTCTGACACTCTCTTGGATATGGCAGCACTGGCTTCCTTCTCAGCTTGGCTTACTGGGTCATAGCTCTCTGCTAGAGCCCAACAAGAGTTTAGCTGTATTCTTGAGTTTGCACTTGCTATTTTAGCACCAGTGGTACTAAGAGGAAGATTATTAGTAGTGGTGGCTGTTGTTAATAATGGAAGGGAGAACAGGAGAAGGCGCCTAGTGGTGGCGTTTTGGTTTGGAGTTGGTGGAGAGGGTGGTGGTGAAGGGAGGAGTAGATTGGAAATGGGTGCTTTACATGCACCCATTTGGTGGTTAGTTTTTTTTGGTGGCAAAATTTCTGAGTTTCTAATTATAGTCAGTTTCATTTTCTTTTGTTAATTTTGGTCCTTCAAGTTTCAACATGGTTGGTGTTTTATCCCTTGACATTCTGTTTCGCAGATTGGAAATTTTTTTGAGGGAGTAATTTTTCACCTCCTTCCTCCTTGTTTAGCACACAAAATTTGGAAAGGGAAAAAATTACGTAACCAAAAAAAAGCTAAAATAGAAGGGAGATTTGTTATACTAATTGACATGGATCAGTATTTACTGTAATAGTATAATATTATTTAAAAAAAATTAATGGCCTTTTTGTTGGGGTAATTTAATTTTTTTTAAGATTTATTAGTTATTATCAAATTGATTAGAAATAAATTTATATTTTTCTACTTGTTAAACATGATAAAAATTACTAAATTATACTTAAAAGCAAAAAAAAATTAAGATCTAGAGATTTTTTTTTATCTTTTTTTAATTTTTTAATTGCACTAAAATGATCCATTCACCCTTAAATTATTTTTTTAAATGGCCTATAGGAGCTTGTTTGTCTTTTCATTTATTTTATTTTTTTATTATTATAAAGTTGAATGATCTCAATTTGATCTTTTAATAAATATAAAATATTAGTTAAAAGAAAAATGATTGATGCGTGCAACACTAACATGTAAAACTGTTTTGTGCTATTCAAACGGCATGTGAAAACACTTGCAGGGGCCAGACAATGGCTTTCAAGGCCACTTTTGAATCATCTTAGGGCCCCCATCCCTGGACGATACGTGTGTGGCATATAAACCCCTAGTTTGACACTAACAATTTTTTTTTTTTTTTTCTTCTCTCTTGACCTTGATTTTCACATTTAAATCTCTAGATTTTCAAAACAGCCCTTTAATTTGTTTTTCCTTTAGATTTGATCATTGTTCTTTTGATTACTATTTGTTTTATTTGAAATTGTTGATAAAATTAAAAAAAGAAATTAATTTCATCCTCCTTCAATTTTTTTATTTGTCAAATTTGATCATTATTTTTTTTGCTATTTGTTTTGTTTTAAATCATTTTCTTAATTGATTTTATTTTTCAATTTCATCCCTCAACATTTGATCCTTTATATTTTACTTTTATATTAAATTTGGTATTTATTCTTTTTATTACTATTTGCTTTAATTTTGTAATTTTTTTAGATTTAAATATTTTTTTTATTTGAACCTTCAACATTAAATGGGTTATGAATTACGTTTCTTGATTTAACTCCATTTAAGATTTCACAAGTTGTAGGTTTGAAATATTAACCTAGATTTAAGAGATTCATCCAAGTTTTCTTTGTTTTTTTATACTCATGTTTTTTTCATCCTTCACCGTTTATTTATTTATTAAATTTCATATCTAATTATTTTATAACTCTTCAATTTAGTTCCAGATTTTATCCAATTCGAGATCAATTAAAACTCAATCAAGACCCAACAGAGAAGAGAATAAGGGAAGGAAAAAAACATGGATTGTCCAATCGAGTTATTTCAGTGTGATGTGTTCATTATCCGAGTCATAAGTTTTATGTGTTAATTCGTGTCAGTATAATGTGGTTATCGTCGTCTTTTCATTATACTCTCTAATTTCTTATTTACAATTTAGTTCTTTTACGGGTTGTTATTTCATACTTAAGCTAGGGCTAGGTGGAAATTAATATGACAACGACATGATTTAAAAAAAAAAGAAAAAAAAAACCAAATGATCATTTAAACAGGGTAATCAGTTTACTCTAGGTCGAACAAACTACCTCGATTATTTTTGTATTTATTAATATATTTAATGATCGATTAATCTGATATAATACACTGTTCAAGTTTCTTATCCTCATTTTAAGTATCTCATGACATGCATAAAAATAAAGAGGTACACACATATTTTTTTAATGCAATAAATTTATGGTAAAGTATCTAAATTTTTGTTCGACCAGATAAAAATAATTTTTGTTCGACCAGATAAATTTATTTAATATTTATAACATAATATTAAATATGTGTGTACCTCTTTATTTTTATGCATGCTATCATTAAAAAAAAACCAAACTTATTGCATTAAAAAAAATAAATATTAAATAGCACAATGTTTTATTGTCATTCCTTTTATTACTTCAATTTAAGTTAAACAAGACCCGTGTTTTCTTTTTTGAAAAAATTGTATTTAATAAACACGTTTCCTTCATATATATATATATATATATATATATATATATATATATATATATATATATATATATATATATTTAGACGATCACCATGAGAGGATAACAGCATTTTGTTTCCAAACTTCAATTTGTCATCATTCATCAGAAGAAGTTCAATGTATTAAAAAGAGTGAAAATAACAGCATCACAAGGCTACTATATTACATGCGACTTTCAGTTCCTGTAGAGAAAAAAACAATAGAATAAAAACATTTTCTTCAGAATCAGGTGAGAGATCACCATCACCACTATAGGTTAGATATCTGGAAAAGATGAAAGATAATTGAGAATAAATCAGCAACAACTGCTAGTGGATGCATCAGGTTGTGGTCGCTTCTCACTAAAGATGTTCTTTTTTACACCTTTGGAACCCTCAGCCAATAGGCTGGGTGTATCTAAAATCTGCATATGATCATCATACCAACATCACACAAGCTATTAGCTACTGCATTGTAGAAACAATTTAACATGGGACAGCAAAAAGAGCATCATGCCAGCACGTGCAATTTTGTTCCCAATATCAAACAAATACAGGAACATACACAGGCACCTATAAGTACAAAGTAAAAATATATAAAGAAAAAGGTAAATAGGTACTTATCATCTTCTGCTCTGTACCTTTAGAACAAGCTCTTCAAAACATTGGTGTACATTAACACGGGTTTTAGCGCTGCATTCAATAAAGAGGCATCCATATTCCCTAGCAAAGTTTATGCCCTCCTTTTTTGTCACCGCCCGATCACTTTCCTGAAATAGAGGGACATCCGAGCACACATGAAACTTCCATAAAACATGTATCATCTCATATTTCCATGCCCGACAAATAAACAAAGATGCACTACCAGTCTATCACCACAAGATGTCTAGTATCATCTAAGCAAATTCCAAGAAAGGATATGAGAGAAGAGGGGCCCATCAATCTCAAATACAAAGAAGACTTATGAAACCAAGTAATTAAAGCAAAACACACGATTAGGACAGGTTCTCTAGAAGAATTCAAGGTACACGGATAAGTTATAAGAAGAGGATGCCCAACAAATACATCCTTGCCACACGAAAAGAGACAAAGAATGTCCGAATCAACTAACTTGTAAATTGTATAGCAATTCAATTCTATGTCATATGAATGTAGCAATAGTAGCCTCTGCACTTTGGCAGTGCTTGTTTTCCAGAACAAAATGAGGACAACAATTTCTTTTCCTCAATGGTAAGAGGTTACTTTTGCCTTAAAAGTTACATTTGGACAAAATTCTGATTCAGCATACAAGCAAACCACAATTTCCAGCCACCCTGGTTCAACATCTAACATGTAGTCTTGAAATTTTCTGAAAGTATTGTCTTCTGAACTATTCAGAGAAATTTTGAAGCATGAAACAATAACAAATAAATTTTTAAGAAAATAGACTGAATCAGCCCTCTCTACTCCTCAAAGCAATGTTACTTGTATTAAACCCATAAACAAGAGCAAACAGTTAAAAATATAACCATTAATGATATGTAACATTGAGAGAGGGAGGGAGGAGAAGTAAACTAAGTATAGAACTATCCCATTTCAACAACAAAATTAAAGACAAACTTTAACTGCATCTCTCGAGATAAGTTGTAAACCTCCATCAAATCACCTTGTCAACCTTGTTTCCAACAAGCATCTTGATGCAATCTTGATTTGTTGAATATAGATCAATTTCCTTAGCCCATATCTCAGAGAGATTGGTAAATGTGTCTCGTCGAGTTACATCATAGACTGTTGCAATTAAAATCAAGAATATTGAACAAGTTAAAACTTGACAGCAGCACAGCAGAACTACAACCAACAATCTCACAATTTCATTGTTTTAGGATTGAAGTATCGGAAAATTTCAAAGCCAGATGAAATAGTAAAAATTATCTAAGCAGTTGTAAATATCATAAAAGAAAGGTGACATACCCATAATGATCCCTTGGGCCCCTCTGTAGTATGAACTTGTCAGTGTTCTAAATCTTTCCTGACCAGCTGTGAACAGACATTGGGAATCAGCAGGAGATACTTGGCCAACTAAATCTTTCTCTAAGGAAAGAGAGGTAAGCCAAAACTGTCAAGACTTGGTAAAACAACAAGATCAGGTAACAAAACGGTCAAATTACTAATAACACTATTGCTTGCAACTGCATAAGCAATCCACAAAATTTCATCCTGCTATTTGCTAGCAATGAGACTGGGAATGTTAATGATGATAGAATGCTAAAAAATTCATGAGAACATTTAATGCCATCATCTGAAATATAACCAATAAACCACAGAATAATATGATAACACTCATAAGACTAAATGTTTATAGCATAAGCAATACTTGAAAATAAATTTGAAGTGGATTGCATGAGATGTACATGAAGTTAAAGAATAAACATAAAGGAGGCAATGATAAAAAATTGAAACCACACTTAGTGACAAGTAAAAGATTTGGGCACATAGTTGAAGTTACCAGTATCCCATATCGCTAGTTTCAGATTTTTCCCTCCAATATTCACAAATTTTACTTTAAAATCAACACCTGTGTAGGGAAGCAAACAGAGAATAAATTAAGATCTCAAAAAATAGGGACTAGCAAAATCATGGCTTCAAACAACTTTGATGGTCAAGAGACCAGTATCCTATAATCTTGCTCCCCCAGTGCAGCCAGCGTCTATTTTTTAGGATTTGATGAACAAAATGACATAAGAAATTCTTTGAATATTTGATCCATTAAGAAACACATGGATGATTGATTATGAATATTTCAATAAAAGATGAGAAGTATATAAATCTGAACTCAAAAACCTTCCTAACTGACATTTTAATCAGAAAAAATCAACTTAAGTCACCTATAGAAAGAAAGCAAAAATTTGATTTCTTGCAATAGTTATAGCACATGCTAACAATTTGAGGTTCTGAATATTAATTTTCAATCCACCAAGCAAAGCCTAAAAGAAACACTGATTTGTAAGAGAATGCTAATCAGCACATAACCATAACTTTGCAGTAAAATCAACGCATGAAAACCTATGTACACCAGCTATATTTTTCAATTCCATTATATTAAAAGCAGATTACAGCAACCTTAAAATCAACAAGCACATAGGCCTGGACGCATGTGTATCAGATATTGCCTGTGCCACTTACCAATGGTGGGGGAGAGATCTTCAAAGGTGTCAGAAGTGAAACTCAAAAGGAGACTACTTTTCCCAACACCAGAATCTCCAATCATCAACAACTTGAACAAGTAATCAAACTCCGGAGCATTCGAACTTGAATCCATTCAGATATTCTCTCACCAAAAACAAACAGTAACCTATAAAATCCCAGTTCCTCCGACACCACAATGTGCCCTACTTCACCCTATCAAAACACAGAAAAACCAATCACAATTTTAAAGAACACCCCAAAAAGAGTTAAATAAATTAAAACAGGAAATAGACCCACATTCTTATACATTAAAGCAAGAAAAACCGAAATTCTAGAAATGAAAATTACGATCAAAGTTTGCATCTTTTTTCACAATATAACACAAAATCAAAAACAAAAAAAGGGCAGATACAGAAATTCATAAAAGACCATGATTGATATTAAAAATAGAAATCCCAGATCAAAATTAAGAATTTCCAAATCATCCGATCAAACAAAAGTGAAGAGTCACAGAGGCATCACTAACCATAAGCACAAATCAAAATCAAAATCTATAAGTAGATGCGTTATATGACATAATAGAAAATGAGGTATGAATGCACCTGAAAGGTAATGGCTTCTGTAAATATTGGTAAAATTCAGGCGGTGAGAGAGCTCTGAGAATTATGAAGCAATACGAAAAAGAAGGGGAATCGACTGTTAAAATTTTTGGAGGACAAAAATGGAATTTTGATTTTGTGTTTTTTATAAAAGAAAATGAAGGGAACAAAAAAAGGTTTTTTTTCCAAGCCAAACACGACCTTGAATTTTAAAAGGATTTTTTTTAGTTTTTCGTTCACGCAACGATTGCAAATGTTGATTATATTTTAATCTCTATAATAATGCTAATAAATTCTCTAATTAATAGATGTACATATTGTGATCACATGTAATTGTGTCCTTAATTATTATGTGAATATTCATATAAATTGTAGTGAATGAACTTATGAGTTATTAAAAATAATTTATATGATCAAAAAGAAAAAAAACAATTAAAAAAAATTCATATAAAAATAAAATAAAATAAAATAAAATCATCAAGCCAATCAGAGCTGACATGGAAAATGTGTTACTCGGACCAAAACAAGGTTATCATCATAAAAAGAACACTGGAAAAAATAAAAATAAAAACTCAATTTTCAATAAACTAAATATTGAACGATGAAATCAAAAAATAAAATTGGTGAAAAAAAGATTGATATTATTCCAAGTTAAAATTCCATACTCATGACTCGGATTATGAGACCAAGATCACCGCATTAAAAAAATTAATGTAACTCAATTCTAAAAAATTAAATATTGAAGGATGAAATTGAAAAAAAAAAAACAAGGCAAAGAAAAAAAAATAAAGGTCAAATCTAACACCAAAACTAAGTTAAATCAAATGATAAATGATGAAATTAAGTTTTTTTAATAACAATAAAAAAAATAAAGACTAAATTTGATATAAATATCAAATAAGATAAAACATTAAAGAATTAAATTAAAAAAATTCAAAACAAATAAAGAATAATCAAAAGAACGAGAGTGACAATTGAAATAAAAAGAAAATGGAGGACAACCTTTAATTTTAGCGGCATGTTTTGAGAGAGAGATAGAGAAAAAAAAAAGGAATAGAAAAAAATAATCAAACTCCTGTCTAACCACCACGATATCCTTTACACACGATGCCTCATTGGATGCGACTCCATGTTCTCTATCGGCATAAATGGTAGCTGGTCATTTTTTTGGTTGTCAAGAGGCGCTACCTAGGTCATTTAAAGAGCATGCATGGACATCTTTCATACGCTAACAATTTTTTTTATTTAATTTATCAAAAGACCTAAATGACTGTCCCCACGTGATATTAACAAGAAAAAAATAACAAAAAGACCAAAAACCCCTTCAATCAAGCCATATAATTTTTGCTTATAAAGGCACCACAATAATCACATTGTGCTAACAAAGATTAAAAACAAAAAATGCACCTACCCAAACAGCTATGTATATATATATATTTAATTTTCAAGGGTATTTTAGAAATTATATAGTGCAAATAAAAATAAAAGGATAAAAAACTCTTTATCCCTTTTTAATCTTCCAATAGGTCATGTGAAAAAGATAATTTTGTTTTTGGAAGCTAGTTTTCGCTATGAAAGTTAAAATAATAAATTTATTGTATAAATCCACGGTAAAATTATGAGTGTATGTAGAATCAATTTCTAATCTTTTTTAGCTTTCATTTTAATAAAGTAAAAGTTTTATTATCTCAAAATAAAATGAAGGCACTTTTTTTTTTTTTTGACTTCGCACAAACTTTAAAATAAGTCAAATACTTATTTGCCTTTAGATTAGACAAAATAGCTTATATGCGTTTAGGGTTGTTTTGGTGTTTTCACATCAGTTTATTTGTTATTTACAGGGTTGCGAGGGGTTTTTTAGTGATTTAATATTTATTTTTAATATTAAATTCTGAAAAGTTGTCGGAGCTTGTTTTCAACGTGCCAGCACGTTGATGATGTATGTGCTCTTTCGATGGTGCATGTGATGCCACTATTTGTCCGAAAATGGCCTTTCATCATGTCACTAAAAGCGCCATCACGCGCTCTTCTTCCTGGTATGGAGCGTGTCGGTGGTGGTTCGGTGGTTTATCACTAGTGGTCATTTATTATTTCTTCTTCCTACTTTTTTTTCTTTTTTAGTTAAAGTGCATTTTTGTTTGTTTTTTTTCTTTTCAATTTTAGTCCTTATATTTTTTATTACTTATTTTCATCCTTTACCTTTTTTTATTTTTTTATTTTATCAATTTTTCTTTTGGTTATTGTTAACGATTTTTTTTACCATTTTATTTATATAAATAATTATTAATTTATTTAATGAAATACTTCCATAAGCTTTTCAATTTATACTTTGAATTTTTCTATGTTAAAAATATATTGAAGCAATCTGCATAGCTGATAAGAGTAAATTTGTGTGTGTTTGGAATTATATAAATCTGAGAAGCAATTGTTTTTTTCGTCCACCAAATATTTAGTCGCTGGACAGTATTTTATTCATGGCCTTTAAACAAGAATAAATGCTGTGTCGCTTGCGTGCCATTGTAGGCAGTATTTTATTCATTTGTTTGTTGGCTACTGAGGACAGACAAACACGTTGCTGTTCTAATTTATTTGTTCTTGTTTGTTTGAAGATTTGCATGACGGTGCGAATCGGAATATTTGGTGGCGGAGCAGCTCAGAGAAATCACCAATCATGCGTTCTTGAGATTTCTTTCGCGTATGAGATGGGTGAAAGAGCAACTGGCTGGTCTGCGTCATGGTTGAGGAAAAAAAAACAAAAATATTGATGAGATTGTCGATGAAATAATATTTCTTTTTTTTGTTGATGTTTATTCTATCAGTAATTCTATTTGTACTTTCCAATACCGATATAAAATGAATGATAAAAAAACTGATTTTAATGATGAGATATTTTATAGACTAATAAAAGTCATCGGCCATCAATTTTTCGATGAGGATATTTTATTGAAAACCTTTTAATATCGACAAAATATTTCTTAAATGCAGATGAAATATCTCATCGGTGTTCTCTATTTTTCTAGTAGTATATGAATGTTGACCGACGCAATTTGTTTCATTAGAAGGAAATTAATTCTTCATGGCTATATTTTCTAAAAATAGTGTGAGAGAAAGTATAGTAATATAGCTGAATTATAACTGAGAAGTAAGGGTGATTATTTTTAATTCGGTTTGTTTTTTTATAAAAAAAAATAATCAAATCGAATTTATTGTTTTTATAAAAAACCGAAACCGAACCGAAACCGGTTCAAACCAGTTTGACTCGGTTTTTTCAGTTTTTTCGGTTTGGGTTCGGTTCGGTTCTTTCAGTTTCAGGCTTATAAAACCAAAACCGAACCGATCGATTTTTTCAAAATTTTAATTGGTTTAATAAGTTTTTTTTCACGGTTCGGTTTTTTCAATTATTTTTTTTTCGGTTTTCTCGATTTAATTGGTTTTTCAAGTTTTTTGCTGACCCCTACTACGAGGGGTGTAGCTCAACTGATTTGATCCTGAGTTTGCTCTCCAGAGGTCACTGGTTCGAGTGTTATAATCTTCAGGGCTACCAGAAGCTTACATGGTCGTTAACTTTAGGGTATTGGAGGATTAGTCGAAGTGTGCGTAAGCTGACCTAGACATCCACAATTAACAAAAAAAATAAAAAATGAATTATATTCCATTAACAATTTTGTGCAAAACATTTAAACATCATTGAAAAACAAAAACTTTACAATTCAATAAACTCACTTTAAAAATTAAATTAAATACTAAGATCACCAAATTAATCTAAAATTTCTTCACATATAATAATAATAATAATAATAAAGCAAGCAATCAATAACAAGACTCCCTTTCTTCCCTTGGCAGGCATGTTGAGTATCCTCCTATATTTTTTGTTAGGTAGCATATTTACATGTTGGATTCTCTGCCCAAGAAACTTGCATAAAGAACAAGCATAAAGCTATATCTTTCTCCCTCCACCACAAGGAATTTTGACTTTTTTTCCCACAACACAAAAAGTAAACTACCCTTTTGGCCTAAAAGGAACCATATATCATCACAACCCACCTTGTGATCTTCATCGATCAGATGGTCCCACATCCGAGATCATCACTCTCCACGTGTCGACCATGCATGCAACCTCCCATCGCACCTCACGCACGTGACAACAGGAAATAAAAAAGAAAGATCTATCTTAAAAATAAAAAAAAAATCCCGTGAGTAGAGGCTTCTTGTCGAAAATTACACCACCTCCCATAAAAGGAGACAAGAGAGAAGCCAAAAGGCCGTCCTCGAATTACTCCACAAAAATAATCTATCACCCGACTTGTCAATAAAATATTACGTGGCAGCATCTTATTGGATGGTTGTTATGTTAATTATGGTAACCATGTCTTAATTACCGAACAAACCGGATCTTATTTGCTTCATGGATCCTTGAGACTTAGCTCACCTCTCAATTTCGTAGTTTAGCTGATTCACTCTTCCTTGTGGGTTACTTGTGCAAGGAGGAAAGTTCATGGGATAAGTCCTATAAATTTCTTTGGAAAAATTTAAAGCTATCCAATTTAATTCATATCTATTATTAAATTAAATTATATAAGAGTTATAATAATATAATCCAATCAATTTAGAAAGTTTAAGACAATATGAATGACCAATAAAAAATGTGGGTTGACTTTAAAAAATTTAAGATGAATTTTTTTAATATTTAAATGATGATATATTAGATTGACTTGGATTTTACTACTTAACTCGTCAAATTCATGATTCGAGTTATAAACTTCACTGAGTTTAATAATTTTGTTGTTTGTTTTAACTATTTTTTATTTAATTATACTATAACAAAGACAGACGCTCAAAAAATGAAACATAAACTAAATATTAGGATGTTTATTTGAGATTGTTATAATTTTATAGAAAAAAAATCAAAATAATTATGGATCAAAGTTAAAATTAATTAAATTTTTAAAGATAAAATAAAAAAAAGACAGAGATGAAAAAAAAGAGTGCAAAAAGGAAGAAGCCACGTCGGTGAGTTAACTCCCTAGCTCTTTTAGATATAACAGTAAATTACTTCCTGTTTCTAATTAAAAAGAGCTCAGTTTGTTTTTTGATGTAATATGATGATACGTGTGGTTAAAACCATAAGTTTTAAAATATTTACCAAATTTTTTAAAAAATATTAATTAAAAAAACTATAGTTTATAATTTTTTTTCTTAAACTTGCCAGTTGCCGAATACACACTAAAAGACGCCACCTTGGCATCATACACAACTCTTGTCTTCTGCTTGGATATTAAAATTAGCATAGATTTCGTCTTCTCCTCAGTTTCCAGTTTCACATTCCTGTCCGCGTCTTCTTTCCTTCTTACAGCTGCCGCTTCTCTAGCACACGGTGTACGAACTCTTTAACTTAAAAGTATTCTATTTGCCAAGAATAAAATTTCTTCTATATTTTTAGTTTTATTTATATATATTTAGTTCCAAGAAACCAACAAGAATTGCCATTAATTTTACATATATTTTTGCTAGCTTCTTGGCACCCCCACAAAGCCTTTGATTCTCGTGTTCTTGTTTTTTTGGTGTTTGAATAATTTGCATGCATGTTAAAGAAAATGGATTTTGATGAGAAGCAAAGTTTTGTTCTTGGTGGTAATGCAATGATGGTCAAGTTATCAAGATTTTCTTGGCCACCACTTCTTATCTTGATCACCCTTTTAGCTCTTTTATCCTTTCAAATCACATCCAAGACCGTCTACCCGATAAAGATTGCATTTACTTCTTCGACGTCGAAAGACGATATCGTGGCCGATTCAAGAACCTGTGTGGGGTTCTTCGGAGAGTTGCCGGAGAGAAAAGCTGTGATATCGATAAAAGATTTTGGTGGGGTTGGTGATGGGAAAACGTCTAATACCGAAGCGTTTCGGAAGGCGATGAGGTACGTGCAAGGTTTCGGGGAGAGAGGTGGGGCCCAGTTGAATGTGCCCGAAGGAAGATGGGTTACAGGGAGTTTTAATTTGACAAGTAATTTCACTTTGTTTCTTGAAGAAGGTGCTGTTATTTTGGGTTCTCAGGTATTTTGATTTTGATAAAGGATGTTTTGTCTTTTTTCGTTTGTTTTTTTTTCTGGGTGTTTTTTTATGTGAAAATGCGTTCTCTGACCAGCTTTTCCTTCCAATGGATTTCTAACGTGTCTTGAGCATCCAAACTCCTGAATTAATAAAAAAATTTATTTATGATTTCTAACATGAAGCTTGTGTTAATGGATCTACAGTAATTCGATGTTAGCCCTGGGAAGATGTGAAGAGAAAGAATGCTTTTGTAGTTGATCTTTTTTGGGTTGCAAATGTGAATAAACTTTGGCATGTTTGAATATTTGTGTAGTAGTTAGGTCACGGTTATAATGCTTGCAGCTAATATTTTTTTAGCCCTTTTCTTACAAAAGAGAAAACATGGTTAGGTTGATGCTGATGATGCTAAGGACCCCATTTGAGCATCCATCAAACTGCATGACACTTTGTCTAGATTCTCTGATGTGTACTTTTGGTTTCTCTAGCAAGTGCCTTGTTGCTTTTCTTTACTGCAATTCTGCAAAGAAATAGTCAAAGCATGTGTGATACAAAAGTGAGTAGTATGTAATCGAGTCAGCAAGCATTAACTAGTTATTAGCTTTTTCTTTTTTCTGCTTCATTTTGATCAGTATTATGATAATGTCTTTTGCCAATATCATTTTTTTTTTTAATTTCTGTTGCTTCAATTATGTTATGTTTTTGAATGATAGGACCCAAAGGAATGGCCTATCATAGAGCCATTGCCTTCTTATGGAAGAGGGAGGGAGAGATTAGGGGGGAGACATATTAGCCTTATTCATGGAGATGGCCTCGCAAATGTCGTCATCACAGGTATTCAGCTCGTTTCTTCTACCAGAGTTCGCTTGTATTGAAACATAGAAAAACAATGCTCGTTTCGATTGCATGATTTTTCCGAACTGCTCAGTTCATTTCAAGTTGTCTGGAAACTTCAATTTTTTTTTTATCAGCACAGAGTTTAGTTGTTTTCTATATGCTCAACATATTCATATGGTGGTGTAATGTCAGTTTGTTGAAAAATTTTAATGTGCATAAAGCGAGGTAATATTGAACTACTACATTTTCACGTATCAACAGAGAGTTTTAACTCATCCAAGAAGAACAAAGTATTTTGAGTTATGATTCTCTTGCTGATGCTTGTGTTGGGAGGGAAAAATTTCTATTTGAGCAGCAGCTAATGCAGTTCGATAATATTAGAGGGGTGGGGGTAACTCTTAATCATTGGTTTACTAGTTTTGTATCTCCCTCAGGAAACTCATGGCGCTAAACAACTAACTTGTAGCTATCTGACTGTCTGCTTATAGAAGCTAGCATAAAAATAAGCTTCTGCATATACATGAGAAACCATGGAAGAGAAAACAGTAACTAGTTTCTGATTCTGCATTCTACATTGCATGCCATCTCCTAAACTTAAAAATTCCTTTGACACAGTGAGAATTAGTAGCCATCTGATCTTCTGTTTCTTATGGAAAATATTAAATGACAAGGTGGAAAATCCATAATCCAAAAGCCAGTTTCAGATCATGCTCTGCCGAAGATTCCTGTCTTGATTATCAAACAGCTTGATAAAAAATTGACCAATTTGATTGGTTTTGCAGGAAACAATGGGACAATTGATGGCCAAGGGAAGATGTGGTGGGAATTATGGTGGAACAGAACATTGGAGCACACCAGAGGCCACCTTGTAGAACTAATGAATTCTCAAGACATTCTCATCTCCAACCTTACCTTTCGCAATTCTCCATTTTGGACCATTCATCCAATTTACTGCAGGTTGCTCACTCCCTCTGCTTTTATCTATTGCTTGGTTTCTGCTTCCCTTGTGCTGTAAAAGTAAATGCTTTGCCTATAAAATATGTAATGGTATGAGACTATATAAATAATATTGCTGATGTAATTTTGCAAATGGGCCATGTTTTCCGTACTTGCTATGGAGGCTTACGATAGAAGTATAATAACAAGCATAAGTCCAATGTTCGTTGTTTTTTTATCTTGTCATAATTATATTTTCCAACTGGAAATTGTAGTTGGGAACTAATATTATTAGCTCTGTATTTGTTTCAGCAATCTTGTTGTTAAAGACATGACAATCTTGGCTCCTCTCAATGCCCCAAATACTGATGGTATAGACCCTGGTATGGTTCTTATCTTTCCTTTTATTTTTCACCTCCCTAGTTTTCATTGAAGCTGAGACCTGAAACAAAAATGGTAGAATTATATGGTTTTTCTTATGTTTTTCATTTATTTGTGCAGATTCAAGCACAAATGTGTGTATTGAGGACTGTTACATTGAGAGTGGGGATGATCTTGTAGCAGTGAAGAGTGGCTGGGACCAGTACGGTATAAAAATGGCTCGTCCAAGCTCAAACATTATAATTAGGAGAGTATCGGGTACCACCCCTACTTGCTCTGGGGTTGGAATAGGTAGTGAGATGTCTGGAGGGATTTTTAACGTAACTATTGAAGATTTGCATGTCTGGGATTCTGCTGCCGGTGTGAGAATAAAAACTGACAAAGGCAGAGGAGGATATATAGCAAATATCACTATAAGTGATATAACAATGGAGAGAGTTAAGATACCGATAAGGTTCAGTAGTGGCTCTAATGACCACCCTGATGAAAGATGGGATCCTAAAGCAGTTCCAGTTGTGAAGGGCGTTTCTATCACTAATTTGGTTAGTTTTAATTCAACAAAAGCCCCAGTATTGGAGGGAATTGAGGATGCACCATTTGGTGGTATATGCATGAAGAATATTAGCTTGCTTGGAGTGGTATCATCTCCTTCATGGCGCTGTGAATTTGTCTCAGGTTTTGCAAATGACGTGTTTCCAACACCGTGTCCTCAGCTGCAGATTGATAACTCTTCATCTTGGTGTTCATACTCTTAATCTTCTTCTGTCAAACTTTATTGAATTTTTGGAGCTGGTGGTTTGCTCTGATTGTTTTCAAGACGGGTTTGCATTGAGAAAATTACAAATAGAAGACAATATTACGGAAGGGGTTGAATCGATCACTTTAGGGATTGAGCATTTTGTAAGTTATGTCTGGAGTGATGAAGCTCAGAAGATGCTGCGTGGACTGCTTGCTAGGTACTGAACTTTGATTTTCACATATTTGTGATTGCCTTGTGCAATTTTTCCTTGCCTAAGTAATTTTCCAACTTTGGATATCATTGGTCGCCGATGGCAGCATATGAATATACCAAAATGTATATCTGAGGATTCAACTGAGCCCCAACCACAGAGAGAACGAAGGACCAGTCACCTGTACCAAAAGAATACAGGAAAATTTAATAGAAGTGACATTTTCCAGTATTCTAGTATCGATTACTTGTACAAAACAAAAAATACTAGGAAAGTTTTGTAGGAATTTAGATGTTGTATTCTAGCTTAAGCTCCATTCACTTGTACACCATGTTTTGTGCTCCAAACTGTTGTGGAAGAATAGGTCATTTTTGTTCAGATATTATTTCTGACAAGATTTGGAGTCACCACTCCACCTCTCAGCTCCTTCATGGTTTCTGTTCTTGTATTGAAAGAGATAGACGAGAAAGAGATAGACGAGTTTCCTCATTGACTTACGTATATCCCTTCACCCGCCCTGGCAAACCAAGTTCTCCTTCAACAGGCTATAGCACTGAAAGTTCCTATAATACAGAAATTCTGATTTCTGCATTTATTTTATAATTAGGGTGATATAACTAGAGTTTAGCGGCAGACTAAAAGGAGGTATTGATTAGCAAAAATAATGAAATCACTACTTGATTTGTCTTGTTTACTCAATGAAAAGCTTTGACGTTGATGAACTTGCAGGCTTTATTCCTACTACAAGTCTCCCTGTTTAGGACAAATTTGTTCATCTTAAACTAATTAAGACTAGTACTAGCAAGAATATGGTGTCTGAATTGATGTGCTGGATTGAGCCATCCAAAAAGTTTGCGCTACCTTCGATGCGTTGAACATGGCTGGCTGAATATGGGAACAAACTTTTCCTTTAACCCTTATGTGATACTTATTATTGGGTTAAACATTTCATCATCAAAGGTTTCAAGGTTTAACAATTTCCCACACCCACCCGTTAAGGTCCAGAATAGAGCCATGTGATGGGTAGTCCAGCGATAATTAATCATGAAAATTTGGGTACAAACTCCATTTGTTTCTCCATACACTCTCCAGTGTTGAAGCAATATTGAGCAAGAATCGAAAACATAGGAGAGAATCACAGAGAAAAATGGAGTGTAATGTTTGTTACATGGAAAACTAGATACAACTTGGCAAACGGAGATTTACAGAGAGCTCTCCCTCTTCACCATTTCCAAAAAACATTGGAACCACACTTGTATTTGTCCTTTCCTTCACACTCCAGAGCCAAATCATCAGAGATAAATGGCACTTTCTGCAACAACCAAAGGGAGCCTGTTAAATGACATAATCATACGGCCTAATCAACTTGAGATAACTAACAAAACTGCACGTATTAGTTTCACCTTTTGCTTGGCAAGATCTTGGCAGCCTGTGAAGTTCTCGGGGAATTTGCATGTGCCAAATTGAACTGTGTATGCTCTTGCAAAATTTGCTCCACTAGTGGCCAATCTCTTCTTGTCATTCAATTCCTACAACAATATTCCTTCACAATCAACATCACAACAGAAATAAATGATCTGATGCTTAAGAGAATCAATAAGGTTGTGAGAACCGCAGATTTGCAAACAAACCTTGTTAGCTTTGCTCTTTTCAAGGTAATCTTCAATTACTCCGGCATTGGCAGAAGCAGCAGCTGAGGTGAATAGGGTAGCTGCAAGATAAACCAGTGCAGCTCTTCTTCCTTCACTGGCTTTCATTTCTTTAGAATCAGCTCTAGCCTGTTGGGCTCTGATTTTAGGTAATTTGGGACCAGACACAACTGGGGATGCAACTGCAGGCATGGAAACAATCTTTGTATTAAGCTCAGATGATCCAGTGCCTGAGATGGCATAGTTGCATGCCAAAACACTGGAGTTCATGGCTGCCATTGCTTGCATAATGTGTTATTAAAAATTTGAGAATCTACTTTCTTCTTTTTAAAAAAAAAAACTTTGATGAGACTAATGGTGATGAGAGGTTTATTGCTTATTTTTGATAAAGGAGTGATGTGGAAGGAGGGGATGATGAATGTGATCAAGATGTGGTTGGAATGTGGATAAGGTGAGATCACCTAACTCCTATTGGCAAATTTCTCTTCTCATGCTAGTTTTATGCTCGTGGTCAGCTTGGATTTTGGGCCCACTTTGAAATCAAAATGCGTGTTCGATGTTGTTTCTTCTCTGTTCAGCAAGTTAAGGCTTGAGACACAGGACTTGCCAGCAATCCACCATGAGGAAATTAATCAATTTGGAATATGGGAATTACTGCAATATCTGGATGCTTTAGAGTTTACAGAGTTGTATCTATTAGATACTATCTAATCAGTAACTGCAATCTGTTTCATCAATGTCTCTAATTACCAGGACATATTACTGATATGTAATGGCAGTGTGAAAAAAAAGAGGTCTGGCGACCCTGTTGTCTGAAATGGAAACATAAATTCTACCCATTAGTCCATTGAAAATGGTCATTATAGCACAATCCAATGGAAAATTATTTGGAATCACACACCATGGATCTAAACATGGTGGTCTGCTATACTCCTGCAGGTGTTTAAAAGTGACATTCCAGGATTATACCGATTTCTTGCTGGTAATAGATGCATGACTAAGAAACTTCCAAACTCACAGTATTATTTTCCACCCTACGCAATCTTGGTCAATGGTTCTATAGTTAAAAAAACAAGCCAAAATTGGTCAATATTTCTATAGAATCTGTACAAATTTCATGCAATGCAACCCTAAACAAATTGATAAATATAAATTCAATGGTGGGTTTTTCACCAATATTTGAAAAAAATAAACCTAAGAGGACTCTCCCTATAACCATAGCTCAAGTGATGAGATAATGAAAGACTGAGAATCCTTCCAGCATTTGAAGGAAACCATGGCAGCTACCTCCTTGAACATGCCGAGGAATGAGCAAAAATGTAAGTTTTCTGCCACCAGGCACATGTATATTTCCAATAGGCCGCAAAGATACGCCATGACTATCATCAAAACAAAACTACGGTGGTGGCTAAAGAGAATACTGATTAAGGTTGATTGAATATAGATCAGGATTCAAAAATCCTCCCCTACGGTGAACTTTATAGACTTCAGTTAGTATGACCACATTTTCAATCACAATGGGTCAGAAACGTCCATGAAGGAATCTTTTATCTACCAGCTGATGCTACCTCAACCTTGACAACCTTGGCACTATATGGGCTAGATTGATGTCCTTTTGAGATCTTGGCAAAGAGGTGATCCTTATCATCCACAGTAAAAGAATCAGGAATTTGTAGAGCCCTGTTCCAGGACGTAGATTCAATATATTTCTCCTTGACATTTTGAAAAGAATCACTTTCATCAGCGCACCTATCTTGAATGCAACTCAGTTGTCAGCTTTATCACTAACCAATCGACTTTGGAGTGCGCCAAGATGTGAATCATCAAATAATTTAGCTTTCAGCTTTACATGAAGCTTCTTGACTTGCCAGGGGCAGAGCTCTCATAGTTGAGAGCCACATTTCTGTCCAAGAAGGAGCAGGAGACAAAATTATGAGAAATAAGAAGTCAGTTCCATTCCACATGACTTGAACAAGCGTGCACAAATCCGATGCATATTCTCTGGCATCTGTAAGGGAGAGAACTAACCAATCTAGGCACCCAAGAGGCTTTGAAATATTGTATGAATGCAGTCTGATCAACGAAATCGTGAATTAACTCTTCCAAGGCAGATGAGGTATCAACTCCGCCCCAAATGCTGTAAACTATAATTTCTCCCAGAAGTTTGAATATGTCACGCCGAACTTCAACTTCTCAGCCATGATCTAGGAACTCGCCAGAGGGAAAATAATACAGGACAGCCAAATATATCCTTGAAATCCAGACAATGCAAGGAATAGTAAGACTACTCAACAGTCTACTTTTTCAGTATAGATGAAGATAAACTGTATAGCAAAAATATCCTGCCTTATGGGATCAGTTTCTACAATAGAAACATCAATCAAGAATCCGCAGATCTTCCATCCAGGCTTCATACACTTGATGCTCGACCAGGTAGAGCCTTCATCCACTTAGCGACATCCGGCTTTGCCGAGCGACGTGTGATGATCCATGCAGCAGGAAGTGCATGTTGTCTCGAATAAAAAAACAAGAAGTGTGCACAACGGATACCATCATTCAATTCATAATGGCGTGGGGTCAACAACCACCTAATAATGTTTTTACAAGTTCCATAAAAAAGAGTATGCATAGGATACCTTGAGTCCCTTGATGCCAAATGTTGAATTCACAGCAACGAGACTGCGTTGGCCATAACGGATAATTTGCTGCAACTACCATTCTGTTTGAATTCCCAGAATGAAAGCATCTGATTTTGAAGAATCTTGGTAAAATAATATGAATTTCTTATTGGGTTTAACCCACATCTTGATGCTAGCTTGATCATCTAGATCCAACTCATGGGTAGAACGTTTGATATTGATCATCCCAAGTTTCTGGACATACTGTGAAGCAAGGCTGTTGACTTTTGAATTTGAGCCGCAGAATCGCTGAATCCCCTCAACGTGTTAATTTCTCCAAAACATTCTCTTCAGGAATTCCAAGATAAATCATAGACATTGTTATAGGCTCCAGGACCAATTGCATCTCTGTCAAGGAATCCATGGCATCCAAAACACGATTTGTTTGCATGACACCTTTCATTATATATAATTAGTGCCAGTGATAGAGGCGCTTCACTATAAAGTGGCACGTACAGCCACGCATGGATTGAGGCCTTGCAGCCAGGAGCATAACCAAGATAATTTTCTAAGTGGGGTTAAAATTAAGATAATTTTTTAGGAGTTTTTTTTTTGTACTTTAGAACTTAAAAAAAGAGAGAATAAAATAACATGATATTAAAAATATTTAGAAAATTAGCACAATTTAGAGAGTCGTAGATGTCATCTGTAATTCCCGAGTCACAAATGTCATTTGCACCTCTCCTTAATTCTAAAAATAAATGGACACAATTTACTTAATAAAAAGAGAGGAGAGAGGAAAGAGAGAAAATCAAGGAAAAAAAAAAGATCTTGAAGACACATTGAAAATCCGATGACGATAACGTTGGTGCTGTTGGAAAGATATAGACAAGACGAATCCAATGACACAAAGAAAGATTATGAACAGTGACCGAAGTGGGCCACATGAGCCATCCAAATGTGTCGGGGCTTATTTGTCTTTGGACTACTCGTGTGGCACAGTCCGGTCATTGTTGGTGACCTTTCTTGATGTCGTTGCATTCGTCTTGTCGAGATCTTTCCAATAGTATCAGTGATGTCATTATCAGAGCTTTGATGTGCCTCTAGGTCTTTTTATTTTTTCTGTTTTTTTCTCTCCTCTCTCCTGCTTGTAATTTTTAAAGAGATAGGAGAGAGAAAAAAGTAAACAAAAAATCCTGAAAGCACACTGAAACTCCGACGATGACACCATCAATACCATTGAAAAGATCTCGACGAGACGAATTAAGTGACATTAAGGAAGGTTACCAATGGTGATCAAAGTGTGCCACACGAGCCGTCCGAAGGAAAATGAGCTCCGACACATTTGGACGGCTCATGTGGCCCACTCTAGTCACTGTTTGTGACATTTCTTGGTGTTATTGGATTCATCTCATCGATATCTTTCCAGCGATACTAGTAGTGTTATTATCAGAGTTTTGGTGTATCTCTAAAGTATTTTTTTTTCCTTGTTTTTTTTTCTCCCTCTCCTCTGCTATCTCTTTTTATTGTAAATTATGTCAGTCTATTTTTAGAATTTGAGAGAGTCGCATATGTTATTTGCAATTCTCTAAATTGTGCTACTTTTCTAAATATTTTTTGTACCATGTTATTTTATTCATTTTTTTAAGTGCTAAAGTACAAAAACACTCATTTTTTAGGGGTCAAACTTTTTTTTTTTGTTCTTAGATGCCACACCTATAAAAATTTAAATTCCTTGTGGGATCTTAAGCCCCACCTACCCCAAATAATTTTAGATATTAAGATGATATGAACACCAATACCTTCCAAATGTAAATGAAAATCAACATGAGAAGTTATCTAGAAACTTCATACTAGTTTATAGTGTCATGGTATATTGTGATTGGAATAACAAAACTTTGAATGTAAAAAGAATGTTCATGTCATAGAAAATTTTTTGTTATTATTTTTAAATTCATCCTAATAGGATAACTTTAAAATCTCTTGACTGGACTTCTTGTCTAGCCTAAGTTTAAAATTAAACCATGTAGAAGTTGCATCGACTTGACCTAATTGATTTGGTAGGTCAAAAAACAACCTAGACAACTAGTTAAAACATGGTTTGACTTTCATTATTTTTTTAAGATGACCATTTATAATTTTTAATATTGAGATATCGACATATTGAACCGAGCCAGGTTTCATGATTTAAACAGTCAAATTCATGATATGAATGAAGGACTCCACTAGGTTTAAAAACTTGGCTTTTCTTAAACTATTTTTTCCTTAATTATACATAACAAAAATAGATATTTATAAAATTAAGCACAAACCACATGTCAAGATGTTTGAGATTGCGCTAACCTCATATAAAGTAGATTAAAATAATTTATGAAGACAAATTTAAAATCAAGTAAATCATGAAGGATAAAATTGAAAAAAAATAACAAAATGAAAAAAGAGAAGGAAATGCAAAAAAAAAAAAAAAAACAAAGAAGAAAAGAAAAAAAAACCATCCCCTCTACTATTTATGTGAATAGTAAAGAAGGTGAATTGATAATGTAAGTTTTTAGATGTAGTAAATAATATCAACATGAATCTGCTTAAAATGTTAATGGCATCATCATCATAATCATAAACAAATGATGGCAAGACATGAATGTTAAGTAAGTGGCAATCTAAAGCAGTGCGGTTTCGTCTTGATACATTCTTTCATTTTATTGCTTAATATATGCCTATTCAACGTTTTGTTTTGTTCTTTATTTTTTTTTACCAATGGATCACTTTTTTTCTGATAGTTGTTTTGTACTTTTTTTATAGCCAATACAAAAATAATAATATCTCATGAATTCTAATTAATTTGAAAGTGATGATGTTCAAAAATCTATCATGCTTAGAAATGAGATTTTTTGGTGTTTGATCAATGAGTAATCATATGTTCATGTCAATATTCTATTTTTCAGAGTTTAAGAAGTGGATTGGTGGTAGAAGACCTAACAACTGCAACATAATCTTTTTGCTGGGGGTTTAAAGATACTCAGATAATAAAGTCAGTAACTTTTAAGAAAGATATTGAAAAAAATTAGAGGATGAACATTAAATTCTAAAAACAAGAGTGTTTGTTCTTATTTTAGTACGATAAATGCTTTGAGATTTAAAAGTATCAGTCTTTATAGAATAAGATTTGTGAACCCTTTACCTGGGTGGTTAATTCAAAGGGTATTTATAGTCTCTGAACCTTGTCGTTTTACTGGAGTGGAGGGGTTGAAGAGTCATTTCATCATGATAACATTAATGATAAATAAATATCTTTTACACAAAATTAATGAGAGGCAAATATCCTTTACACAATATTAATGAGATGGAAATATAATAGAGCCTTAGGATATTTTTATACACCTATGGGTGTGGGGAAACAAATATCCTTGACATTATCTTTTTATGTTAAAAGTTATAAGAATAAATAAATAAAGCCTCATGACCCAAATTGGATCCTATAATGATCTCTAGACCTTTAGCCCTTCGAGCTTGGTACACTACCAAGCCTACAGTTAATGGGTATGGCAACGAGCCACACCTATGCTTGATTGGGCTTGGAACGCAGTCAAGCCCAAGGTCGATGGGTTAAGAGGGTCGTCAGATCTACGCCCCAGTTGGCTTGGCGCGCTACCAAACCTAAGGGTGATGGGTCTGGCAATTCGTTATATCCATGCCCAATTGAGCTTGACAAGCAACCAAGTCCAAGGGCATTATATTTGGAAACTCGCAAGATTTATACCCATTTAGGCCCAGCACGGTGCTAAGCCCACAAGTGATGGGTCTGACAACTTGCAAGACTCATGTCCATATGGGCTCAGCAGTAGCTGAACCCAAGGACGTATGGTCTGACAGCTCGCTAGATCCATATCCACAGAGGCTCAACACGTAACTGAATCTAAGGATGTTGGGTTTGGTAGCTTTTTAGATTCACATCCGTTTGGGCTTAACATATAGTTGAATTCAAGGACGTGGGGTTTGGCAGTTCGCTAAAATTATGTTCGCATAGGCTTAGCACGTTGCTGAACCCAAGGATGTTAGGTCTGATAGTTCATTAGACCTATGTTTGTTTGGGCTTTGTGCGTAGCTGAACCTAAAGATATTGGGTCTGATAGTTCGCTAGACTCATGTCCACTTGAGCTTAGCACATAGATGAACCTGAGAATACTTGTGTTCGCTTGGGCTCAACATGTAGCTGAACCTAAAGATGTTGGATCTGGTAGCTTATCAAATCTATGCCTTTTTGGGCCAATAGCCATGCCAAAAAACGTTGGGCTTGAAAGCGAGTTAGACCCATGTCATCTGGGTTTGAAATTCTACAAAGCCTAGGGATGTTAGGTATGGATGTAAGCCACACTCATCTATCATTGATATGTCTTTAGATCTTCTCGACATGGGCTTAAACTCAAAATTAATATTTTTTTAAATATTTTGATACATTAGAAAGATTTCTCTGTTTGTTTTTTCAATCACGCATTCATGCAATATGTTTTGACAATAATATGGAGCTTGCACGACATGCACAGGAAGTTTGTATGCAAACCGTGCTTGTGCCATAATATTAAGTTGCATGAGTAATTACTTCACTTTTCGTTAGGGAAAGAAAGAGATGAACTATTCATGTGCTAAAAAACGAGTAAATTTCACGTAGAATTCAGTACCATCTAATTTCAAAATCCCTGTAGAAATACACAAGAACAACTATGAGAATAGCTCCCATTGATCGCAACTTTACAAAGGAGACATTGTCAAGTAATTAACTTAGCCATTCATTTATGGAAAAAAAAAGCAAAACAAATATTTAGTTTTTGGATATATATATTTGAAGGATACCTCATATGTCAATCAGCCTGCAGAGTGCTCTTCCAGCATTAATTATGTACGAGAATCTCTATCACTGCACAAGGCCTCAAAGGCAATATAACAGTAGAAATTATAGCACGAACAAGAGAATTAAAACACAATTAATTTATCTTCACTCCTAATTTATGGTGGGGTTCAAACTCAGAAGACTATAAGGAGCAGTTATTCAAGAAAGAACAAATTAGACATCCATAAAGCAAGATTCAGGTTTCCATAAATAAATTACTCTCTTCTTCTTCTTCTACTACTACTACTACAATATTATCTATGGATGACAGTAAGAAAACAAAGCCCTTACATAGGAAATATCTTTTGCAGATTCTACCTAATTGAGAATTACAGCTGACACATTGAAAGTCCTGAATGAGGGATGAAAACAAAACGTAGCTGCCACCTCCTGTTGCTTATTCTGAACTCATCAAGCACTCTGACCAATATTGTTTAACTTGGAAAATGAGAAGATGATACCCATGATTATGCTCATCATGATAATCAAAACTCAAGTTTAAATTATATCTTCCATAGCTAAGAGATCCCCACACCAAGAAAGTCTATAAAGGCAACATCCTGGTTCTTAACTTGACCTCCATGATCTCCTTGCTCTTGCTGAGAAGCCATTGGCAATTTCCACAATGCAGCTGAGTCATGATGATCACTATCGAGTCTCACTAGCTGGCTTTCGATAATCTTTTCTTTATTGCTTCCATAACCATCACCATAACTTGTGAATGCAAAATGATTATTAGGGACAACTTTCTTAGCGTTAGGGATCTGTTGTCCAACAACATTTAGGTGCTTATCACCACCATCAATGGTAGAACTAGGATGGTAAGTACAGTGAAGAGATTCATTCAAAGCAAGTGGCCCCCCTTTAGGATATATTGAAGAAGAGCTTGAATGAATATAATCCTTTCTTTTTGCATCAAAGACATCAAAACTTAATGAGTCATTTGTGATGGTTGAAGCACTAATGTTAGTCCAAGAAGGAGATGAATTTGTTGAGGACATGGGTATCTTATTACCCGCTCTTTCAATAATATTATTCTGAAACCCTAATTTAGAACCAAAGTCAGGTGACCCTTGTGGCCTAAAGAACCCGAAATTTCTACCAGGATTAGTACTGCTATTTCTATGGTGATGATCACTAGGATATTGGATTTGGAAATTACTTCTCTTACCATGGACAGTTAAGCAGCGTTCACGCTTCCTTCTTGCCATAACAACATGGTAATGATTCTTCACGGCGTTGTCGGTTCTACCAGGGAAGAGCCTAGCTATTGAAGCCCATCTATTTCCTTGAATGTGATGAGCTCTTAGGAGCCTTTCTTCCTCTTCTTCTGTAAAAGGCCTTTTGTTGATATTTGGATCAAGTTGGTTGTACCATCTCAATCTACAACTTTTCCCTACAAATCAAGCAAAAGAAAAAGAAGCGCATATGAAAATCCCATTTCTTAGAACTTGAGCAATGATGGGAGAAAGAAAAGGAGAGGTGATTTCTTTAGCTCCATCTTACCTGATCTTCCTTGAAGATGTTCAGCAATGAAATTCCAATTATGAGGACCATATTGATCAACAAGTTGCCGAAGTTTCTCATCTTCAGCCGGCCTCCAGTGCCCTCTATGACAACTAGTCCTCCCACTATCACTGCTTGAGCTACCCCTAAAATCTTCCATCACATGAAGCTTAAACTCACATAAATATTCTAACACGACTGCAAAATTATGGCAGAAATCACCCCAGACGAGGAAGATCTTCAATAAATATAGGAAGGTGAATAAGCAGAGAGAGATAGAACAGGAGGGAATTGGTTTTAGGGCTACAGATGAGAGGTCACTTTTCTTATATACGCAAGATAAGATATGTATAGATACATAAATATACATGTATAAACACTGGTTTTTTGACCTTAACATCAAGGTTTATTAATATTACCACTGGCCTATCAAAGTATTTACCCTTGTAATTGACTTCCTTAACAGCTCTCACTCCCCCACAGACACTATACACTCACATATATGTATTTTTTAACATGAAAATGAAATTATTCTATTTGGTGGGCATAAGCATTGATTATATATTTAGCAAAGTTAGAAATATTTTGTTGCATGCAGTTTATTAGTGGCTATTTAAGAGGAAAATATTAATTGTTTGTCAGAGGGAAGTTGGTGAAGAACTTGCTGTCAAATTAGTTTGAGATGAGGCATTCTCTTTTATTTATGTGGTAAGTTGCTAAGGTCATCTTTGTTTTGTAACCATATATGTATATATATATATGAATGGAGATCATATTGGCTAGGTTTAAAACAACTTGCTTATATATTTAATGCTTACATTACAGCAGTAGCAAATTACACATGCAGTCACATTCATAACATGAAACCCTCATCAGAGACATCAAAGCTCAATGTAAATTATAGGGAAGTAGCAATTAGCTTGCAAATCACCCAAAACACACAAGCCAGCTTTCATCCAAGACAACAACATTGTTAGTTAATGCCATGCCAAAAGATAATTAAACGCAAATATATATATATATATATATATATATATATATATATATATATATATATATATATATATATATTGTCTTTCCATTTTAATTTGTGTTTTATTATTATTTTTCTTAATTTTCAGAAATTCTTGAATTAATTCATTCCATGTTTGTTAATTTGTTGCAACAAACTACACTTTTACTTTGAGTAAAGTGTAAGAATAAAAGTTTTGTTAAAATATTTCATTAATAATGTATAGCTTCCGGAGGGTAAACTTAACTAATTTGTGATGTCAAATATTATTTTCACATCTAAAGAAATTTTTTTTTTTACATGTCGTTAGGTTAACTTTCATTTACTAATACTAAGTCCATCTTTCTGATTCGATAAGAATAAATTATTTATATAGTGATTATTAAATCTAAAAAAGATGTAGCTTTTGTAGTTTAATACAATAATGATCAGATAATTAAAAAATACTGACGGAATATTCTGTTGATATATAATGAAAATTTCATTGGTATTTTTCAATGCCTACGGAATTCCTTCATCATAAAATTGTTTGTTGGGGTTTTCTATTTCGTCAGTATTGTAAAATGCTGACGGAATTGCCGACAAAATGTTCTGTTGGCATTGGAAATAATATTCCGTTGGCATTTTTGTTGATATTTTTATTTTTCTTATTTTATTTGTTATGTCCCCAAGCCAATAATTACTCACAATAAACCCTCAACCACAATAAAAAGCATCTTTAAAAATTAAAAAACCAACAAATATTTAAGATCTAAGAGGAACTTTTCATCTAAATAATGCTAAATAAATTACGCAAACATATGAGTTTTCACAATTGAAAGATTTAAATAGGAAATTCATATAAATAACACATTACAATGAGATAGGTATACTTGCACACAAACATTTTTTTTTTAAAAAATTGAAATGAACAATACATTAAAATAACTCAATAAAAACAAATAATATCAGGAGATTAAAAAAAATACATAAAGAGGTCACCATTCCATTTTGTTATTCATTTACCTAAAATGAACTCTATCGAAGAAAGGATGCCCGATCTATTATCTTTAGTGGTTGAGCTATCCGGGTACTTACTAGAAAACAATGAACACATAATTTAAATATTGAAACATATTATGAAATAAAAATTAAATTATTTATTAAAAATGAATAATAATTAACATACTAATCACAAAATATAATCACTTAACCACTTAAACTATCATTAGTAGCATCAATATCACTATCATAACAACAACCACCACCACTCCACCACCACACAACTATCGAACACATCACCACCACCACCACCACCACTACCATCATTATCTCTTTATTAATAATCATCATTTTATCATTATCTCATCATAACTTTTCTACACCTTAACCAATACTATAATAACTACCACTCTATCAATGTTGCCGCCGCCGCCACCACCACCAATTTTTACATCATAACCACTATTAATATCACCATTATTATAACAACCATCATTATTACCACCGCTACTATTAACCACCATAATTACCATTACAAATGTTATCATAATAACTACTAACATCACCATTACAATTTATATTATAAACATCATAAATTTTTATATCATATTATCATCTATAAATAATAACATCAATTAATACCCTAATTGTTATCAATTACATATTAATTTTTTAAAATTTTTCTACAAAACTCATAATTGACAAAATTATTTGGGACCTGACTAGTTATCCATCATTTATTCAATTCAAACTTATTTAATCTAAATTAATACCTTTTAATGATTATCAATTCCACACAAAATTATTTTTTTTTAAATTTTCAACTTAACCATAAAATTGATAAAAAAAAATACACGATACCCATTAAATTAACCATTATTTCTTCAATTCATAATTGACAAAATTATTTTTTTTAATTTTCTAGTAGTGAAAGTTTGAGGTTTCATAGCTAAAACGAAAGTATATACACTCACTTGCGAACCCCCTCATGTTTAAGGTTTCTATACAATGTAAACAGTTGCAAGAAATAAGGCAAACGATAATTATATATAAATCACAGGAATATTTATCAACTTATACGAGTATTTTCAAATTAATTACAGGGACGTATATATACGTATAAGAATGTATCTATTTATTAAGAAGAGTTTTTGACTGAAGACCTAAACTATTTAAGCTCGGATATTGGATATTCACACGGATCATAGATATACCTCAAATTAAGAACAAGTTATTCCATCAAAGATTGATTGCATAAAAGAAAAAATCAGAAGAGAATTTGACTAAGGATCTAAAGGGTGCACAATTGCTTCACACAGTCTACAATATATATATAATTCCACCAAGAGATTGATCGCAGAAAAGAAAAAAGAAAGAAGAGGGAAGGTAAATTGCTATACCGAACATAATATAAACAGATTTCTACATTAAAGCACATGTGGGAAAATCAAGTTCAAGTTAATTCCTTTCTTGTGGCTGCTAAAACAGGGAAAAAAAGAAGAAGAAAGGTACTTCAACAACCCACAGGAACAAGAGGAGCTCGATGCGCCAACAATTGTTGACAAAACCATAATTACGAGAAATGACTCGGGAAATTAAGAGTACGAGTTATTAGATTATTGGATCAATATGCGTGTAACAAAATTTATTCAAGACAATTATTTTAATTAAAATAATATTATTTTAATTTTTTATTAAAAAAAAATCCTAGAATTGATGACCTGACCTGATTTCAATGAGTTCTAACCAAGTTAATATAATCACTAGAAATCTAAACGAGTTAACCAAATTTCATCAATCAGTATTATTTTTAAGTTCAACTCTGGGCTTAACTATGTGCAAAACTACAAATTATAAATCCTGAAGCTTTGAAGCTTTGCAAGAAAGTGCTGCATGTAGAAGAAGAATAATTAAGAAGCTTCAATTTGCTACACGTGTGGTCATCTGATTAGTATATTTCTTAGTTTATTCTGTCAAGAACACATAAATACTTTCCGATTTTGAATTTTAATAATCGATGATTTAATTTCTCAGTCTCTCCTATTATCCTCATCTTTGGATATTGTTATTTATCATATCGAGTCCTTGTCGACATTTAGGCATTCTCTGTGTAAATTAACACATTATTTTATCTCTTAATTAAACACTGCTCGTTATATTCATGCTCTTTTCAATGTCTAGTTCTCACTTGTTTTTCCAACACCAAGGAGATCATCCCATTAGAGGTCACTCCCATCTCTCTTCACCTAGCAAGAAGAAAGGTATACAGTTTTAATTCTAAGAGATATAATTTAATTGATCAAGTTCTGAATTTGCTTCACAGATATCATTAGTTTGAATCTTACAAACTTTAATATCACTGAAAGTTTATATAATCGGTAACTTTAGGGTCCATGAGATTAGTCGAGCTACACGCAAGCTGATCCAGACACCCATATTAATCTAAAAAAAAAAGATACACAGATTAATTTAGTGGATTGTGTGAAGTACTAAAAGTAATTTTTTGACACTTTCTTGACCCTTTAATTTTTAAAACTTTTCTTCTCTAAGAAAATCAAGATGTTGGAATATATTCCAAACTCATTGAGAATCAATTTTATTAATACCCACCATGAAACAAGTCTTGGTTAAATCATTTACCGCAAAAAAAGAAAAGAACAGATGAAGAGCTTGCCATGTAAATAGTTGATGCAATTTGTGGCAATTGTTGAAAATGAGGTAAAAAGGGAAGGGGAGAACGCAAGGTAGCATGTCTTAGATGATGCTCACATCTATGTAGATGGAAGGTCAAAAAGGAGAAAACAAGTCCATGTTCTATTATACAATGTTGATGGTGCAAGCAAAAAAGATGGATAAAGTGATTTCTTAACTGACTAGGATTTTATAACCCACGAAATCGAACTCTTCTCCTCTTAACTAAATCTCTCTTCTGCCATTGATTTGTCCACATCGCGCATTTCCTAGATATCCCCTTGAGAATTCATTAACATTAGTGATCAAGAGCTGCCTAGCTAGATAGGTAGCAGTTTTCTTTTACTTTTCTAGTCCAAATATATATTGGTCAATCTTGTCCGGTATGGTGGAATTTGGGTGATTCATGAAAACCCTTTTGAACCTAATCCATCAATTAAAGTTAAGTTAACCTTTTTGTTTGCTACCACGCATGTACCTTTGCATTTCACACACAATTACTGAAAGCTGCTTCATGCTTCTTAATTTCAGTTTAATTTTCTTAATTTCCTCTTTTTTTCATAAATTAATATATAAATCATGTTATTAGTAACTTGAAAGGAACCTAATCCACGTCATATAGCTGCTTTTCATGGTTCTTTCAGTTTGATTTCTCACATAGTTTTAGCCTTAGTGGGATCATTAATGTACGTATGCCTGGTTTTCACTTGGGACCTTGAGAATTTGCTACAATATTCCGCATCTTCTCCTCTTCTTCTTGCTATAATTAGCAGCCTTTCCAAGGCCCCATGTGTTCAATTTGTAAACAGCATTTAATTCTTAGGAGTTGTTATTTGAATGAGCATTTTTCAATGCCCATCATGATTAAACAATTTGAATCATATAATCAATTAATTAAATTAGCACGACATTGATTGGTAACCAGTATAAAATAATAGTTTCAAAAAATTGACACAAAATTGAGTATTGAATTATAGTCTAGCAAGTAATCATATAATCAACTAATTAAATTAGTTGAAATTAATCTCAAGTGGGTGTGTATGCATGCATTCATACACAAACATGGAATATCGTGAGTAGATAAATTAATTGATCATTTATGTTTATGAAACTAAGAAAAACATGCCTTGATATTACTTGAAAAGGAAGTTTTTATTATTGTTTTTCTGCCTAATATATGAAATGCTTAATTACAATGAAGAAATATTATTAAGTTGTTGATTGTTTGCTTAATTTCCACACGCATATACATTAGCTAAAATATGGTATATATATGCAAATTAAGCAACGGAATGATCGATCTTCAGCTAATAATAGTTGATTAATTTATTCAATGAATTTGAATAATATTCCCTTCCATATGTTTTGCTTCCTACACAATTAATCATACCATTTGACTCCATACTGCACCAAATGATCATTTATCAAACTCTCAAGCTGTTGCTAAACGTATTAATTTAATATAAATTGGTGCTAGCTAGCTAGTGACATAAATCTATTGACAAAATATATAATACATGGTATTTGTTTTTAGTGCTAAAAATACTTGGCTAACTAGAAGAAAATGGGTATTTAATTTGAAATTTTTTTTTTTGAAGTAATGTTGGATCGAAAAATAGGTTACCTTACAGAAGTGGGATTGTTTGTAACATTAACATTCTCATTAATTAATGGGGCCCAAATAGAAAAAACAGATATATAGAGAGCTGTGCATGATTTAAATTCTTCCTTCTCTTCATGAAGCTGATGACAGACACAAACAAACCACATTTGTCTATTTTTCTCCTTTCATGAAAGGCACAAATTACCTTAGCCTAGCTAGCAACCACACCAAATTAATTAGAAGTGCCCAATTAAGCAACATATCTTTCCCATTTCTCTTACTGTTCTTCAGCATCTCAAGCTAGCCCATCTTTTCCCAACCACACTGTTTGTGACATCCACAAGAACTTGAATCCACCACCAAAAAAAAAAAATAACCATTAATTTTGACCAAAATATTTACTACCGATTACCCTCCAACAAAACCCTATTATTACACTTTTCGTGGCAGGCCCCTTTCTCAAGCTTCCATGAAAGCTAATCTCTTTCCTGAAATTGCAAAATTCTCTCTTCTTTCATCGTATTTGATACAATTTGTCACATATGGGAATGCTGGCCTCAATAAAATTATGTATTCTACATGCTTGGAAGTTGGCTTTATTCGAACATGTATAATTTCCTCCAAGCTAGTATTAATGTCAGCCAAAGATCATGCCTAATTAATTATGGTCCCATCAAATTAGGGTTCTCTTAGAATTTGGAGGATGTCTTTTTTTTTTACTTCTTCCTTTTTGCTCACATTTTCAGGCTTAGGTTTAGACATTGAATTAAGGGTGAATATTTTCGTATCTTTCTCAACCGCTCCTTCCCATTTCAGATTTGTGATGATATTTTGTTTTTCCATTTTAACAGCTAAGATATTCCAAATATCTTTTTTTTTTATTAACAGATATAGATCGATACTGACGCGTTGAGAATGAGGAAGGGGATGCTGCTGGTATTTTGAATCGCTAATTTCATTGAAAATTAAATCAACCAACGAATTAAATCCCTCTTAAATTGAATCTTAGCTAAGTCAAGAAACATTTCTCCCTTTGAAGTGATATTGCTAGTGCCAAATCACTTTCTCTAAAAATGTTTTTATTACCAAAGAGAACCGCATTTTTGTTGTTAAATCCCTACTTTTCTTATTTGAGGGTCTCTTTTTTTCATAATTAATATAGGTATTCGGACTAGCTTGTGTATATATCGACTAATCCACGGGTCCTGAAGTTAACGACCATGTAAACCTCTAGTGGTCATCATATTAGCAACCACAGGGCTCGAATCTAAAACCACAAGAAAAACAAACCCTTTGATCCCAAGTTATTATCACTAGGCCACCTACTAGAATGTTTCGTCTTTAAAAACTATCTAGGTTGCTAATCTTTTATTTTTTTTCACCTGTTAATTAATTCATTTCATTAAGTATTGATGTGTCTGTTAACTCATGATATGAGTATTCATAAGAAAGAGAAAAGAAACTCTGATATGAGACAAAACATGGAAAATGTTTTTCACTTGTTTTTGAATCTATTGATGTATTTTTTATTTGACTGTTTAACATTCAATTTATCTAGTTAAAGTAGTTTTTTTTTTTCTTTTATATATCTATTTGAGTGCCTGCTCTAAACTCACTCTTTGAGGTTCTGACATGCCATCTTGGACATGCAACAAAATGTGGGCTCTAATGAAAAAAATGTGAAAAATTAGAAAAATAGAAATTGAAAATAAAAAGTAAATAAAAAGCAAAAAAAAAAAAAAAACAAATGAAAACAAAAAACTACAAATTGAAATTCAATTTCTAGGCATCAAATACTTGCATCTTGAAAATCAAATTAATCAAATTTAAATCACTATCATCCATATGTAATGTCAAAATCCACTATTGCAACAACCACCACAAGACCATTGCTATTTCAAATGAATGGTCTCAGACAGTCCCCATTGTGGACTTTACGTTCATAAATTTGGTTGTTCCAAACCGAAAGGCAATAATTTGAATAGAACCCAGAAGATAATCTTGGTAGATTTTCAAAGTTCATTCCAAAGTCGGTCTTCTAGATTCCAAAGTTCATTAGTATGAGTCAAGGCATTAATTTACCGTGGAAATAAAATTCTTATAAATGGATCCTTAAAAACACTTCAATCACAAACAGAATGTTGCAAGATATATGTATAAAATACTCCAAATTTGTTGAAAACAAAAAAACACAATCATCTAGATGAACCAACCATCATGCGTACAACCCCACCGTGAGAATATCTGAGAACACAGCTGCCGGCCGGTGATGTATCATCCTGATGTTGCTTAAATTTGTCAGTTGCCACACACCACTAGCACCGTAGATGCTATGATTAGAAGAATACAAGCTTCATGAAGTGGGGTCCCAACAGAAGATGATGATCAAAAACCAACACTAGGAAAATTGGTTTGATGTCAATTTCTCTCAGTCCCTACATGCCTACAAGCTAAAACTAACCCCATTTAATCCCTGCTAAAATTCTACGTAAGAAAGTGACATCAAAGTTATGCAGTTGGTAGGTCTTTTAGGGTTGTCTCTTTCAATTTGTTTATTCACATTTGGTAACAAACTACACCATTGTTTCATTGTGCCTCAAGTAATCAAGACGCGTGCTTTGGCTCTAAATAGAAAATGACAGCAGAGCCACTACACTATTTCATAACTGATGTTCAAAATTAGTTATTCATGTTGTAGAACTTTTGTTTTCATGTCCAAGAAGCTTAACTTAACACGGATTTCTCATCATTCATTTTGGGCTAACTGCATTTTCAATCCAATGTAGAAAACTACAAAAGTTGAAGGACTAAAAGGAAATTATTCCTTTCAAAATACACTCTTTTTTTAAGTTTTCAATATGAAACTTGACCGGACAGTACAAGACTAGATCACAAGCTATCTATCCCATGGATGAGCTGGAATCGAGACCACAAGGAGAGCCCTACAAGCAACGGAACAGCTAGGCCTTGAGAGGTAATGACAGCAAATGAAAAAAAAAAAAAAAAAACAATGAGGAAGAAGTCATAGAAAATCTTTTCACTACTTTTAATTACTGAGTTAATTCGCAGTCATACTGTTCTTCAACCATAATTCAATTCAAGATGGTGTTTCGTACAATGACAAGGGAAAACTGTGGCAGGCTATTAAAGCAAGGCACCATATTCGGGAATGTGCTTTGCTGATCCCCTTGGACTGAGTTAAAGTGGCCTAGTATTGCTTTCCATGTTGAAGAATAAGTTAAGGAATCTGTTCATTGCTTATGGTGGTGGTGATTTGATGCTTGACAAGGTTGGTGATGATAGGTGCTGCTTCCTCCTTCGAGGTTTTGCCAGCATCTGGATGACAGAGGGTTAGGTGACTAACTACCCTTCCCTTTTCATGCAAACTGCTAAGTTTAGTGCTTAATAACATAGAAGAACACGTGTGAAAGTCATTCACCGTGCTGACGGGAGACTTCACCATATACGGGTATTTCCCAATTAACATGTCCCTACAGCATATGCCTACTCGGTAACATGAATCCCATTGAGTAATGATATCCTAAATCCATTATCTTCGAAGTCATCTTGAAATTTTAACTGTCCAAAGACCTCCATGCCATTCTAATTTTGAAATTTCACAAAGGTTTTACTCTATGAGATTAAGGGGCTTAACACTAGTGTTTGATTTCAATGTGGGATTCTTAGGCTGGAAGAGCTGGATAGACTAGAAACAGTAGCCCAAGAGAGACAGAAAGGCTAAGTTGAGAGGGGCGAGACAAGAAGCCCGGAAAAGCCAGAGAGACCATAAGCAAGAGTTCAGGAGATAAGAAAGACTATGAGAAGATGATTGCCAGAGGCTTATAAAGAGCTTAACACAGGTGTTTGTTTTCAATTTGGTATTCTAACAAAACCAATCAACCACCGCAAACCAGAAAAGTAACGATAATTGAAGTTACTGCCATTGCAGTTTAAAAGTTTGGGACTTTCAAATTGTAGACATAAATAGTCCACATATTGTTTACGGAAAAAATCAAAATGTAAAATAAGAAGAAGAGTTGAAACTAGACACATACCTTTTCTTTATTTAAAAAAAAGAAATATAGGCTAGCAGCCTCACCATAAACTTTCCTTCATTTACTTGGGGGAATAAATGCTTCAACATAAACTGTATAGTTATGTAGCAATTTAAATTGTTCCAATAACATAATATAAAGAAATGTGTTCAAAACCAGACAACAATGCTTGTAAAGGAACTTCATTACAGATAAATGGTGACATAACAATTTCAAAGAGCAGATGACTAAATCCAACCAGTCAACCCTAATCTGTCAGCAACATTATACATCACTAGTTTATCCCATACAGGGCCGAAGAGTTGCTCTCCTCCAATGGCAAATGTCAAGGCCCATGAACAAAGAACAGTTGTGAATACAGTGAACCCAACTGCTGATCTAACAACATCTACAAAGTGCGAAAGAAAATCTTCAATATAGCCACTAATGTGCAAGAAAGATTACAGAACCACATCGATATTAAGAACACACACACAAAAAAAAACCCTTTGAGATTCAAAATGCAAGCATGCTGTAATACATAAAAAAAAAAAACCAGTTTCCAGAAGCACATGATATATAATCAACCAAGCACCGAACCAGTTAAGCAAGAACCACCTATTGCACTCAAACCTACACTTGATTGTTCAATATTTATCCAAGTATAAATTTGCTTCTGAAACAAACAACAATAAACCATAAGACACTCATTCATATCCACATCGAATAAACGGAAACAGCTGCAGTGAACAACATAATCAACAACCAAAACAGAACTCCACAGAAAGAACTTTAGATCATGCTTCACTGGCAAGTTCACAAAAGCACACACCACATTGATGCCAATGCTCCTTCTGTCCTTCACAGATGAGTTTGATGGCATTCTTACTGCCAAATATTTCAGTCAACACAACAGGCTCCTAACCTCAACCAGCTCAAACAAGATAACACAAATCTTTTTTCCAATAAAAACTAGATACCTTGCTCGTCCTAAACAAACTACCAGTTACTGGCAAGGCAGAAAATCTTTACACTTAACCAGCTTTACCTAAGGACACAGCAACTATTCGTTAAATTTAACAGCAAAACCGAAACCTACGAAAAAACCAGGGTGATTGAACAAATTCAACCTACACAACCTTGTCTTCGTGTGTCCGACAACAATTACACGCCTAGCCTATCACTCATTAGAATAAAACGGCCCCAACCTCAATCAGCTGCTCTACACTGTACTCCTTAAAAATCAAAGCACATTCTACTAAACACCACTAAATTTGAGGGAGTTGCCTTTCGCAATCTATTCACGAATCAACATTCTACAAAATCAGGTGAAATTCAACGAGTTTCAAGCCAGCTGCATCAATATCAATACATATTCCACAAAAAAAGTAGCAATCTCTCTATTTTCTAAAACTAATTCAACAAGAAAAAATTTCGCCAATCAGTCCGTCCGAGCGTTCAGATAAGATGACCTCACACGCGCGTGGCCGAAACTATTAAAGTCATTTCTAGTCCAATAAAAAAGGATCTAACAATGAATGTTGTGGAAATTAGGAAATTTTTTACTTACAAGGGCGAATGCGAGGGAAGGAGCGAGAATTGAAGAGAACAGGCCAGAAGTAGAAGCAATTGACAGCCCAAAGCCAAGGCAAGAGTGCGAATCCGAATTTGTAAAATCTGCGAGCGTAGGTTAACGATTCGTCTTCTGTTAGACCTAGTGGACCATCGATTGTTGGCCACACTGGAGTGGATGATAGTATTGAGTTGGTGTTGTTAGGGATAGGGTTTGGATTCGCGGTGTCCGTGGTGGTGTTCGGTTGTGAAGCTTCCATTGAAAATCAGAAGCAGAAACGACGGTCGTGAAGGTTTAAACGACAGTGCGGTTTTTCGCGCTCTGCCAGTTGATATGTAACGAGAATAGAAAGGACTAGATATTAGATAGCCAATAGAAAATGCGACGTCGTAATAGAAAGGACTGGATATTAGACAGCCGAGAGAAAATACGATGTCGTATCAAACGCATTTTCATGTATTATAATTATAATTATAATCTACAATATACCATAAGAAATTAATTAATAAGTAGCTAATATTGTCAAACATAATCGAATTTTTATACAAACAATGTAATAAGTGATAAAATATAAATATTATATAAGAATTTTGTCTGATAAAGAGTAATTATATTGGAGTTAAATGAAAAAAAGGTTTTAATTTTAATTAAGGAACAAAAATCATTTATAAAACCATCACAAGGATAAAAAAAAAAACACAAACGAGTTTTAAAAATAAAATACTAATTTAAAAAGAAGAGTTATTTAATAAGTGACTACATGATTAAAAGTATATCACATAGAACCTAATTGCAAAAGGTTTTAATTTTTAAGGAATATATATATTTTAAAAATAATACGAGGATCAATAAATTATAAAATAAATTTTTATAATTTATAATCTCGGACCAAGCTTGTAAGACAGTAAGAGGATAGTTAATGCAATGTGAAGCATTCAAGGGATCACACATGCTAAATTTTCATGAGCCCGATCTTGGCCAAAGGTATACATTTAATCAAGGTACATTTTTCACTTCATATATTTCTTAGTTTAGTTGGAGTAAAGGAGAATGTGAAAGATATACTCACAATTTCAATCCTTTAATTTATAAAAATTTATAGTTTAACTCCTATACTTTTTATTTTTTTTCCATACTTTTTGAACAATAATTAATCAAGTACAGCTCGTCCCTAAATTACCCTTTTCTGTAATATTATCATTATCATATCATCAATTAAAAAATATATTTTCAAAGTAAAAACGTTGGTTGATTGATTTTTAAAATTACTAGAATTAAAGTAGAAAAAACTAGTTGAGGGATTAGGAAATTTTTTTTTTTTTGCTTTTACCTTGACTTTTTTTTCTTCTAAAAATATAACCAAAGATAGTAATAACTCAGTGTTTATGAACTTAGTCAAATACCGAGCCTAAATATATATGTGCTGGTGAGATGTCAAACCCATTATTTTTTAGCTCAGCCAAGCATTGAGATTAGACATGTATGGATCTGACGAGTTTTCAGACCCACTGTATTTAGGCTCAATTAGGCGTCGAGCCCATGGTTTTTTTAGTTCCGAAAAATTTTAGGCTCTATAATTACTCTAATAAATCAGAAATATTTTACTATGTGATGAGTCAGAGATATTTAATTTATACTATAACCTCTTCTCTTCAAAAAAAAAATGAAATCTCATAGGCTATAAAAAAGAATTAATTTATATGTATTTTGATTAATTTTATAATTTTAAAATTAATAATCATCTAAGCCTAGTTAGTATAGTAATATTTATCAGCTGAGTAGACGACTCGGAATATTTTCAGCTTTGCACGATCGGTCCCCATGGAAATGACACAAAAGCTAGCTGGCTGAAAACTGCAGCAAAGCCCTAGTACCCTTTACTTTGATGAAAGCTGAAAATGTAATATGCCCAAGCAAACAAATTTTTATCTTACTGAACTTCACCATCTGTGTACTGTACATCCTTTTTCTGTCTTTATTTTCCTTTGTTCGTTCCTTCAGCTTTATTATTCATAGAAAACCCATCACATGCAAACAGTAACCATCTGCTTACTTTATTTCTTTTTAAGTATTTTCTGTAGTAATTAGATCTTCTTCTCCATCACATCGTCAACCTGTCATTCTCTTTCGTTGTCATTCACAGTCACATCCTCTCTCCCCCCATCACATTGCTTGCAAATATTAGTGGGTACTTAATTGTATTTATGGTCAGTTTATACATGTAAAGAAACATAACAATTAGTATACAAATGAAAGAAAGGGAGAACAGAGTAGCGAGCAACGGTGGCTCCAACCTGCCCACCGAACCCCTCGGAGGGACATGGCAATGGCCAGTGGTCATATCATAAAAGAAAACCATAGTCAACAAAGGAAAATCTAAGAAAAAAGGGAACTGAAAAAGAAATAATGATTGATTGTCGCAGTTAATACAACATGACTGACCCGAGAGTTGGCTCGGTGAAGATTCAAATCATGAGTTAGATGAGTTCATATGGATCAACTCATGTTTTGATTTAAAGAAAAAACTTGAAATCATATCTTTCTAGTAAAAAAAAACCTTAAGTTTTTAACTGATTTGATCTGGGTTAAGCCACAAATCAATGGGTTATAATCCGTTGGTATTATAACTAGAAAAAATAGTACTTACAGAAGAATGAGCTGTTTTTTCTTGGATCCTTTCTTAGCCTTGCCTTCTTGTTTCTTGATTCTCTGGGCTGTCTAGCTGTTCGGTGCAATAATTTAAAGAGAAATTCACATTGGTTAGGACACGTTCACATTGACATTTGCCTGAACATTAAATCTAGTTTGTTGAGTCATGGCCCCAAATGGTGCGCCGAATTCCCACAACCATTGGATTTGTGGGTTCCAGAATCCAATGGTGGTGGAGTTTGGAGAAATTTTAGCACTGCTCTTAATATCGACCGTTAATATAGCAAAAGAAAGTCAAAAAGATTGGTTGCAAGTTGGACCGCATACTACCAGAATTTCAGGGATTTGAAGACAGTACTGATACATTGAAGGAAAAAGGCTTTTGAGGGGAAAGGTCTTAGTTGAGACATGCACTGACAAGACGAGCCACTCTTGTCAAGCAATGTTCTGGCGATGGGGTGAAAATATTGCCAAAAGTCCAGAAAGAAATTTGGAAGTATATCCTATATAAGATGCTAGTTTCTGAGTAAATCTTAGATTACTTTCATTGATTCCCTCTTGCTTTCACCCATTTCACCGCAACAAATCATCACTTTGGTGGGCCTCTAAAGTGCTTGCAAAGCACTCGGAGGAGGGATCGAGGGGACAAAGCAATAGAATTTACCACTCGAAAACGCCATCTCCCATCTGTTGGCTAGATGAGAAATGGGAATGCGGTGTAGCAGTCATATTGAGCTGTTCCAATCCTTCGTCTAGCATGAAAAGGGGCTAAAGTAATGCAATGCTCCCAAATCTATCAAAAGAAGGAAAAAGGTAACACCTTTGTAAAAGACTAAAAAAGTCATTGCTTGAACGCACTCCGACTTAGGTTACACCAGGCAGACCAAAGCCCCCCTAGTGATGCCTTCACATGCCCACCTTGGCAGTGGCTCCCTCCCTTCCCTCATGATTTTAACACTATAGACCTGTGAACGAGAAAGGGAGAGGAATCTATGTGTGTGTGAAGATGGGAAATAAAGGTGTTGGGCAATGAACACATATCAGTACTGTTAGGGCCATTCCCACCCCCTTTTGGACAATGCTGAATTATGTCTACTGGATCCTACCATGGGTGGCCTAACACCCTTGTAAATCATCTTTTCTGCTGATGCTCTTGACCGCTGGCAGATTTCAGCGGGGAATGTCTGACTATTAAACACTCTTTTGCTTAATCTTTATTGAATCATGTACACGCACGCTTGACAAGGAGAAAAGCACAGCGTATACCATAATACTGCTCTACTAATAGGACAAATATCACAGGATATTAATACATATATCCAGATGTGTGTACTAATTAACACTACGAACATATAACAAATATTTTTGTAACTAGTTAAAGACTAGCAAAATTCCTACTTAGCAAACATTGGGGCCAAAACCTACATACTCATTAGCTCCATCGACGGAGATTTGAATCCCTTCTTGTTGAATGTTTCCGAGGATGGAAAGTCCCGAAGGGGAAGGAGCAAATGCAAAACAAAAGGTCCCTGCATCGTCTACTGGGATTAAAAAGTTATTTGCTGGAAGGGTTAGAATTGGCCCACCTGAGAAGTAAAATGAGACGGTTGGTACCCGGACCGACAAAAACCCGAATAAGTTATAACAAGTATCAAATATGGATACTCCAGAAGCCCGGGGGAGGTTTCCGGTTTGGTCTATGAAAGCATCACGAAATGCCTCGTAAGCCACCGTAGGAAACCGAGTCACAGCCGTCCCGGTGTCCATAACAACACCTCCATTTCCCAGCTCGGTTAATTCGAATATGTCTTCTGATATTGGCACCTTCATGTCTCCAACTCCAAGACCTGAAAGCCCGATATAGTAATAGCTCGGTGAATGTGGGTTTCGGATCAAAGGAATCCAGGCAGCTCCCACGGGCATTGCTTCAGACCCGAATTCCAAAAATCCATTTGAATTAGTCACCCTACTCACTAAACAATAACTAAATGCATTCCCCCTTTCCCTACTCAATTGACCCACAAATGACATGGATCCTCCTCCAAGACCCAATAACCCGGCAGCACCAACAAACATGCCCTGGTTCATATGCCCGCATCCGATAGCCACATTTTGAACCACGGTTCTTCCCAGTGTAAGTGTTTCGAGGGCAAGAGTCCCTTTTGTGGACGATCCATCACCATATGACACCTCGTAGCGACATCGACCCGAATTACAACCCGCATTCTCAACCTGGTCACAAACCGCAGAGCTACAAGACACCCCCATAAAAGAAGCTGAGTCCGCCGGGTCAAACAGCGGGTCGGTTTGATGATAACATTGGGTGCAAGGTTTACACTGAACCCATACAATATCACTACCTGAATCAATGACCATGTATTGACTTCTTGGTGGACTTCCAACTCCTATTCTAACAAAATATTCTCCACTACCTTGGTCCATGCCTGACACCACCTCCGACCCAAAATCCTCCACCCCATAGCTGACGGTACTGCCACTGGAAACGCGGCGGATAAGGCTAACCACCCTCTTCACGTCTCTTTGCATGCGTGCATGAAAAACGTGGCTATGATTGTGAAACTTGTTGTTGAAGGATACCTTGTCTCTGTGGAAAAGTTTCAGTTTCTGCTTTCCCTCACTTCCACTATCATTTGGAATATTCATGGATAGTTCTTGATATTGGGATGGTTTTAGAGGCCTACTCTTTGTTTCTGTTATTGCTTTTTTCACATTCAATAATTGAAAATCAGGGTACGAACTGGTTTTGGTTTTGGCTTTGGTGATGGTGTTATGATGAGTGGTGGCGGTCGATGTGGTGGTGGTGGTGGTGGTACATGTTACAAGATGAAGTAGCATCGCCACCACCAAGAGAAGTAGTGCTCGAGAGGCTGACATGTTTTTCATGTTTGGTGTATTGTGGACCTTGGCGTCAGAGGCTAATAGCTAGCAAGCACTTCTTGCTTTGGGGAACGAGAGGGAGGGGGGATTTATGTGGTTTGGGTCATGGAAATGTGTAGAGAGAGAAAGTATGTGTGTGGGGTTTGAAATAATTGAAGTGTTGGGTTACTGTATGTTCTTTTGGAGTAATGTTTTTTAGATTGATTTTGTGAGGGTAGTTTTGTTTTGTTTTGAGAAGGAATTAGTGAGAGTTTGTGGTTGTGTTAATTTTTTTGTTTAAAAATTTTAATTTAAAAAAACTTATAAATTATAGATTTTTTATTAAAATTTCAAGAAAATTTTTTTGGTGCAAAACTGTGATATATATATATATATATATATATATATATATATATATATATTTTAAAATTTATAATTATGGTAATAAAAACTGCATTACATAATAGAAATAAACATAGCCTTAATGGCCTTGAATATCTTTTCTACTTTTAGGAAAAGGTGATATATGATGTATGATGACCATAGAGTGCATCTCAACCAGCTGGCTAGGGCAACAGTTTTGTATAGAAATTAAAGTAAATTTTCTTGATTAATTATCTTTTAGAACCTTTTCCCTTCACCCCATCACCCCATGATCATCCTTCTTACAAAATTTCACTACCATACTCGTGGCAAAGGTAACTCACGTGTGTATGATTGCAAAGTTTAATTCATTTATATGTGATAAACTAATCCTTGGTTTGTAAGCGGTAAAAAGGCTTATTTAATTAGTTTTATATGCATATTTTTTACTCTTATTTATAAACTTATTTTTAACGGACCTAAAAAAAACCCGTATAACCCTTCTCTCTTGGGCAAACCCAAGAAAATGAGCATGCCCTGAGTGAAGACTTGACAACGTACCAAATCCCGAGCACGCTAGGTCTAGCGCTAGCCGGGCACGTTAGGTTTAGCACTAGCCAGACCCAAATATTATTGGGTTTGGAAGTGTGTTAAACTCTTAGCATGCTCTATGAGAATGTGTATCATCTCTTGAAATGTCCAAGGAAATGATCATCCTTCCTTGACACGCCTAAGATAATAAGATAATGTGGGTTTAACAAATATGTCAAACTCAAGACACTTGAACTTGGCATTCCGTTAAGTCCAAGGCACTTGACTTGGTAGTTAATCAAGTCCACAATAATATGGGTCTGATAAACATACCAAACCCAAGATATTTGAACTTAACATTTAGCCAATTTCAAGGTAATGTGGGTTTGACAAACATACTAGACTCAAGGCATTTGAACTTTGCAGTTAGCCAAGTTTAAGACAACGTGAGTCTGAGAAAACTATTAGATCCAAGTTACTTAGACTTGGCAGTTAGCCATTCGTATCTAGCAAATATATCAGACCCAAGATACATGGACTTGGCAGTTAGCCAAGTCCAAAATAATTCGTATTTAGCAAATATGTCAGACCCAAGATACTTGGACTTGACGATCATCCTTCCCTTGACACACCTAAGAGAATGACCATCATCCCTTGAGCATGCCTAAGGAAATGAGGTAATGTGAGTCTGACAAACATGTCAGACTCAAAGCACTTAAACTTGGTAGTCAGCTAAGTCTAAGATAACATGGTTCTGACAATCATGTCAAACCCAATGAACTTGGACTTGATAGTCAGTCAAGTCCAATGTAACACTTGTTTAACAAACATGTTAGATTCAATGAATTTGGACTTGGCAGTAAGCTAAGTCCAAGGTAACACGTGTTTGGCAAACATGTCAGACTCAAGATACTTAGACTTGGCAGTTAGTTAAGTTCAAGGTAATGACCATTCTCCCTGGCACGTCGAAGGGAATGATCATCCTCTCTTGGGTTTAACATTGGGGAAGAACTCAGCCTCAACGGGTTTAACTACTTTTGACGTCTTGTACCCTAATTTCCCTACACTTTTTAGGTGTATAAAAGTCCTCTAATGACCCACCATATTCCCATCAAGCATTAATATAGATGTAAAAGATATTTATCCCTCATTAAATGCTATTAGGGTAAGATTACACTCTAAACCTTCTTCTTCACAAAAAGACAAGACTCAGGGCTATAAATACACCATAAGACCTTCCGAATAATGATTCACGATCTTTATTTTCTACTGCATATATATTTTCAGAGCATTTCTCTGTATAATATTTGTGTATTTTCTTTCTCTAAAAAGATATTTATTTAAGTATTGGAGAGTTCCCACCTCTACCAAAATGGATCTTTTGCAAGTATTAGCTACAAGCCATCTTGACATATCAAACACCAAGTATAAGCTATCAACTACCTTGACTAGAAAGAATGAATAAGATTGTTAGGACCAATTGATTAACTGATTATTCAACTCGGGAGCTCTATTTCTACGCTAGTTGGATTTTGGGACTTTACTTTATCACTTATAGACCAAACTCAGGACAGCTGTGGCCATCTTTATGTGATCTTCACTCTGGATGTTATTATTTAGTAATGGAACTTGTGGTGGCAGTAGTGGAGCTTGCATAATTTCATCCCGATCAGAGATTGCAGGAAACCTATAAGGGTTAACATAAGTGGTAGAGTAATTCTCCCAAGTCATCAGACGTGGGGATTTTTTTCTGAAAAAAACAAGAATTTTTGTATCGAGCAAAGCACTGGCGTGATTTGGCGCACCAAATTACATTTGTACAACATAGAATGGATTAACTACTAAAATTCAAAGACTTTTCGCTAAATCATGATGCTTAATCAATTAAAAGCTTTGTTATTATTCTTCTTGATTGATCAGAAAAACAAGGTCGACTAATCATGTTTCCAAGGAAAAGCAGGTTGTCCAGCAATACTCTACGTTAGCACCACATATTAGTATGATCTTTCCTACAGAGGAACTAGGTAAAAAAAAACAATTCTTTTAGCCCATCATGCATTTAAATCTTCAACATATCAAAATGTAAAAGATTTTTACTTAGTAGAGGAAAGTTATTATATGCACAAAGATCTTGTTGACTCCCTTCTTTTTTGTGAATGAGCTGTCTAATTATCCCAGCTTTGAAAACGTTATTCTCTTTTTTGTGCTTTTCCTTGTCAGTTAACCTAAAAAGTATGGGAATTCCATGCCTCTATGGTCATTGTATCAGGTTCAGTTCATACATGACAAAGCCAGCAGCAGGCATTCTTCTGTGTTATTGTTATTTGCTTCACGAGCTTGAGTGGAGGCTTAGAAGTGGGGGGAGAAATGTATTATAATCACCATCTATATAGAGTGACCAAATTTTATAGTATGAGCCTTTTTGGAATGGAAAAAAGAAAAGAAACCCAAGAAAGGAAGTATAACAAATATATATATATATAGGTGATTAAACTAACAAAAGGATGATTAAACACTATAATTAGTGATGTTTCAACCCAGGTTTGCAAAAGGTAATCTCTTTTGCCTTTATTTCTTTTCATATAAATCCAAATCAACCAACCATCTCTTTAAGAATAACCTTCATAGGCATAGCCTTTTCACAAAGTGAATACCACCTTGTTTATTCAAATTCAGGATGCTACAATCAGCATGTGTGCATACATGCCTTTGGTTTGTAACTAATGACGATTTTTTTTGTTGGAGATTACATCTTCCCATGGCTTTAAGTTCATAATCCAAGAGCCTTTATCAGGTGAAAAGATAGCGGTACGGGGGTGTTTAAAAATATAAAAATAGTTGTTTTTCAAAGTGTTTTTTAATCTGAAATGTATTAAAATAATATTTTTTTTATTTTTAAAAAATTATTTTTGACATCAGCATATTAAAATGATATGAACAAGATAAAATATATTAATTTAAAATAAAAAAATAATTAAAAAAAAACATTTTTAAAACAAAAAAAAAATCTATTCTATCAAGACCATTTTACAACTATTATTGAAGGAAAAGCAAGAGGTTAGGAACTCAAATCAGTTTTGATGTGTGAATGCTTAATAAGGTGTTACCTTATCTTACTTTATTTTTTCATATGATAAAAGAATATTATCGATGTTGTTTACATGTAAAATCCCTTCCTTTAATGATTTTAAAAATGCACCCCATGAGAGAGGCCGTCTTATATATAACTAGGGGTGCCAATTAACAACCCTCAGTTGGGAAAATTATTAAAAATATATTGTCTTAGAATTACTAACTAAAAATTAAGATTTTTGAAGATTATATATCAAAATGCCCGGTTGAAAGTATAATAAAATTAATGTAAGAGCTTGGGACTAAGGGGTTTGCTCCCTCCGTGGTCTCAGGTTCGAGCCCTGTGATTGCTCATATAATAGCCATTGGAGGCTTACATGGTCGTTAACTTCAGGGCTCGTGGGATTAGTCGAGGTGCGCGCAAACTGGCTCGGACACCCACGTTAATAAAAATAAAATAAAATAAAATAAAATTAATGAAGGTGTTGTGTGTTGTTTTTCTACATAATAAAAAATAAAAAGAAGAAGAAATGGAGAAGGGAGAGAGGGGACTGTATGTCATATTATAACTTAAATATTATCAATAAATTCATTGACGAACATATTTTATAAGTAATTTTATATGTAATAATAACACGTCGATATTGTTTTTTTATTTATTGATTTCTAACTATAATTTATTCGGTAATATTTCATTGATGAATACAAAAAAATAATAAGATAATATTTTGTTGGTAAATATCACTGTAATCTTTTGATGGTATTGTTTTTATCTAAATTTCTGTTTGTTTTTAATAATTGTTTTGGTAGTTATTAAATTGTTTGGGGTAAGTTTATTAGTTTTGTCTAGAAAATTAATTAAGTACTACTAAATGAACATTAAATTGGCTTCTTTCTTTCTCCCTATTTCAAGCATTTTGTCTTTTATAGGAAACACAAATTATCACTTTTCTTTAAAAAAAACTAGTATTAAATAACACAAACGAATGTGTTTTTCTACTCTAAGAACTTAAAATTATATATTATTTTGCCAAAATTTATTCATGTCTTATTTTAAATATATATCACGCTGTACACTTTAAGTTCTTGAAAAATTCATACACTAAATAGTAAAGGTCATCTCTTCTTTTTAATTCTCCATTTCTTTTTGTTCTTTCAAGTATTTTATTTCAAATTAAAATTTTAAAATCTCCAACGTGCAAGAAAGAAGGCAAACCTTGACTATTAATTCAACTCTAAAGAGATTACTTTTATAAAACATAATTTACTTTAATTATATCATATAATAATATAATTAAACATAAGCAAAAGTATATGTAGTGATCATGACACCTAGGATGCTGATATGTTCAGTTTTTGGATTGAGGTGAATAATGTGCTATCATACACACACTGTCTTGGGTTTTAGTGATCTTCCATGTATAGATTGCTGTACTCATGTACAATGAACAGATACAAAATATATTTTGAGTTATATATAAATATTGTTTTTAAGAATATTTTTTTAATATAAAGTTATATTTCAGGATTTAATAAGTTTTTCCTTTAAAATAAGAGTTCCAAAAACAGCTAGACCATGATAGAAAAAAAAATATCAGTAAGTCTTGCAAACACAAAAAAATAATTTTATTTTTTAACAACTACTTTACAACATCATGTTTTAATTAAACATGTTGATTTTTACCATTAAAAAATTAATTCTTAGTAATTAATATTGTCACTTGGCAATCACAATGTATGAATATAAAAGATGTTGATTTTATTCCCAATGAAATTTCAGTTAAAAAAATTCTCAAACCAATTAGCTTTATTTTTTTTATTTGAAAGCTATAAATTCTAATTTCATGGTGGATTGATTGATTAGTAGGGGATGTATATGGGTTGCTAGGTGTGTTTATTTAATTTTTGTTTATGATTTCTTGATTTCTAAGAGAGTTGTGGGCATAGTTTTCAGACCCGGCCCGGTCCAAAGCCCGGGTCCCGGGTTTTGACCTGGTCACCCGAGTCAATTTTTTTTTCTAATCAAAACGACGTCGTTTTAGTAAAAAAAAAAAATCAACGGGTCGCAACTGAGTTTTTAACCGGGTCGCCGGGTCAACCCACTGAGTTTTTTCTTCCTCTATTTTTTCTTCAACCCAACCCGGTTCCAACTGTCATAACCCAATTTTTTAACCTTTTATTTTAATTATTATTATTATTATTTTATTTACTGAAAAAGATAAAAAATGATGATGAAAAAATAATATTGATGAAAAACAAGTAAAATGAAATAAATGAAAAATAAATTAAAATTTGGGTTAAGGGAAACATGATTGAAAGTTTTGGGGTTTAATTAAACTTTAAAATTAATCTAATTAATCCAATCAAGGGTTTAATTGGAGAATTGATAAGTTTTGAGACTTAATTAAGCTTGAAATTAATTTAATTAATCCAATTAAGGTTTTAATTGGAGAACTGATAAGTTTTGAGACTTAATTAAGCTTGGAATTAATTTATTCAGGGACTTAATTGAAAAACTATTAAGGTATAGGGCTGATTCTGATCAAATTTGCAAGAAATTAAAACCCAAGGACCAATGTGTAAATGCCGCTGAGATGCAGGGGTTTAATTACAATTTACCCAAGGACTGGACTGCAAAAAATAAAAATGTCGAGGATCAAAACGCAAATGGCCATTAAACATCAAAACGGCGCCGTCTGTGGATGCGCTGTTCATCTTCTTCAACGGATGCCCACCGCCACCATTACACCTGCAATCAATGGTTGGAAGAAACAGATTGTTCTCTGTTATAAAAGCCAGAGAACAAAAGGTCACAAGGAAGAGGGGGACAAAAAAGAAAAAAGAAAGAGCAGACTTTCGTTCCCCTGGTTTCTTCTCAAAGAAACAGAGGAGATGAACGAATAGGGGGGAAAAGGGCAGAACCGAGGGGAAAGAAAAGGAGGAGACAGGGAATCACAGAACCGGGGGGAGAGACAGAGAGAAACCGAACCAGGGAAAATTTTGGTCCATCAACCAGCAGCACCTCGTGCTTTTACCACCATTGTCTCTGTCTTGAACGGAGAAGATCGGACAGAGAACTAGAAAAGGAAAAAAAAAAACCCAGGGGGGTGAAGAGGAAGAAAAACTATGGAAAAACTGGGCAAAAACAGAGAGGAAACAAAGCAGACACAGGGGGAAAAGAGGAAGAGAAACTAGGAAGAAAAGGGGGAGACAGAGGAATCATATAACTGAGGGGCTGAAAGATGAAAAACAAACCCAGAGAGACAAGAAACCAAGACCAGGAGAGAAAGCAAAGGACGACAGAAGGGAAGAACGAGGCGTTGCCTAACCAGTGCACCAATCACCCACAGCTTCATCTTCGTCATCAAGCACCAGACCAGGTAAGTTCATCCTTTCCCATTCTGCAATTTAATTCATTAGACATGGTAGCTTTGAATTATAATTAACCCTTTTACTGCACCGCACGCGTCATGCGTGCTGTTGTTTTGTCCAGTCGGGCCACTGGCTTGGGCCAGTGGCCGGGTTGGGCTGGCTAGGTCTAGCCCAGCTCATGTGAGCTGAGTTGGACCCAGCCCAAAAAAAATAAAAAACAGAAAAGTAAAAAAGGTAGAAAAAATAAAAAATGTGTATGCATAAATAAAAATAATATAAATTTATTGGTTTATTCACTAACGCTAGAGTCAGGAATAAAAATACCGGTTTAAATTTATTTTATTTTTATTTATTGTATTTTATTTTATTTAGCTAGAAAATAAAAAAAATATGTGCATGCGTAAAAAAAAAATTTGTGTGAATATTAACTAACGCCAGAGTCAGGAATATTATAAGCAAATTATCATAGCATAAACTAATAAACAGTTAGCATTTTAAGACAAAATCAGCAATGCAGTCTGCCTCAGGCATAACGTTTAAGGGGTGATAATATCTTTCATTTTACGTAACCAATCCCGAGCCATAGAATCTCTGATGACCAGTTAGGGTTTCTAGTGACCGTAATACTAGGTGACGACTCCTTAGACAAGACATTTTCCCCTAAAAGAACAAGAGGCCAGAAATCAGTTCTTTTCCCATATTCGAGATTATTTTTTAGGGCCGCCGCGATGTCGGGTGCGACACCAACCCTGGGCCGGGTTTCAAAACTATGATTGTGGGAATGAACATTGTTTGTTTTTGTTTTAATTATTTTTGAAGACATGACTATTTTTATAAAGAGTCATCTTACAATCACGAGATATTCTGCTGAATCTAGTTTGTTGTTGATACTACAAAATCATAAATATATATGGATCTATTATATTTTTATACAAACATATTACTTGAATCTATTTGACATTAAATAAAGAAAATTAGTCTATAAAATATATAAAAACAATATACTATATTCATTAATATCATTAGAGTTGGTATAATACGAGAACCTATAATAGTGTTAAGATAAAAAAATCATAAAAGATAAATTCAAGATACCAAACACTCTCTTAAATCATATATAAAATATATTTTTGAAAAAAAATCCCAATTGACTTGATTGCAAAATACATTCAAATATTTGTTGAAAAAAACCCTGCTATAATTTGAATATCAAACAAAGTTATATGATTTTACTAATATATATTAACTCGAACCAATCATTTTACGTAGAAATTACACCTGCATGCATAATCACGGTTTTACAACTAATTCATAGTCTATTTAAACATTATTTTTGTGTTAATTACATGGGTTTAATTTATACACACACACACATTACTATGAATTATTATTATTATAAATTGGTTTATAATTGGTATCTTGACATTTTAGCTCCATCATATATTATAAACGAGGATCCCTAAATGATCATGCTCAAAAACATTCTGGCAAAACCATTGACGCACCCCATGATGATCCAATGTCGTGAATTCTAAATGCTCTGTCACTGCAAGAAAATCTCTGTCGAAACTAATATTGGCACTTGACATTAAATGCCCAACACATTGTTATGACTTGAATGAACTCTCAGACCATGTTTGGGCAAAAGTGTTGTGGACCCAGACCAAACATTATCATTATGTCCCACTGGTTTCATTTTATGCTCCTGTGGGGATGGTTCGTGTATTTTAAAAGTATTATTTTAGATTGTTTAATTTGTTAATATTAAAAATAAAAAGTTATTTAGATATATTTTAAAATGAAAATTATTTTGAAAAACAATTATTATTGCAATATCAAACTAGCACTAAATCAATACATGTAGGATGATACCAAGACTAACCATGAACCCACCAGGAGCATAGTTATCGAACCCAACTCGGGGATTGAACCGGTCAAGAAGCCGCGTCCCAAGTTACGTTGAAAAAACATAATTTTTTTTCTTGTGAAAAGAAAAGGCTTCAAATTATAACTAAGTTGAAGTATTTAAATCAAAAATATTTTTTATCGCATATTGAAAAAACATAACTTTTTTCTTGTGAATATAGAGTATATATATTAAAAGACTTCAAATCTCACGTGAATAACTTTTTTCTTGTGAATATTGAGTATATATATTAAAAGGTTTCAAATCGCACATTGAAAAAATAAAATATTTTTCTAATATTTATATAGTGAATTTTGAAAAGGGTTAATAATCAACTAAAAAAATATAAAAAAAGAAGGGTCTTTGATTAGAAGAAAAAAACACATGAAAAAAAATGTCTCTACCGGGTCGCCCGAGTCACGGGTCAACCCAGTTTTGCTAAGTTTTTGTTTAGTCTAGTTTTTTACTTTATCCGGATCGATTTAGCTATCAAATTAACCGGGTTCTAAATCAACTCCCTTGTCGGCCTGATTTTAATAACTATGAGCACGAGTTGATGATATGATCATGAGTCTTGACCTAAAAATCATGGTAGGAATTTCCCCAGTTGGGGTCACGCGTACTGGTGCAGGCAGGGCATGCATGATTTGAAGGGAGTTGCGTTGCCTTGCCCCAGACCATAACATATGAACAATAATTGCACATCATGATGGAGTCCCTCCCTGTTGCTTTTAGATCCCACAATCATGTGCACTCAAGTGGATAACCCCGTGCATTCTCGAGTCAAGATATATAATCACAGCAAGGACTCGAAACAGTGACCAGGCAACCCAACCACTTTGTAAGGGACACACACACACACACACACCCTTAACCACATTGTGCTTTACAAGCTGTTTAGAACTTTGAGAATTGAATCTCAAACGGGATTCTGATGAATGGAATTCAATTCCTGAAAAATGATCAAAAGCAAATCCAATTCTGATTAATATTAACCCTCATCTTTCTTCCCTTCTAAAAAATCCACATCATGAAAGCTGCAACAACTATTACAAGATAGACAAATGGTTAATTTTGGAAGATGGAAGAAATGTGAGAGTTAGTTTTTGTTATTTGAAGTTGTGAGATACTTAACAACTATCTTCTAATATTTAAAACCTTTTTATTTTTATATTTTAAAAATATTTTTATATTTTTAAATTATTTTGATGTACTAATATTAAAAAATATATATTTTTAAATATAAAATCCATTACCGAATACAATTAAAAACAAACCCACAACTATAGTAATCACGGAGTTTTAATTACATCGTGTATTTATAAAACTCAAAATATAAAAAGCTAAAAGAAGTCTTCGAGAAAGACAAAAGGGGGGAAACTATTAACATAAAAAAGACAAAAGAAGTCCTCTGCTTTTAATATTTATCGTCCTGCGGGTTATGTAGATGGTTACAATTACATAACTCATCACTCCATTTTCCACCCTCTCTCTCTCTCTGGTGTGCGCACACACACCACAGAGATTACCAGCACTAGAACCTTTTCTCCCTTGTCAGAACATCACGCACAGCCTCTCTCTCTCTCTCTCTCTCTCTCTCTCTCTCTCTCTCTCTCTCTCTCTCTCTCATGCATGTGTTTGAATATAAGTAGTCTAAATGTTGTTTACGAAAAATCAAAATATAAAAGAAGAAGAAAATTTCAAAGTAGACACATACCTTTTATTTATTTATAAAAGAAAATGTACAGCCTCCCCATAAACCTTCCTTCAGCTACGTACGTAACCCATCTATATAAGTACCCATCACACCAATGGTTTGCCTAACCCATCTTATAGAAAGTTAAGTTTCTTTTATTGCCAATAAAATAGACCAACATTAACATCAACTTTTTCTCATAATGGGTGCGGTGCATGGATATGTTTAGTTCAAAAGAAAAGATTGTTCATAATCCGGTGTGTTTTAACTACTCTGTAATGGCGCGCGGCTGACCTCATTCTTTTTGGCAGAATTCTACCACACAAAATCATGTAAGATTTGTATCCAAGTGATTATCAAGGCTTATAAGGGATACAAATTTCTTATCAAATCATATATTTACAAGTTATACAGCATGCTTTAGGTACGTATTCCAACAACTATTGGCTCCTAGCAATGACATTTCAACTCATCAAGATTTGGTGATCTTCCTCCGAAACGCTTTCAAGCTTTATCAAGATTAAGATTCCCATCACATGTATGGTTACATCAGTACTCCACGGATTTATTATTTTCAAGTAGAACGGTATTCATTATTTCATACATGGGCGTGCTTAGGGCTTTTCATAGATATATAAAGGAAAAACTTAAATGAAAAACTAGAAGGCGTACGTAATTGGGTCTTAGCTGCTGAGATTTCCAGGCCTGGTTCAGTGATATACCCTGCTTTAAACAGCTCTCAATCTGTGTACAGTACTACTGTGATATGTAACCATTTGGTACTGCATAATACCAATAGTGTTACGAGGAGAATGGTAGACAGCCTCAGGCCATGCCCAAAGGATATCACTAAATGATCTTTAATTTACACTGAAAACTAATCTATCAACAGCAACATTTCAAACTTAAATATGATTTGAAAATCTCGAACATGCCTCTCCACCTTGCTTGTTGTCCCTCGACAATGCGTTCATGGACAATGAAAGGGTGATTATACAAATGGAATAGAAGAATAATATAGTGGAGGGCATGCCCAAATTAAGGATAAATCAAGATACGGAGGATATTCATTTGTGTTAAAGAATATATAGCCACGACAAGGTCAACAAAAAATGATAGCATTGAAAATTAAGAAAAAGACCTAGGGTTGGTGTGTCGCAAACACAATAAAAAAATGGAGTTGGGGAGTAAAGAAATGTATGCATCTTCACAATAATTTAGCCATTATTACTACCTAAAAGTTGCCATTATTTTTAATTCTGTCACTAAATTATTAATTCTTTTTTGTCTCTTTCTTAGCACGCCCCAATAATCACACCAGGAATTAAAGGGTATTGGTTTGTGTTAACACATGCAAATGCGTGGGCATTAAGAAGGTAGAAACTAGACCTTGACACACGCATGGATTAACACATTTATTATTCTGCCATATACCTCCTTGAACACTGTGAGGCTATGCTTAATTGTATCACTTTATTTTAAGTTGTTTTCTTACATAATTATTTAGCTGATCAACGATAATTAATCTGTGAATCATGAAGTTGATGAGAATATTTGATTCATGAGAAGTGAATTTGCCTTACATTTGTTAACCCAAATGAAGGTTTATTTCATATTCTTATTCTAAACTATGGATGAATTCTAAATTCAATGCCTAGAACAAAAGGCAAATTACAAGACAAATTTCTTTGTTAAATTTCTTCTCTCTTTTTTTTTTTGGGGGCGAGCAGAGGGATACACACACCGTGGGGGGAAAAGGTGATAATTCATAACAATGGCGTTATCGTTTTGTTCTCATTAAATATATTAAGGATATAATTCTCAAAACCATAGTGCTACTTTCCTGGCTTTATTTGAAGTCCATGGCAAGTTTCAGTGGAGATGTTCACCTTTCATTTTCAAAGTTCTAAAGTATTTAATGAACTAAAAAAAGCCTTCACCTTTTGCTCTATAATGGTTTCTACACGACAATTGAAGTGCACAATAATGTAAAGCTCTCTAAGAAAATATATACGTAAATTTATTGGCTTAGTGAGAATCTCTCAAGTGTCCTCTTAAAAAATATCTGCGTTATTACTACTGAAAGTAGCTTAAATTATTCTTGTGATGACTCGTTAATAGCAATGGAAATATATATAATTCTGCAATACATCGAGAAAAAAAATTCCTGATGAATTACAAGAAGTGCAAATTATTGATGGAGTTTTAAAGTAATTGTTGTTTTTCACTTTGATTCTTGCGGACTTGTTTTTGCTCTCTAGGTTTTTCTTTAATGAATCTCTCTGGCATATATATGAAAAAAAGAAGAAAAAACCACTGAAAGTGAGGTAGCTGACGTTTGCTTCTCCACAAACTAGCTAGAATTTGGAGAAAACCCGTAAAACCTAACATTTCTAGCTAATAATTAAAATCTCAAAGATCCATTTTCTTAATTGTTAACCAGAACAAAATGTTGATATATATATATATATATATATATATGGTGCTGTTTTTGTCTTGTTGATCAATTGATTAGAGGGAACATGATACGTTTAAATGGAGCCAAGCCCCCCTATATATCATGATCTATAAAGTTCATAATCTTCAGAAAAGGCTATCACTTTTGTTCCTTGATGAAGGTTTTTCAGAAGATAAAACACAATAAGGTGGGACTCTCTTAATTAGTTGAAAATCCAAGTTTAAATCCCGGTTTGATCCATCAGAATAATATATTGTTAGTGCTAGCAAGGAGGAGAGCCACTATTTGTAAACTTCTGCATAAATATATAGAGACTTGTAATCAATAATGTATACGACATAAGGGCATGTGGATAGAGATACTGTAGCCATTTTGCATTGGGACAGGGGCGATTCAGGTTGGAGTTCCCTGTCTCTGTGGAAAGAGATTTTGAGATAAATATTTTTCTATTCAAAATTACAGATTAATCATCATTATCTAATCCACATAAAAAGATAAATTATTATCCAGGGGAATAGAAATAGATTGTGAAATAAGAGATGAATTTGGAACGATATTATTAAAAACAAATCGTTTGCTTGCTTTATATATATATATATATATATATATATATATATATATATATATATATATATAAGCTATCTTTTAATTTTAAGAAAAAGAATTAATATATATATATATAAAAAAGAGTGATTCAAGTTCAAATACTACCTAAGCAACAAGGAATCTCTCCACGACCATTTTCATTCACATGCAGTGTAGAACATCCATGAACAAAAATCTTTTTGTTAGATATAATCATCAAAATGAATGAATGCAAACGTTCTAGAGCCACCACACGTACAAGATTTATTTATATTTATACACATAATGTTTAGTATGAAGGTAGATCCATGGAGTCAGAGAATATCTTATTTGTGTTTATATATAAATCCATTGGGTATGCTTATTGATCTCCACTTTCTATCTCAATCGAGATAAAAGGAAATTTATGCCACAAAGAGCCTGAAATTCTTTTTATTATACTTTACATACTAAAAGTGTTGGGATGCAATGCACTTTATGCTTATTTTAATATTTGCTTTATTTTAAATTTATCTTCATAATTTTTTAGTCTGTTTTTTTATAAAATTATAATATTCTCGAAGAAACATCCTGAAATTTAATTTATTTTTAATTTATGTATAATTTTATAAGTATCTAATAAAGTAAAAAATAATTTTAACCTACATTCCAGCTGAGAACATAGAGGAGACAACAAAGGCATTAAGAGCTGAGCTTATGCAAAACTGCCATTATGCAGGGCTTGAAGATATGATACATCAATGAAAATTCAACATTAACAAGTCTTTTATAAAAAAATAAAATAAAGCATCATAAGAAAATCATGTTTTGATAAAAACTAGCAAGGCCCTTGTCGACAATGCTCTTTACATGTTTTGATACAAGGCTTTTGAGAGCATCATGTAATGTTGCGTTTTCAATCAGAGTCGCATCACATCGCTTGTTAAATTTTTGTCAGTGGTTGAGTAATTGCTAGAAGGGTAAAATGTGCATCAGTGACATTCTTCATAAATATATTTTCCAAATTTTATATGAAACTTGTATTTAAAAAGAAAAAGAAAAAAGCTGGAAAATATACTATGCCATTTCATATCCAATAAAAGAATCTATAAGAACAACACAGCAAATACAGGGACAAAACGAGGCCCTATAAATTATACATGATGGTTTCTGCAATACAACAAAACTAGATGCTCAATGCATCGCAACAAAATCCTGTGATCTTGGTCAAAATGGAAGTTCAACATGAAACAGCTCACCTGAAAGAAAAAGATGTGCTGCCATGTTTTCCTCATCAAGGGAACTGCTCAACCGATTCCCAGGTCTATGATGTATGCCACTGGTCAGATGCAATTCAGTCGATTGCATGTCTCAATCATGTGTACAACAAATACAAGTAGTCGGGATAGTCAGCTCTAAGATCTCTCTCGCATTTTGGCTCTAGCAAAAATCACTCCTGCCAGAAGACCTACAAAAGTAATTTTTTTTGTTAGCTCCAAGTTGTTCAAGAGTGCCTGCACATGTACACCTTCTACAGGTGTGTTGTGCATGCATGCTATAGTGCTTATGCATTTCTTGCTCTTAAGCAAGCTAAACGAAGAAATGTTACCGAATAAAATGCTTGCTGAGTTTTGCAAACTGGTGGGCACGTGAAACAGAAGGATGCCGGCGACAGACAGAGGAATCTTGTTCAGTGACCCCACAAGACTGCAGATTAAGAATTATGGATTAGAAGTGCCTCTAATACATCTTTCTGTAATTGACTATTGTTTATTTTTTAATCCTTACCTATATGTGGTAGCCCCTGTTTGATGAAGAAACCACATAGAAGTGAAGCTAATTGCCAGACCCAAAAAACCACTTAACGTCACAACCAACCAAAAGGTAGGTAACCTCAAAAGTGGTCTGCCAAAGGATTATGACATTTAATTAGAAACTTTCAATAATCCATTAAAAGAATACACAAATTCAACTGAAAAAAATAATCAAATTAACTAAGTTTGAGACCAAAAATTCTCTCTCTATTCATTATCGAAGATAATTAAAGAAAAATGATGTATTCTTCAAGTTGACAAGAAGTTAAATGCAAGTTCTAAAAAAGAAATCTAATCTAGAAAATTAGACAAGACCAGAAGAGGGCAAAAACAAAATAAAAAACAATAAATTTAGCAACAAGTATGAGTTCTAGGTACACAGGGAAGAAGGTGGTCAGATTATGATTCAAAGCTGAAATGGATAATTAGGCCCTATGAACATCCCGATCATGGACGGACCAAAACACTCATATTCATTGTCAGAATATAAAGTACACTTTCACAAACATAAAACCAGCAGTAAAGTATGTGAAATGGAAATGTATAAGAGAAACTCACGTTCTGGAGAGATAGTCCACTTCATTGAAAACAAAAATAAGAATAAGCCCCAGTGGCAAAGAAAGGGTATTATTTAGCATAACCATTGAAAACTCATTCAAGTTTCCAGATTTTGTGACTTGCTTGGCTGTATCCATAACCCTGCGTAGAGTCAGCTGTGGCAACAAAATCAAAGAAGCAGAAAATCTATCAGCTGCAGTTTAGAATTAAAATGAAACATGGCATGTTAACTGAGACAGCTGATAAAGGACAAGCGTATCAAATGCATAAACCAACTTCATTCTAAGCATCAATATTTCCGAAATGAAACATACAAAATATAGGTGTATCTATAACAATCCTTTTGAGCTTGCCACCAACCAAATCAATGTATATCAGCCTGAGGCTTGATGGACCAAGAAGGAAAAAAATCATTACTGAGTAGAACCTAAAATATTGCTCGTGAATATCTTAAGTAGGAAGTTTTAACTACCAGAATACAATCTTATATATTATGTCAAAACAATATGTATGCTTTGGTAATATAGCAAGTAATGAAGATCGATAAGATAAATTTTTTAATTAAATTTATATTCCTGTGAAGAGAGGAGAGAATTAAAGTTGGTTACTCTGTAATTTGGTAATTATTGCTCAAATATTCTGATTCACTTGCATCTCTAGAAAGAGATTTTGTGCGAGAGAATGCACTCATAAGTGTGTAAAATGAAATATGAGTATTTAAATCCTGATAATATATAACAAAATGATATAATATTTTATCAAATTAAGCTAAAAAATGAAGGGAAACCAAAGTACAGAAAGCAAAACCTCTAAGTTATGTACTTTACCGAATAAGATGCTGTTAGGAAACAGTTAAGGATCTGCCATGCATAGCCAACAGCATGGAAAGAGAGATCAGTAATTCCTCCAGAAATGGCTGATATAATCTGCACAAGGAAAACAGAAAAAATGAGACCAAGTGAAAAAGGCCAAGTTGGAGAAAAACAAGAACGATTACATGCATAACATGAAAAAATATATCCCATTCATTCTATGTCAATGCATTAAAATTTTCATAACTCAATATAATTTGACCCAAATAATTCAACGAGTCACATATCCTCAATGCCAAAGTTAAAACATCCATTCATTTCCCCCTCTTATCGTATTCACAATTTTATCCACGCATCCCCAAATCAAAATACACACACACATACACAATGCATTCAAAGTCTCTACCTCTTATACATACATATTCCAGATATTCTTTTGTTAGACTCAATATTTTAAATCTTTTTAAGTAAGCATTCCACCATCAATCCAAATGTGATAGCTTGTACCCATATGGCTGGTATACAAGAATAGATAGAATAGATAGGAGAATAATACAGGGAGATGCTATTGATGAGATCAACAAGTCAACATCGAAGCTACATTACCAAGCTAACTGTATCATTCTAGGTAATGTACTAATTCTTAAACCAACTAAATCCGAAAACCATCTTTGTAACAAAAAAAACATACCATTAAAAACAGAGCAGCCCATACTCTACTGTCATGGTCCTTTTGGAATAGATACATTTCACCAAGAGCAGTAATGACATTAGTAACATTCTTCAGGACTGTGACCATGGCAACATTGATGTATTTCAAACTGCAGAAAGCACAGAATAGCAGGAATCAATGTAATCAGTAATATAAACATAGCCCCTAATTTATAATTTAAAATTCAACATCCAAACACAAGCAAACCAAAAATTGAGATCTCATAATTGGGAATGTAAATAACTATGCAAACCTAGACACGTGTATGTGACTGCAAGTTTGAATCCAGGTTATCGTTTGTTTACCACTGATTCTAGATGCCTGATTCATTAAATATTGTTGCAGGTGTCCAAATTATCCCCCCAGACAATAGAAAAGTATTTTCTACTACATAGATTAAAGGGGCTAAAGTGCCACTCTCAAGATAAATTATTTTCTACCATTTTGAGGTGCATGTGCAGTAAAATATAGATTTTTCAAGATAAAATATTGATTAAAGGAGCTGAAGACGAAACACAAGAAGCACAAGTGCCATTCAAGAAGTCAGACACTTTACTGAAGATGAAATGTGATGAAGGAGATTTTTTCCTCACATGCAACCTTATGTTAATGGACATAACTTTCGATCTGATAGTTGGATCGGGCTGCAATTTTACTTGGATATTCTAGAAACCTTGTTTTCTATAGAGTTGAAATTTCATACATCAAAGGTTGGAAAGGCCTTCAAATAATAAGGTCCAGAAGTTATTGTTTAGGATTTGCTATGTTGATTTAGAGTTCTTTTTCCTATTTAATTTAGATTTCTTTTATTATTTTTCCAGCTTTGTTTAAGATTTTTATTGCTTTTCCTTTATTTTCAGGTTTCCTAATTTGTTTAGATTAGATTTTAGGTTTATTTAAAGAGTTGTAATTCTCTTTGAGAGGTAGACTACATACAAAATATTCAACAATAAAATTTTGAATTAGGTTTCTGAGTGATCGTTTTTTCAACATAATTTTGTGTTCTTGTGCTTGCTTTCTATATTTCTTTCTTGTGTTGTTTCCATCTGTGTCAAAATGCAAATAGAAAATGATTAGGCATCCTCTCACCTGTATATCATAATTAGTAATAAGCATGCAACACAAGGAAACACTAATTTCAAATTCAGAATAAGATAGCACTTCAGGAATTCCAGATTCTAGAAACAGAAGTCATCTTGGAAAAAGTTCAGCTTCTAAACTAATAGGACTTCAGCAAAACATGTTAATTAATCTCCAATAGTCAATGAGAATGGGTATTTGTTATGAGAAAAAAAGAAGACAAGCTGCAGTTTGGCATTCCTGAACAAACCCATGTGAAAATCTCAGCCTAAAGTTTGAAAGATACCGATGGAGTTTTAAGCATATGATATCCATGGAGACCAGCGTATGTTTCTTTCTTCATTCAAGTTTACAAACGTGAGAGCCTCTTTACTCTTCATGTTCTTCTGAGTAACATGTTTTACTTCAGTACTTTCTTCTTGGAGATTTGCATAACAAAAATATTACATTCATCCACTCAAAATAGAAAGGTTTCCTAGTCATGTTGAGTGTTGTAACATGCAAAACCTTGAAAGAATTGCCTGTCAGTTTACACACTGCAAGGTATATGAAATATAAGACAGCAAACCAAAAGGTCAATTTATAAAAATGAAGATTCTCTCTAGTTTTATGCAAAATAATCAGCTTGTATCACTTAGCTCGATACTGAATCTATTCTAGGTAAATCGTACTTCAAGTCTTGCTATATACATTTCAAGTGTGATAGGATGCTGATAGCATATATGACATAAGCTGGTGAGTCATCCGGACAGAAAAAAGTCCAAATACCATTTAGAAATCCAAATGTCCAAACATTCTTTTTATTAAAATGAATGCACAAAATGGCTATACAGAAAGACCATAAAGCAGAAAAGATGTCATACCTAAACATGCTTGTGATGAGCATCCCGACAAATATAAAGTTTACAGGCAGCCAGACCTTAATCAATCTCCAAGTTAGAGGTTCTGTTGATATTACACCCAGAAATCTCAACGTTGACACAATAATAACTGAGATGAAATTCTGCAGCAGAGAAAACAAAGTTTCATGAGCTTTTAGAACTTATAGATATCGGAGTCTGTTTTCAATTCCTTGAGTTGAATGTGAGCAGGTAAAAACCCAAAAAAATCAGTTTCAGACACAAAAAATGACAAGTTGAATAATACACGAGTATGAAAAATTACCTGGTAAAGCATCAATGAAATCCCAGCATTAAAATCATAACTGGAAAGCACATATTTGTTAACCAGTATCATGCTGCAGGAGGAAATGCAATAAGCAATGCCAGAAAATAAGGCCTGATTCTGTATTCTAATTACACCTTTACTACGTGTTGGCTTATCTTTATCTTTTACCAACTTGCCGCCTTCCAAGTCAATTTCATCATTCTCATGAGATTTCATTGAAAAAGAATAAGATAGCCTGTATGAAAATAAAAGAAGATAAGGTATTGAACAACTACTGCAACTCTGATATAGCATTTTTGGTTGCATATCAACTAAACAGAGAAGAGGGAGTAGAAGGAAAGGAAAAGAAAGATGTAAAAGCCTGTTCAAGTATGAAAGATAAGGGATCCTAAAAAACTCTCACATCACAGAAAGTCAAAAGGACTATGAAAAAAGCAGACATGGACAAATTTATGGCATTTGAGCATTCACAATATCATCAATGAACTATGTTTCAGTGCAACTGTCATATTCTTTTCTCATTTCAAATATTAAGAGGACCTCAGTTCAAGATATGCAGTGTCATAAAGGCTCCACTATCACATAATGGCTAACGAGAACCCCAAACCTCTCCTGCTATTTATAAGCCTCAGTCCAAATGATACAGCAAGAATCATTACACATTATCATTATTGACAACTATAACGATTTATTGAGAATATTTCACTAATGTCTGGCAGGCCTACTCCATTTCCATTGTAGTGAGGAAATTAGAACCTTCACTACAACTTCTACATTTTTCACTTTCTAAACATTCTTCAATTGTTGTAGCCAATAATCTAAGTTTCTTCATCCAATTGATTTGCTCATCTAATCATGAGGGCGTCATCATTATTTATAAGGCTCCAGGAACACACCCAACACCCAGAGTTTCCATGTCAGTATCAACAATGTTTTCAGCAAAGGCACCCTCTAGTACTGAACTATGTGTTCAGTCTGCATCTACACACTCAACAATTCAAGATCATCTTTTCCTGATTTTCTAACAGATTTAATTAAACCCAGTCCACTCAATGATGTCTGGCTAACAAAAAATACATACACAGAAGGAGAAAGAGAGGAATGATACAGGCAGAAAAGCAGCTTGAGCTCTCATTGTCCAAAGTACACAATCTCGACTGATCACTGACATGCAATATCAAGCAATAAATTGAGCAGATAAACTAAAATAATGATGGAAGCATACCTGTTAATTACTTCTCTTTTTAATGGACTTGAGGTCTGTTCCACCACCCCGTTTGACTCGTGAAGTTTCAGGATTCTTTCCTCATTTCGGTTAACCTTATCTGAATCATCTATGAGATTCCTTTCATAAAGAGAATCGGGAGAATCCAAAGAAATAGACCTTCAATATAGAACACAACATTACTTCCATTTCCCCGAAGTTGGAAACTATAGGTTCGTCCAATGAAAAAAAAGTTGGAAACCACAGATTACAAAATGAATAGTACATGATATGCATAGTAAAAAGGGAACGAAACATATCATCTCAACAACAATCATTAAGTAACTATATTAGCATTGTCTATTGAGAATTTCAAAAATTCTAGCGTGGAAAGTTCAGTTCTTTATACTATCAGGCTCAACTACTCGAGCATTTAGAAGGAATAAAAAAATATAACAAAGACCAACCAGCCCTCCCATTCCTTTAGCTAAAATGTAATTTCTAGTCCTCAAAAAAAGGGAGAGCTAAAGGATATGAATTGTCTCAGTTGTGCAAAATGCACCAGTCTATACAAGGCTAACAAATAAAATCAAGTGACCAATTTCAAAACTGCATTTTATTCCTACTTTGTAAGGAAAAGGCCTCGCAACAAAAAGCTTTGAAGCATTTGAGTTTCTGCTGCATGCACGTATCACTATCAACATTAACAACATAACCCTTAAAAGAACGGCATGATCAGCTACTGTACAATAGGATCAAGGATACATGGAAAAAGAAGAAGAAGCCAAGTTGACACTTCTGGTTTCAATTCGAGATCATTGAGAGCCAATATAGGTGTACCCATCAATAGATTCTAACATCTTTCATTTTCCATAGGTTTCTAGGCAACCAAATTGTAACTTAAAAGCAAAAACTATAACTTCAAGTACCATTGTCAAATACATAAGAATATATAAAGAAACTAACTCATTTTACAAATTAAAACAACCATCAACAAAATAATTCCCATTTCATATCCAATAGAGCGCAATCAGAACAAACAGCAAAAGTAAACCAAAGAAGAAGGGAAAATGGAGGGATCACCTTGTACCCATTAAAGCTAAAAGTTTGGCAGCTCCATAAAACCCAGAAAAGGCCAAACTTTTAAATTAGAAGACACCAATTAAAGCCCTTTATGAGAAATACTAATTAAGCTAGAGGTCTTGTCCAAAAGAAGGAGAATTTGTGAAATTGAGAGGCAAATTTAGAGACCCTTTAGAGATTAGAACTAGAAAAAGCGAGAAAACCCAAGTTGGGTTCTTCAAACTTAAGAAAGAATTTGGAAAGCTGAAGATGCATATAAGAGTTGTTCAGAGATGGATGAGAGTAGACTCAAAAAAGAAAGCTCTTTTTAATACATTAGATTTCAAGATGGATATTTTTTTAGTGGTTTCTTGGTCAAATGTCATGAAAGTGAGAATTTTGGAAATTAAAAAGGAAAATAGATAAGGGGAATTAGGAGAGAAAGATGCAGTTAATCAAGGGTTCTAAAGCAATAATTTATAACACGATAATTTTGGTAGGGAAAAATATGGAAGAATTATAGTATTATGATCTAGAAAACTCACCTAATGAATAACTGGTTTTTTTTTTTCCTAATGAGGTAGACACTTCTGATGAAATGGTTTCATCTGGTAAGTAACGTTGCAAATTTACTATTTTTAATCATGGCTATGTTTTAATTTCAGACATTGATGCCTGATCAATGGCCACAAGGGGATCCTTAATGCAATTATTCTTCTAGTCTATTTGGATAATGACATTGTTGTTTATCCAACTGTCAAGAGGCTGTTTGTAATTATGTTGTAATCCGTGTTTTAAGAAAAAGTTATTGACATTGTTTTTTTTTAATATTTTTAAATTATTTTAATGTTATAATATTAAAATTAATTTCTTTAAAATAAAAAAATTATTATTTTAATATATTTTAAAATAAAAAATATTTTAAAGAATAACTTCTATAAAACTCTAAAACACTTTAAAATTACAAATTACAAGTTGGTTTGTATGGTTTTAACTTTAATGTTTTTTTTTTAAAACAGGCTTTGACCAGTCTTTCATACCGAGTATTGACTGAGAATTCAAAGAAACTTTACAAGTCAACTTTGGAGGATGCCCGCTCTTGTAATTCATGCAATTGTAGACCTGTAGTTGATGATTTTTGGCGAGCCAGGTTCCTACCAAATCACAGCATGTGAAGTGTTTGCCAACCAAGTGGCTCAGCCTATGACTCACTAAGAAAGAGAAGGGAAGATCCACTAGCCATGGTGGCAGGGAAAGAAAAAAATTATTCAATAATATCCTGCTTGTGGTAGCTCAACGAACTCCTTTAATTAGATACATTTCCATCTTCAACTGAGCAGTGGATGGGCCAGTGTCCAAGACTACTGTAGGACTCTTCACTCTTGGTGGGTGGTGGCCATCACTGTTATGTGAATGGGTTCAGTGCTTCTGTGTTGCCGACGCACCCAAGTTCCACTAGCTCAATTGGGAATCATTGAAAACATATCAGGTTAATGAATCAAAAAAGTATCAAAACGTGCTTGGCTTTTAGCTTATTCGGATAATTTGGATTGCACAGAACAAAATATCAAAGAGTTTGGCTATTGTACAGGAATAATCTTCGCCACTGGTGGAGGCATTGCCTGACTAAGTGGACACCTCTCTGTTAAAAGTATAATTTAATGTTATAATTTAATCTTTCAAGGACTCTACTGCAGTTCAGTGCATTCTGACACACTAAAGCCGAGGGGCAACCAGTTCCTGTGACAGTCCAACGAGACACACAACAATGTAATAGGGTTATATCCAATCACGCCTCAACGACTCTTTCAAGGGAATGAACGTAGGCATGCGAGATTGATGGTTGGAACTTGTTTCAGGATTGCTTATTACCATGCTTGGTGTTCCATAAAAAAACAGGACAAGAGAACTGGGGCAATCGGTATATTTGTAGATAACTAGGATCTGAGATCATAAACAAGAGAATTGTTAGGAACCAAAGAAAGGAATTTAAAAGAATATCCTCAAGAATTAATTCGGTTGATGTAAGAGGATTGTCTGGCTTCGATGAAATTCATTATGCTTGATCCATCACCCTGCTTGACAACCTTCCCATTTTCCATGTATAAAGCACCGTCTGCATATTCAAGTTCTTCCAATCGATGGGTCACCCATAGAGCCGTAACATCATCAGATGCATTCAAGGAGTTCTTTACGGCTTTGATCACACCAACCTGGCAATCAATATTTCAATAAGCACTATTTCTTGTTTAAAATGTATAATAATTTTCCCAAAAAAAAATAAAAAAAATCAGAGCTTGCTGCCAAACATAAATGGAGTTCAAGCATTAAGGTGATGTAGCTGCTTTCTTTGATATGCATCTCTCCAGACAAGACATGTACTTGAAGAAGCGAAAGCAAAATATTTGATGTCAAGCTAATGGCGTGCCCATCACATCAAGCTTTCAGCAACTAAGCTTAAACATCGCACGTAGATATATAGCGGTTTGTAGAAGCAGGTTCTTTCAAAGTAGAGCTGGTGAAGTATCTTGTAATGCTGCATTAGGAAATTGGTGCAGTTGGGAGAGGTGTGAGAAGAGAAGCAGGAAGTCTTAACAGATGAGAATGTTGTAGCGGGTGAGAACTTGGTACTAGAAATAGGTGAAGCGACTAAATATACCCAATGATTAGGAATGATGTTGGCTACTAACCTAAGGGGGTGTTGCTTAGTAAAATTTGTGGAGCACAACAGCCCAGAGGAATAATTAGCCAAAAAAGGTTATGTAGAGAGAGAAAGTGTGAGATTGGAGAGAGCTCTCAAGTAAAGGAAGAGTCAGAACAAACTAGACGGATTATTTATAGTGGCAGGGATGGTACCCGACTGTAGAGGTCAAGCCAGGTGTGTCAATGGTAGGATAGGCACCATGTGTCCTTACGTTATCAAGCTCATTCAAGAAAGGTGCATGTCAACTCGGGCAACTTTAATAGGTCCCTCTCTAAGCCCACCAAACTAAGTCTCCCTCAGCATCCTGTTAGCCTAAAGATTAGGAAATATTCATATGGTTGCGCTAACAAGTCAAACACTTGCCCAACCCTGGCACAAAGAGACTTGACTTGGTGACCTCAAAGCAGGTCTAATAAGGTTGGCCCAAGGTGACATTCATTAACTTTTCTTGAAAGAGCTTGAGAATGTAGCGATGATAATTTTAGATGCATGACACCTATCTTACCATTGGCATGCTAGAGGCTTAGCAAGATCTGAATGGCGAAGTATCTTACCACTGCCATTCATTACCTCATTAAGGATCCTTCTGCATTCCTTGAGAGCTTCACTCTAAAACCTCACATGCTATGTTATTGTACTCCCCAAATATTCCTAAGACACTCCCCATTTGAGTAGTAGTAGTAGTAGTAGAAAGCATCAGTCCTCATCACTGGAAATGTTCAGTCAAATCCTCCATTACTACTAGTACTAATAAGGTCCTCGCCTACAACAACATTCACATTTGTCAAGATTGTCCACTACACTCTTTGCAACAATCCTTCCTTGAGGTGGTGATGCTAATAGACAACACTGCCTCACCTACCCTACTCTGAAAGAACCTACATCTACAATGTTAAATGCCAATTCCTACCTGACTGCTTCATCTCTGTTATTATCTGACATCATCAATCATCAAAACAGCTAAATTGCAGAGCAACTAATATACCTGATCAGTTTCATCTAAGAATGTCGTTAGCTCATCCAATAAGAGCACTTTACATGCTTCAGCTAGAGCACCAGCAATCGCAACCCTTTGTTTCTGACCACCGCTGAGAGTTTGAACTGGCCTCTGATGAGGGCAGAAGAAGGTGATTATGCAAGAAACATGTAGTTAAGATATGTCTTGAAAGTTATATGGTTCATGACCCTACTTGCATGTAGGCAGACATTCCCACAGCATCCAAAGCTTTTGACACCGTGCACTTAACTTCATCCTCAGTCAGGTTCAACTTCCCAAGGCCAAATGATACATCAGCTTCGACTGTAGGCATCACAACCTGCAGTTAAAAAGGATGTTGCCTTTATCAAATTTTGTAAGTACCAGATCTCATTTTTCATAATTTTGTAGTTACGCATTAACTTGAAAGGCAGAATTGCAAGGGTACAATAAAAAATATGTTAAAGAACAAAATCAGAACTGCAAATATTGGCACAAAGTTTTTTTTTGTTTTCTGCTGGAAAGCAGGTCATAGAGATAATATAAAACCAGCAATAAAGTAACTACATTTTTATGGAAGGATATTCAGGAGATGGCAATGTAAAGCATATTTGACACTATTAAATCATGTAGCTCATGAAATTGCATAACTTTTCATATTAAACGGAGTTATCTTTAAGTGGAAAGTGGAAACCGATCAAAATGAATTCTTGCAGTACTTTACAGTGAACCAACACTAACAGAAGCTGATAGGAAAAGTGCCCTTGATAACATTACAAGAAAAGGAGCTATAATGAGTAAATGAATTTGAGAAGAAATTTCATTCTACTGCCAGATTGAATGTTTTTAGTCACTTCTGAATAAATTTTTTGATGCTATGCATCCTGCAGAAGAAAAACTCCTTTGATTAATGACAATAGGGAGAATATCTCTTCTCATTTCTTCTGTTTGATGTACAAAAGAAAGAGCCTGGCAAATATGTCAAAAAGGGTGCTTATGAGAAGGTTTGTCGCGGCGGAGCAGCGACCCTCGATTGATTTTTGGTTTTTTTGTTTTGTGAATAAGAGAGTCGCCACCTAGTATTATGGTCACTAGGAACCCTAACTGGTCTTTCAGAGATTCTAAGGTAAGGGACTAGTTGCGTAAAAGAAAGGTATTAACACCCCTAGTACGCTATACCTAAGGTAAGTTGCTTGATGTCTGGTTTGCCTTGTAATTGCTATGGTGTTAGTGTTCTCTTAAATAGGTTTCCTAGGATAGGTTTGCTATGATGAATGGATTTGGGTTTAAAGTCTAAAAGCAAGAACTCTTGGCCAATATAGATCATACCTTTAGATATGTCTATAAAGTGCCAAGGAGAACCGATGCAAATCTCTTGAAATCTGTGTTTGATTCAAACTAAATTTATTATGATAGAAATCGAAGCAGATTCCATGTGCTTTAAAAACTTATTTTTCCCTTCGTATTTCAAGAGTTTGCGACTCGTAAATCGCGAGGAGGAAGGACAGAAATTTAGAAATCTAAGGAAATCCAAGGCGCTTTAAAAGCCTAATTTTGTCTTAGTGTTTCATACTCTCACGACTCGTAAACCATGGGGTCAAAAATTGAAATGTCCTCAATTATAATCAAGGCTTCTTTCAAGGATGTGTGATGACTTATTATTCCTATAAAATTATTTTGGATATTTATCACTTATGGTTTCTTTATCCAAATATTAACAGTGAATAATAACAAGTTATTCCCAATAATATTTTGGATATTTATCCCTTTGGGATTTTTTTATCCAAACATTAGCAGTGAATAATAGAAGAATTCCCCCCAAAATAAGATTTTTATATTTTTTGAAATATTGACCAATACCCTTTGGAGTTTTACAAACATGTTGTAAACTCCAGAATGTAAGAGAATAATTTTTTTGTTGTGTTTAAAAAATCCATGCAAAAACATGTTTTCAAAACTTCAAATGTTTGTTTTTTATATAAAAAAAAACGTTAGGGTATTGGTCGTATGCAACACAGAAGAAAATATTTTTTTTTGTCAAAAACACAAGCATCACAGTTAATCGCAATTAAAGACAACAAAAAATCCCTAAGGGAGGGCGGCGGCTCCTCTTGGCCGAGAGAGAAAATTAGGTTTAGGGTTTTGTGGTTGCCCTAATTTTTTATCTTAAAATTGTTCCTCTGTAAATTTTCTCCTCCTTTTGCATATGGCTGGAGGTTCACTTATATAGAAATCTCTACACGGGCTATTCAAGGCAATATTGCAATAATTATTTTTATCTAAGGATTTATTGGTGCTAGTTATAAAAGATAATAATTATTGCAATCTTTCCTTTAATAGCACGTGTAGATATTTCTATATAAGTGAACCTCCAGCCATATGCAAAAGGAGGAGAAAATTTACAGAGGAACAATTTTAAGATAAAAAAATTTGGGCAACCACGAAACCCTAAACCTAATTTTCTCTCCCGACCAAGATGAGCCGTCGCGGCCCTTAGGGATTTAAAAGAACACCAACACCATAGCAATTACAAGGCAAACCAAACACCAAGCAGCTTACCTTAGGTATAGCGTACTAAGGGTGTTAATACCTTCCATTTACGCAACTAGTCTCTTACCTTAGAATCTCTGAAAGACCAGTTAGGGTTCCTAGTGACCATAATACTAGGTGGCGACTCTCTTATTCACAAAACAAAAAAACCAAAATCAATCGAGGGTCGCCGCTCCGCCGCGATGGTGCGACAAACCTTGTCAAAAGATGTCAAAATTTAAGATAGATTATTATGGATGCGTGAAGAATTTGACAACAGATTTTTATGGATGGGTGAAAATTTTGACAATGAGACAGACTGTTCATTTCTAAATTTCTGTCCTCCAATGATCTTTCATGGTGACAAACAGAAGAAGAATATTCAAATTTTCTTCTACCATTTATTTTTCTTCTATCTTCCTTGCTAGCCAGAAAAAGAGGGCAAGATAGTGACAAAGAAAGTTTATTTTCACTAAAAATATAGCGCATAACATGAGAAACAAAACCACATATTATAAAGGGAGCAGGCATGCCAAACCAGTCAAAATTAAAACAAAAATATAACGAGGATTGGCACAAATTATAAACAGTGTGGTCCTTGTGTTGTGGCTTTCAGACATATTGTAACCCGGCATATCAACAAAAAATGACTGGCAGATAGTAGCTTTAGTTTAACATTTATATTTCTCTAAACAAGAAACTAATGTTAACCTCCACACAGGATCTTTTGGGGAATTATTATTAGAAAGAAAAACTTTTAAAATGTTTTCCCTTGGTGGATTAATAACAAAAAAGGCAATTGTCGAAATAAGAGGTAGGATACACAATTAGAGGCTCTATGAAGTAGTAGGAAATGGGATTGACAACAACAGTAATAGGTCATCATTAGATAATCATTTTCTAAAGAAACATTGTTGCAGAGCTAATCCAGCTTTGTCACCAAATAAAATGGTGTAAATACCTCAGAAATCAAGAAATGAAAGGGAAAAAAATATATTTGAAGCAAACATCAAGGACAGGTATTATACAAGTTCTTCCATGTAAAATAACAGAACGTCTCTTCTAAAGCGCTCAGAGAAAGGAACAAAATCAGCATGTACACTAGTTTAAAGGAGGAAAAAACTAACCTGATGGTCTGGATTCTGAAAAACAAAGCTCTTAGGCCTTTTCAGATACAAGGTTCCACTAGTTGGGTTCAAAAGACCAGCCAGAATCTGTCTAATTCACAATATAGAAAACCCATCATCTCTTTCCTTCTTCAGCATCTTAAAACCCAAAATTTAACCTTTTTGAATGAACGAAGTAAAAGTTGAAGTTACCTTCAAAAGGGTAGATTTTCCACACCCATTAGGTCCAAGAAGCATCCAAAGCTGCCCAGATGGAATACTAAGAGAACAGTCCTTAAGAATGGGAACTAAATCCCCTTTCCTTGTTTTGATTGAGAAGTTTAGATTCCTACCTTCAATGGCAATATTATTGTCTTTCTCAATAATGTAATTACTCCTGCAAAAAATACAAGCATCAACAACGTAATATAAAAGAAGTAGAGAAAAACAAGAAAATCAGCAAGCCCGCAATCTGTTGGAAGAATTGCTAGAGAGAGAGACAGTGTGTGGTTCGTACCTTGGGGATGGAGCGGAGTGAAGAGGGGGAATGTTGGGAGGAGCAGCAGCACGAAACAGAGCGGCGAGATCCATAGGTAAAAAGTAAAACCACTTGGTTTGAGATTATAAAGCATTCTATTGGGCTAACAAAATTAATTTGAATGGGCTGAGTGTTTAAGATTTAATGGGCTATGATTATTTAAAGAAGTAATTGTGTTTTGGTTTGATTTTTTTTAATTAAAATTGTTAGATTTGTTTGGTTAAAAATACATGAGATTTTGCAAAAAGTTTTTCACGAAATTGGAGTGTTTTGACATGTTAAAAACTTATAGGAACTATTTGATACCCTAATGTTTTAGATAAATAAGATCAGAAAAAGGAAAAACTAGAACTTTATATTCAAATACAATATTTTTCAACAAAAAAAAACTTGTTTTTTTAGTTTTAATTTTTTTTTAATCACAAAGACATGTTTTAGAGGATATCTATAATGTATAATACATTATTTTTCTTTTATATACAAGTAATTTTTATCAATGTAAATTATTAAAATTATTTTCATATTTAGTTAGTATCATAAATTTATTTATTTTATTACAAATATAATATAAAATATTTTATTTTTTAAATTAACAAGTATAACATTCTCATGAAATAGAGTAAATATTTTTCAAATATATTATCACAAGTAAAAAATATTAAGATGACTTTGATTTTTTTATGAAAAATAGTTATAATCTTAATATATTTCTTTTTTAATGAAAAAAGTATTATCTGTTTTCAACAAATAATTTTTTTTATTTTTTATTAAAAAATAAAAACTAAAAAAATACTTTTCTATTACTGAAAATATCCAAAAGTTTTAACTTTGATAGGCAAATCTGGAATTGAGGTTATAAAGCTTTATTATATTACTATATTGTTTCAATTCTTAAGTTGCAATTTATTAAAAAATAATGTAGAATCAAGGTCAAATTAAATAATTATTGGACGAATATACATAAAAATTAAGTCTAAGAACGTAATTAAATTTTTAATAAGCCAATTTGATTTTATCATGGGCCAAATTAAAATTTAATTTTGTTTAAGAATTAATTTGAGTTTGATTGAAGGATTTGATTAGGTGCAATGACTAAATTATTCTTTAAATGAGTCAAATTATTTTATTAGGGGTTTGATTTGTGAAAAATTAAATTTGGGAGCCCAATTTGAGCTTAATTAAGAAGATTGAAATTTTAGGAGACCAAATTTAATTTTTACCAAATCAATTGATTGAAATCAGGGACAAAAGCGCAAGATAATTAAAGTTTTAGGTTCAATTAGGGGTTAAATTGAAAAAATCCGCAGTCAAGGACCAACCTGCAAAAGGTGTCGAACTATAAGGACCAGCCACTTACGCTGGCCGCCAACTCCTCAATCAACGTTGCCACCAACCTCACGTCAACCCCTCCCCGTCGTGACTAGCCAGACCTCCAGCTAGGCACCTCGACTCCAAGTAGCGTCGCCCCTCTTCTTGTTGTAACAGGATTGCTTCATGCATAACGAATTCTCGTTCTGCATGCAATAAAATTAATTAGCATGGTTGTCGGGCCGAGCCAGCGACCATGTGGGCCTAGGCAAGACCTGTCTTGCACAATGCCTTCTTACATGGTGATATATGTTGTTACCCATTTTTGGGTTCTCATAAAAAAAAAAGAGAGAGAAAATACCAAAAAATATATATCAAAAAATATTCAGAAGAAATCCAAAAAATAATATGAGCGAGAAAAGAATGCTGGAATACCAAAAAAAGGCCAAAATTAGTTGAGGAGGTTCAAAAATACAAAAACTGAAATTTAACAATATATTTTTAACTGGTGAGAGTTCTGTTGACAAGAAAAATTCAATTTTTGAGAAAGAAAAGTCCAAAATCAAATGTTTGAGATGGAGGTTTAAAGCCATTGATAAGAACCATTTGACAAGCTTTAAGTGTGAGCACACAAAAAAATTGAAGGCTTTTGAAAAATGGGTGTCACAGTCTAGGTTGACTTGGTTAACCACTTTTGAGGCTTTACTGGAGCAACTACAATGTAAACATCATTAGAAACCATATGAAGTTGGTAGAGGAGGTGTATACCTTTTGTTTTGATCAAATCTTGCTTAATTTGATGGTCTGTAACTTCACATTTATTTATTCAAAGATGTCAACTCGATCAACCCAGAATCTAAAACTATAGTGATGGCTGATCAGGGATAAGGTGTTGAAGACTTATATGGAAGAATTGAGATGTAAACGTCCAATTTCATGTAAACATAGTTATAGAGGGGATGTTCTTTTTCCATTTGCAAAAAACCTCATGTCATTTGGAGGCTATAACTCCAAACAAGCTTTTGAAAGGTGCCAAATCAATCATCCAAAACTGTCAAGGAAAGAGATGAACAATAGGTGAATGATGCGTCATCTAGATTGAATCCCTAGAAGTTAGGGTTTTTAATTTGGGATCTGACATATTTTATTTTAGTTCCTATTCTTCTAATTGCTTTAAAATTACACCTGTAATAGTCTTATCAACTCTTAATTTAATGCAATTTCATCACTATCAAACTCAATCATCAACCCCAAAGTTTAATGCTAGTTTCATCTTGGCCCTTTTTTATATTTGTACATTTGGACCTTGAATTGACCATCAAAGTTTTAATTTTCTACAATTTGGCTCTTAAAGTCTCATGCCTTTTACGATTTGGTCCTTAGTTTTTAATTTCTTCAATCAAACCCCTAATTGGCTATTAAACTTTATTTTTTTTTTTACAATTAAGCCCCTGATTTAACCAATAAAACTTTTCAAAGTCTAATTTTAGTCCCTAGACTTCAATTTCTTCAAATTAACACCCAAATTGACTCAAAAAAGCTAATTTTCCTTACAATCAAGTCCTCAATAAAATTGATTAAACCTTCCAAAATTCTCATTGAGTCCTTACTCATCCTAAATTTGTATTTCTTTACCCTAAAAAAATATTTTCACTGAATGGGTCTTTTGTCAATCAAAATTGGGCCACCAACTTTTCCTCTTGTCATTCTGGTCCTTCACCACTAACATAGGCAATCTTTCGAGCTTTCTTCATGTGTACTTTTTTGTATTTTTGTATTTTTTTTCTTTTCTTGATTGTTTTAGGTCAAAGATGAGTAACAACATGAAGTACATCTTTTATTGATTTTGTGGTCTTCTTAAATAACATGAAAATGTTGATAACAAAACTCCAAATTAGGATGCATAACTCCTCTTAAATTAGGATGCATCTTCTGGAGCACTTCCTTAATACGATGGGATAAGATGAAAATCCCTCTGTTGAAATATGTTCTCTTTAATACTTAAAAAAGGAATATTCCATCTTGTAAAGTAACTACTGTATGCTTTTCTAATTTTTCTATAACATTTCAAAGAAAACATTTACCTATAAATTGAGAAGAGATTCGGTTAAATAAAGCTTCAGCGTGTGTTGACTTGCTTATACCACCCATACCCCAAATTCCTATCGTACGTACACCTGATGATCCAATGCATTGTAACGACTCCACACTTGGGATCCCTGGAATGCGTAGTAGCAATGAAAAGAATAAATTTAAAATTTTCAGGAGTTTCAAGGATCTTATTAGATAAATCTAGAGTTCTTTAGGGTTTATATATATTAACTGAAGATTAAATATTCTTTTTTACTTTTAATAATTGCTTTAAGGATGGGTTGTCGCAAACCACAAGTCATCCAAGTGTCCGATCTCTAACGACAATCCACACGAACAACCAGTAAGAAATCTTATAAACCCTTGTAGGAGAGAGGGATTACTATACTTTAGAGTGCTAGATATTTTCTTTTGTGTTTAAGTGTTTTTGCATTATATTGTCTTGTATTGTCATATACTGTGTAAAACATAGAAGGCATAATATTCTATTTATAGAAAAACCTAAAAACCATATAAATGAAAACAATATCAATTTACCCATTAAATAATATCTCATATATTATTTTAAGATGATTTTATAAATTGATTCAATCAATTTCCTACTTGATTGTTTCTAGTTATAGAAGTATAATCTACTGTATTAATTACGTTCTAGTCCTTGCTTTCTAAAACTTATTTCAAATCAAGTCATATTTGATTAATTATCTCATTTTAATTTCTTACCAATGACTCTCATGTGAGTGACCTATTAGGTTCCCTAATAAGTTGGTCTAAATATAAATCATAATACTAAATAAAATATAGATATAAATAAATTAAACAATTTAATTTATCACCAATTCAACAATTGATTGATTTATATTTGAAGATCAAGTATAATGTCTAACAACTTATCATGATCCTTCAAGTATTAAAAAAGTCATAAGTTGTTTAACTTAACCTTTTAGTGATTAGTTTCTCAGTGTAATTATTATTCATTCATTAAGAATATTTCAATTTAACATTATATTATGAAGTATGTCTGCTTTGTTAAATTATTTTAGTTCTCAATGCTATAGTTATTGATTATTTAAATAAGATTTGAAACTCTATTCAAATCTCATTCCACCCCGGTCAAAGATTTCACAATCAATACTATTTGATAATAGATATAATATTTTTTTTCTAATTCACTCAGGGTGATGAATCCTTTCTTGATTACTTAAATACATTCATATAGTTTATGTTATACACAATATCTACCCATTTTTTACCCTTGATTATGATAATGTGTGGTTAATCAAAGTATAACACTCTCTATATAAGATAACTTAATGATCTCAAGTCTAGGGATCACTTACACAAATTTCACGTAAGCTTTTTCATAAAAATAAATGATCTCTCTATATAGAATTCCATGAGAGTCAATTCAATATATATGTTATCTGACAAGCAACTCCATATTAGTTCAAGGTATCCCTCATACCTTAGTTTATCGGAGGAGTTGCTTCATTTCATAAAAAAAAAGAACATAATATGCATTAGTATCAATAATTCTAATTAATATCCAATCTTAATAAAACATTGACCAGGAATATTTGGGAATAACGTTTTGATGCAATAGAAATCTCATAATAATAATAACTTTATAATTTTTTATGCAAACATTTTTTGCTCAACAAGCTTTATCTTTACTCTAGATTCATTAATCAAACATTAGATTCGTTAATCAAATATAATTAAATGTTAAAGATAAATAAAGCCTTTATTAATAATAAATATGTTTTAAGTGAATAAATTTAGTGTTACGTGTAACCAACCGATTGGTTACATGAAATATTCATTATCATCAACCTTTCCAATACATGAAACAATTTCAACCAAGTTACCAAAATTGCTTGAGGATAAAGGTTTTAGCTCCTTCCTAATGTAGTCAACAATTTCCTGGACTAGTTCAGACTCTTTCCTGGGGAACATGTATAACAAATAAACATAGTAAGTGGAAACAATCACATAAAACTCAAAGGTATTTTAGAAGGTTTTGTACACACAAAATTCTATGCATTAAAAATACATTAAATTAATGGTGAAACAATTATAATATTGAATTTGATTACAAGTAAAAGGTGAAAACTCTCCTGAGATACTCTTCATGTGCACAAATCCAATTATTAATAGTCAGATCTGAATCTTACTTAGATGGAAAGATATTTATGCGAGCCTGAAAGCTTTAATTGTATGAGATTTTAACTTGATTTTATTTAATAAAGATGAAGAGTATTCATACGAGCATAAAAGCTTTAACCGTGTGATATCTTAACTTGATTTTATTTGATGAAGATGAAGAATATCCACATGAGCTTGAAATATTTAACCATGTGAGATCTTAATTTGATTATATTTGATGAAGACAAAGAGTATTCAAACAAGCAAGCTTTAACAATGTGAGATTTTAAATTTGGCTTGATTTAATGAAGACAAATAGTATTAACATGAGTCCAAAAGTTTTAACCATGTGAGATCTTAACTTGATTTTATTTGATGAAGGAAATGATTTTGATCCCTTACTTGGTTTGATTTGAATGAGGGAAAGGATTTTGATCCCTTGCTTGCTTAGTGAACTTGAATTTCTTTGAGAGAACTGCTACTACCCATTTTTGAAGTATTTTTTTTAAAAAATTAGCAAAAAACAACGAAAACCTAAAAAGTATATTCTTGATATATTTGCATTGTTTTCAACATTTTCAACATTGCCTTAAAAGGATTCAAATTTCAAATGTATTTTCAATACGTTGGGCTTTTAATGTGTCATTTTTAAAATCATTGATTTTTCTTATTGAGTCAATGTTAATATTGCTCTTTTTAAAAAAAATTAAAATACAAATGTTGGACCAAGCAATTGGGCAAGAAGGAAAAAATTTTCACCTATAAATAGGTGTTCATATACACACAAGAAGGAGGGAGCCATAAAAAAAAACACTAGATCTATTCCTTCTACACAAACCCGCTACCACTTACACAAAAAAGCCTCAGCCATCCTCCACCCTCACCTCATTCGCCTAACCAAACCAGCCCTCCCTCCTGTCACGTCCCTCCATCTTCTTTAATAAAAAAACAATTGAACCATATATATATATAAAAAAAAGCATAGAACAAATTCACCATCTTTCCCCATCGTCGATTATCTCACCAGCCACCCTCCATCGCCAATACCCCTACCTCCACATCATAGCCCACAAGCTCCAGTTTTGGTTCCATAACCAACGACCTTCCCTCCTCACCAAATAAAGCCTCCTACCAAATCCTAGCAAACCATTCAACCCATACCAACCTCTAAATACCAACACAAAAACCCACCACCACTAAACCATTAGTGATGTATACCTTTTTCACTTAATAGATTACCAAGAGCATACATAGACATTCATGTAAGTAAATCCATGCTCACTAACCACCATAGCTCCTCCACTCTAGCCTATATATGGCAACACCTACAGATCCAACAGCCTTTACCCCCCATCATATCCACGACAAAACCACCATCCACATTCATGTTTTCCCCTCTCTTTTGATTCCAATTGTGGTCATCAACACAATAACCCGTTACTTCCACTAGCTCAAGCAGAAACCCAGTCACGCCAACAACCTTTTAGTCCTAAAATATAGAAGAAATAACGTTGATCTTCACCACTGGCCTAGGGAGAAAGAAAGGAAAGGGGGACCAGAGCTTTGGGAGGCTAGATCTCTCTCATCGGAGAACTTGAAGGAACACCTCCACTGGAGTGAATAGGAGAGAGGAGTTTCAGATCCAGTAGCCAACCATCCTCCAGCAGTGGCGGCGTGTGAATCCACGTGCCAACAATAATCCCAGTAATTCTCGTATACACTAAACGCCTCAAAAGGTTGATTTATGAACTCAAACCATTCTTGGACACATTGCTAAAATATTATGAATTTTGGAACTAAATGTTTATTGTTTTGTATAATATTTGGACTTTTTTGGACTGTTAATTTGGTTTGATTTGTGTTTGGATTTCAAAATAATTTGATTCATTGTGTTGAATTATAGATTTATTTTCTGGGTTATGATTGCTTTGTGAACGTTAATATTGACGTATGAGTTTGTTTTGGTGTCAGTGTTTGGTTTATTTGGATTAGCATGAAATTTGAATGAAGCATGTGACATTAATAAAATCGGTGTGAATGTTCGGTGTTTGCTTGCTTTTAAGTCAAAATTTGAATAGTAAATAATTTGTTTTAAATAGATATATTGTTCGATTTAAAACATATTATTGTGTTTCGTTGAACATGGCTTTAGTCAAAATTTAAAATTTTAAAAGTTCGATGACAATTTTGCAAATCAATTTTGATTCCTCCACTTTTGTTTTCACCCTTTCATATTTAGTATTGGAATTGTGACCTACACGCGAGGTGCTTTTTCAATATTAAACAAATCAATTCTCTTCTACACAAAAAAACAACAAAAAATCTTTTCTTTAAAAATACAATTTTAATTTTAATTTGCATATGGACAAGTCTCTCAAAAATATAAAAATATCATATCGTATCTCCATACAAAAATTCAAGAATATGTATTTTCATGCATTTTAGGATTTAATAACTTGTTTATTAAAGCCTTGAGAACCTTGCCTATATTTAAAAAAAAAAATATTTTGTTTTCGGTTAGTATCTAGGATTATGAATTTATATGTAAGATGTATTCCTGATATTAAATGAAAAGTTAGTTCGTTTTGTTTTTATATTGACATTAGAATGGTTAGGTTTTTTTAGCTAATAAGAAAAGGATCTTCTTATCGATGAGGACTTTTCTTCAACTTTAGACAGACCAATTATTAGAAAACGTAACAATATATTAGCTTATATCAGATAAATAAACAATGCAGCTTACCACCAGGTAAGGCGTATTAGGGGTTCTACTACCTTTTCTTTACGTAACCAATCCCCGTACCCGAACTTTGAGAGCAATTAGGGTTCCTAGTGACCAAAATACTAGGTGGCGACTCACATTTCCCTCTGTTTATAGATAAAGAGCAATAATTCTTTGTTCTTTTCACCTACACCATTCTCGACCATTCCCATTCTCGACCGTTCCCGATCCAGGAGGATAATCATCGCTACGTCGCACTCGTGCGCCAAGAACTTCCATATATGTATACTTGGTCTCTAGTCTTTTGTAATGAGTTTGTTTTTAATTTAATTTGAAACCAAACTTAATAAATTTAATCTAGACACAAACCCTAATAAATTTAATTTGCTTAGTCATAGAAAGCTTAGATCATTGGCTAGACTTATTGAAATTTTAGTGTTTACGAGAAAACATTGCTTTAAATAACATCAATGTTTTGTCTGTCATAATTTTTGATTATTCCCCAAATTGTTTACCTTTTTTCTTTTTAAAATAAAAATATAAAAATAAAATAATAATATTAGCAAAAGACTAACATATTTGCAAAAGCAAGCTGAGAGGATTTCAAATGTAAAAAAATCAAGCTGTAATTTTGGATGGAATCGGGAACATAAATGTACCCCATTTTACCCAAAACTAGAGAGACAGTGCAGATTTAAGGTCAAGTTACATGATTTAATCATGGGCCAAATTAAAGTGTAATTATATTTAAGAATTAATTTGAGTCCAATTGAAGGATTTAATTAGGTGTAAGGACTTAATTATATTTTAAATGAGTTGAATTAATTTTATTAGTGGCTTAATTGGTGAGCAATTAAGTCTGGGGGCCCAACTTGAGCTTAATTGAGAAGATTGGAATTTTAGGAGATCAAGTTGATTTTTTACCAAGTCAATTGGTTTAAATCAAGGATAAAATTGTAAGAAAATCAAAGTTTTGGTGTGAATTAAGGGTTAAATTGCAGAAATTCACAACCAATAACCATTTTGCAAAAAAAGGCCAAACTATGGGGACTCAATTGATTGAAATCAAGGGTGAAATTAAAGAAAATTGAAAGTTTAATGGTCAATTAAGGGTCAAATTGTATAAATCCATGACCAATGACTAAAGTGAAAAAAAGTTGAAATCCAAGGTCAACATTGAAGTTTGACAAGGGAAAAATTACATAAAATCGAAAGTTTAGGGTCAATTAAGGGTGCAATTGAAAGAAATTAAAAGATAGAGGGACAAATTGAACTGTGGCCAAAATCCTAAATCAAAACCCTAAAATGTCCAAAACGGTGTCGTTTTGAACAGTAAAAAAAGGGACCAAACGACATGTCGTCTCGTGATTGTTCATCTTCTTCTCCATTTAAGTCAAAAAAAGTTGTTTGAGTGTCCTCTTTCTCAAGGCATTTAATGCCTTATCTCTCCACCAAATTTGACAAAACTTGCACGCAAACTATGACTTGACATCTAACTACACCTAGTGTAGTCCTTTGTGGTCGATTAAAGCCACAACAGTTGCGGCACTGCCTCAAAGTGGTCAACCCGACCAGCCCCTTTGCAGTAACTTTTCCAGGCCATGATGACAACCTTGAGCCAATGGTTGGGATCCTTTTGAGTCGAATCAAGGGCTAAAATTTAGCACCATTGAAGACAAAATAAAGGTGGATTCCATGGTCTGTAGAGAAGAAATCATAAGCCAAAGTCTGAAAAAAAAATCAGTCATTTCCCCAGTTTCCATTTTTCTTCTCCCCGACACCTCTTCTTCCTCTTCTTTCACTGCACCTTCGCTACCAGCACCACCACTAACCACTCATCGGTCTTTCTTACACCACTAAAAACGCAACTAGCAACATTCCTTCTTCGGCAAGGCAAGTTTTCCCTCTATTTTTTCATCCTAAAAACCCCATGGCTCTTACATTCTATATGCAGTGGCCATGATAATTACCCCATGGTCACTAGGCTGGGCCAGTGACCATGCGAGTTTGGGCTGGATCCAGCCCAAATGGCTGGGCCGTGTTTAGCTCAGTAAAAAAGAAGGGGCAGTCTATTTGGCTACTGGTCGGTCCAACCTAACCCGGCTGGGTTCAACCTAGTTGGTTAGGTCAGACCCAACCCAATATAATAATAATAATAATAATAATAATATATAAAAACAAAAAAATTCCAAACGATTCCAAAGGTCATTTCAAAATATTTGTGATTTTCACGCATGTTTTTCTACCAATTTTGCATAAGATCAGGCTGTATATTTACATTGTAAGGTATAGATTTGGTATTGAAATACTCGGTTTTCTCTGAAACATTTTCAAAAAAAATTGAAAATAAAAAAAAATCTCAAAAATTTTTAAATTAATTTCCTCTTTCCAAAAAAACAATAAAGAAACAAAAAATATTTTGTTCTCATGCATACGACAAAATCTTAAAAACTTTTCAAGTATATTTTAACAAAAAAAAAATGCATCTTTCTCATGTTTTAAAATGGAAAATGGGTATCGTAATCAGTTTACGATTAGGGTTTGGCCAAAATATTAAAAGCCCTTCATCAATCATTTTGTTCACTTTATATTTAAAGTATAAAGGTTTAGTTGTAGACTTTAATACTTGAGGGTGTAAAACTACACAGTAAAGTATATCATCAGATATTAAAGATACAAAAACAAAAATTATAAATAAATAAATATGATGCTAAAATTTAGACTTTAGAGCGGTTAGGATTTAACTTAATAAGATAAAGACTCTCTCATGAAGAAAGATATGTCTTAGATCTTAAAAAAACGAATAAAAAGTTGACATAAAAAATAATCAAACAACAATACAATTTAACTCAGGTAGGGTGTACTGGGGATGATGCGTCTTTCCCTTACATAACCAACCTCTTACATGGACTCTCACAAACCACTAATTTACTAGTAATTGTAATAATAAATAACAACTCCTAAACCTTAATAATAATTTTATAATTAAACTCAAAACTTTTTCCTTTTTCGATACCTCCGGGGAAGGAGAAAAACACGTCATTGTCATTCTACATCACCCGTGACATTGTCAAATAAATGATGCTTATACTGATATCAAACAAGGAGTGAAAATAAAGAAAAAAGAAAAGGTAATAACTTACTTAGTGTCATTAAAATGCCAGCCTTCTAGATCAGCTATTTCGATCAAAACACGTTTCCAATTGTCCACCTTGTCTGAACTGATTTTTTTCTGATGCTCGGCAAGTGCATTTCCATAACTGTTACTCAGCTCTCGGACATGGGTTGGATCAACATGGTAAAATACTGGTATAACAATTTGCTGTAACGTTTGCCTGCATTCGAGGATCTTCTCCAGTTCTTCCAAACACCAAGGAGAATCTGCATAGTTTTTGGAGAAAATGACGATTGAAACATTTGATTGTTCGATTTTTTCCAAGAGGATCCGTGAGATCTCTTCTCCAGCACCAAGTTTGTAGTCGATAAATGTTTCGATTTCATTTTGATCTAGAGCATCATAAAGATGTCTAAGGAAATTATGGCGGACGTCAGCACCTCTAAAACTAAGGAACACATCATACTTCCATAGAGGAGTAACGGCGGAAGAGCTTGACGCCATAATACAAAAGTTGGCACAAGTGAGCGTACGTGGAGAGTTTTGGTGAAGATCAAGATGAATATCCTGAAACAATAAGCACACAATTTTAGATACTAAAACCCGAATTAAAAAGGACATGAATATCCGAGTGTAAAAATTTACACTGAATTCCAACTTCAAAAAGTAGTATAGAATTATAAAAGGATAATACATTTTCAACATGCAACAGTACTGCGCTTTTGAAATCTGATATGAATGTTTTACATCAAATTCCTCCACTATTCATTAACAGCCCGCTGCGCCAAGGAAAAAAAAATCTTCATGGAAAGATTATCAAGACTCCAAAACAACGTAAATGACTGCAAAGAACAAACAAATAATGATAAAAGAGAGAGTGACATAGGAAATAACTCTACCAGTTAACCAAAGGGCCTAATGATCTTTCACCATGTATTCGCCAGGACGCTAGCTATTGTATAGAGAGAATCATTCTTTCGCTTCAAAGAGATCAACTGAAGAGAAGTTTAGTTAAATTTCCAGGAAGAAACGTTTTTAAAGCTAACCTTCTCCTGTTTACGTGTATGAACTAAAGCAAATTAGACGCGCGTGATTAACAAACAAAGAATGAACATTTTCTCTTAATTATTCTGTAAATCATGATTTGACGAACCCATTAACCAAAGACCTAAGATATAAAAAGGCATTAACTATATGTTATAGCTAGGCAACCCCACCAACTTGTTGCAGCTCAAATTGATGCACAGCTTGGAAAAGGATATATTGTCTAGCTGATAGCAGCCTATCAGGAATCAAGTGGAGGGCCGACCAGTTTCATAACTACTGATTTGATATATGTCGCTATTCAGAGTTAATATTTCCTTCTCGCCTGTTTTGTCCCACATTGCAGTTTTGATAGAAAACAAATATCAAGAGGACCCAACAGATTGAGAGTAGAATGACCATATCATGAGGTAAAGCGCAAGTGGACGAGCAAGTTGATGAGATAATAATTTAATCAGTTGGAGAGGAAGCGATTGACTGGTTCCAGCTTGTAGGTAAATGGGATTCGAATATTTTCATTTTTCTTTACTTAATTTTTCAACTACAAACTTTAACTTTTGCAGTATATGGAATTCCACATTTTCAAAATTTTGAGTTTAAATTAACCTTTTCTTTTCTATGATTAATTTTTTGTTTTTAAATAAAAATTTAGTTGATAATTAAATTCTAGAGCTTTCGCATGGTTTTTAAATGTATTCTGTTAACATATTTGGATGTAAGAGTGGAATTGAAATGATTGAATAGAATGTTTATTTAGATAAAATTGATGGATGTGATTGGTGAAGAATAGAAATATTGTTGACGTGTTATAAATGAGGGATATAGTTGCATTGCTCACAAATTGAAGCCAATCGATCGGTGTGCTAGGCTCCATAAACAAACTTGTTAGTTGTAATATCTTGTTTTAGGGAGATACAATGATATGTAGTTATTATATTTATAGAGCTTGTTCTACAAGGATTGGTATAAGGAGATTGATGGATAGACAATTACAATCTTGATGTTTATAGAGATTCTTTTAACATCAAGGTTTTATTTTCCCACTCTAGTTTAGTTCTTTTTATTTGTTTATCATTGGAAAAAAAATTATATTGTTTGTTTTAATTAATGGAAAGAATTATTCCACATGAAAGTTTCAATTTAAGATGTTTATGAAGGACAAAGAATCATGTTCAAGTAATTTAAGATTTCATGTGTTAGTTTAATCAACCAAAATCATGTTCCATCTTTAAAGGTTTGTTTGGAGGAATATTATGTGAACTAAGCTTAGTCACTCAGCATGGTCTTAATTCAGGAAAATAACGTCTGAGATGGTTAATATGGCATATGCTACTCAAGGTAAAGAAAGATTAAGGTCACATGCTCCATATTCTAATGTTAAATCGAAATATTATTGATGAAAGAATATTAATTACACTAAAAAAATGATCATTGAGAGGTTAAGTCAAATCACTAATGACTTTTCTAATATTTAAACAATAATGACACGTTGTCAAATGATACACTTGATATTCAAATATAATATAATTGATAATAAATTAACTTGTTTAATTTATTTAATTAGAATTAGAATTTATATTTAGACCAACATATTAGAAACCTAATGAGGAACACACATTAAGAACCATTAGTCAGAAATTAAACTGGAGGTTTAATTGCATATAACTTGATTAAAATGTATTTTAAAAATTAAGGACTAGAATATAATTAATACAAGGATTATATTTCTAGACTTAGAAAAATCAAGTAAAGACTTGATTGAGTTAATTTCTAAAATTATCTGAATTAATATATGGATATTATTCAGGGGCAAATTCATATTTTACCAATTTATAGAGTTTTTCATATTTTTCTATAAATAATAAGTTATGCCTCTTATTTAAAGGTTATTATCTGTTAGACAAAAAAACTATGTAAGTCATAGTATAAAGAGCTAGCACTCTAGGCATAACAATCCCTCTCTCCTAAATAGGGATTTAGAAAATTTCTTATTTGTGGTTCATGTGGATCACTGTTGTTGGCCGGACAATTGGTGACTTGTGGTTTGTGACAACCTAACCTTTACAGAATTATTCAAAGTTGAATAAGATCAGATCTTCAGGTAATAAATCCCTAAAGAAATCTAGATCTGTCTAACGGGATCTTAGGGACTCCCAAATAATTTTGTTTTATTGTTTCCGCTACGTGTATGACATTCAGCAACCTAATAAAATATTGCTCTTATGACATATTAATTAAAGATTGAGATCAAACAAAGAGAAGATAGATTCTTTGTGAATCAAGAGAAGTTTGCAAAAAAGATTTTCAAGAATTTCAAAATGGAGGATTGTACAAAGTGAATACTACAGTTGAGTGTTGAGTGATGTCAAAGATCGATGAAGGAGAAAAGATAAACTTTACAACATTTAAGAGCCTAGTTGAGAGTTTGAGATACATGACATTCACCCGCCCAGATATTCTTTTTAGAGTAAGGCTTATGAGTAGGTTTATGGAAACACCACCTATGATATATTTCAAAGCTTTGAAGTGAATTCTTCGATATATCAAAGGTATCGTTGATTTTGGCTTGTTCTATGGATATTCTAATAGCTTTGAACTTGTAAGTTATATTGATAATGATTGGGCTAGAGATATAGATGATAAAAGAGCATTACATGTTTTGTTTTCTATGTGGGAGACACAACATTCACATTTAGTTCGAAAAAAACAACCTATATTCACATTATCAACTTATAAAGCTGAATATGTGGTTACTACAACATGTGTTTGTCATTCCATATGGCTAAAAAGATGATTAAAAGAGTTGCAAATGACATGAGAGAAGCCTACAAAAATTTATATAGAACTCATCAGTCATTGCTTTAGCAAAGAATCCTGTGTTTCATTACAAAAGTAAGCACATTAACACAAGATTTCATTACTTACGAGATTGAATTACAAACAAGGAAGTCTAAGTCAAGTATGTGAAGACCTAATATCAAGTCGCAAACATTTTCACTACGCCACTCAACCATGATGTTTTTGCCAAGATGAGAGATATGCTGAAAGTTATAAAGAAATCAGGTCTAAAGGGGGATGTTGAAATTAAATCACATTTAGTTTTTCTAAAAAAAATAGAGGAATTGATCTACCGGTTGAGAACCGATCGACCGGTTCAAAAACGATCAACTAGTTAAGTTGATAGAATATGTTTACTGTTCAGATTAGAATTTCCTTTAAGTAGTTTAATTTCTTATTTGTCTAGGATTTGAGACCTATAAATAGGCTTGTAATCTGAAACATAATTTAATAAGTCAAGAGATAAATACACAATAGAAAACATTTAATAAGATTGTTTTTCCTCTCAAATCTTCTTCTTCTTTAGTTTTGCATATTGTTTTGTTTTTCATAAACACCTACCACACCTATTTTCTTCCGACAAACTCTGAGTTTAATGTGTTGATATCAAAATCGAAATACTCAGAAGTAAATGCATAGTCTTACTGCGTAGAGAATTGCAGAAAACCAAGAATTGAAAGAGAACCATACTTCATATGATTATTAGAACAATTTATAATCTTAAATGAGGATGCATACTTAAGTGAAAGTAAATTGATCTTGAAAATTGCACAGACCCATACTATTTTATACTTGATTTTTATCAAAAAAAATAAGGATGATGAGATTCAAACCCGTGACCGTTTGTCATCAAGGCTCTAATACCATGTCAAAAAACTATTTCAACCCAATAGCTTAAGCTATTAGGTGAAGTCTCAAGATATGATTTATATTATTTTCTAATATATCCCCTCAAGTGAAAGACATTTGGGCTTAAAACTTGCACAGACCCACACTATCTTGTACTTGATGTTTCTTAAATAAATAGGGATGGTGAGATTCGAACTCGTGACCGCTTGATCATCAAGGTTTTGATACTATTTTAAAAAATCAATTCAACCCAAAAACTTAAGTTGTTAAATAAGATCTCAAGATATAATTTATATTATTCTCTAATATTGAGACGTTTCAACTTGCCAATATCATTTTGAAGACCGGCTAGCTCACAACAATGACCGAGATCAATTTTTTGTAGACATTTAAACCCGGCAATGCTGTTTGGAAGACTTGCTAATTGACTGCAATGGCTGAGATCTAGCTTTTCGAGAAATTCCAGCTGACCAATGTAGTATGGAAGACTTGCTAGCTTAGAATAATAACTAAGATTAAGTTCTCTAAGACATTTCAACTGCCAACGTCGTTTTGAATACTTGCTACCCCATAACAATTACTAAGATTAAGATTTTCAAGACCATTCAATCGGCCAATGCTGTTTGGAAGACTTGCTAATTGACTGCAGTGGCTGAGATCTAGCTTTTTGAGACAATCCAGTTGGCCTAGTATGGAAGACTTGTCAACTTAGAACAATAACTAAGATTAAGTTTTTTGAGACATTTCAACTGGCCAATGTCGTTTTGAATACTTGCTAGCTCACAACAATGACTGAGATCAAGCTTTTTGAGACATATCTATCGGTCAATTTTACTTGGAAGACTTGCTAGCTGACTGCAATGCATGCTTGATATACAACTTTTCAAGACATATCTATCGGTCAATGTTACTTGAAAGACTTGCTAGCTGACTGCAATGCATGCTTGATATACAACTTTTCAAGACATATCTATCGGTCAATGTTACTTGGAAGACTTGCTAGCTGACTGCAATATTGCATGCTTGATATACAACTTTTCAAGACATTCCAACTGGCCAATGTTGCATGTAAGATTTGCTAGCTTATGACAGGAACTTAGATCGAGCTCTCTAACACATTTCAACTGGTCAATGTTGTCTGGAAGATTTGCTAGCTGACAACAATGACTAAGGTCAAATTTTTCGAGACATTTTAATTGGTCAAGGCTGTTTGGAAGACTTGCTAGCATATAACAATAACTAAGGCTGAATTCTTTGAGATTTTTCAACTAGCCAATATTGTTGTTTGGAAGACTTGCTAGCTAACGACAGAAACCTAGATCAAGCTTTATAAGACATTTCCACTGGCCAATGTTGTTTGGTAGACTCTCAAGACTTCCAGATATTTGTAGCTCAACAATATTTGTTGGAAAAACCAAGATTGTCAATACCGTTTCGACAAGTGTTTTGTTTTTTTAATTGAAACGAAATGTTTCGGTTTCAGAGCGTTTCGGCGTGCCATTTCGGGGTTGTACTGTTCATCTATATATATATATATATATATTCAAGATAAATTAATTATAAATTATGCATTACAAAGTACAAACACAATGTCAAGCAAACATAATTTTAAAATTTAAAATATTTCTAAATAGTCAAGATTAAATAGAACTTTAACTTAAAATCTTAAAGTAATTCAACTTAAACAAAATACCAAAATATTATGAAAGTAAAATGTTTTAACACAAAAAAAACAAAACAAAAATAAAACACAATTAATTTCAGCTATTACAATTTACATCAACGTGATTTTTAAAGTAAAATGAATGGTAATGATACCAATAACTTAAAATGAAAAAAATGACATTTCTCAAGATACCATGTTGATTTACAAATATTATTTGTTGGCTTCAAACTTTAAATTTATTACAAATACACTGTAATTCAACTAGAAAATCTAGAGTCGAAGAAGACAGAGAGAGAGAGAGAGAGAAAACATTTCCATTTGGTTTATTATTTTTGTTAATGAAGGTTTAATTCACCCCTAAAAACGATTCTAGTACCGCATATTGTTGAGTTCATCATCCCGCAAAATCAAGAGAGCACAAAGTCTCAGAATTAACTATAACTTAGTCTCTGTAGGTTATTGAAACTAATGAATTAGTCCATGTAATTTAAAAAATAATTAAATAATTATTTGACCAGAAATGACCATCCTCAATTTAGTGGATTTTTTCCTTTCAAAAATGCTTCTTTCCTAATTAATGAAGATAAACTTGGTTGAAAAACATAGATTAAATATATAGTTTTCAAAACTATAAGGATTAAGTGATTAGTTTTGTTAAACTACAAACTAAATTATAATTAACTCCATAATCTCATCAACTTTGAGATATATGCAAGAAAAACACAAAGCTTCTTTATTTCGTATGAATTTTTGCAAACTATATCTTGTATTTTGCAGAGTGATCGAAGCAACAATTATATCTATTGGATTTTACACTGTAATATGGGGGAAAGCCAAAGAAGAGCTGGGTGATTATTGCAATGCTGCTAACCCGGAATCCTCGTGTGCCTAGAAGGTCCCTCTATTACAAGGCTACAATGCTACGAAGCTACAAGATGAACAAGTGTAGGTAGGAGCAGACAGACTTTATATGTACATAAAATTAACGGCCAAACCAGGGAGATAGCAGGGAGATGATTGAACGACCAAACCAGAGAGATAGCAGAATCAGTTGTTTGAACTCCAATGTTGACTTTTGTTGATTGAGCCGACCGAAGTCAGGTTGTAACCTTGCAGGAGCAGCAGTGCAGTTACTGCAGTATGCAAGAGTAAGACAGCAACAGAGAAGATGAAAGATTGGAAGGGGAGTCTGCGAGGAGGAAGAGAAATTAGGGATTTGGTTTAGTTTACTTTAGACTTCAGAGAAAAAAGAGTGTGGGTGTACTGTGCAGTTAATGAAAATGAGCCGGGTTTAATTTTGAGTCTTTGACTTTGACAGTTGACTCGGTGTCTTTAACCCAAAACGGAACACATGGAATTCGGCTGGAACGTTCCGGCCGAAATTTGACTGGAATTTCCAGATCAGGCCGAGATTTTAAGCGAGGTAAAACTTGTTCTGTTTTGTTTTGTTTTTTTAACTGGCATGAGATGTTCCGGGCATTCCAGTCGAAACGGAACGGAATTAACAACGCTGGGAAAAACAATTATGGGCAAAGATTTCAAAGGGTATTGGTCCCAGCGGAGAATCCTTAGGTTATCTGAAAGAAAATTAAGGCCCTGAGGAAGAAATATGCTGTTTTCCTCATTTTTTGGAGGGTAGAATTCAAGGAATCAAAGCTTCAACTGTTTCAGTTCCCAAATAACCAAAAGAAAAGAAATATCAGTAACAGGGTATCATTATATAAAGAAGTTAATTAAATACAACTCGCGTTGGATCTTTTTTATATAATTCTTCATCTCCTAGATAGAGAACACAAATGTCTAAAACAAATTAAGTCCAGACTCATACCTGATGATGTGTTAATACATGAAGGAAATCCTCGGGAATCCATAGTCTGATACGTTTTCGAGGATCGCTCATGCACTCCTGGCAAACAATATCCTGTGCTAGTTGCTGCAGCAAATCATGTATCTTCATATATCTTGTTCTCTGATATATAAATCAGACATGTATCAATAAGACGACGAATTGCTTTTTCGCCCAAGAAACTGCCGCATTCCCTTATCTCTAGGACCCGATATTTACTGCCCTTGCTAAAGAAACATGCAACATCAAGAAATATGCTCTTTTCATCTGAATCTATTCCATCATAACTCATTCTCAGAATTTCCATGTCAAGTGTTCTTTCCCATTTGACAATCTCACTTTCCCATTCTCTCATACCCTTGTCATATAGATTGGAACCTAGAACTTTCAGAGCCAATGGATTGCCTTTAGCATAGCTCCCCAACCTCTTTGATAGCTCCTCCAGCCCTTCTTTGGGAAGAGTTTGTTTAAAGGCGTGTGAACTGAAGAGTTGAAGAGCTTCATGGTTCTCTAATTCCTTAACCTCGTATATTTTGGCACATCGAGGTTTAAGTACTTGCTTATCTCTCTACTTGTTAAAATTATTCTGCTTCCCGATCCAAGCAAACAATCCTCTCCTGCCAATACTGCTATTTGTTGAGAACTACACACGTCATCAAGAGCCATAAGAGACTTTCTACACACGTCATCAAGAGCCATAAGAGACTTTCTTCTGGAGCGTTTCCTTAATACGAGGGGGTAAGGCGAGAGTGCCTATGTTCAAATCTTTTTTCTTTAATACTTAAGAAAGGATTCCGTCTCGTAATTTAACTGCTGTATGCTTTAATTTCTAATTCTTCTCTAACAATTCGAAGGATGGAGCAAGGCTGTTTTTGCAGGCGAAACAGTGTTGAGTAGTGTTTTTAAAAGATAATCTACAGGTGTTTTTAGTGTTATTAGAGTTGGAATTTTAGCTTAGAGTGAAGTTAAAATACCAAATGGAGTCCTGCTCTGCAACTGTCAAATGGAGGATCAAGGCTGCATTTGTAGGCAGAATAGTGTTGGTTAGTGTTTTGCGGGGAGAGAATCTGCATGCATGTATTTTTGGTGCAATTAGAGCTGAAATTTAAAGCGAGAGTGAAGTAATAATACATTAATGGTATACGATGGCATAAGATTTTTATGGTACGGTGAAGGAGTGAGAGAGATATTAAGGATGAAAGATTGGCACTTTAGCATCTTTTTCTCTTGTTTTAATGAGAAAAAGATGAAGAATAAAATTACAGTATTTCTCAGTCAGCTTTAATATTTTGAATTTTTTTTAATTTCACCCTTAGCCTGCTTTAATTAGACCCTCTAATTTCTACTCTTTTTACATAGTGGTCATTAATCTCAAAATTCTTTAATTTAACTCCCAATTGACTTCTAATTTCTTGAAATTGTAACTCTTATTTCACCCAATTCACTTTGTAAAAATTATATTTGGTTCTTTACAATTCTAATATTCTCAATTAAATCCAAACTCGGCTTCTAAACTTAATTTTTAATCAATTAAGCCCCTAATAAAATTTATTTGACCCATTAAAAGTCTAATTAAGTCATTGCATTTAATTAATTCTTTTAATCTAACATAAATTAATTTTTAAGCTTCATTAAACCTTTAATTGGGCTCATGATTAAATCAAATTGACTTATTAAAAGTCTAATTAAATCTTTGGATATAATTTTTTTTGCAAATTCATCCGATAATCATTTAATTTCACCTTAAATCTACATTGTCTTCTAATATTAAATACAATGGGAACAATTGGGCTCCTAATTTTGTTTGAAATTCCATCTTAGTTTCTCCATGTATTTTAAATCTTTTTTAACTTGTTTTTGCTAGGTTGTCAGTTTTTTTTTCATTTTAATATTTTTATTTTTTTGGTTGCTTTTCATTTTTTTGATTTTTTTTATTTTTAAAAACATTATAATAATTTTAGAAGAAACCCAAAATTAGATTAGGAGGTAATGGTCATGTTCTAATTGCATCTTATGCTCGGCATACTTAGCTTAGCTTGTAAACCAAAGTAAGGCAGATGATGATAATGATGCTTGTAAGAGTGCTAAATGCATTCATTATTGATGAAATTCCAAAACATTTTTTCCATGAATAAATGCAACTGATGAAGTGTTTGTATTTGATGCCATTCAAATTGTGAATAGATAATATTGATAAAAATCATGCTAATTAATAGATATGTAAAATAAAATTTAAACAGTTTATAGAGTTAGAGTAGAGGCTAATTTTTTTCATTAACTTTAGCTTCTACAATGTTTTAATTCAGAAATTAGAGATTTTATAGACTATATCATCCATTTTAATTGTTTTTTTTTTCCAATATTTTGTCATCACTCAATTTTTACCATCTGTATAGTAGTCCAAGTTTAATTTTAAAAATACAAATCAATTTATTTTCTCCTTATAATATAATAGGTGTCGTTCCCGACATCTATTACAAGGGTGTCAAACACACATTTAACCTCAAAAAATTAGGTTGAATGGGCCTGGGGCTCAGGCCCAGATCGGTTTCAATAATTTCTATTTTTATAGGCTTGATCCAGCCTGGTCGCTGGCCCAGCACAGTGGCCAGGCTGACCGTAGCAGCATGCATGCGTGAATTATTCACGCATGCTTTGCACAGTGGCAAGGTAATTATAATTGCAAGTGGGAGAAAGAAAAGCTTACCTGGTTTGCTGGAGATGAAGCCGATGGCGATGGTGCACTGGTTGGGCAACGCTTCTTTATTCCCTTCTGTTTCTGTTTTCGTTTCTCTCCGATCGTCTTTCTCTCTGGTTTCTCTGTTTTTTTGTGTTTTTGGCTCTCTCTATATGGTCTTTCCTCTGTTTTTTTTCTTGGGTTCTCTGTTTTTTTTCCTGTCTCCTGTTCTCTCTGTTTTCTTCCTGGTCCCCTTCCTCTCGTCCTTCGCTGGCTTTTTATAGGGCCAAAAATATCAAATCTCATCCATATCTTCCTGGCGATGGCGATGAAGATCATTACTATTTTTGCTCCGTGTTTGGGTGGAATGAAAACACCAACAGTCCTGCCATTGTGGGACAGTTGGTGATTAACTTTATCCTAGCGCCAGAGGCGCATTGTAGGGATGAAGGGAACTGAAACACCCGTGCGATTTGTGGTAGACAACCCGGTCTGTGATTTTGGCTTCGATTTGGTGAGATTAGTGAGGGGATTGGGTCTGGCCGATGCCATTTTTGGCAATTTTCTCGAACAAATTTTCCTCTGTTTCAGAGGAAGGGGAGAATGAACAGTGGACTTAAAAACGGCGTCGTTTACTCGGCTTAAATGTCTATCTTCAATTTGCCTCCTGAAGTTCTGACATTTTGCAATTAGGCCCTTATTCATGGGAATATTCCTCTCTTTTTTAATTTCGCCCCTGGATCAATTGCAATTGGACCCTGGATTTCAGCGTCATTTACACAATAGTGCTTGATTTCAAGTTTAACCAATTCAGTCCTTAATTAACTCCTCAACTTTTAATTCTTTCAAAATTACTCATGGAAAAATCAATTAACCCCCTATAGTATCATTGCCTATTCACTTTGGTCCTTGGACTTTAAGTTTTTTTAATTTTGACCTAAATTGACCTTGAACTTTAATAGTTTTTCAATTAAGCCCCTGATTTAATTAATTAAACTAAATCAAAGTTTAATTAAGTCCCTAAATTTATCAATTCTTCTAATTTTTTATCAAATTGACTTTCAAATTTATAACTTCAACATTATAAATCCTCAAACTTTCAATTTGTGTGACCTTGACCCAATTCTTAAATTTATTTTTCGTTCACTATTATTTTTATATTTTCATGGAAATTCAAAATTTGGGATTATGATAATAGGAAAAAAAATTGAGTGAGAAGAAATGAAAAAAAAAATTGAAGAGGAAAAAATAAAAGGGGAAAATCTAAAGAGGAAAAAAAAATGAAGAGGGAGATATTCTTTGATTTTAGGAGTAAGCTTAAAAATTAAAACCGGACATTATAAATAGGTTGCCCCTCTCGGTTGAAAGATAGGGCTCTCTAGCACAAAAACCCTACCAAAATCTCTTTTCATACACTTGAATCTTTCATAGCCCGCTGCTTGCTCTCTCCTCTACCAAACTGAACACGCAACAAATTATCAGCTTTATCCCCTCCTCTTCTATCCACCACCACTTGAACCACCCTAATCCAACCTTGGATGAGCTCCCACACGCACAAGTAGCAAACCAAACATTTAGTGTACTCCTAGATAAGATTATTGTAGTCTCTTCTCTCTCCATGTAATATATTTGTATTGAACTTCTAATTTTTACAATCGGATCTCTTGTGTAATATGATATGAGATTAATTGATGCAAAATTGAAAGTTTTATTCAAATTCTTTTTAATTTTGAATTTGTATGATATGTAATCATGATCTAAAAAGGTGAAATGGATAAAAAATTATTTAGACATGAATTAAACTAGAAAAAAAAACATGAACTTTAATGTTAAAAGTTGTTTTCTTGTTAATATACTTTAGATTTAGACTTTCTATTTATTTTTTTTAAGAATATATTTGAAGTTTAAATAACTAAAATTTAACCTTGATTAATTTTGTAACATGAATTTTATTTTTAATCGTATTTGTTTTTGAAGTATTCTCACTTAATTAGTTAATTTGGTCAAGATAAAATTAATTAAATACACTTACTTGATTTATGGATGAATCAACTCACTTGAGGACCTGTAAATATAATTAATTTAAGCACATATGTGAAAAGATTGCTTTTTAGGATAGGTTTATACTTATGCATGTAACAACAACAATTGTTTCTTTCCTTTAATGTATGTATTTGTTTATCTTTTCTTATTTTTTGGACTCAATTTGTTCATCCTTTATAATTTAGAGTTTAATTTAAAAGAATTATAAATATGGAATAAATTGAACTTGGATCAGATTTTTTTTTTCTTTAACATGTATATTTTTAGAAATCCTTCAACTCAAGTTTAAAAAATATATTGAATGTCATAATTCACAGGAATAAATTAAATAATTTTCCCATGAATTTAGACAAAATAGACAACCTTTTTGTATTGATATTTTTAAAGTGTAACCAACCTTATTACCCAAAAAAGGTTTTTTTTCTAAATTCTTACTTATAAAATTTAGATTGCGACTCCTTTGATTTTTACAACATGCCTTGACATCATTTAAGTTTTTCCATAGACATAAATGATGTCATATAAAATTTTCATGCAAGTCAATTCAGTGTACATGTCTTATAACAAACATTTATATATTAGTTTTAAGTATCACTTATATCTTAGTTTATGAGAACATCTGCTTTTATCATAAAAAAAAAACATAATATATGTCAGTTTTTACGGCTTTAATAAATATCCAGTATTTAAGAGTATTAATAAGTAACATTTTAGGAACAATATGCAATAGAAATCTCATAATTATAATAACTTTATAATTTTCTTTGTAAAGTATTTTTTTTCTATAAACTTTATCTTTATTCTAGATTTATTAATATAATATTATATTAATATTAAATATATATATATATTTGCATGAATATAATAATAGCACATATAATATAACTAACTAATTGGCTCTAGACATAACAGAGACTGCACAAAGCTTTAAAGAGGATTTTGTCCACTGACCTAAACTTGAGCTTTCCCTTGAATGAAAACCCAACTTTTGTTTAGACGAACCTCTTGAGGTATTCATGGAGATGGCGAGTTTAATCCACACATATCATCTTTATTTATTGCTTGAATCAAATAAAGGATGTCCAATGAAAAATTTATTATGAATATTTAGATAGCCTATCTTGAAACCAAATAAGAAAGGATTTAATCTCAAGGTTTAAGAACTAGTAACAACTAATCCGCATGTATCCTAACCATTTAATATTAATATATCAAAATAATTTTAAAATATATATAAAAAAAAATTTAACGCTTGGATTGAATTTGGATCTCTTTTTTATATGATCCCTTTCCAAACTTTTTGTCCCAATACGGGTCAAATTAGCAAGGCGGTCGTGCAAGTAAACTATCAAAACAACCGGCACGGGAATCCTGCATCAAAGAGTGTAGAGTAGAGGGTAGAGGGTAGCTTGGAGCCATCGATGACAGAAGCTACAAAATAGAATTACACTAGCTGGCGTTGTACGTTTGGATCATTAGTGAAAACCTCCTGCAGTGCTGTATTGCTGCCAACATCACCTAGTCACATCAAATTTACCAGTGGTATTATCAGATCATGCCCACAAGAAGTTTCAAATTTGACGCGTTTTCATGACACTATCATGAAAATGTCCTGGAAAGTATCGATACAGTAGCCCTCCCGCTTGTCCCACTTGCAAACTCCAAGTTGTAGTAGAGGTCTACCATCACAACTGCCTCTGTCTAGACCATCCAGAGCTCCCCAGCTGCAGTTGCTAGACACAGCTGCCCCTAATGATTCCGTTGCCACCGCCCCTAGGCCCTCAAGCAGACAATACCTCGAACGAAAACCACAGACCACAGGCCACAGGCCAATAGATGGTGCAGCAACTTCATTCAAGATAAAAGCCACCAATAGAGGGTGTTTGAAAAGGAAGTGATAAAAAACATGTTTTTATAGCTTTTAAAGTGTGGTTTGTGCTTAAAAAGTATTAATACAGTGTTCACCCTTGTATTATTCTTAAAAATTCTTTTTCAGGAAAAAACATGAAAGTCAAAAGAAACAGTGAAAATAACAATGGAGAAGTCCTCATCGGGGGGGAACTTGAACAACATGCTTTTCATTATCTAGCTGAAAGAGTTGGTATTAGCAGTAATCTTTATACAACAGACTAGATTACAACAAGAATGTTACAAACAAACTGACATCTGCCATTTACAATAATCAAAGAAGAGAGTTGTCTTGGTATCAACAAATTCAGCACCTCCCCCTCCGCATCAAAATTAAGTTTCTTCTCCCCTGATCACTCCCACTACCCTCTTAGGAGTTTATAAAGAGGAGTTCACTAACTTCATTCGGTGGAAAAAGAAAATTTATGGCCGGATTCTTCGAAAGAGCGAGGAACCGTTAGATGTTAAACCTGTGTGGGTTCAGCTCGACTATTTTTGTTGATATTTACACTCCTTCAAATGGGTCTCGTTCTTGGTGATGTACCAGGTGTTTGAACTTTTAATAAGGTGGTATCAAAGAAAAGATCGTGAGTATATGTAGTTTGTCTTATTGGATGTAATGAGGGGTCGCTTACATGGTAGCTGCTTTGTCCTACCATAGCATAGGGTGAGTGAGGAGAAAGATAATTCCTGTATGCAGACCCATGTTGTCGCAGTGGGCTAGAACAAGGAGATACAGGCATAGATGTGATCATTCCGCCATCATCCCTGCACACAACAAAATTGAAGTTAATTTAAAACTCAGGAATGATTATAAAGCATGAGCGGAAATATATATATGGATGGCACTATGCCATTTACCTTGGATTTTTCAATGCTCTGGTATTACTATTAACCCCTGGCTTCATTGCAAAATCTCCATCCCAAGAATTGGCACTTGTTCGGTTGGAGTGCAGATCTAAGACTGGCTGCTCAGACGATATAATAATTAAGCAATTAGATAGTGTGAACTTTAGGTTGAAAAGAAAAGGACTAAGAGCGCTAATGCTAAAGTTCTAAAGGATATAGCAGCAGTGAAAACTTTGCAACAAGTCTTTCACATACACAGACTCTAATAAAATCTTAGTAACAATACTATAGGGGTCTACAATTGCCAAATGATATGTAGTAAACGTGATAGATTCAATCTCATATTGCATTTGAAGCAACAAAAAATTTCTTGGACTATTCTTTTACAGCACAAAAGCTTTTGGTGGAGATTGAATAGCCTGGTGAAATACCACGTAGCTGTTTAGCATGTACACTTTTCACTAAATAAACACTGCTTTACTGTGAATTCCACGAGCATGTCACAAATTCCTTCTAATAATCATGTTACGTAAATCATCTATCCCCTTGTTATAAATTAAATTAAAGTTCAGCTCATTTGGGAGGAGCAAACACCTATCTAAAATATTAGGTTACTACGCATCTAAGAGGCATACCGGTGTGCGGCTTCCATCAAAAGTTCTGGGAAAGGCATCCCTAGTAATGTTGATGTTCGCAACTCTTGTTGTTGCTTGGTCCCGAATAAACGGGTGGTCCAACAACTGAAAGGCTGTCGGCCGCGCTGATGGATCTCGTTGCAGGCATAGCTTTATAAAACTTCTTGCATCGTTGGAAAGATAATCAGGTATATCTGGCATATCTTTGCTGTTTCCAATTTTAAATATTGCAGCAACCTGTTAAATTCAAAAAGATAAAACAGTCTTGATAAGGGGCACTTTAAAACTGGAAATGGCAGAGCAATAGCCACAACACAATTTCTTCTATTTAAGTTCTAAATTTTCAGAGGCGCACCCCTTCATACTGACTCCATGGTGGTTTTGATGTTGCCATTTCAAGAAGTGTGCATCCCAAGCTCCATATATCTACTGCAAGACTGTAGCCATTTGTATTCATCACCACCTGAAATAAGAGTATCCAGAAAAACAGTAACATTAATTAAAGAAGAAAAAAAAACAAAAAGAACAAGAAGAATGAAAGGCTAAAAATGGACTGAAAGATTGGATTTGAGTAAGGCAAAGGGCAAGGAAAGGTATTTTTTCTTGAGAGAAAGAGAGAGAGGCTACCTCAGGCGCCATCCAGTAAGGACTTCCCTTGAATGAAAGCATTGAAGAGCATGCCGTGATCTAATTCAAAACAACACAAATTAAAACACTTTCAATTAGAAGCCAAAAAAAGAGATGGAAAAGGGAAAAAAAGTATCTGATACTAATGGTGAAAAACACGGCAAAATTTATAGAATTAATATTTAGGGAAAATTATCTTGGACACCCTATGATATTGTGTTTTCTAACATTACATGCACTTTATACCCTCATCTGACATTGTTAAAGTTTATGTTACATTAAAAGTGTGAAGAAAAAATCTCCCTAACATAAAAACACAAGTTTAATGGCAATTTGTAATAAACATAATGTCTCCAGAAGATTGATTAAAAGGAAAAGAATACTTGAATCCCAACTATTTGTTATTTTAAGGTGCACACATGACAAAATTCTCATAAAAGAGAGCATCATCTGCACAAACATACACTCTCTTATTTAGCTACTTCCACATCTAAGGACTTGGAGTAAATTGGCAATTAAATAAGTCCAATATTTCTTTGAAAATATTTTATATTTTAAAATCTGTTGCAGATGAGACATACATGCTTAGCCATGCCAAAGTCCACCAACTTGATTTCACCATTAGGGTCCACTAATATGTTTGCACCTTTGATATCCCTGCCATGAACAACACATTTCATAAAACAATGGAGAGACTGAAGAAACTGTGATTTCAGATGCAAACTATTAACCATAATTACAGTTAACACATACCTGTGAACTGTATTTCTTCCATGCAAATAGGCAAGCCCAGAAAGAATCTGCCTGGTATAATTTTGAATAACCGGTTCCTTAAAGGCACCATATTCTTGAAGTAACTTGTGGACTGAACCACCAGAGACATACTCCAGATAAACTGAAAGCCTTTCTTCACTCTGGGAAAATGAAAAGGCAAAGAGATTACAGAATCAGGGTCCAGTATACACAATTGATCACTCGGATTGAACAAAATAGAAGTTAAGATGTCAGGAAATGGATTTCAATCATCCCTCTCAATCATATGTGTGAAAACATGAGACTATCATGTGCAAAAGCAACTCATACCAGTTCACTTCCATAGTAACGAACAATGTTTGCATGTGACAGCTGACTAAGCAAATTTATCTCCTGTTGGCAAGGAGCAGCAGTTAGAAATGCATCATCAATCACCAAAAAATCTAAAGGACAACCAGAAAATGCATGTGTAGAAACTATACTATAATACTGTTTGCTGAATCTGATGCCATAAACAAGTTTACCTGGTTCAGCTGCTTGAGACATTCTTTTGATGTTGAATCATCTGAAATAACCGTGACTTCTTTTATTGCGCACATCTGCCCACTCCCGCTGTTTAAGTTGCAAAACAATATTTAGAAGAGAAAGCCATAAATTGCAAGAGGAACAGCATAAATAAAAACAGTGTTGTAGGATCTGTTGCACTCCTATTGCCTTTTTCTCTTTTTCCCCCCTTTGAGCAGATGGAGACAGTAATTGGCACTTTACATAACTTACAGACATTACATTCCATAAAATGGATACACTAAAACAGAAAAAATCAATACCAAAAAACTATTATTGTCTCCAAGCACCGACTACTGATGAGTAAATCGTGCCAATAAACATCATCAAGTAGTATTTTATTAAGACTTAAAACTTGTTACGATTAGGCTAACTAGTCCCACAAGAATCATTGACATTACCTGTTAAATCCAAGATAAACATGTCCAAAAGTTCCCCTTCCTAGGAGCTTTCCTTTCTTCCATCTTGACAAGGTAGACATCTCTGTCGCTCCAGCAGTTCTTGGGCCAGGCAAGGAAGGAGGGCTAGTGGGAGAACCTGGTGGAAGAGGCAGCGGATGACATTCGTTCTTCCCATCTTCCAGCCTCCCAGTTGGGGAGTCTATGCTTAAAGCACCCAACAGCTGATGGAGAGGTGAAGTAGGCCTGCTTGCTGCTCTCGAGCCTGGAGCAGGACTTCTCGAGCCTGGAGCAGGACTTCTCGAACCTGGAACAGGACTCCTCGAACCTGGACCAGGACTCCTTGAACCCCCACCGTGTCCTTTATGATCTACAGATAACCTGGGTTGCAGTTGGCAGATGCACTTGAGAAACATACCGAATTACAGATTTGTAAAGCTTAGCCAATTAGATTTTCAAATCAGCAAGCTGATTGTGACATACAACAAACCCCGTCTCTAGATATTGCAAATGGAGCAGAAAATCCATTGCTTAAAACTAACAACTAAAGCAAAAGAACAAAGCTGACAATAAAGTAGACATCTTTAATTCACACATCATTTTAAGATTAAAACCTTAACAAAAACGTTCACCCCTAATTTTATGCCCGAATGAAAACTAAAATGGTTAAGGACAAGTCCAGTAAATCATAAGACTGTCCAAACAAGTAAGAAAAATCCAAATCAGTAATATTTGATTGGAAAGAGAAACTAGCTCCCATCCAAAGCAATCAAACTCTGACAGGAAAACTCGGTAAAGAGAGAGAGAGCAGGGGATTTAAGGACAAGGTATTTGGAAGTTCAGAAATCAAAAAAGCTGAGAAAACAGAAGAGACAGCAACCTCAGACGACAAACCATACTCTGACACAAAAACACAGAGAAAAGATTTTAAAATACCCCTTTTTTCGGAACTCAAACAAAAACCCCTAAAAATAGCTCAAGTCTATTCTTCATATCCAAAAACAACTCCATTTCACAAATCAGAATTTAACCCAGAATTCCAAATCCCAACAAAATATAAAAACCGAACCCATAATTCTATAAAAACACTAACCTGTAACCATCAAACAGACCATTACTACTCTGATTATTATCATGATCTTCACCTCCAGATGACCCGTAAGAGCTAACACTAGAAACAGAAACCGACCCAGATCCAAACCCGACTCCTCCTCCTCCTCCACCACCAAGATCACTCGTGAATGGTTTAGGCAGAGGAAGCCCTCTTTTTTCACCTGCATCCGAATCAAAACCCGAAAACGCGGATAAGCCACCACTGCCAGAAAATTCCCTGTTCGCACGTGGTGAATTCTTCCTCAAAGCCGCCTCATCAAGACTGCTCCTCCTCTTGTTTTCTTTGATTTTAAAGAGTTTTTTATCATTTTTTCCATGTGGGTTCTCTTGATTACTCCCTTCTTTGCTCTTGCTGCTCTTTTTACCCCACCAAGCAGGCATTTTTTTTTTTGCTTTGTAAGATTGTAAATATGCAAACTTTATCAACTTCCGAGCCAAAATAGAGAACAAGATATGGTTTTCTTTCTTTGTGTGTGTAAAGAGGAGACTTCGAAGAAAGAAAAGGTAGGAAAAAAAGGAGACTTTTTGGTGTCTTTTTAGAGAGAGAAGGTTAGATTTGTACTTAACTTTCTAGAGAGAGAACTCATCTTAATTGCTCTGTAACAAGGTTTTGCTTATAATTAGTTGAGAGTAGATTAAAAACACGTTTTCATCTCCATTTCTCTATGCTTGAGTAAGATTGTTTTAACTGAAGCATCCGTTTCTTAATCACATTAATTTGAGATTAAAATAATATAATCCTCGTACATTTTCTTTTATTCTTATAAAAAAATGTTCAAAAATATCGATAAATCCAATTTCAATTTTAAACTAATTTTAAAAAAGAAATCAATCAAAAGAAAATAAATAAATAATTTCTGATCCAGTATTTATATATATATAAAAAAAACATGATAAGTGGGGTTTACTTTATGTTTTATAATAAATAATATTCTAATTCAAAACAAAAGAGAATTTTACTTTTCACTTTCAAGAATCTAGATCACATGCCAAACTATAGGGAAAAATGATCCAAATGTTATTGTTTATATGAGTTTTATATATATATATATATAAGTGGGGTTCAGAGAGAGAAAGCGAAGAAGGTGAGTGTGGGGTCCAGAGGCTACAGTGAGGAACAGCTAAGGAGAAGGAAGAGACGGCAGGCGGTGGTTGGATAAAGAGAAGGAGTGATGACGTGGCAATTTTCTTTTAATATTTTTCTTCAACTTTCAGACAGAAGTGAAAGGGGACAGATAGTGGGGTTTTTACGTGTGGGTAGCAGTTTTTTTATTAATAAAAGGTGTTTATTTATTTATTTATCATATATTGTATGAATATTTAGAGGTTTTTAGGATAGTCATGAACTCTTTTTTTAAGTATTTTTTTTATTTAAAAATATATTAAAATAATTTTTTATTTTTAAAAAATTTATTTTTAATATTATATGTTAAAAATCTAAAAACATTAAAAATTAAATTAAAATTAAATTAAAATAATAAACAAATTACATCACAACCTCAAACATGATTTTATTATAATGATTAATTTAGAAAAAATTCTAGCACATTGAATCTGTTCCTGAATTAAAAAAATCAATTTATTGATTATTTCTATTTTTTAATTATTTTAAAGTTATTTTGACACGATTAATGCGTTAATTTGATGTCACTAAATTAATATTTTATATTTAATTTAAAATTCAATTCAATTTAAATTTTGAATTATAAATTTTTTAAATTAACTGTAACGCAAGCTGGCTTGATTCAATTTTTTTGCTCTTTTTTTATTATTATTTATTTGAAAGCGATTTATATTATACTATCTCATATACGTGGATGAATTTAAGGTTTTGTAAACCAATGAGCGAGGATTCTATTATAAGACACTATTAATAAAATATTCAAAAAAAATCCTGTTATTATTTAAGGGTTGTTGAACCTAATATTTGAAAAAAAAAATAGAATTGAGAAATTATATTATTATATAATGCAAGTGTGATTGTTATTAAAAAGATATATAGAAAGAGAAAGGAAAGTCTCAAAGCGTGCACGTTGATAATATATCCCTATGGATCTAGTTTACATGTTGTACGTCACTTAATCACCATTAGATATCATGCATTACCTAAGCTTAACAATATAATATTAAAAGAGGAGGAGGTAAAGTTATATATTCTCCATAACTTATTAATTTATAATTTATTTTTTTATATTTTCAGATATTTTAAAATAATAATATTAAAAATAATTGTTTTTTAAAAAATATTATTTTAATATAATTTCAAGTGATTGGATAAAAAAAAAAAGATGCTAACTTGGATTTCATTTGATAAGATGCATAATATACCTATTTGAAAAAAAAATGTGTGAAAATTATCCAAAAAAATCAAGAAAGTGTGTGTGAAGCCAGTTATTTTTATGCTGTACTCGTCTTGATGGTGGACACTACTTTCAAAAACAATATAACACCATGTGATTTGTGCCAACCCCAGACGGATTTCATTCGTACGTCTTGATGGTATTTTTTTCAGTCAATAATTATAATTAAGAATTTTTAATCTTTTCATTAATAATATAGCCAAACAATATAATTAATAATGAGCACTAGTATTTTTATCAATTATAAAACTATTAACCATCTAGGTAGTAGTCTAATAGTAAGAGCTTAGGATTAAGAAATTTACTTCCTCTGTGATCTCAGATTCAAGTCATGTGGTTGCTCAAATGATGACTACTGGAAGCTTACATGGTCGTTAACTTTAAGACCTATGGGATTAATCGAGGTGCGCGCAAATTAGCTCAAACACTCATGTTAAACTAAAAAAAATTATGAAACTCTTGACTCCAGGTAAATGTGCCCAAGATTTATAAATATTTTAGATCATAAATATAAACAAATAATTTTTGTAGACTCAACATTTTATTCCTCAACAATTAATTTTTATATTTTTTTTATATTTACTAACTAAAGTATTAACTTAAGTATTAAAGAGTTGATTATTTACTCCATGATTAGATGCTTATTTCTTAATGATTAATCAAATTCAAACACAAAATCTATATTCCAACCCATATATCTTAGCCTAGGATCGCTGTACATGAAAAAAAAAAAAACTCAATTTCCATTGTTTAAGTTTTTAGATCACCATTAGACCAAAAGGAAGCATGTATAAAATACATGGTTAATGAGACAATTTTTTGTTTATTTATTTCCAGATACATGGATTGACAAATAAATCTATATATATATATATATATATATATATATATATATATATATATATATATATATATATATAAAATACTATTGACTTACAGATAAAAACAAACAAATAAATAAAATGGCGAGAACAATTACATTAAATATGCTACAAATTAAAAACCTGAATGTTGTTATTTATAATTTATTTTTTTAGTATTCTCACTTCATTACTTATTTATAAATAACTTTTCATGAAAATTTATATTTTAATTATAAAAAATAATAAATCTCATAAACTACCCCACTACATTTAGTAAATAACTAGGAAAATATAATATATAATACTTTCACACTCTTATATAAATTTATTTTAATTTTAAAATATCACTTCTCGAAATATATATTATAATATATAATACTTTTACACTCTTATATTTCAATTGGCTATTGAAAATGCTTGATGTAAGATTTAAGCACATTTTATCTTCTCCTTTCTCAAGTTAGGTAACGGGGCACTTTAAGGTTCACGGCCATCAGCTGAAAATTAATACATTTTGTCTTTCAGGTGAAAATTATTGACTATATGGAGTGATTATGGGCACAAAACGTAGGAATTAATGAAGGGAGCAATAATTGGATTCATTGGATTTAAATTAAATCAAGCACGGGACACTCTTATGAATTGAAATCCTCGTCTTAATCCTTGTCAATTATAATTACACATCTATATATATTTACTATATAATATAAATATAAATAATAAAGCCTCGTTTGGTGCAGCTGCAGTGTGATTAAAAGTATTTTTTAAAAAATACATTTTAGAGAAAAAAATGTGTTTTAATATGTAATGATATTAAAACCAATAAAAAAAATACTAAGAAATCATAAATTTGATATTCTTAATTAAAAAATATTTTTATAAAAACACGTGAATTGCAATTAATGTAGTTAGGTGTTTTAACAAATTAATTAAAAAGGCAAGTTCATTTTAGGTTTTAATTGTTTAAATCCTAAGCATATTTTCTGGAATCTTTGTTCGTTTAGGATCTTAAGGAGTTATTAATGATGTATATCTAAAGCTATATGGCTAAAAATTTCTACTATGAATTTTTCCAGCTTCATCAATTGATATCATATGTGGAAATTAAGCAAAAAACTAGTTCATTTTTGTTTCTCAAAATATCAAAAGAATATATATTATTCTCGTCACTTAAATAAACACTATACTGATTTAAGTTTCGAAATGTTTTTCTTACAAGTATTGTTGAGCCCACCAAATTCTATGAGTCTAATTTTATCAGCCCATAAAAAGCACTTCCAATCTTTCAAATTGTTTCGGTAATAAGAAAGAATGAAAGGAATCACTCTAATCTCTTCTTTGTTCATTTTTTAGTTTAACGTGAGTGTCCGGATTAACTTATGTGCACCTCGACTAATTCTACAGGTCCTCAAGTTAACAACCATGTAAGTCTCCAATCACTATTATATGAGTAATCAGGGTCTCGCTCTTCTTTGTTCTTTATCCTTCCCATAGATGCACCTACTCCCTCTTATTTTATACATCATTTCTCCAATCCCTCTTAAGAGAGTATACAAGTTGGCCAGTACAAATTTAGAGCCCCTGTACGTGTGGATAATCTCCAGACGTGTAAATTTTGCTTGAAAATGAATCAGACAACTGGAACTGTACATGAAATCAATGGGCCAATTCCAAAACTCCCGTTTTCATTTTCTGAGGCAAAGGGAGAAGCATGGTTCTCTGATTGCGACAGCGTCAAGGTATGGAGGGATGTCTGGCACTAGCTTGGCATCCTGGCAAGTGGAATCTCTGTTTATCTCGCGGCGTGGCAGTGTCCCAGGCATGCATCTTCCACGCTTCTTCTCGGTTAATTTCTCGAAATAAATTGAAACTACATTAATGCTGCTATATATTATTTTTACTTCCGTGACCATTATCACCATATTACATACTTTTAGCATGTAATTATCTTACAATATCAACATATTAAATTTGTTTCTTTTATATATATATATATATTATGGAATGTAACTATCACAATTTGTTAACGGTAAATATTTTTCAATAAATAAAAAATTAACTAAATTTAAGTATGTAAAAACTAATTTTAAAAATATACATATATATATATCTGTGGCTGCAAAATCTGAAAAAAAGAAAATACTTCTGACGTTGATCAAACTTGCTCAAATAATATCCATGAGGATTTGCCTGAAGTTTCAATCAAAATACACAAGGATTCACCTTTAACTCTAGAGGTGCCTTCTGGTCAATTTTGCTAAAGATTTGACTTTTATTATATCCATGCGTTTTGACTTCTACCCACAACTTTTTTTGTGCGTTTTGACATGGCTTCGCATATTGAAGCACCAAAATTATTTCGGCTTGACAACTAAGTTGGTCTCCCCTCATCCATTCCTCTTTTACAATTTTATTATCACTTTCCTCAACTTCTTTTAATATTTCAGTTTCTTAAATCTAAAAAAAAAATGAAGCAGAAACCTATTATTTTTCAGTCAATGATGTTTTTCCTTTCTATTTTTTTTATATGCATAAATAAACAAATATATTCTCATAGCATGTACAAAAATTATAATCGATGATGCCCCACCCATAGTTTTGAAACCCGGCTAACCCGAAGCTGAAATCAGGCCGGGTTGAAGAAAAAATAGAAGAAGAACAAACCTGGTGTGACCCGGCGACCCGGCAAAACCCGGTTGACTTTTTTTTTTACTAAAACGATGCCGTTTTAATTTTTATTTTTTTAAAAAATTAACCCGGACGACTTGGTTAAAACCTGGAACCCGGACTTTGAACCGGGCTGGCTACCAGACCGAGTCTAAAAACTATATCCCCAACTCAAAAATAAAAAGAAAATGCAAACACCATATACGGTTCTCCAATAGATTATAACAAGTCCATTTCATCAATAATGTGCAAGCATTTAATGCAAAGATTATGATGGACTGCATTAATTCTCTATTACTTCACTTTATCTTCCAAATTAATAATTTGATCAAATAAACATTTTATGAACAAAATAAATAAATATCTTCATGGACTTACGAGTACACAACGACGTGACGTTGAATATTCGACATCTTTAATTATTACTCTCAAGCCAGTCCATGATTGTTGACTCTAAAAAATAAAATTAATAAACATTTAATCGTTAAATTATATTAAAATTAATCTTAAATCAAAGTGGACGATTTTACTGTAAGTAGAAAAAAAAAACTTTTACTAAATCCTCTTTGCAAAATAAAATCTGTGATGTAACCACCAACTAAATATTCTTCGGGTAATTAACCTTGCCTCTCTCATCCTTGGCACCATCAAAGAGTTGTCCATGAATATATTCACCTATATGGGATGTTTTAAAAGGAAGATTTATAGATAAAACGGAAAATGTATTTGGGTTTAATTAAGCTTTTGTGCTTAATTTTCGATGGACTATATATTATATATCAATTAAAACATTTTTTCCCACAGAATCCCGCGCCTCAGTGCTGTCGAATGGTTAAATTTTGAATGTGGGTCTCCTCGTAAAAAAAAGTTTGTAGAGCTAATTTAAATTTAAGGTAGGGTTTAGTTATTGTTTTGAAATAAAAAAAATATGAAGATAGCATAGATAGAAAAGATAAGATAAAATATAAGATTATGATTGATAGTCGTCGTATAAAAAATAAAATGACTCTCTATATATTGTTTATATTGAGTGTTGAAGTTAATAATATTACTATTATAATAATACTAGTTATAAAATTTGAACCGGTCTAAATTTAAATAAAATAGAAGAATGATTGATCCGTTCTGATTTGGTTAAAAACTGAGTTGACTCATGACCTAGACAACCTAGGTAAAACCCGAGTAAAGAATCTATTGATTCTTTTTTATTTTTTTTTAAAATAATATTATTTTCATTTTTTTTTAAAAAATTGGGATGGAGCTTGTGACTTGAATCCTGTCTCATATCAACTTTTAATTTGAGTTTTTAAACTATAATTATAATTATTTTTTATTTTTATACATCTTAGATAAATTTAGAATTAATAATTTTTATAGGGATATTTTAAAAATAAAAAATATTATTTTTAAATCATGGTTAAAGCATGCAGCGGCTATATTTCCAGCTAGCTAATAGCAATGTAATATGAGCGGTTTCATTTCAGCAGTGATCAAGAATAAGATTGGAAGATCACGATTTGCACAATATCTGTTTTAGAACAGGTAAAGTTGGAAGATCAAGAGTAGAAATGATAGTTCTATTGCATGTAGAATAAACTTAACATCTAATTCTGTGATTAGTGTTTTTAGGGGAGCAGAAGCAATGCTTCTGTTGCTCAGAAAAGCAATTATTTTGGATGCATTGTTCCTGTTTAGCATGTGAATTGGTACAATCATAAAGAAAAGCAATGGGATTGAATGGTTGGCGAGCGATTGTCAGACAAAAAGAGATACGAGAAAAGCTATAGCAGTTGCTAACAATAAAATTTTTTAAGAATTATAATGGGGAATGAAGGAAGAAAAGGATTTGGCAACTAATTAACATTGCTATCATGATTCGAAGTAGCTAATGCGGAGCAAAGAACATTGCTATTTGATCCTGATTTATATATAAGCACAGGCTGCTACATATTTGAGCTAGGACAAAAGTTATAATATTTTAAACATATATGTTTGAGGAGTTCCATTAGGACAATTGTGTAACAAAATAGTAAGAGGCAAAAGACTCTCGTGGGTGCAAAACAATCTCAGATTGTTTTCTGCAGTTATGGAGAGGGCTAAAAAAAAACAGATAAAGCAGAAGGATAAAGTAGCCGTGGATAAGCGCTCCACGGTACAATAATGTAGTTTCAAAAGGCAAAAGCAAATGCTTGAAATCTGTGCTTTGGTAGCTGTGCAATGAGTTCCTGGCAGCTTTGATCGGTTGTTCATGTAATCATGTGCTTTGCAAAAAAGATTTTTTTTAAAACAGCTATAAGAATAGCTGTAATGAAGAAACTGGTCTTGTAATAGGGGTTGATAATGTGAACGTGGAATAATGAGGGAGATGATATATGATAATTGTGAGATAAAGAATATTCAAGTGCAAAAGAACTGATTCAGGGCTGAGAGATAGGCGGGAGAGCTTATAATGTCAAAGGATAGGACCCAAATGCAGCTGAGTAGAGATTTATAACAACCTTTGGTTGAGTGTGAAATTTGGTGCATTAGCATGAAGAATGAGAGTGAAAAAGATAAAAAGGAGGTAAGAACAGCAGGGCATTGTATCAAAAAGTGTCAAAGGATATCACTGTAATGGAAATGCTAAGTGTTTGAAATATATAAGCAAACCGTAGCAACAGCAGCAGATCAGGCGCTTGAGGCTGATTGCATTCGCAAAGGAACAAACAACAAAGAAAAAAGTTGCCTCGATGTAGTAAACAAAGGCTCAACGGAACTTTTTTTTTGACTGAGAAAAGAAATATTTGGATATTTATTGCAAAAGGTGTAGTATTTACGAAACTCATCATATTAAAAAGTACGCTTTGTTGTTGCATATGAGATTGGAGGAAATCTTTGGACGCCGGAGCTGGAGATGAAGGAGTGAAAGCAAGATGGGAAAAAAACTGCTTTCAGGTTGTTTGGGAAGTGCGGTGAAGCCACTGTCTAATCTTTCAGCATGATATCTAGACGACACAGTTGAAATTAACTTGCAGGGCCTGCAGAGAGCGAGGATGAACAGACAGTATCTAGATGACACGGCACGCTAAATAACTGCATGAAGCTGAGGAATCGCGGTTGCGGATCAGTAGGAAGCGTGCGGTTCGACTGTTAGAGAGGCATTACAGCCTAGACCGCCATTGCACTGACGTGAGCGAGGAGTTGGGAAATTATGGTGGTCTTTGTAACAGATGGGCCAGCAGAATGATTGGAGATAGGTGTTCCCAAACTACTTGTTTCAAGCTTGTATTAAGATTTTGACATGTAGAAGCTTCTATACACAGTCTGAAGCTTAAAGACCAACAGATCACATCTCCTCTTGCAACTATGAACAAATAATCTATAATAGATTTTTTTTCTAAGTTAACTGTAAAATCAGAATCAACATAATAAATTCTATCCTCCATGATATAATATAATGTAACATTTGAGATACCTGTTTTGTCTCAAGATATTTTTTGTAGTATTTCAATGTTCTCTACCAAAATTTATCATATATTAATTAATTACTCTCATTGCGTGTGCAATGTTTAATCTTGTATATATCATAACAAATATTAAACTTTTTTCTTTTAATATATACAAACATCTCCATTATTTTTACTTCATTGATAAGAGAAATACTTAAAAATAATTTGAAGTCAATAAAAATAGGATAGAAATTGACATACAATCTTACATGTCGAAGCATTGCAAGATTTTTTTTAAATAATTTTTTTAAAAAAGTCAAATCTTCCTATTACTTCTATGTTGGTGAATTTTTATCCTTAAAATCTTGCTTATTAATTCCAAATCCTTCATATCAACATGTTGTCCACTTATAAGAATATGAAAATAAAATCATCAACTTTTTCAAAAACTTGGTAACACAAATAATGGTCTATTGACTTCATTGTAATATGTGACTAATTATGAAGGAGTTAAATTTTTTATACCTACACCTAGACACCTGTTTGATTCTTTAAAAATAGTAAAAACAACTATTTACATTAACATTAAAATTAAGATTAAAGAATTCATGAAAATTTTAATTTTTATAATTTCTATATATATGCATTTAAATGCTAATACCGAACAAGGAACTGAAGGAAGTACATCAAATACCCCATAATCTATTATCTAAGCCATGTCCTTAAGGTTAATTGGCTGTCATCCAAGACTTGTCCTTTTTTCTTTTTATTTAATGGGCTAAAAACAGAAAATCAAACACCAATGCTGCACCATATTTCAAAAAAAAAAAAACATATATTTTCTAGCTGTTTGGGCCCGGCTCAAACAGCTATACTTGTTTCATGGAAAATTCGGAGAAGAGAGCAGGTAGAGTTCTCTACATGTTCAATTACGAGTAATGTAGGGCTCGGTGTCTCCATGCAACGAACACATTCATATGTAAGCATATATAAATTAATGTCTCAATCTATATATATTCGACAGTTGAGTAGAACACTAGCTGAGGGTTGGCGTCTACGTGACAAATACTACCAAAGATCTTTTGTTCATCCCACATATATCCATTGACTTGGTAGCTAGTTTAATTAGTTGTATTGATAGTTAATTTATTGGTGCATAAATGGCGTGAATTAATGAACGTTTTTCTTTTTGTTTATAATATATATATTTGATTATAGCAATGGATGCGTGGGTCAATCTTCTATGAGCAGGTCTACCATATCATCATAAATTACTTGATTTAATTAGAGACTGAAGTGATCATACATAGAATTTGATGCATTCAGTAGCATGATACAAGGACTACAACAGTCCTCGACAGGTTGTAGCTACACAATCTTCTAACATGAATTTCCTTATAAAACTATTCACGTAGCCCAACAGTAACGCCCAATTGTAAAACATCCGAGAAAATAACTGAATCATCCGAAACTTCTAGAAAAAACGACAGTTATGTTTTTTAGAATCCAAACCCTAATTAAATAAAATAATCTCTGGTATGATTAGGACAGTATTAGAAAGCTTGTGTTACCTTGGACAACACTCTTATGATCAATCTCTTTTTCTTTAAATTAGATGAACCTCTTTTAACAACCTTTGATTAATTGAGATAATGCAGGGCCCACCCAAAATGAAGATCAGTGAAGAAGAGATGGAATCACATTGCCTTCTTATGTTGGCAATTGTGATTGATGTCTGTTGTAATAATATATCTCCTGGCCAGAAAGTAACCTCAGGTTCTATGGTCTGAGGCTTGTGGTTGCTTATATGATGGCCACTGAAGGTTTACATGGTTGTTAACTTTAGGACCTGTGGGATTAGTCGAGGTACACGCAAGCTGCCTCGAACACCCACGTTAAACTAAAAAAAAAAAAGTAACCTCAGGCTGAGTTTTGTCATTATCACCTCATAGATTATTATATATATAAAAAATATTATTGTGGGTTTAATGGATATTTAGAAATGCGGTAACGATTATTTTTAAAGTATTTTTAATTTGAAAATACATTAAAATAATATTTTTATTTTTTATATCATCACATCACATGAAAACAATCCAAAAAATTAAAAAAATTAATTTAAAATAAAAAAATTAAATTTTGATCGGTTTATGTTTGTGCCGCAATCCCATACAAAAGCTAAGCTTCTTGCCTTTACCCATCGTTTAATTTTTTTGAATTAATTTTCTTAAACTAGATTAATTTTTTGGATTTATAAAAAATTGTATTTCACATTCTAACTGCAGTTTAGCTCTTGATGGGTAAATAAAACTTATCCCTCAACCACTAGAACAATAGATTAATTAAGTATTAATAAGGATCGATGACGATATTGAATTGGACTCGCAACAACCATGGCTGTAGACCTCTCTTGAGAAGTGATCTGAACAAGGGATTGGTTCACTTTGCAAGTCATTCAGTTATTTTATTTTATTAAAAATTAAAAAAATAATAAGTTTAATCAAATCAATTAAGTTTCATCATATATATTAATATTTTATTAAATTCAATTAAAAATCTAGCTCAAAACAGAATCCAAGTATTAGATTCTTCAAATGACTAGAAGAGTTGGACCACCGAGCTAATATCATCTTGAGAAGAAATATCTAAAAAAATACAGTATGAGGCAGTGGTATATATCATCTCTTCATGATGAGATTAATATTTGGAAATTATTAAGAAATTAATACGTACCACGCATAAGATTCCAGGTCACAAAACAATAGATTGTCTCGTATGTGCCATAAGGTTGTGCTGACCTAACAATAGACATGGATTACTTGCTTCTCTTTCCCATCTCTTATTTATCATTTTTGTTTTGATTTCTTCCTTTTAATTAGAGGGTGTTTAGCGCTGTTGTTGCCCGTGTTTTTTTAAAATTTTTAATATTTTATAACTTCTAATTAATTTTTTTTTTAATTTGTATCGTTTTAATATACTAATATAAAAATAAAATTTTTATATATTTTTAAATAAAAAATATTTTAAAAAGTTATGACAAGCTTTACTTTAATATGACCCACACGACCACCAATTATTTTTTCCTTCTCATTCAATTAAAATTCAGATCTTGCCATCCCTAATAATTCTATGAACATGAAGATGGAGTAGATATACTGATTAGAGGGTGTTTTGAGTTGCTTCGTTTTTGAAAATTTTTATTTTTTTTTGTTTCTAGTTATTTTTGTTTGGTTTTTGTATCGTTTTAATATACTGATATAAAAATAATTTTTTTAAAAAAACATTATTTTTATATATTTTTAAATAAAAAAATATTTTAAAAAGTAACCTCTATAATGACCAACTGTCTCAAACACTCTTTTAATAGCAAACTCGACCAACAATCATTCTTTCTTTTCATTCAATTAAAATTTACATCTAAATCCTAAGAGATAATTTAACTAGTTAGGTTTTAAGTTTGCTTTTCAATGGACATGAGTTCGAGTCTTCTCAGGATCACTGGAAGTTTATATAATTATTAATTTTAGAGCCCGTAAAATTAATTGAACTGCACATAAATTAGCCCGAACATTCACGTTAATAATAATTAAAAAAATTACATCTTGGCATCCCTAATAACTTTAATAACATGAAGATGGAGTAGATACTCAAGATTGCGAATGGGATTCAGTTATCAAGATGCAGACTTGAAGCTCAGACAGAGAACGAAAATAAAGAAAGAAAGGAAAACGTCGTCGTCTTCTGATATGAATAAAGTAGAAAATCATAACAGTAGCAGTATTTTCTAATTAAGACAATGGAGATTATTTTATTTTGTTTTTTTTATTTATGTATATTTAGGTTGGGCCAGCCCAAACTTCAGGGCCTCACAAAAAGCCCAAAAAAGGTATGCATTTGGACCAAACCCTTACAATGAAAAAAGATAGGGTTTGGCCCAATAATTGTTAATGGACTTTCTTATGACATAAACTTGTGACTTTGTACCTCTAGATGCTTTTCTAAGGATAAATCAGTTTCAGGCCTTTAACATAGACCTGGCCCAAGTATAGCTTAGGGAATTGGGAATAGAAGTTTATTAATTTTGGCTGGTTGATGCCACTGAGTTGATAGCTATAATATTGGCATTAAAAATATTTTTTGTTCCGATTTTTTTATATTATTTTTTTGCAGTAAAAAAACCTAACAATGCTATGAATCGTAAATTTGAATCTCTAAAATAAATTTAATTTTGATTAATATATATATATGTGCGCGTGTGTGTATATAAGAACACACACTGTGAACCATGCCCTCTTGATTTGTAATACGCCGCTAGAGAATCTCCATCATTGTTTCTTGTTTTCTCACAAACCCTACCAGCTTTGCTTTTGCTCTCTGAACTAAACCATGGCTATTTGGATCAAATACAGTTCTTGTGTAAACTTTAAACCACAAGAAAATCATCAAGAATCACAACGACACATCAATGGCCAGCCCCTGCACGAGGAAGATTCGATGTTGCGTGTATTATTCTCGCTGTATAAGTTTTACTTCCTTGGTAACTTAACTGGTGGATCGATGTTCACAACAAGGCCGGTGAAAATCAACAGCAAAGAGACTTGCATCCCTATCACCAGTTCATTGGTTGATGATCATGATGAAGAATTTAAAGAGATCTTGACAGTGATGGGAGTCCCTGGAAGGAAGCAATCGAAGATCCTAAGAAAGATGGCATCGCTTGCCCGTAGCAAAGGTACTTTTAGTGGCGTCTTCATGGAGGTTGAATTATTGGTGGGGACCTATCAGGAAATTACAGAAGCTGATATTGCTAGAGCTGAGAGGGGGTCAATGGATATTGAAGCTGGACAAATCCCGGCCACCAAGTCCTCTATTGATGCATTGGAAAGAGTGGTTTTCGACGGTTCATCGTCAACGAGAGACTGTACTGTTTGTATGGAAGAGATTGAAGCAGGCAGTGAAGCAACTCGGATGCCGTGCTCGCATGTTTATCATTCAGATTGCATTGTTCAGTGGTTGCAGACTAGTCACTTGTGTCCTCTTTGCCGCTATCATATGCCCGGTGAATTATGATCTTCATCAACACCAGCTAGCTTTCCTTCGCATTGTTCATTTTTATTTTATTTTTATTTTTATAGGAAATGAGTGTACAAATAAGTTGAACTTGCAGTCCATGCAAGAGAACATTGCTCCTGGCCCATGATCTATTAATATTTAGACAATCTCCATTACATTTACGTGGAACTGAAGTTTAGAATATATTGGTTAATTGATTCGCGCTGCTGTGCTTGATTTAATTACATGACACTAATTTTTTTATATAAAAAAATAATTTAAATTCCATTGTAACAAACTAAGTTGCTAGTATAGTTCTTGTTTTTTCTTATTAATATCTTTAATTAAAAAAAACTAATATTTTGGTATATGTTATTTATTTAATAAAACCAAAAGCAATCATAAGACATTCTCAAAAAAAAAAAATTAAACAACTTGAAATAAAGATAAAAATAATATATCTCTAACTAAAACTACTTTGTCTCCTTCAACGTTATAATTGTTTTTGAAAATATTTTATCAGAATATTTGTTTTTTAAACAACATTCTATCATTATTTCAAAATCAAGTTTCAATTAAAAAAAATAGCATCCTAATAATTTTGATGCGATTGCATTTCAAAACATAAAAGAAATACGACGGTTGTGTGTTGTCAAGAAAAACTCTTTGATGGTGTCGTTAGACCTAACTTAGCGGGTCAACCTTAAAATCTTTTTACCCGACTCTTTACGTAGCTTAAATTTTAATTAAATGATTTGGGAGCTAACATGATATAACTCGGTCAACTTAGCGGGTCTAAAAGCAACCTGAACAACTAGTAAAAACATAATTTGACTAAAAACAAAACTCAAGACAAAATAGGTTTTCAAAAAATATTGATGCAAACATCTTAGATTATCATTGGTTAACTCGTCAAACCCATAACTCGAATTATATATCTGACTGGGTTTAATAATTTTATTTTTATACTATTTTTTTATTTAAGAATATGATAAAACATAATAGACGATCACATATGAAAGCAACCAAATAATATTTTTAAACAAAGAATGCTTGTTAATAAATATCATGATGGGTGGAAAAAGAAGAAGAAGAATGCTTGTTAATATTATTAAATGACTACTAAAACCTTATTAAAAGAAAGTAAAATTTGATTTGTATTTAATAAAATTATATATAAGATATATTCTCAATTAATTTAAGAATTCAACAAAGTAATATATGTAATATATATTAAATTAATTCATTCTAAAGAAATTTAATATTTATTTAAGGAAAAAGAACCTTAAAATTAGCAAGTGCGCCACCTTGGGTGGCCTAGGCCTAGTGCGCCTGGCCATTACTAATATGGCCAATCTCAAAGTCTTGGAATCCCAAGCCCTTGAGCCTGGGTTTTTTTTTTTAAACACATGGTCAACTCATTTTACTTTTAATAAATAGCAGATACATCGTTTGCTTGGCAAGTTTTTGATAATTGAAGATAAGGTGAAAGAATCAGGCTAAAATATTTTGAACTTGAAAAACTGGTTTTTAATCAATTTTCACCCTAAAACACCTAAAATTACTCTTATAACCTTAATTTATCAACTCAAAATTAAAATCCCTAAATCAATTAAAAACATAAAATTAAACCAAAAAAAAAAAAAACTCACTCAAACTTGATGTACTTTTTTCCAGCAGTATAGTATATAACTTATTCCTAAAATAAAACTCCTCATCAATAAGAATAATTTGATACTAAACTTGGTTTTTTTGTTAATGAAATCTCACCAACCTTGATGCCCCCCCCCCCCCCCCCCCCCCCTCCCTATTTTTGGCAATACTCTCTCTCATCCCTTAAACTAAAGGATTGATAAGTAAATGACATGAAGTTTTAGATTAAAACACATAATTGTTAAACTAAAGGGATAAAAAAATTATAAAAAATCTTAAGGTATTTTTTATAAAAGATGCTAACAACACAATAATAAAAAAGAAAATAACTGCATGTTTATTTTTTTATATCAAATTTAGTCTTCAAAACTTTAATTTTTTTAATTAAAAAAATTGAATTCTATCTTATCAAATTGAACATTGGTTTAATGCTGAAATATCTTTTTGACTCCTCGAGAACCATACAAGAAGCTATTCAAAATAAATTATGAACTTAAAATTTCATTTTATCTATTTTACAAGAATAAAATTAAAATAATAATAATTTGGTGATCAAAATAAATACTCATGTGACAAAAAAAATCTTAGCACTATTCTAGTGAATAGTGTAATATGAGGGAATTCATAGTCAAATTACCATGCCATATATATATATATATATATATATATATATATATATATATATATAATTATAATTGTTGTTTCGCAATCAATCCAATTCATTGATGTGGATATATACTACCTCATCAAAAAATCGAGGAGGAAGTTAATTAAAACCTATATATTATCGGGCTGAACAATATTATTTACCATCAGAAGTAGATATTTTAAGGGTGCTTCAACAATTTAATGGAAGAGTACTGTTTCAAAATATAAAAAAAGAAAAGAAAAGAAGAAGGTTTGAACTGAGTATGATAAAACAGTTTAACATTATTAAGTGGAAGAAACGTACATGGATTATTTTTTATATACATTAATATCATTTTAGCTCCTCCAGACTAACCTAGAAATTAGGTGAGTCCAATTTTATTAGCCTTCACGCAACAAAATTTTAGTATCAGTTCCCAACTTTCCCTCAAATATTCTCATTTCTGAAATATTAGTGTTAAAATATAGTTTAATTTGAATAATTAAATCCTCGTTAAAAAAGAAGTTCTGTACACCACCATCCTGAGGAATGTGTAAAATCTATATATGCATATTGAAACATAGAAGACTGCCTGCTTCCTGCTGTAACATTCTAATTCTGTCTTTAGCTGGTTTTACTTCTTAAGAAACCCTACCGTCTGCTTTTTTATTTTGCCTCTCTTTCTGAATTCAATCATGCAAGCTCCTATATTCAAATGCAAGTTTCATGTTGAGTTAAATCCCTTCCCCGGAGAACTTACAAAGTTCCCTGTAAACTTCATGTATATGAGATCCATTACCTGGTTCACAATGGTGAAGGGAGATGGATGGTATTCAGAAGAAGAGAACCACCATTCATAAGAAGCAAACTTGTTCACATTCCTTTTAGCGATTCACTGCCTGATCACAGTCAAGATTTTAAAGATATCTTGACCTCGTTGGACATCCCTGAATTCGAACAATCAAAGATACTAGACTAATTGCATCTAAGGCTATTGGCATGGATATTTATAGTGCTTCGTCCATGTCTGTTAGAATAGAGGCCGCGGTATATATAACTGGGAGGGGTAGTGTTCATAGTGAAGAAGATCTTGCAAAGAGCTGAGAGGGAATCAATGGAGACTGAAGCGAGACCGATTCCGGCCACCAAGTCGTCTATTAATGCATTGGAAAGAGTGTTTCGGGGACAATGAGAGACTGCACAGTTTGCATGTAAGAGATTGAGGTAGGGAGTGATGCAATTCGCATGCCGTATTCCCTGAAAGAATTAAATTACAACTGAAATTGCTTGAGTAAAACTGTGTTCTCTCTCTTTCACACACACACGTAAAGTCTGTTGCAATGGAAACTCTTTATAAGAGTTTTAGTTACAGAAGGGACGACTAGAAATAATAAAACACTAGTTAACATATATAAGTGTTTATCGTCAATCTTAGTATTATGAACTTTATCCTTATCATTCCCTCGTAAACTGGCAGGGACATCTGTCACAAAAAGTTTATCCCGAAGGTAACAGAACCGATCAGCCATGTGTTCCTTGGTAAAGATATTTGCAGGTTACATAGAGCTGGGAATGTGTTGAAGTAGTATATCTTTGTTGGCCACCTTTTCTCTGACAAAGTGGTAATCCACTTCAATGTGTTTCGATCAGACATGGAAAATAGGATTGGAGGCAAGAGCTAAAGCACTTATGTTGTCACACCATATAATTGGAGCAAAAGCAAGAGAAACCTGCAACTCACACAACAACATTCTCAGCCAATACACCTCAGCTGTAACTAGAGCCAAACACCAGTATTCAGCTTCAGTACTGGATTTTGACACTACGGGTTGTTTCTTAGCAGACCAAGATATCAGATTGGACCCAACAAAAACACCATAGCCACAGGTGGAGCATTTGTCGTTAGGATCACCAGCCCAATTAGAGTCACAATAGGCATTGATTGCAAAGGAACCAGGTTTGTAGGAGAGACCATAGTCAAGTGTGTGTTTTAAGTATCGTAGCACGTGTTTGGCTGTTGTCTAGTGAGCAGAAGTAGGTGCTTGCATGTGTTGACAGAGTTGATTTACTGAATATGCAATGTCAGGGCGTGTGAGAGTTACATACTGTAAAGCCCCCACTGTTTGCCTATATTCAGATGGATCTGAAATACTTTCTCCATCAAACTTGGATAGCTTAGACCTAGAGACACAAGGTGCACGGTATGAGTGGATACCAGTGAGTTGCACACGGTTCAGAAGATCAATTATATACTTTGTTTGTCGAAGATGTAACCCTGAAGAATTGCGTATGGCCTCAATTCCCAGAAAATATGTCAACTGACCAAGATCCTTCATAGCAAACTCAAGTTGTAATTGAGATATAAGAGTGGTAATAAAATTATGATCATTTGAGGTAACTAGAATGTCATCCACGTAAACTAAAAAGAATGCATGGACATTGCTACGATGACAAATAAATAGTGAGGGATCAACTTGTGAACTTTGAAAATCAAGAGCCAAAAGAGCAGTGGATAGTCGATTAAACCAGGCACGAGGAGCTTGTTTCAACTCGTAAAGAGATTTATGAAGCTTACAAACAAATTGGAGGTGTACAGGATCAACAAATCCTTTTGGTTGTGTCATATAAATTTCATCTTCTAACACACCATGAAGGAAGGCATTAGAGACATCAAGTTGATGAATATCCCTGTTGAAAGAAACAGCGATGGCAAGAACCATTTGAACAGTAAAAGGTTGGATGTCTGGGCTAAATGTGTCAAGAAAATCAACACCACTTCTCTGTAGATATCCCACAGCGACTAATCTGGCTTTGTGACGTTCAACACTGCCGTCAGGTTGCCGTTTGAGTTTAAAAACCCATTTACATGGAACCAAATTCTTACCAGGGGGACGTGAACATAGTGACCAGGTGTCATTCTGTAACAAGGACTGAAATTCACTGTCCATTGCCGCACGCCACTCAGGTATGGATGCTGCTTGAGCGTAGGAACGAGGCTCAACATAAACCAAACCTGCATGCAAAGCTTGAAGGGGGGTGACAAGTGGAATATAAATAAAAATCAGGGAACCTACGAGGCTTATGATGACTAGTCTATGATCTAGTGATTATTTTCGTGGAAGGCTCATGAGTAGACAGGGCACCATTTTAGAGGTTAATGATGGAATTGTGGTGGTGGTTAGAAGAAGGACTAAGAGCTGGTGCACTAGGTATGGGAAAGGATTCAGAGGTCTCGGGTTGGCCAGAATGGAGAGATGAAGAGAGGAGTGGAGATGGTATTCATTTGAAATAACAGCTGGAGTAGTATGAATATCATGTAAGGTAAGGTCAGCAAGAACCTGGGTGTCAAGTGAGACACAGACAGGAGCAGAGTTTATGGAGAAAGTTGCTTGGGGAGGAGAAAAATCAGAGGATGAGGGGAAAATATATGAAGGAGAAGTGAAGAATAGACCTGGAGACTTGCCTGGGGAGGAGACGCAGCTGGCAGGATTTGTGATAATGGAATGTGCAGGAAATTGCTCTTCGTTAAAAATCACATTTCAAGAGATATAAACATGTCTGGAGGAAGGATCTAAACACCAAAATCCTTTGTGATTAGAGCTATAACCAATGAAAATACAAGGCGTGCTATGATATGATAATTTATCATTTGTGTAAGGACGAAGACATGGAAAACATTGACATCCAAATGCTCGAAAATATGTGAAGTCTGGAGGAAGATGAAAAAGACATTCATATAGTGAAACATAATCAAGAACTTTAGTAGGTAGTCGATTAATGATAAAGATAACGATGAGAAAAGCATCAACCCAAAATTTCTTAGATAAGCCTGATTGAGCTAGAAGAGTAAGTCCCATATCCATAATATGACGATGTTTCCTCTCAGCGAGGCCATTTTGTTGAGAAGTGTGAGGACATGATAGTCAATGAAAAATTCCATTATCCCTAAAAAAATGTTTAAAGATGGTGGAACAATATTCACCACCATTATCACTTTGAAATTGTCGAATTGTGAATTTAAATTGTTTTTCTACTAAAAGCTTGAATTTAACAAATGTAGAATAAACATCAGACTTATTTGAAATAGAAAACATCCAACAAAAACGAGAGAAGTCATCAATAAAAATAACATAATAACAACAATCACTCAAGGAAGGTGTGGAAGTGGACCAGACATCAAAGTGAATTATTTTTAGGGGAGCAGTGGATTCTCGTGATGAATTAGAGAAGGGCAATTGTTTAGACTTGCCTAGTTGGCTAGGTACACAAACTGATGTTTTATTTTTGAATCACTAACTGGAAGAGAAAATTTGGCAATGACACGACGAAGAGTTTCCGGGGAAGGATGGCCCAGGCGACAGTACCAGATGGAAGTAGGAGCCTTGACGCCAACAGTCATTGTGAGAGCATGATATGGTGAAGCAAATAGTTGATGAAGGTTGATCGGATACAATCCATTATCACTTGGTCCCGTCAGGAGTGTGTTCCCCGTTAGGATGTCCTTAACAGAAAAATCAGAATCAGTGAGTTCAAAAAGGACATTATTATCCTCACATAATTTATTGATAGAGAGGAGATGAGCTGATGCTTGAGGACAATAAGTAACATTATTTAAGGCAAGAGTAGTAGAAGAGAGGGTTTTAATAGAAGCATTGCTAGTATGAGATATGTGCAAACCTGTACCATTACCTACACCCACAGAAGCATCACCTTCATAAGGGTGAGAAGTTGCAAGATTAAAAATATATGAGGTAACATGAATATTAGCACCACTATCCGCATACCATTGATGTTGATTTAAATAAGTTGTATTGGCTTCTACAACCATGACAACAAAGTCAGTGGGAGGATGACATCCTTGAAAAGAGTAATTCATGCAGTTAAAACAATCCAAGGCCTGATGTCCCTCTCGTTTGCAGATTTGACATGGAGATCAGGAACGAGAGTTAGAAGGAGCTGAAGAAGATGGGCGTGAGAGGTGAGGTAGTGGCTGCCGAAATTGAGAGGAAGCATTACCCGATCCTTTAGATGCCCTTAAGAAGCGAGATTTATTACTACTATGGTGAGAACCTATTTGGGCTGCAGGTTTATGTGAGTAAAGAGCATAGGAACCTGCCTCATGGTGAAGAGACTGACTATGAAATTGTTGCATAAGGTCATGGTTCATGAGTTCTGCATGAAAATCTAAAAATGACATGGATTTCTATTTGGAGATGAGCATATACGTAGTGACAAAGGAATGAAGAAGAGTTGAGACCATTAAGAACAGATAATATTAGATCAGAATTATCAATAGGTTTGCCAACGACAGAGAGTTCATCTGCAAGAGTTTTGACTTCATCCAGAAATTTCTGACAAGACAAGGAGCCTTGCTACAAAGATTGCAACTTTCACTTGATAAGAGAAATGCGAGAAGTTGATGGCGCAACAAAACATGCACCGAGGGCTTGCCAAGCAAGACGAGAAGTCTCAAGGCCATAAATGGTGGAAACCACCATAGGAGATAATGAGGAGATAATCCAGCCAAGTATTGTTTGGTCCTTATACTGCCAAGCCATATAAGCAGAATTAGTAATACCTTGGACTTTATGTTCTTTGTTGGAAAATTGAGGAGGACAAAAATCAGAACCATCAACAATTCCCATGAGTCCATAACTCCGAAATAGGGGAAGTAATTGAGCACTCCAGGCAAGAAAATTAGTTCCATCGAGTTTGATGGAAATAACTTGAGCTGGAAGATGAAATGCAGCGGAAGATAAAAAATCTGAAGCAGTAGCCATAGGATCGTTGGAAGCGTTAGCTATGAGAGGCTCTGATACCATGAAAGAATTAAATTACAACTGAAATTGCTTGAGTAAAACTGTGTTTTCTTAGCCATATATATATATATAGACACACATACACACACACACACACATGTAAAGTCTGTTGCAATGGCTACTCTGCAAACCATTGTAAACAATCAAGAAACTGAAAAATAAGGAAGAAACAGGCCATTGCCTATTGTAAGGAATAACCTAATTTTTTTATGGAATTCTACCACAGCCAAAAACACATGCAAGATTAGAAGAGGTGAATTCTTTTGAAGGGTAGAAACTTGGATATAATGTTACTCTATCCAAGATAGAGATATCAAAATTCTATGGAGATAACCCTGGAAGCTGGATTAGGAAATGCTTAAAATACTTCAAGTTACACTTTTCTCTAGTTGGTTAGTGGATTGAAATAGCTTCTATGTACTTAGAAGGAAGAGATAAGGTATGGTTTGAAGGGTATATTCAGAGCAGCATGGATGTGGTTAGTTAGGATGGTTCTACAAAAGGAATTTGTATATGATTTGGCAATAAAGAAGATGTGGTAGAAGAATTCAATAAATTGACATAGAAAAATACATTGAGAAGTTTGAGTAACTTAAATCTTTAATTACTGCTAAGAACCCTACATTGCCAGAATTTTATTATGTTTAAAGCTTCATCAGTGGACTTAAGGAAGATGTGAAGCTGATGTTGAAAATTTTGAAGCTTATCACATTAACGCAAGATTTTGAACAATCCAAATGGTTGGAAAAATCTAATTTGGCTATGATCAGGAGGAATAAGATGGTCACGAGATCAATGGTTCCAACCAATAATGCAGATGGACAAACAATAATCCACCATCAAAGTCTTACAATCCAATTAAGAATGATGTAGCACAAGGTTCAAAACAGCCCTAAGAATCTGTTTATGAACAAAGAAGGCAATTGGGGCAATGTTACAAGTGTTGAGAAAAGTGCAGTCCTAACCATTTATATAAGCAGAAAAGTATACATTTACTAGAAAAAGTTGAGGAAGAAGAGGATGCCTTTATAGAAGCAATGAAAGGTAGTAACAATGAGATAGATGCTGAAGATATTGAAGAATATGGCTATCATTGAACGTGTTGGTAGAAAGTTATGCCCATAACACAATCAAGATTAGAGAAAGCTACATTGGAAAAAAAAAATAGTGATCTTGATTGAATGTGAGTACCCATAACTTCATGGATGAAAATGTTGTTAAAGAGGTCAAAACAGTGGTGGAAAGAACTACTACATTGGCTGTCATAGTAGCCAATGAAAGTGTTATGAAGTGTAATGCATACTACCCACAACTCTCATGGTTGAAGCTGATCTCAGATTGTTGAAGCTAAAGAGATATGATATGGTATTGGAAGTAGACTAGCTAAGGAGGTATTCTCCTATCTTGTTTGACTTCATTAAAATGAAGATTTCTCTTAAGAAAGAAGGAAGAACCATTGAATTGAAAGGAATGGCTAAATTACATATGATGGTGGCAAAAACTATCATAAGAATTTGAATGAAGCAACAATTGGTTTTGTTAGTCAGTTGTTTTCTTCAATAGTGACAGAAGAATTCAATAAGAAGGAAAATAATGCAAAAGTGACAACATTATTGGAAGAGTTTCAGCCTGTATTTGTTAAGCCAAAAATCTTACCACTAGAAAGAAAGTTTGATCATAAAATTCCTCTTGTTTTAGGTGATAAACCAATAAACATCAGAACTGATCATATAAGCTCTTTTATTCACAAAGATGAAATATAAAAGCTGGTTAAAAAGATGTTAAAAATGGAGTTATGCATCTTAAGTTCTCTTGGTAAAGAAAAACAATAACATATGGATATTCTATGTAGATTACAAACAATTGAACAACTTTACAATAAAAAAACAAATGGAAGTACATTGTATAATGGAAGCCCGACCACAACAAGTAAGTTTGTTTTTCTTTCATGCACTCCTAAAAAATAAACAATAATGGATAATTTTTTAATAATTAATTTCAATGAACGAATGGAATTTCAATTTTAGAAATGTGGAGGTTGCTCTTAAGATAACATCGGTGATGAAATCATTGGTTCTTTACAATTGGGTTCGAGTTCCTAATCTCCAGTTGTCTAGGCGATTGTACAAGAACAAGTTGAATCTTAGACGACCCGACTTCTTAACTTAGAGCTGAGATGACCCAACATAGGTGTGAAATGGCCAAACTTAGGGGATTGCACGTGAAATTGTTGTCAAACCTCAGTGGTACATGTGGTCCTCCTCGTCGCCCACTTGGTCCCGATGAAGTTCCGCCTCTACCTCCTCATCCTTTAGCTTCTGTCCTCTAGATAAATTGTATTCAAATTGATAGTTTTTAAATTAGTAATAAATATATGTTTTTTTTATTTTAGTTTTAATTATTTTTTGTTTATTTTAATTTTTTTTTAAAATATTAAATAAATTACCAATGAAATTTTTGACAAACTAAGTCCCTCGGAAAGTTACAGAGAGTTAAAAAAAATTATAGGAAAATCCACTGACCATTACAGATAGAATTATTGATGGACTAAATCCCTCGGAAAGTTCTAAAGAGTTGGAAAGAAATTACAGAATTTTTCATTGACAATTATAGATGGAATCACTAACGGAATAAGTCCCTCGAAAAATTCTAGAGAGCTCAAAAAAATTAATCATCCCTCGATAAATTCTGGAGAGCTCAAAAAAATTAATCAATTTGTTGATGATTAAATTACCGATAAAATAATTAATATAATAAAAATAATTGATTATAGATTTTTTGACGACCATTTACTGAATGTGATTCTGTCGATCAATGTTTTGCTGACTGAATCAGTGTTTAAATTCGGACAAATTATTCCGTTGATATGATGCGAAATTCTAGTTGTGAACTTGCATATCCACAAGAACAGCTCACGTCTATAGAGAAGCAAACCGGAGTGTAAATTGGCGTAGCTAATAATGCACATTTCATGCTCGTTGGAGTTTCCTAGGAAGCATCTTTAGTGTCTCAGCTTTTGTTAGAAGATATCTGTGGTGTGGTCACTCCAAAGTCATGTGAAGTATTATATAATTAATGCCTCTCCTTTGAATAAAAATAAAATTTAATGGAGTCGTGAATTCAACTTAATTGAATTGTTAGGCTGATGTATCAACACCCCATGAATTAATTAGCCCCACAAATAAACCCAGCCAATCAAAGAGAAATTGATTTTATACATCTCTAACATTGAAGACGAGTGTACAAAACTACTGATTATATAGAGAATTAGCTCCATCATGTTTATTTTTGCTTTTTATAAAGTTTTTATCTAATTTAAAAAATAACTTAGATTATCTCAAAAGTTTTTATTTATTATTTTTAATTGAATTAAATTAAATTCATTAATTAAAATAAAAGCATTAGATACTCACTTCAGAATTATCCTAATGAACTCTTTTTGATGGTGAAGCAAGTGACAATGAGCCTTCAACATATTTTTTTCTATTTTTCTTTAAGTATAATATTGATAATTTATTTTTTAAAGTTATTTATTATCAATATTTTTTTATTTGTTTTATTTACTATTGATTTTTTTTAATTATATTATTAAATTATTTAAATTTATTGAATTAAATGAAGTTAACGACCCGGGTACAAGATTTTTTTTTTTAAAAAAAAAGAAAAGTTAGCTTGGACTGAATATCTTTTTTATGTTTTGAAAAATGTTAGAAAAAACTTGATTGAGACCGAAGTACAATGCAGGTCATCTATCTAATTATAAAACAAAAGCCGATCACGTGACAGACAAGTAGATGATGACAATTCATAATAATGCAGGTGGTACTGCTTGAAAAAACGACAAAAAAAAATTATAACCCAATTGAATAAGAAAATTACAAAAACCTAATTCATGGGATTTTCAGGATGCCGAAAAAAAAAATATGATATTTAATTTTAAAAAATAAATGTGGTTATATTAATTGAAAAAAATAAAAATAAAGGGATCCATTTTGACATGATAGCACAAAGGGTTTTTTTTTAAGTGTTTAAAAACTTGCCTTTTCAGTTTTTTATACCTTTAGATTTTGTTAAATTTCTTTTTTATCCATTTAATTTAAAAATTATATATTGTAGTTCGAAACATCATTTTCTTCGCTTATCTCTATCAATTATTTAGTGAAATGTCGTCATATGGCCACTACATAGTAGTAGTACCAATTATTGAATTTACTTGAAAGAATTGTTCCTGTCATCATCTTTTTGCCTTTCAAAACTTTATTCCTTTGTCTTGTTCCCTTTAGTACTGACTAGAAACATGGCCGTGCTATGATGATGTAGGTTAATTTTTTTATATAAAAAATATTAAAAAAATTAAAATTTGAGAGTGTTAACTCTTTCTATAAAGTTATACATAAAGCATTGGATCTATTTGCTACTCCTGACCTAAAAGTTATATTTATAATATTATTAATAATAATATTAAACTTACATGACCCAACTGTAAGTGAGTTTGGTTGTAACATCAAACCTGGAGCCTTGGATATGAGTCTGCTTGCAAGGTCTTGTTATAAAAGTGTGATAATTAAAAAGGAAAGAAAATTAATATTACAGAATGAAATTAAAAAAAAAAATATTAATTGAAAAGAAAAAAACAATAAAGCAAAGCATTATTCCAATGAATAGTGCTTTGCAAGGAGGAGTACAGTAAAATCCCCTTATGAGATCACAATAATCTAATGAACAGTAAACAAAACAAATCATAAAGTTTAATTCTTAATCAAATCGATATTAAAAGATGAAATTGAAAGAAAAAATTACTCAAGAAAAAGAAAAAACAATTTGAATCAACTGGTTTAACCCGTCAAACCTGGGATTCGTGTCATGAAATTGAAAGAAAAAAGATTGATGTCTTTTAGTTATAGTTAATTACAATATTTAAAGAAGAAATTGGAAGAAAAAAACTAATTAAAAAAAAAGAAAAAAATCTGAATCAACTGGGTTAGCCCACCAAATCAGGTTAACCCATCAAACCTGGGATTCGTATCATGAGAGTGTGATAACTAAATAGAAAAAAATTAACATTAATAAACTAAAGCGAAAGAAAAAAGATTAATTAAAAAGAAAAAAAAAGGAAAAAAAACCTACAGGAAGAAAAAAATTAATGAAGAAACAGAAAAAAAAATCTGAATTAACTGGGTTAACCCGTCAAACCAGGTTAATCCGTTAAACCTGGGATCCGTGTCATGAAAGTTTGATAACTAAATAGAAAAAAACTTAATATTAACAAACTAATTTTTTTTAAAAATAAGAATTAAAAAGGAAAAAAAAAAACAAAAATACTAAATAAAAAAATATTAATTTAAAAAAAAACAAAGAAAGAAAAGCCTACATGAAGAAAAAAACTAATGAAAAAAAAAGAAAACAAATTTGAATTAACTGGGTTAACCCGTCAAATCTAGGATTCGTGTCATGAAAGTTTGATAACTGAATAGGAAAAAAAATTACGGGTTAACCTAGAATTAGCTGGGTTAACCCGTCAAACCCGGAATCCGTGTCATGAAAGTTTGATAACTAAATAGAAAAAATTTAACATTAACAAACTAAATTAAACCAAAAAATTAATTAAAAAGAAAAACCAGAAAAAAATTCGGGTTAACCCATCAAACCCGGAACCCATGTCATGAAAGTTTGATAACTAAATAGAAAAAAATTTAACATTAACAAAAAAAATATTCATTAAAAAAAAACAAAGAAAAAAAACAGCTTAAAAAAAACAAAGCAAAATGCAAAAAAAGAAAAAAAAACTGCTTAAAAAAACAAAGCAAAAAGGCAAAAAAAAAAAAAAAAACAGCTCAGCGTTTCACTGTGGACTGCACTCGAAAAAATAATTAATTAAAAAGAAAACCAGAAAAAAAATCTGGGTTAACCCGTCAAACCCGGAACCCGTGTCATGAAAGTTTGATAACTAAATAGAAAAAACTTTAACATTAACAAAAAAATTAAAAAAACTATTCATTAAAAAAACAAAGAAAAAAAAACAAAGCAGCTTATAAAAAAAAATTAGCTGCTCAATATTTTATGAAGTTCACAGTAAAACATTGAGCAATTTTAACTATTGTTATAATTATAATTTCTATTGAATGATGCTGCTGTAAATAATACTTTTGATGGGGTTAGAATATTATGGCTTATTCTCAATTCATGATTGCTCAAAATTATTGCCTATTTCTTTTAAAAAAAGAAAAGTGGATTTTCCTTACATAAAATAAATTAAATCTCATCGATATCAGGATAATTTGTAGCTATGAAAGGGGAAGAAACAATACTAGATTCAAGATCGATGTAATTGCCGATTAATTACAAGAATCAAGCCTCACGACAGTTACATCTTTCACAGCCACAATGCTAGCTAACTTTCCTAGAGCAGATTTTGTATTCCTTGTATATATAGAGCACTCAATTCACTTGTATATCAGTTGCAACTTTGTAAACCACCACGTAGAGGCGGTTTCATCCTCAGAACCTCGGAGACTACATTCCATCAGCATCTCACCTTCTCATGATGAAAAAGGAAGTTAATCATGTTTAACATCACAAAAGGTTACTAAATTCAAACAACAGTCAAGTTCATGTCAGTACGTAAATGTCTGTAGACAAATGTGTGGGTACAGTAGGGCCATATTCAAAATCTCTCAAGATTCCTCTGCAACATGAAGAAAAACGGAAAAATTTAAAGAGAAAAGTTAATCTCTTTATAGATCCAAAATCTTGTCATTCGCCTAAGCTTTCTTTCCATCTCTGTCTCTTATCATTTTACCATCCACCATTTTCAACTCACTTGCATTCTAGATTGGATCTCATTTTCACAATTGAACACCTTTGCTGATCTATACCAAAAGATCATCTTGGACCATTGTCATTTAAAAGTGAGGTATGTCCTTTGTGCTTTGATTTCCTACTTGCGTTATTTTCTACGACCAAAAAAGAAAGAAAGGAAAAGAAGAGGAGAAAAAAATTGTGTTTTCATTCTTTATCGATGTTTATAGAATTTGTAGTTCCATTATCAGTGGGTTTTTTTTTCATGCTATAACGAAGAAAATTAGAGGAGAAAGAGAGAGAAAATGGTTCTGGAAAACATTATTTCCATAATTGACGTTGTTTCCCACCACACTGTTGTTCCAATTGCACGTGAGATCAATTATTGTTTCAAATACATTAACAACTTTGAAAATCTGAAGAGGGAAGTCAAGAAGTTGAAAAGTGCCCAGCTGAGGGTGCAGCATTTAGTTGACGATGCCAGAAACAATGGGGAAGCAATTCTTGAGGATGTTATAAAGTGGTTATCTCTTGTGGAAGAAGCTTCAGAAAGAGTGGAAAGGGAGATTTTGGAAGATGAAGATAGAGCGAGAAAGAAGTGCTTCATCGGATTGTGTCCGGATCTCAAGGCACGATACCAGTGTAGCAAGAAAGCAAAGGAGGAAACACGCTTTGTTGCCAGCCTCCTGGATGAAAGAGATGGTTTCAGCACAGTTTCCCGTCGAGCTGCTCCAAAAGGGATGCAAGCTATAACTTTCAGAAGTTATGACGCCATGCCATCAAGAACACCCGTTTTGAAGGAAATTATGAAAGCCTTAACAACTGCTGATGTGAACATGGTTGGGGTGTATGGAATGCGTGGTATGGGGAAGACAGTGCTGGTAAAGGAGGCTGCTAGACAAGCTATTCAGGAGAAATTATTTAACCAGGTAGTGTTTGCCACTATAACCCAAACCCCAGACATCAAGAAAATTCAAGGGCAGATTGCAGACCAGCTTTTTCTAAAATTTGATGAGGAAAGTGAATGTGGAAGAGCTGGTCGATTGCGCCAGAGGTTGAAACAAGAGCAGAAAATTCTTATTATTCTAGACGATTTGTGGAAGAGTCTTGATTTAGAAGCAGTTGGGATTCCACTCAAGGATGAACACGAAGGATGCAAGATGCTGCTAACATCGAGGGAATTTGATGTTTTATCTATTGGAATGGATATTCAAAAGAACTTTCCCATCAATGCTTTATCTGAAGAAGAAACGTGGGAGTTGTTCAAAAAGATGGCAGGTGATAATTTTTTTTTTTTCATCTATCAATACCATATATCACTACCTAGTAGACATGCAAATACAAAAATATTGTAGTAAATTCAATCTAGAATTCAAGGATAATAGCCACTAACTGAAACCACCAACTGCACCTATTAACCGTAATCACAAATTATATCCGTCAACCGCCTTCACACTATCACCAATCATTTATGTTCACACTTAAAATCTAATTTTTCATACTTTTAATTTGTGTATAAATAAACACTCAAGTTTATGTTATTATATGTGGAGAATTTAAGAGAGAAACAACTAAAGAGAAATAGAAGGTGTGTTTGAGAGCTTAATAGTGTGTGTGTGTGTGTGTGTGTGTGTGTGTGTGTGTGTATATAAGCTTCTTGTTTATGAAATAAAACAATGTGTTTTATCTCCCTTGAGTGTTTTAAAGCCACCATTAGTGGTCTCTCTCACCAACAATTGATATTAGAGTCTTGTTAGTCAAAAACAGATGAGCTTTTTAGATACATCTAAATTTTCAAAATTGTCAAAACTACATTTTGATCATTCTAAAGTGTAGGGTTCTTCAATATGAACTCAGCGGTGTAAAAATCAGTTTGATTGGAGCTTGCGATGACTTACACGCGTCGCCTGCATATTTGCCCCTATCATCCACGCACAACCCATGCGCCCAGAGGAAGAATACAACTAAGCAACACACGCGCCACATTTGAGCCAAGCCGAGCCATAAGCCGAGCCTCCAAGCTGTTTAGCTGAACTGTGATCTCCGCCGAGCCATCAAAGCTGCACTGAAGAATATTTTCAGTTCAACCCTAACAAACCGATCAACATCCATATTCAATTTTTTGACCGGTTCAACCCATTTCTGATCCATTGTCAACCAAGTCATATCGATTCCCTACTATTTAGACCATTCTGGATTCATCTGCTATGCTGTTTTTTTTTTCTTTTCAAAATTCAACTCCTAAAAAGTGATATGGTCATTCAAAGAATAAAATGACTACATAAAATGCATAAACACTCATCTCAAATTTGACCAAAGACAATTATTATAATTGGTGTATTAGATTGAAGGCATTTTTTTGGCTCATAAGAGAGTATAGAGACTGTGGAATATGGTTATGATGAACCAGATTATGAAGAAGCAGAAGATTATCTACAAGAGGCATAAAAGCAAATCCTCAAAGCCAATAGAAAGAAAGATAACAAAGCCAAAACCATCATTTATCAAGGTCTCGATGAAGGTGCATTTTAGATCATCACTTCCATAGAAACATCAAAAGAAATATGGGAGGCTCTCCAAGCAAAATAAAAAGGTGCTGACATAATCAAGAAGATTCGTCTCTAATCTTTGCGAGGTGGATTTGAATCATTACAAATGAAGTCCTCAGAATCTATTTCTAATTATCACACAAGAATTATGGTGATAGTTAATTAGATGAAAAGAAATGGAGAAACCCTCATAGATGCTCAGATTACTAAGAAACTTTTGAGATTCCTAGATCCAAGATTTGATTATGTTGTTGTCATTATTGAAGAGTCCAAAAAAGTGGAAACATTGACGGTGGATGAGCTTATAGGTTCCTTACAAGCTCATGAATAGAAGATTGTGAAAAGAAATGGAGATAAGGCAATAGAGCATGTCTTGCAATCAAAATTGTCCCTCAAATAAGACAAATATGATTAAAGAGGGACTTTAACAAGTGGATATACCACTCGAAGAAGAGGTAAACAAGGATAATGAGGATTTCAACGATTTCAAGGAAGAGGATCTTCGAATACAAGATTTAGAGGAAGAGGTGGTAGAAACACCAGTAGAGAAGGTCGGAGACAATAAGTATTTACTCTAGAGGAAAAGGAGGGGATCACAATAACCGTGACAAGATAAATATCCAGTGTTATAATTGCAATCAATTTGGGCGTTATAGCACTGAATGTTGAAGGAAAGCTTTATTGGAGCTAGTTTTGCCAAAGAGGTCAATTGGAAAGCAAATAAGCCACTGGAGTTAGTGCACACCGACTTGTGTGGTCCCATAAAGCCAATGCTAACTAGACATATTAGGTACTTCTTTACTTTTGTTGATTATTATAACAGAAATACATGAGTATATTTTTTGAAGAGGAAATCAGAAATGTTAAATTATTTTAAAGATTTTAAAGCAACTATTGAGAAGCAAAGTGGGTATAACATCAGAATCGTGAGATTTGATCAAGGTGAAGAATATACATCAAATGACTTTGAAACCTTTTATACATAATAAGGCATCAGGCATTAAACAACACCAACCTATACACCACAACTGAATGGTGTAATCGAGAGAAAGAATCGAACCATTCTTGATATGGCAAAAAGTATTCTTAAAGTAAAGAAGTTGCCCAAACAATATTGGGCCGAAGCTGTATCATATGCAGTGTATCTACTGAATCGTTGCCCAACTAGAAGTTTACAAGTTGTCACTCTAGAAAAAGCATGGAGTGGTCACAAACCAAGTGTTACTCATCTTCGAGTCTTCAATTGTGTGGCCTATGCAAAGATCCCAAATGTAAGAAGGACCAAACTAATGATAAAAATGAAAAATGCATCTTTGTTAGATATGGTGATAGAAGGATGAGATACAAGCTTTATAATCCTATCACAAAGAAGGTGATTATAAGTAAAGATGTTGTCTTTGAAAAAAATAAAACTTAGCAATGGAATGATGATTAAGAAGAAGTCAAATAGATCAATACTGATCTGATCCTTGAAGATGAAGTGGAAGTACCAACAGTACTTATAGAATGTCTAAAATTACCGATGGATGAGCCACAAACTCTAATACACAGATTCCCTGTATTCAACAGGAGAAACACACCAACATCAAGATCATCATTAACATCATCGTTAGCATCCTCATTAGAAGAACTAAGAAGGATGAGAAATCTAGAAGATTCATATGATGTCACTCAAGTCATGAAAGATACAACTCTATTTTATTTCTTCATAGATAGTGACCCACTTAGTTTCAATGAAGCTGTAGTAGAAGAGAAATGGATAGAAGTAATGGATGAAAAAAAATACATTCCATTAAGAAGAATGATACTTGAAAGCTGACTAATTTACCAGAAAACAATAAAGTAATAGATGTCAAATGGGTCTATATGTAAGACAAAGAAGAATGCAAAAGGTGAAGTACAAAGATATAAAGCAAGATTAGTGGTAAAAGGCTATAAACAGAGAGAAGACATTGAATATGCATAAGTATTTGCTCATGTAACTCGGCTAGAGACAATCAGACTAATGATCTCACTAGCTACACAACGTAGATAGAAGATCTATCAACTTGATGTGAAGTCAGTATTTCTGAACGGTTTTCTAGAAGAAGAGATCTATGTTGAATAACCACTTAGATACACTGAAGCCGACAATGAAGGAAAAGTATACAAGTTGAACAAAACCCTATATGGTTTGAAGCAAGCTCCACGTTCTTGAAATACTAGAATTGACAAGTATTTTTAAGAAAATGGATTTGAAAAATGTCTATATAAACATGCAATGTATGTGTAAAAAGAAGCCGATGGAAGCACACTATTTGTATGCCTATATGTTGATGACTTGATATTCACTGGCAACAATCCTATCATGCTTGAAGACTTCAAAAAAGCATGGTACAAGAGTTTAAGTTGACAGAAATTTGTCTAATGATACTTTTTCTTGGCTTAAAAGTGATGCAGAAAGAAGAAGGGATTTTTGTATCTCAAAGCGATTATGCCAAATATATTCTTGAAAAGTTCAAGATGAAAAGTTACAATTCAGTATCAACTTTGGTGGAAAATAGAGTGACATTGAGGAAGAATAAAGTAGGAAATGTTAATCCAACCTATTTTAAAAAGCTTAAGGTATTTGACATGTACCAGACCAGATATATTACACGGAGTAGAACTTATCAATAGATATATGGAGACACCAGATCAATCTCATTTGAATACAGTCAAGAGAATTCTCTGTTACATCAAAGGAACAATAAATGAAGGTATGTTCTATACTTTAAGTAAAAACTTCAATCTTGTTGGGTACTCGAATAATGATTGGAGTAGAGACCTAGATGAAAGGAAAAGCACAACATGATTTTTTTTTACGGGAGATACATCTTTCACATGGTCATCTAAGAAGCAATTGATTAGTAATGTTATCAAGTTATGAAGCTGAGTATGTTGTTGTCAACTCAGTTATATGCCATTTAATATGGTTAAGGAATTATGCTGAAGCATTTGAGATTTCCTTAAGAAAATCCTACAGAGATTTATGTTGATAATCAATCAACGATTGCATTAGCAAAGAACTCAATATGTTATAAAATAATATAAATCATATCTTGAGATCTAACCTAACAGCTTAAGCTATTGGGTTGAGATGATTCTTTGATATAGTATCAGAGTGTCTTGAACCTAACCTAATAAGTTAAAAGTATATATAAGCTTCTTGTTTATAAAATAAAGCAGTGTGTTTTATCTTCCCTAAATGTTTCTAAACCACCACAAGTGGTCTCTCCCGCCAAAAAAAAAAAAAACAAAAAATCTAAAATGTCAATCATTTGTATTCTAGTGAGTATAAGCAACTGCTTCCATGCTTCCATGAACAAGAAAAAAGCTTACACTAACCTATATTACTACTTAGCAGGTGATCGCATTGAACATCCAGATTTGCAATCCTTGGCAATGGAGGTGGCCAAAAAGTGTGCAGGTTTACCACTGGCCATTGTAACTGTTGCAAGAGCTCTGAAGAACAAGAACTTGTCCCAGTGGAAGAATGCATTAAGGGAACTAAAGAGACCATCTCCAACAAACTTCGCAGGAGTGCAGGAAGATGTGTATGCGGCTATAGAACTAAGTTATAATCATCTTGAAAGTAAGGAGTTAAAATCAACTTTTCTTCTTTGTAGTCGAATGGGTTATAATGCATCCACTCGCGACTTGTTGAAATATGGTATGGGTTTGGGCTTGTTTTCTGGCTTTGTTACAGTTGAAGAAGCACAAGACAGAGTGCAATCGTTGGTTCATAAACTCAAGGCCTCTGGATTGTTGCTGGACAATCATTGCGATTGGCAATTTTCTATGCATGATCCTGTGCGTGATGTTGCTCTATCAATTGCTTTTAGAGACTGCCAGGTATTTGTTGAGGGTGGTCAGTTTGAACAAGAATGGTCTGCTAAGAATATGTTAAAGAAGTATAAAGAAATTTGGTTAAGTTCTAATATCGAGCTTCTTAGAGAGATGGAGTACCCACAACTTAAATTTTTACATGTAAGGAGTGACGATCCTTCTCTAGAAATAAGCAGCAACATATGTAGAGGAATGCACAAACTGAAAGTCTTAGTATTGACTAACATTTCTCTTGTGTCTTTGCCTTCACCTCTTCATTTCCCAAAAAACCTTCGAACTTTGTGTCTTCATCAATCTTCATTGGGAGAGATAGCTGACATTGGGGAGCTGAAGAAATTGGAAATTCTCAGCTTTGCCAAATCTAATATTAAGCATTTGCCAAGACAAATAGGGCAGTTGTCTGAGCTGAGAATGTTGGATTTGAGTGATTGTTTTGAACTTGAAGTAATTCCACCAAATATCCTCTCAAACTTGTCCATGCTAGAAGAATTGTGTATGGGAAATAGCTTCCATCATTGGGCTACTGAAGGGGAGGACAATGCCAGTCTTGTTGAGTTGGATCATTTGCCTCACTTGACAAATTTGGACATACATGTTCTAGATTCTCATGTTATGTCAAAAGGCATGCTCTCTAAAAGATTAGAAAGATTCAGAATATTTATTGGAGATGTTTGGGATTGGGATGGTGTTTATCAGAGCTTGAGAACATTGAAGCTCAAGCTCAACACAAGCGCCAGTCATTTGGAGCATGGTGTTCTAATGTTGTTGAAGAGAACTCAAGATTTGTATTTACTTGAACTAAAGGGCGTTAATAATGTCGTCTCTGAACTGGACACGGAAGGATTTCTACAACTGCGGCACCTCCATCTCCACAATAGTTCTGATATTCAATATATTATTAACACTAGCAGCGAGTTTCCTTCTCATGTCTTCCCTGTGTTGGAGTCTTTGTTTCTCTACAATTTGGTATCCTTGGAGAAACTTTGCCATGGCATTCTCACAGCAGAGTCTTTCAGGAAACTAACAATCATAGAAGTGGGGAAATGTGTTAAATTGAAGCATCTCTTCCCATTCTCCGTTGCACGAGGACTTTCGCAACTTCAAACCATCAATATTTCATTTTGCCTATCCATGGAAGAGGTTGTTGCTAAGGAAGGTGATGAATTTGAAGACTCTTATACAGCAATTGATGTGATGGAGTTCAATCAATTGAGCTCACTATCGCTTCAGTGTTTGCCGCTTCTCAAAAACTTTTGCTCCAGAGAGAAGACATCTCGTCTCTGTCAAGCACAACAGAATCCAGTGGCAACTAGCGTGGGATTGCATTCTAAAGAAATTTCAGAGGATCAGCTGAGAAATTCTCTCCAGCTTTTCTGTGAAAAGGTACCTGCATAGTTTTCATTCAACTGCTTATGTCTTCATTTTGTGACAAAAACAACTCATTTGGAGTATAAAAGTAAATGTACATTCTTTATAAATTTTATTTTTTGATAAGAAACTAAAAAAGCAAGAAACCATCATACCATTTCATACCTTCTTGCTATAAACGGAAACTATTTCATTTCCTTGACTTTGAGAATTAATATCCTTAATAAAACAAAAAATATTACATGCAGATTCTTATCCCGAAACTGAAGAAGCTGGAATTGGTCTCTATCAACGTTGAAAAGATATGGCACGGCCAGCTTCACCGGGAAAATGCATTTCCTGTTCAAAATTTAATGACATTAGTTGTGGATGATTGCCACAGCCTGAAATATCTGTTTTCTCCTTCCATGGTTAAAAGTCTTGTGCTACTCAAGCATCTTACTGTACGTTATTGCAAGTCCATGGAAGAGATAATATCTGTGGAAGGATTGGAAGAAGGAGAAATGATGAGCGAGATGTGCTTTGATAAACTGGAAGCTGTTGAGCTCTCTGATCTTCCAAGACTCACACGGTTCTGTGCTGGCACGCTGATCGAGTGTAAAGTTTTGAAACAACTGCGCATTTGTTCTTGCCCTGAATTTAAGACATTCATCTCCTGCCCCGATAGCGCGAACATGACAGTTGATGTTGAACCTGGAGAAGTGCATTCTAGGGAGAGTGACCACAATGCCGTGCAGCCTCTCTTTGATGAAAAGGTGACCTCTTCTTCTATTCTCCTCTCTTTCCCCCTTCCTTCTTTCACTTCATATATCAAAGCTCGAATCATTTCAGATTCTGAAAGGTGATCAAGGTCGTAATCCCTCTCTTCAGTACTATTGAAAAGAATATGAAAGAACATAAAGCTTTATGAATTTTAAGGAAACATTTCAAGATAGTGTTACAAATCTAAGATAAGTCAACCAAAATTTCTGTTATTGTTATATTAATTTACCTGTGATTGGTCTTCATAAAGGTTAATAAAAATGTCAAATTGTTTTAGACTAAAAGTACTGATAGACCACCCGAGGTTGTAAAGGGTAAGCCTTTCTTCTTCTTCTTTTTTTTTAAAAAAATTAATAGTTTTAGTATTTCATATCATTTTAATGTGCTAATATCAAAAATAATTTTTAAAAATAAAAAATATTTTTTTTATATTTTTTTAAGTAAAAAACATTTTAAAAAATAATACTTTTAACTGGCTATTTTTTATCTGCTCTTTTACTTTCTAAATTGATGCCCAATTTTCTTAAAAAAAAGTTCTTAGTTTTATGTTTAAATCAGCAAATTTTTTCCATATGACTACTTATCCATTTGATTTCCATTATATTAATCGATTTTCTTAAATCAAATTCATATATAGGATCAACAGACATAAGAAATTTGGTTCGTCTTCACCTTGTGTACCTTCTTCTTCGTATGTTCTATATATTATTACAGGCATGTTTATTGTGCTTAACAAAGACGGATGGACCTTGCAGGTTGCATTCCCTAGCCTAGCTGAAATCAAAATTTCCCACATAGAGAACTTGGAAAAGATGTGGCACAACCAGCTTGCTGAAGATTCCTTTTGTCAACTACGATCAGTAACAATTTCTAGCTGTAAAAGGCTAGTGAGGGTTTTCCCATCAATTTTGCTAGAAACATTCCGGATGGTAGAGATGTTGGATATCAGTCATTGTCCTTTCTTAGAAGAGATCTTTGACCTTCAAGAAACTAGTGCATCTGGTTCCTTTCAGTTAAGAGACTTGTCCTTGATTGGACTAGGCAAACTGAAGCATATATGGAATAAAGATCCTCAAGGAATACTCAGCTTCCAAAATCTACATGCATTAAAGGTTTCTGATTGTAATCTATTGAGGAATCTGTTTCCCTTCTCTATAGCTAGAGAACTTGTGCAACTAGAAAAACTCGAGATAGAGCATTGTGGGAAACTGGAGGAAATTATTGTGAAGGTGGACAATGGTGAAGCAGCCCATTGTTTTGTGTTTCCGCAGCTAACCTCACTGAAACTTCAAGAATTACCAGAATTCAGGAACTTTTATCCAGGGAAACATACTTGGAAATCTCCCATGTTAAAAAGGTTGGCGGTGTCTGATTGCTGCAATATAGCATTATTCGGCTCCAAATTTCTTAAATCTCAAGAAACTCAAGGGGAAGTCCAACTTGGTATCCCAGCTCAACAACCTCTCTTCTTCGTTGAAAAGGTATGAATCTAAATTATGTCTTCTGTTTTCCTTTCACTTCTTCTCTGAGGTATTCAAAAACTTGTGGATACTTTTATGCCTCAACATATTTCAATTGTATTACCATCATTATTCATTGGAAGTGATAGTTTAAGGGTTTCCTGGATTTGAGAAAAAAATATGAAAAATGAACGTTTCTCAGCACAAAGCTTTTCCTTTTCTTTTCCAAACTTTCACTGTGCAAAGCAATATGTTCCTAGTTATTGGCTGCATAATATCAAACATCTGCTACTCATTGAAAGGCTGCTCCAATGGCCATGAATATCGTCGGAACAGTCTAGACTCTGCATCAAATGCACTTGGAATGAAATCAAGTGAAACCTTTACAGAAATATGATATAGCATAGCTCTAACTTCTCTTTCCTTTTTACTTTATTTGTTTTTCCTTGTTGCTGGTTAGTAACTCAACTTACAACAAGTTTCTACATTAAATATAGAGAAATTTTGGTTGAGATGGAATAACTAATATCGTGTCAGATGGTTCTTTTCACCCTTAAAAGAGGTAAATGAATCAGGTCCCTCATGGGATCAGACCCTTCAGTGCATTTTTTGCTGATTAGATACTAAATTGGTATGTGAGCGCTTAATTTTCCAATTTTTCTCTTTCCCTTTGTGTAAATTAATGCAGGTGAAATTACTTTTATTTGGGAGGAATATCAACTCCCACTTTGCTTTTGTTTGAGCGTGTTGCAGGTGATGTTCAACCTGGAGGAATTGTCATTAGGCGGCAAGAACACAACTGCTTCGATCATTTGGCATCGCCAACTTCCAATAGAGTTATATTCCTCATTGAAAGTTCTGAAGTTACACCATTTTGGTGTTAAATCAGATCCTATCTCATTTGATTTCGTTTCAAGATTACGGAATCTTGAAACACTATCCGTGACACATAGCTCATTCAAAAAGCTACCATCGATCGGAGAAGTTGGCGGTGAAGAGGGACGTGCACTTGCACGATTAAAAAATTTAACAATACATGCAGTTCATGATATAAAACATATATGGAAGCAAGACCACCTGCTAGCTCCCATTCTTCACAATCTTAAGACTCTCAAAGTAGAGAATTGTCACAGTTTCGTCAGTTTAGCACCATCTTATGTGTGTTTTGAAAATTTAACGACTCTGGATATACAGTCTTGCCTTGGATTATTGAACTTGTTTACATCATCAACGGCTAAAAGTCTTGTGCAACTTGTTAAGTTGACCATAGCTCATTGCAAAAAAGTGACAGTAGTGGTGGCAAGACAGGGAGGAGATGAAGCAGATGATGAGATCATTTTCAGCAAACTAGAATATTTGGAACTTCTAGATTTACAGAATCTCACAAGCTTCTGCTTTGAAAATTATGCCTTCAGATTTCCATCATTGAAAGAAATGGTTGTCGAAGAATGTCCTAATATGAAAAGTTTCTCTCCAGGAGTGTTAAGCACGCCAAAGCTGCAGGGAGTACACTGGAAAAAGTATTCTAAGAATACAGTACATTGGCATGGTAATCTTGATGTTACCATACAACACTTATACACAGAAATGGTATGTATCAATTACTCCTGTATTATGAGCATGTCTTGATTCTTGCCCCTCTTTCATACTAATTCAAATATTCATTTTTCCTTTTCTTCTAGGAATGAGTAGGTGCTTCAGTAATTTAGCTTCTTCTTCTTCTTCTTTTAACTAATGCAATAATTTGGATTGGGGCAGGTTGGATTTGATGGTGTAAACAGGGTGAAGGTCTCTGACTTTCCTCAATTGAAAGAGAGATGGCAATGCCAACTTCCTTTCAACTTCTTCAGAAATTTAACAAACCTCACGGTGGATGAATACTGTTATTCGCTCGATGCTTTACCTTCCACTCTGCTACAGTTTATGAACGATTTGCAAGAACTGCAAGTGAGAAACTGTGATTTACTAGAAGGGGTATTTGATTTGAAAGGGCTTAGTCCAGAGGAAGGGAGGGTTTGGTTACCCCTTTTATATGAATTGAACTTGATTGGTTTATCAAGGTTGCGACACATATGTAACACAGATCCTCTAGGAATTCTGGAATTCAGAAACCTTAATTTTCTAGAAGTTCATGACTGTAGCAGCTTGAGAAATATATTTACACCATCGATGGCATTGAGCCTTGTGCATCTCCAGAAGATTGTAATAAGAAACTGTGACAAGATGGAAGAAATCATCACCAAGGAGAGAGCAGGGAAAGAAGAAGCAATCGATAAAATCATCTTTCCTGTACTAGAAGTGATCATTCTCGAGTCTTTACCTGAGTTAACCAATATCTACTCAGGAAGTGGTGTTCTGAATCTTACATCGTTAGAAGAGATTTGCATAGATGATTGTCCAAATATGAAGATCTTCATCTCCTCCCTTATAGAGGAACCGGAGCCTAATTCAGTTGATAAAGGAAAAGAGCAGAGGCAAGGTCAGGGAGACAATTATAATTTCACTGCACTTCTCACCTATAAGGTCAGTTTGTCTACTCAAGCCTCTTTCACCAATTCCCCATGTTGTAGATGTTAATACATACTATAGTGACTCTGTTTTTCTGGTTATATATTAAATCATTCTGAAAGCAAAACATTGGTAGAATAATGTAAAGAATGGATGTAACCATCAAAGGATAGATATATATGTAAGATGTAGAACCTCATAATCCTGGAACAGTAACCAACTAAAAATAATTTCATTATTCACTCTTCTAATCATGGTGCTGAATCAATTATCCATCTGTTTTTGCGATATGAAACATACACATGTTCATGAGTTCTTCATTTGTTTTTGCGATATACACATGTTGACTTGAATTAAATGATGGTAATGTTTGGTGGTGGGAGCCTGCCAGTTTATGCAATAACATCCTGTACATTAAAGGGACACTAAATCCTACTTTCTTATGTCTTGGATTGGTTTGCAGGTTGCATTTCCAGAATTGAAGAAATTGAGAGTGGATTGGAATGCTATCATGGAGGTGACACAGCGTGGCCAATTTCGGACCGAGTTCTTCTGCCGACTAAAGGTTCTTGAACTCGTCCACTTTCCTATGGATTGTGTTGATTTTCCATCCTGGTTCCTTCAGAGATTCAACATTTTAGAGAGCCTTGTCGTGTGTGATGCTTCTTTCAAAGAAATAGTCCGGCTTGAAGAGATGAGTAGCAGGCCGAACCAGGTCTTTGCTCAGCTAAGAGTATTGGAGCTGTCTAAGCTGCCGGAACTCATGCATCTGTCGAAAGAAAGCTCGCAGGCAAGTCAAATTTTCCAAAATCTAGAAATTCTTCGAGTATCTGAATGTGGCACACTGAAAACTTCAATTCCAATGTCGGTATCTTTCCGATGCCTGATGACTTTGGAAGTCTCAAAATGTAATGGGCTAGCAAGTTTGATGTCTTCCTCAACAGCTAAAAATCTTGTGCAACTCACTAGCATGACTGTAGTCGAATGTGAAACGATTGAAGTAGTAGTTGCAAACGACGAAAATGAAGCAGAAAATGAGATCGTTTTTCATAAATTGGAAAATTTGGCATTTCACTGCTTACCAAGCCTCACAAGCTTCTACATGCAAAACTGTGCATTGATGTTTCCTTCATTGGAGAGAGTATACATAGATCAGTGCCCCAAGATGGAATTGTTTTCTCGGGGAGTCATAAACACCCCAAAGCTAGAGAGAGTACAATTAAATGAAGGAGACAGCACAGGATTCTGGAAGGATGACCTTAATTTGACTATACATAACTTGTTCGTGAAGAAGGTATGAATTCTTTTGCCAAATTTAGTTGCCTAGTCCAGATTTTGTTTTCCTTTTCTCCTGGATCCAGAAAACATGAGCAACTAATGTCTAGCTACTCTGCCAACATAAAACTAACGAATAATCTTGTTAAATTTCTACTGCTTTCACCATACTGTGACTCTAAAGTAATGTAATGATACAGCTTCACATAGGGAGTCAGCAAAAAGCTCCTCTATCCATTCAAATCCTCTGTGTGTAGTGACCTCTAATTCTTTAGTTAACTCGATTTCATTTGCTGGGTTATGGCATGGCACAGTCCAAATTGCCAAGCTCATCTAGGCAGCCAAGCTTAGCCCGTGAGACAATTGCAGCACATAAAAATCAAATGTGTGCTGTCTCTGAAGGACCAGCTTCTGAGAATTTGCACGTGAATGAAAATCCAGATGCTGGAAAAGCTTCCCATCCTGTCATCGAAACAAGCACTAATCTTCTTATCAAAGAACAGGCCATGAGAAATGGATTGATGAAACCTGGCCCTCAAGTGACCTCACTATACCAAGATTCCCAGGCAACTTTGAATGATAAGGTAGCTGTCTCTTCTTTTTAGTTGCACTGTTCCTGACATGATTTTGAAAAGCTTGCCACATCCTGAACGCAGGAGGATCGTGAACAAGGTCAGAGTCCCCTAGCTCTCATTGACATTGAAGCTCCCATCTCTCAGCAAGTTCAAAATGATTCTCAAGCAACTGATGAGGTAATTCTCTATTTCAAATTAAACCATTCAAGCACCGTCTTTTGTTCTTAGATGATACTTAAAGAAAAACTGAAATTACTACAGAAGGAATTCCCACAAGACCAATTTATGACTGCTTCTTCAAGTCAGCAAAAAAGCATTGTTCTTGTATCTCCTCCCAATGGTGCAGAACAATCTCTTGCATCAACTTCTGCATCTTCAACCAATGAAACCTCCACTCAGAAGCTCGCATCTCACACTTCCTCGAGAGAAACTTCAGAAACAATTACAGAAATCGAGTCTCTATTTGCTACCATGGAACAATTGGTCAGGCCATGTCCTGTGTCTTCTTCGCAGCCTGAATCAAGTGCAAATACTCATGCTGAATCTTATGAGTGTGATGTTGGGAGCCCGGAGAGTTATGTCTACTCTATGGGTTTGATAAAGAAAATCTTAATGAAACCCCTGACGGAAGTAGCAAGATCACCTGATGGCCTCCTGTTGCTAGCTACAATGAAGAATCTAAAGAAAAGCGATCTCCTAAATTCTCAGCAGTTAGAAATCATTCAAGCTTACATTGACAATTTTGATAGTCTAGTGTCCAACCACCCGTTGTACGAGCACCAAATTGATAGGACAAGTGCACTGAAATGTTCCATTGAAGATAAGAAAAAAGGAATTTCTGACCTCAAGAACCATTACGTAGATCTTATCAACAATGCAAGCAGTCTTGCTGCAGAGAGGGAAGCATTGAAAAAGAGACTTGATGAGATTGCGGAAGAAGAAATTCACATCCGAGAAGATGCAGACGATCTCCGTACACAGCTGATGAGTTGGAAAGCTGAACTAGAAACGCACTTGAAAGCTCTTCCAGAAGCTTTGAGACAACAAAATGAAGCTGATAATAGAGCCAACAATTCCAATGAGTATTGGGGTAAGATTCGATGCTTATTTGCTTGAGCAGTTGAGTTGTTTGGGATTTACTTTCGAAATGGTGATTAATTTTGCAATTATTTGTTGCCATAAACCAAGTATATTGAATCACTCTTGTTAGTTTTTAAGTAAAGAAAGAAATCAGAAGAGATTAAAAGACTGCCAGAATAAGAATACTAGTGTATTGCAGGCTGAGGATAATTGATTGCTAACTAATAGCAATAAATCATGCTATCGTCCGCTAACAAACTAACAACTCTTATAAAGATAACCTTTTATTTGGTGGAAACATAAGAAACTAAAACTAACATAACAAAAAGGTGATGTGGACTTATGGCAGTCCTGAAGCAATCTTCAACACTCCTTCTTGCTTCAAAAACTACAAATTCCAATCTTCTGTCTTAGGAGCTCAAACTTGCTTGCTAAAAGTGGTTTTGTAAACAAGTCTACTAGATGAGGTAGGATTAGAAAACACACTACCCAAGAGATGGGGGCTCACAGGTGCACTCGAAATGAGTAGGGTTAGAAAACGCACTGACCAAGAAATGGTGGCTCAAAGGCGCACTCGAAATGAAGTGAGGGCTCAAAGGCGTACTCGAAATGAGGTAGGGTTAGAAAACGCACTACCCAAAAGGTAATGATGAAACACCTATCTGACAATGTTAAAAGCAATGCATTATGATCAATATGCATGTATACTTACCTGAGAAATATAGGTCCCTATTTTTTCATGGTGTCTTTCTTTTCTTAAAAGTTGGAGTGTTGATAGTAAACATCGATGGCTTTTTCGCTCTTGCTTACTCGATTCATATCTTGTGATCTTGACCTCTAGGAAGGACTTGATGTTATCATACTTCTTTATCCTCCACCCTTTATCTCAAAGGTTGTCAATTTTGCCATATATTTTTCTTAGAAAGGGAATCATGGAGTCAACCTTACCAGGTGTTTTTGATTACCCTCTAGCTTGATCATGCCCCCAAGTGTTCAATTCGGGTTTGGAGATGAGGCTATGTGAAGGAAGGCTTGACAAGGAGTTGTTTTCATGCAAAAATTTTTGGAATTTCAAAGCTATTCCAGACATAGAAATCATTTTGACATCAATTCAAAGTAAACTTGTTCTGAAGAAATTCAAGTGATTCCTATGGAGAGGTTTTCAGAAGCGATGAAAACCTTTTGTTTTGCTTTTGATGAAAATAAAGTAACATTTAGTTGGTCAAAAGGTTTAAGATTTAATTTGAGGTTTATAGAGAATCGGTCTTTAAAGCATTCATTTTATTTGCATGAATAACGATTTGGTTCGCATGAGAAAACATTACTTACCAATCCTGATTGCTTGCCTTTGATAAGAAAGGGCTTGATTAAGCATGTAATGTAGGCTTGGGCTCTTGGTTATGAAGAAAAGGATATTTGTAGGCTCAAAAGGTGTTTCAAGAGATTTCAAGACTAAGGATCACTAGTGCTTGTTTCTTGACGTTTTGTCTTTGGAATGTCTTTCCAAAATGGTCTATTATGCCTCCTAGTGTTGGGCTTGGACGTTTTTTTTTCTTCATTTGGTTTTGAGCATCATTATATTGGCTTTTTTTTATGCTTAAAATTTTTGGATCCTTTGGATTTTTCTTCATGCCCTCAACTTTGTTTGGGCACCTTTGATAATTGAGAATTTTTTTATGCCCCCTTGTGTTGCTTGGACACTTTCAATCGTCGAGGTTTTTTCTATGTCTCTCGCACTTGCCCTCAATTTAGGGTGTGATCCTAGCCAATGTTATTTTCAAAAAAATGTTACGAGGCTCAAAAGGGGACTACAAATGATATATTTTAGACTCGTGAAAAGATTATCAAAGATGACCTTTCTTCATTCCAAACTCATGCACTTAGGATTGGTAAGCCTTGTTTTCATGTGAGTATGCAAAGTGATTTCTCATTATTCATTTAAATAAAACTCAGCTTTGGAGTCAACTCATCTTTTTTTTTCTAGGTTTTCTAGGTGTATGATTACCTTTCTAAGGAATCATTTGAATTTCCAGAACTCGTTTGGTTTGAACAAACATCAACATGATTTCTGTTGTTGTGCCCTATTGGTAGCACTCTTCCTAGTTACTTTCCTATTTCCAAAAATCCTTGTGAACATGTGTGATCATGCATAGTTTTGGAAGAAAAGGGAAACACACCAAAAGATTCTTGGCGCAATGGTTTCATGCTTAAAGGTTATGCTTAATGTGTTATTTGCATGAAACAACAACAAAAATGAAGGCATGTCATGAACACAAGAAAACATATGATCTTATTAACAAGAAAGACTCATTTGACAGAGAAAGTCTTGTAGCATTATGAGCTTATCAACAAGACTGAAACAGGTTGAAACAAAAATCAAGAAGTTTTACAGGCATGATCGAACAGAGGTAGTTATTTTTTGTCTGAATAAGAAGAGGCTTCATTCTACAACGGTGGTGCAATTCCCCTTTGGTCAACCTTCCCACAAAAGCTTTTGCATAAATGCTAGATTTTGTTAAGGCTCTTGACCATGTTTGCCCCTTATTTCTTCGGGTTGAGTCGTTGTTGGGGTTTGAACAAAGATGAAAGGTCGGTTAGAAGGAACTTCACCAGAGTTATTTATAAGTATTTACTCGAGTAACCTAGAGGCGAGTCACGCTTGTCTTTAGAGACTCCAACTCTTCTTGAAAATGGACGTCATGGCCAGCACCCTCTTTATTTTCCATGTTTTTTGCTCAAAGTCGGGTGTTGTAGACTTGTTGGGACCTACTTTTCATCCCGGTGCATACATGAAAAATGTATGAACATGTAATCTATATGATAAACTCGCCCTTCGATGGGTGACATATGATCATAACTCTTGTATGATGAAATAAGAATCTTGATTCTTGCCCAAACTCTACAATGAAAATTTTCTAAGTAACGATCATTATATCACCCACAAGTTTTGTGTTCAAGATGCTTCAAGAAGGGCTTGTCTTAATACAACTAAAAATAGCACATACAACCTAAGGACATGTTTTATTCATTATGTGAACATGGGTAGGTTTTCTACCTAGTCTCAAAAGGGTCTCATATCTGCCTAGTGATGATCTTCGTAAAGACAATATAGGGGCGTTGCGAGAAATGGTTAAGGCACGTATACCCATCATTACCAAGCAGGCACTCAGATATGAATTGGGTGTTTCACGCGTCTGAACCCTAACCAATAGTCATAGGGCAAATCACTAGTTCCCCACCTTACTTAGAAGCTCGTGTGTGCTTTCAAAAATAAAGACATGTGATGCATGAGACAATTCTACAAAATGCATGAAAATACATTAACAAAAATGAGACAAAAAAGAAAAAACTTAAACACATCAAATACACAAAGCTTAGTCCAATATTGTCAGAAACAGTACCTTCCCCAGTGGAGTCGTCATTCTGTCGCACGTCACCCGTGTGGCGTCGGTTAGCGATTTTTGTTCCGTTCATTTGATTTGATCTTGGGAGTCACCACTTGAAGGGTTACTAGGAAACCCGAGTGTACTGATTGTTGTCAGAGATTCTAGAGTAAGGGACTGGTTGTGGCTAGAAAAGGTATCAGCACCCCTAGCGCACCCTACCTGAGGTAAGCTGCTTCGCGAGTTGATGTGATAAAGAAGTTTTAAAAATTATCTTTTCATTGAATATTAGAAATACAATTTACTTATAAGTTCATAATCCTTTACTGTGAGCAAATCAAAATATTAAATTCTTCTTTATTCTTTGCAATTTTATCATAAAAAAACATCCATAAAAAAATACAAACACACACATCTCTTTTTACTATATATTCTCTTTTTTTTTTTTTACACATACATATTTGCAAGATACAAATTCTAAAAACTCAAAACTAAACAAACATTACATTAAACAATTTGAAATTTACAAAATAACCCAAAACAATTCGGAACAGTGTTAGGTAGACTTCTGGAGCTGTAAGCCACTGGCGGCGCGTGGATTCATGCGCCGCTGCAATCAACTCCCGGAAACGGGTGGATCTGGCCTGCTTTGTTCTTCTCTTCCCTTCCCCGCTGGCGGTGAGGATCCCCGTCACCTGCAAATCCAAGAAAACGCAACAAATGGCAGTTGGTTTAATTTTTCTTTTCTTTGTTTTTTTTTTTTTTCAGATCTGCTTATCTCCCTTCTCCTTCTTCAGATCTACTTCACTGCGGGTCAGTTTGTTATGGGTTTTGTCCTCTTCTCCTCTACGGGTGGCAGGTTTGGCGGTTGTAGAGAGGGCAGTGGTGTTGATGATCTTCACTCATGTTTGTTGCCGCGGTGACTAAGCTTGCTACTGGAGGCCGGTGAGAATGGTTGGGTCAGCGAAGAGTCGGGAAGTGAGGCTAGATCTGGGGTTTAGCCGTGTGTGGGGAAGGAGTTGGAGGAAGAGGGAAGATTTGTTGGCTGCGAGTCGGAAGGCAGGCGCCGCTGTGTTCGGGCTGCTGGAGGGGGGGCTGTTTGGTTAGAGATAGGTTTAGGTTTAGGTTTAGGTTTTTTGTTGTGTGTTTTTTTCTTTTAAAATTGCCCCCCTCTTTGTGTGTTGTGGAGACCAGTTTTTATAGGTAAAAATATTGCTAGGTTTCCAAACTTGGTCCCTCAACCTTTTTTTTTATAAATTTGATTTAATTTTTTTTTGGATTTTTTTTATCAAATCGACTCGAACGAGGAAAATTGATGACTTTAAAAATAACGTGTTAAAAGTCGAACGCGTTTTAAATATCTTTGAAAATTTAAATTCTTTTGAGATGATGCTGAAAATGCTAAAAACGATGCAAATATATTAAAAATATATAGTTTTTGGATTTTCGTTGTTTTTAGATTTTCCAAAAATTTTATAAAAAAGATGGGTCAAAAATTGGATAATAACAATTTTAATATACTAACGTAAAACTAAAGTTTTTTTTAAAATATTATTTTTAGTGTATTTTCAAGTAGAAAACATTTTGCTTTCAATTATTTTATTTTGTTTTTTTATTTATGTATATTTAGGTTGGGCCAGCCCTAACTTAAGGGCCTCACAAAAGTACAAAAGAGGTTGCATTTCAAAGGTCGGCCCAAAACCTTACAATGAAAAAAGACAGGGTTTGGCCCAATATTTGTTCATGGACTTTCTTATAGCATAAACTTGTGACTTTGTACCACTAGATGCTTTTGAAAAGATAAATCAGTTTTAGGCCTTTAACAAAGACCTGGCCCAAGTATAGCTTAGGGAATTGGGAATAGAAGTTATATATATATTTTTATCATATAATTATCATATAATTAGACAATTTTATTTTGAATTATATATTTTAACCAAATAATTAGACGATGGCTGCAACGTTATCAACTCACTAAAAGAGAGGCTATTTGATCATCAGCTGCAGATTAACAGCAGGGAAAGACCTTACTGAAATCCCATCAAAACTTATCACTGCTGAACCAGCCAAGAAGACACAGAAGTGCTGTCAGGATGATGTTGTGTGCACAGAAGAAGCAGATCTCGTCCCTTCAAGACGTTAAAGAACAATCTTAATTAGGGCTCAACTGGGAGCTATCCAAAGTCAAGTCAAGGAAGGATGTTGAATTGTTGACCGATAAACTTGTTTCCAAATCTAGTATTTAATTTGTTCATGCACCTGTCACAGTGACTTTGTATTTGTTCTAAAGTATTACTATTTGTATATGAATCCTGTTTAATGTAGGAAATCAGTAATTGTTTTTTGCTTAAGATATATATATCATAGACCGACTCTTAGTGTGTGTGTGTGTGTGTGTGTGTAAGAACACACACTGTGAACCATGCCCTCTTGATTTGTAATAGGCCGCTAGAGAATCTCCATCATTGTTTCTTGTTTTCTCACAAACCCTACCAGCTTTGCTTTTGCTCTCTGAACTAAACCATGGCTATTTGGATCAAATACAGTTCTTGTGTAAACTTTAAACCACAAGAAAATCATCAAGAATCACAACGACACATCAATGGCCAGCCCTGCATGAGGAAGACTCGATGTTGCGTGTATTATTCTCGCTGTATAAGTTTTACTTCCTTGGTAACTTAACTGGTGGATCGATGTTCACAACAAGACCGGTGAAAATCAACAGCAAAGAGACTTGCATCCCTATCACCAGTTCATTGGTTAATGATCATGATCAAGAATTTAAAGAGATCTTGACAGTGATGGGAGTCCCTGAAAGGAAGCAATCGAAGATCCTAAGAAAGATGGCATCGCTTGCCCGTAGCAAGGGTACTTTTAGTGGCGTCTTCATGGATGTTGAATTATTGGTGGGGACCTATCAGGAAATTACAGAAGCTGATATTGCTAGAGCTGAGATGGAGTCAATGGATATTGAAGCTGGACAAATCCCGGCCACCAAGTCCTCTATTGATGCACTGGAAAGAGAGGTTTTCGAAGGTTCATCGTCAACGAGAGACTGTACTGTTTGTATGGAAGAGATTGAAGCAGGGAGTGAAGCAACTCGGATGCCGTGCTCGCATGTTTATCATTCAGATTGCATTGTTCAGTGGTTGCAGACTAGTCACTCGTGTCCTCTTTGCCGCTATCATATGCCCGGTGAATTATGATCTTCATCAACACCAGGTAGCTTTCCTTTATGCGTTTTTGTTATTCAGGTAACTATTTCCAATTTGAGATGTTTCTATGGTGCCCTTGTCTTCATGGGCAACGCAACAATCTCAGCATATGCGCTTAGTTATCTGAGAAATCAATTCAATAATAAATCTATCCAATCGCTGAATTCAGTTGCCAAATTTAGTGTTCATATTAAGCATGATTGCTGTCAAAAATTGTAATACTGTTTTTTTATTCTGAAGTGGATGTTTGAGTTAACTTACATGTAATTTGATTAATCTTATAAATTTTAAAGTTAATAACCATATAAATTTTTAATAAATTTAAAGAGACTAAACTTGTGATTGTTGTACAACAAACTCAAGTTATGAGAAGTTAAATTACCTCTTCTAGTTATATTTTATTATTTTATTATTTTTATTTTTATTTTTACAGGAAATGAGTGTACAAATAAGTTGAACTTGCAGTCCATGCAAGAGAACATTGCTCCTGGCCCATGATCTATTAATATTTAAACAATCTCCATTACATTTACGTGGAACTGAAGTTTAGAGTATATTGGTTAATTGATTCGCGCTGCTATGCTTGATTTAATTACATGACACTAATTTTTTTTATATAAAAAAATAATTTAAATTCTATTGTAACAAACTAAGTTGCTAGTAATAGTATAGGTCTTGTTTTTCTGATTAATATCTTTAATTTTTTAAAAAAACTAATATTTTGGTATGTTATTTATTTAATAAAAACCAAAAGCTAGCAATCATAAGATATTCTCAAAAAGAAAAATTAAACATCTTAAAATAAAGATAAAAATAATATATCTCTAACTAAAACTACTTTGTTTCCTTCACGATCTAATTGTTTTTGGAATTATATTATTAGAATATTTGTTTTTAAACAATATTCTATCATTATTTCAAAATCAAATTTCAATTAAAAAAAATAACATTCTAATAATTTCGATGCGATTGCATTTCAAAACGTAAAAGTAATACGACAGTTACGTGTTCTCGAGGAGAATTCTTTGATAGTGTTGTTAGACTTAACTTAGTGGGTCAATCTTAAAACCTTTTGACTTGACTCTTTACCTAGCTTAAGTTTTAATTAAACTATTTGGGAGCTGACCTGATATGACTCAGTTAACTTATCGGGTTTTAAAGCAACCCAAACAACTGGTAAAAATACAATTTGACTAAAAACAAAACTCAAGACAAAATAGCTTTTCAAAAAATATTGACACAAAGACATCTTAGATCATCGTTGGTTAACCCGTCAAATCCATAACTCGAATAATAGAACTGACTAGGTTTAATAATTTTATTTTTATACTATTTGTTCTAGTTAAGAATATGATAAAGTAAAATAGACGATAGCATGAAAGCAATCAAATAATATTTTTAAACAAAAAATGCTTGTTAATATATATCATGATGGACCGTAAAAAAAAGAATTGTTAATATTATTAAATGACTACTAAAACCTTATTAGGAAAAAAGTAAAATTTGATTTTTATTTAATAAAATCATATCTAAGATATATTCTCAATTAATTTAAGAATTCAACAAAGTAATATATGTGATATATATTAAATTAATTCATTCTAAATAAATTTAATATTTATTTAAGAAAAAAAACCTTAAAACAGGCAAGCACGCCACCTGGGGTAGCCTAAAGCGCCTGACCCATTACTAATAAGGCCAATTTCAGAGTCTTCGAATCCCAAGCTCTTGAGCCTGGGTTTTTTTTTAAAAAAAAACACGTGGTCAACCCATTCTACTTTTAATAAACAGAAGATGTATTGTTTCCTTGCCAAGTTTTCGATCACTGAAGATGAGGTTAAAGAATCAGGTTAAAGTTTTTTGAACTCGAAAAACTGGTTTTTAACTAATTTTCATCCTAAAACACCTAAAATTACTCTTATAACCTTAATAAATTAATTTGTCAACTCAAAAAATCTGAAATCGGTTAAAAACATAAAATTAAATTAAAAAACTCACTCAAACTTGATCTATTTTTTTCCAGCAGTATACTAGCCTATTCCTCAAGTGACACTCCTCTTGTCAGTAAGAACAATTTGACACTAAAAACTTGGCTTTTCTGTTAATGAAATCTCACCGACCTTGGTTTTTTTGTTATCAAATCTCATCAACCAAATGGTTTCTCTCTCTTCCATTGTTTTTTACAATACTCTCTCTCCTCACTCAAACTAAATGATTGATAAGTAAAAGACATGAAGTTTTAGATCAAAATGCATAATTGTTAAAATAAAGGGATAAAAAAATTATAAAAAATCTTAAGGTATGTTTTAGAAAAGATGCATAAAAAAGAAAAGGGTTGCATGTTTATTTTTTTTTTTTATCAAATTTGATTTTCAAAACTTTAATTTTTTTAATTAAAAAAATGGAATTTTGTCTTACCAAATCAAAACTGGAATTTTTTTTTACACCTCGAGAACCATATAGAAAGCTATTTAAAATAAATTATGAACTTGAAATCCCATTTAATCTAACTTACAAGAATAAAATTAAAATAATAATAATTTAATAATCAAATAAAAACTACTCATGTGACAAAAAAAATTCATTGCACTATTCTAGTGAATATATAGTGCAATAGGAGGGAATTCATGGTCAAATCACGGTGGCATTTAAATTTTATTTTATATATAATTTTTAATTATAATTGTTGTTTCACAATTAATCCAATTAATTGATGTGGATATATACTACCTCATAAAAAATTCGAGGAGGAAGTTAATTAAAACCTATATATTATTGGGCTGAACAATATTATTTACCTTCAGAAGTAGAATTTGTAAGGGTGCTTCAACAATTTAATGGAAGAGTACTGTTTCAAAATATATAAAAAAAAAAAAAAGAAGAAGAAGAAGGTTTGAACTAAGTATGATAAAACAGTTTAACATTATTAAGTGAAAGAAACGTACGTGGATTATTTTTTATATATATTAATATCATTTTAGGCCCTCCAGACTAACCTAGAAATTAGGCGAGTCCAATTTTATTAGCCTTTACGCAACTAAAATATTTTAGTATTAGTTCCCAACTTTCCCTCAAATATTCTAATTTCTGAAATATTAGTGTTAAAATATAGTTTAATTTGAATAATTAAATCCTCGTTAAAAAAGAAGTTCTGTACACCACCATCCTGAGGAATGTGTAAAATCTATATATGCATATTGAAACATAGAAGACTGCCTGCTTCCTGCTGTAACATTCTAATTCTGTCTTTAGCTGGTTTTACTTCTTAAGAAACCCTACCGTCTGCTTTTTTATTTTTCCTCTCTTTCTGAATTCAATCATGCAAGCTCCTATATTCAAATGCAAGTTTCATGTTGAGTTAAATCCCTTCCCCGGAGAACTTACAAAGTTCCCTGTAAACTTCATGTATATGAGATCCATTACCTGGTTCACAATGGTGAAGGGAGATGGATGGTATTCAGAAGAAGAGAACCACCATTCATAAGAAGCAAACTTGTTCACATTCCTTTTAGCGATTCACTGCCTGATCACAGTCAAGATTTTAAAGATATCTTGACCTCGTTGGACATCCCTGAATTCGAACAATCAAAGATACTAGACTAATTGCATCTAAGGCTATTGGCATGGATATTTATAGTGCTTCGTCCATGTCTGTTAGAATAGAGGCCGCGGTATATATAACTGGGAGGGGTAGTGTTCATAGTGAAGAAGATCTTGCAAAGAGCTGAGAGGGAATCAATGGAGACTGAAGCGAGACCGATTCCGGCCACCAAGTCGTCTATTAATGCATTGGAAAGAGTGTTTCGGGGACAATGAGAGACTGCACAGTTTGCATGTAAGAGATTGAGGTAGGGAGTGATGCAATTCGTATGCCGTATTCCCATGTTTATAATTAAGATTGTATTGTTTAGTGGTTGCATACTAGTCACTTGTGCCCTCCTTGCCGCCATCATATATTATATAAATCAAAGTTTTTGTTAAGTGACATTAATTAAGAAATATTAATAAACAAAAGTTTATGCAATTCTACAGTTTCTATCTCTCTCTTTTCTTCTAATTCTCCCTCTCATTTATTTAAATCTCTTTGTTAAGATTAGCTCTTAATTAACAAATTGATATTAGAGCCCAAAAGATGCACCATTACCATTAAAAAAAATGGTTGAAAACAACGAAGTTAGAGCATTGGAAGAACATGAAAATAAAATGGAAGAACAAATGCAGAGAATGCATGATGAAAATCAAAGGCAATGGGAAGAGAAAAACAGGAAGAACGAGCAATTCACTTCAAGGTTGGATTCAATAATGGCTACTGTGCAAACCATTATAAACAATCAATAAGCTGAAAAATAAGGCAGGAACAGTCCATTGCCTATTGTGAGGAATAACCCAGTTTTTTTATGGAATTCTACCACGGCCAAAAACACATGCAAGATTAGAGGAGGTGAATTCTTTTGAAGGGCAGAAACTTGGATATAATGTTGCTCTACCCAAGATAGAGATATCAAACATCTATGGAGATAACCCTCGAAGCTGGATTAGGAAATGCATAAAATACTTCAAGTTACACTTTACTCTAGTTGGTTGGTGGATTGAAATAACTTCTATATACTTAGAAGAAGGAGCGGAGGTGTGGTTTGAAGGGTACATTCAGAGTAGCATGGATGTGGTAAGTTAGGATAGTTTTATAAAAGGAATTTGTATACGATTTGGCAATAAAAAAGAATACATTGAGAAGTTTGAGTAACTTAAATCTTTAATGACTATCGAGAACCCTACATTGCCAGAATTTTATTACATTTCAAGCTTCATCAGTGGACTTAAGGAAGATGAGTGAAGCTGATATTGAAAATTTTGAAGCCTATCACATTAATGCAAGATTTTGAACAATCCAAATGGCATGAAAAATCAAATCTGGCTATGATCAGGAGGAATAAGATGGTCACAAGATCAATGGTTCCAACCAATGCTAATAGATGGACAAACAATCCACCATCAAAGTCTTACAATCCAATTAAAAATGATGTAGCACAAGGTTCAAAACAACCCCAAGAATATGTTCATGGACAAATCAGGCAATTAGGGCAATGTTATAAGTGTGGAGAAAAGTGTAGTCCTGGCCATTTATATATGCAGAGAAAAGTATACATTTACTAGAAGGAAATGAGGAAGAAGAGGATGCCTTTATGGAAGCAATGAAAGGTAGTAACAATGAGATAGATGCTGAAGAAACTGAAGAATATGGCTTATCATTGAACGTGTTGGCAAAAAGTTATGTCCATAACATGATCAAGATTAGAGAAAGCTATATTGGAAAAAAAAAAAAAAACTAGTGATCTTGATTGAGAATGTGAGTACCCATAACTTTACAATATAAAAAAAATACATTGCATAATGAAAGTCCGATCACAGTATGTAAGTTTGTTTTTCTTTCATGCATAATTAAAAAATAAACAATAATGAATAATTTTTTAATAATTAATTTCAATGAACAAATGGAATTTCAAGTTTACAAATGTTGATGCTGCTCTCAAGATAACATTGGTGATGAAATCCTGATTGAAAACTTATAATCAATGCATGATTCAGAAAGCTCAAGGTTAATATATACATAAAAAAATTAAAAACTTTGGTCTGTTTTTTAATTTTAATGAATGAATTATTTTAAAAAATTGACATGCAACTAGGATAGGGCTGTCAACGTTGTTGTTAAGAGGGTGTGAGAGAATCACAACACTATTAGATAAGATTGAATTCAAAATGTTATATTTTTAATTTAAATGTTCAAAAAAAAATTTCATTATCTTAACTAATAATTTATTTCTACTATATAAGTTGTGTGATTTTTGGTATGAGGCATAAAAAAACAAAGAAATATCCACAAGAAAGAGGTCTTCCAGGCTAGGGAGACGTGGTCGTGTAGAGGGATTTCAAACCTCCATTTGTTTTGGCTATCTAGGAAGCTTATAGCTAGTATGTGATGTCTGAGCATTTAGTGCGACATTTATAGTCCAGTGCAGAGAACCAAAACAATGAGATTAATGGTTCAATTACCACGCATACTGGTGGATCCATTTTGTTCATTCGTATGCGAAGCACAGTGTAAGATTCTTTTTTATTACATACATTTTTTTAATTGTTATTTTATATGAAAATGTTTAACTAATAGTAGCTTTTATTTTTTTTGCAGACTATGGTTCTTGGACGCGAACTAAGATCGATAGAGCTTATTGTAGAACTCATATGTGAAATTATGATCGTAAAAAAGGATGCAACAACTTGTAGATAGTCGAGCTTAGAAGTTTATGGTAACTTAGATTTCAACAAGAAATTTCCTTAAGTTATAATTTTTTTAAAAAAAATTAGATGACTAGTTTTTGTTTTCAATAACATATACCACCGGATTGCAGGAGAGATCGAGGATGATGTTTTGACCCATCCGGATTTGTGGTTAGAGACTGAATCATCTGATAAACCCAATAAAAATCGGGTTTACGGTATCTCAAACATTACAGCCAAGGATATGCAGATAGGTCGTAGTGTATTGACCATTGGTTCCTCAAATCGGGTTCGAACTCCTAATCTCCAGTTATCTAGGTGATTGTACAAGAACAAATTGAATCTCAGACGACCCGACTTCTCGACTTATAGCTGAGATGACCTAACTTAGGTGCGATATAGCCAAACTTAAGCGATTGTACATGAAACTCTTGTCAAACCTCGGTGGTACATGTGGTCCCCCTCATCGCCCACCTAGTTCGGTCTCGGCAAAGTTCCGCCTCTACCTCCTCATCCTTCAGCTTATGTCATTTAGATAAATTGTATTCAAATTGATTGTTTTTAAATTAGTAATAAATATATAGTTTTTTTATTTTAGTTTTTATTTTTTTGTTTATTTTAATTTTTTAAAAAATATTAAATAAATTACTAATGAAATTTTCGACAAACTAAGTCCCTCGAAAAGTTTCAGAGAATTTGAAAAAAATTACAGGAATATCCACTTACCATTACAAACAAAATCATTGATGGACTAAGTCCCTCGGAAAGTTCCAAAGAATTCAAAATAAATTATAGGATTTTCCATTGACAATTACGTATGTAATCACCAACGGAATAAGTTCCTCGGAAAAATTTAAAGAGCTCAAAAAAATTATAGGAATTGTCACTAACAATATGTATATCACTAACGGGTTAATTTCGTTGGTAATATGAATTCAATCATCAATGGAATTACAAGTGGTATATTCTGTCAGTGATATGCTATACTGATAGATGAAATTAATGGCAGAATAATGCCGTTAAATTTTTTTTGTTTGATACATTTTTTTATGTTAATCCATAGATGATTATATCAATATAATAAAAATTACGAGGATCGGTTCTTTGACTACCATTTACTGTATGTGATTCTATCTATAAATATTTTCCCGATTGAATTAGTGTTTAAATTCAGACAAATTATTCCGTTGATATGAACTAACATATCCACAAGAATAGCTCACGTCTATGGAGAAGCAAACCGGAGTGTAAACTGGCTTAGCTAATAATGCACATTTCATGCTCGTTGGAGTTTCCTAGGAAGCATCTTTAGGGAACGTTTGGTACTGTGTTTGTACCTGCGTTTTGTCTAAATTTGAATTTTTTTTTTTTGCTAAAATTGAGTAAGGTTTGTACTTTTTGGATCGTTTTGATGTGCTGATATCAAAAATAATTTTTAAAAAATTAAAAAACATCATTGGCATGCATTTCGGCACGAAAAGCTATTTGAAAAGTACCCGCAACCACACTGCCAAACACGCTCTTAGTGTCTCAGCTTTTGTTAGAAGATATCTGTGGTGTGGTCACTCCAAAGTCATGTGAAGTATTATATAATTAATGCCTCTCCTTTGAATAAAAATAAAATTTAATGGAGTCGTGAATTCAACTTAATTGAATTGTTAGGCTGATGTATCAACACCCCATGAATTAATTAGCCCCACAAATAAACCCAGCCAATCAAAGAGAAATTGATTTTATACATCTCTAACATTGAAGACGAGTGTACAAAACTACTGATTAGAGAATTAGCTCCATCATGTTTATTTTTGCTTTTTATAAAGTTTTTATCTAATTTAAAAAATAACTTAGATTATCTCAAAAGTTTTTATTTATTATTTTTAATTGAATTAAATTAAATTCATTAATTAAAATAAAAGCATTAGATACTCACTTCAGAATTATCCTAATGAGTTCTTTTTGATGGTGAATCAGTATCTACAGTACAGTGATAATGAGTCTTCAACATAATTTTTTTCTATTTATCTTTAAGTATAATATTGACAATTTATTTTTTAAAGTTAATTACTATCAATATTTTTTTTAAAAAAAAAGAAAAGTTAGCTTGGACTGAATATCTTTTTTATGTTTTGAAAAATGTTAGAAAAAACTTGATTGAGACCGAAGTACAATGCAGGTCATCTATCTAATTATAAAACAAAAGCCGATCACGTGACAGACAAGTAGATGATGACAATTCATAATAATGCAGGTGGTACTGCTTGAAAAAACGACAAAAAAAAATTATAACCCAATTGAATAAGAAAATTACAAAAACCTAATTCACCACCTTCCAAAACACTCTGTTAGAATTTGTTTTAATTGGTTTACATGGGATTTTCAGGATGCCGAAAAAAATAATATGATATTTAATTTTAAAAAATAAATGTGGTTATATTGATTGAAAAAAATAAAAATAAAGGGATCCATTTTGACATGATAGCACAAAGGGTTTTTTTTTAAGTGTTTAAAAACTTGCCTTTTCAGTTTTTTATACCTTTAGATTTTGTCAAATTTCTTTTTTATCCATTTAATTTAAAAATTATATATTGTAGTTCGAAACATCATTTTCTTCGCTTATCTCTATCAATTATTTAGTGAAATGTCGTCATATGGCCACTACATAGTAGTAGTACCAATTATTACTGAATTTTTAGTTGAAAGAATTGTTCCTGTCATCATCTTTTTGCCTTTCAAAACTTTATTCCTTTGTCTTGTTCCCTTTAGTACTGACTAGAAACATGGCCGTGCTATGATGATGTAGGTTAATTTTTTTATATAAAAAATATTAAAAAAATTAAAATTTGAGAGTGTTAACTCTTTCTATAAAGTTATACATAAAGCATTGGATCTATTTGCTACTCCTGACCTAAAAGTTATATTTATAATATTATTAATAATAATATTAAACTTGCATGACCCAACTGTAAGTGAGTTTGGTTGTAAGATCAAACCTGGAGCCTTGGATATGAGTCTGCTTGCAAGGTCTTGTTATAAAAGTGTGATAATTAAAAAGGAAAAAAATTAATATTACAGAATGAAATTAAAAAAAATATATTAATTGAAAAGAAAAAAACAATAAAGCAAAGCATTATTCCAATGAATAGTGCTTTGCAAGGAGGGGTACAGTAAAATCCCCTTATGAGATCACAATAATCTAATGAACAGTAAACAAAACAAATCATAAAGTTTAATTCTTAATCAAATCGATATTAAAAGATGAAATTGAAAGAAAAAATTACTCAAGAAAAAGAAAAAACAATTTGAATTAACTGGTTTAACCCGTCAAACCTGGGATTCGTGTCATGAAATTGAAAGAAAAAAGATTGATGTCTTTTAGTTATAGTTAATTACAATATTTAAAGAAGAAATTGGAAGAAAAAAACTAATAAAAAAAAAGAAAAAAAATCTGAATCAACTGGGTTAGCCCACCAAATCAGGTTAACCCATCAAACCTGGGATTCGTATCATGAGAGTGTGATAACTAAATAGAAAAAAATTAACATTAATAAACTAAAGTGAAAAAAAAAGATTAATTAAAAAGAAAAAAAAAGGAAAAAAAAACCTACAGGAAGAAAAAAATTAATGAAGAAACAGAAAAAAAATCTGAATTAACTGGGTTAACCCGTCAAACCAAGGTTAATCCGTTAAACCTGGGATCCGTGTCATGAAAGTTTGATAATTAAATAGAAAAAAACTTAATATTAACAAACTAATTTTTTTAAAAAATAAGAATTAAAAAGGAAAAAAAAACAAAAATACTAAATAAAAAAATATTAATTTAAAAAAAAACAAAAAAAGAAAAGCCTACATGAAGAAAAAAACTAATGAAAAAAAAAGAAAACAAATTTGAATTAACTGGGTTAACCCGTCAAATCTAGGATTCGTGTCATGAAAGTTTGATAACTGAATAGGAAAAAAAAATTACGGGTTAACCTAGAATTAGCTGGGTTAACCCGTCAAACCCGGAATCCGTGTCATGAAAGTTTGATAACTAAATAGAAAAAATTTAACATTAACAAACTAAATTAAACCAAAAAATTAATTAAAAAGAAAAACCAGAAAAAAATTCGGTTTAACCCATCAAACCCGGAACCCATGTCATGAAAGTTTGATAACTAAATAGAAAAAAATTTAACATTAACAAAAAAATTAAAAAAAAATATTCATTAAAAAAAACAAAGAAAAAAAAACAAAGCAGCTTATAAAAAAAAATTAGCTACTCAATATTTTATGAAAAAAATTAGCTATTCAATATTTTATGAAGTTCAAGTAAAACATTGAGCAATTTTAACTATTGTTATAATTATAATTTCTATTGAATGATGCTGCTGTAAATAATACTTTTGATGGGGTTAGAATATTATGGCTTATTCTCAATTCATGATTGCTCAAAATTATTGCCTATTTCTTTTAAAAAAAGAAAAGTGGATTTTCCTTACATAAAATAAATTAAATCTCATCGATATCAGGATAATTTGTAGCTATGAAAGGGGAAGAAACAATACTAGATTCAAGATCGATGTAATTGCCGATTAATTACAAGAATCAAGCCTCACGACAGTTACATCTTTCACAGCCACAATGCTAGCTAACTTTCCTAGAGCAGATTTTGTATTCCTTGTATATATAGAGCACTCAATTCACTTGTATATCAGTTGCAACTTTGTAAACCACCACGTAGAGGCGGTTTCATCCTCAGAACCTCGGAGACTACATTCCATCAGCATCTCACCTTCTCATGATGAAAAAGGAAGTTAATCATGTTTAACATCACAAAAGGTTACTAAATTCAAACAACAGTCAAGTTCATGTCAGTACGTAAATGTCTGTAGACAAATGTGTGGGTACAGTAGGGCCATATTCAAAATCTCTCAAGATTCCTCTGCAACATGAAGAAAAGAGAATTTATCATGAATGAACTATATAACAAGACCAAAAGAAAAACGGGAAAATTTAAAGAGAAAAGTTAATCTCTTTATAGATCCAAAATCTTGTCATTCGCCTAAGCTTTCTTTCCATCTCTGTCTCTTATCATTTTACCATTCATCATTTTCAACTCACTTGCATTCTAGATTCGATCTCATTTTCACAATTGAACACCTTTACTCTATACCAAAAGATCATCTGGGACCATTGTCATTTAAAAGTGAGGTATGTCCTTTGTGCTTTGATTTCCTACTTGCGTTATTTTCTACGACCAAAAAAGAAAGAAAGGAAAAGAAGAGGAGAAAAAAAATTGTGTTTTCATTCTTTATCGATGTTTATAGAATTTGTAGTTCCATTATCAGTGGGTTTTTTTTTTTTTTCATGCTATAAGGGAACGAAGAAAATTAGAGGAGAAAGAGAGAGAGAATGGTTCTGGAAAACATTATTTCCACCATCGGCGTTGTTTCCCAGCACACCGTTGTTCCACTTGCACGTGAGATCAATTATTGTTTCAAATACAATCACAACTTTGAAAATCTGAAGAGGGAAGTCAAGAAGTTGAAAAGTGCCCAGCTGAGGGTGCAGCATTTAGTTGACGATGCCAGAAACAATGGGGAAGCAATTCTTGAGGATGTTATAAATTGGCTATCTCTTGTGGAAGAAGCTTTAGAAAAAGTGGAAAGAGAGATTTTGGAAGATGAAGATAGGGCGAGAAAGAAGTGCTTCATCGGATTGTGTCCGGATCTCAAGGCACGATACCAGTGTAGCAAGAAAGCAAAGGCGGAACACGCTTTGTTGCCAGCCTCCTGGATGAAAGAGATGGTTTCAGCACAGTTTCCCATCGAGCTGCTCCAAAAGGGATGGAAGCTATATCTTTCAGAAGTTATGACGCCATGCCATCAAGAACACCCGTTTTGAAGGAAATTATGAATGCCTTAACAACTGCTGATGTGAACATGGTTGGGGTGTATGGAATGCGTGGTATGGGGAAGACAGTGCTGGTAAAAGAGGCTGCTAAACAAGCTATTCAGGAGAAATTATTTAACCAGGTAGTCTTTGCCAATATAACCCAGACCCCAGACATCACGAAAATTCAAGGGCAGATTGCAGACCAGCTTTTTCTAAAATTTGATGAGGAAAGTGAATGTGGAAGAGCTGGTCGATTGCGCAGGAGGTTGAAACAAGAGCAGAAAATTCTTATTATTCTAGACGATTTGTGGAAGAGTCTTGATTTAGAAGCAGTTGGGATTCCACTCAAGGATGAACACGAAGGATGCAAGATGCTGGTAACATCGAGTCAATTTGATGTTTTATCTATTGGAATGGATATTCAAAAGAACTTTCCCATCAATGCTTTATCTGAAGAAGAAACGTGGGAGTTGTTCAAAAAGATGGCAGGTGATAATTTTTTTTTTCATCTATCAATATCATACATATATCACTCCCTGGTAGACACGCAAATACAAAAATAATATAGTAAATTCAATCTAGAAGGTCAAAGATGAGAGCCATTAACTGCAACCACTAATTATAGCTATCAACCGCAATCATCAATCGTAGCCGCTAACCGTCTTCACACTACCATCAATCATTTGTGTTCACACTTGAAATCTGATTTTTTATACTTTCAATTTGTGTTATTATATGTGGAAAACATAAGAGAGAAACACTAAAGAGAAAGAAAGGGTGTGTTTGAGAGCTTAATAGTATATATAAGCTTCTTGTTTATGAAGTAAAACAATATGTTTTATCTCTCCTGAGTGTTTTAAAGCCACTATTAGTGGTCTCTCCCACCAATAATTGATATCAGAGTCTTGTTCATAAAATACAAATTAGTTTTTGAGATACGTCTAAATTTTCAAAATTGTGAAAACTACATTTCGATCATTCTAAAATGTAGGGTTCTTCAATATGAACTCAACGATGTAAAAATTAGCCTGATCGGAGCTTGCGGTGACCTACATGTGTCGCCTGAATGTTTACCCTTATCAACCACACGTCTAGAGGAAAAAGACGACTAAGCAACCAACACACACACACACCATATTTGAGCCGAGACATAAGCCAAGCCTCTAAGTTGTTTAGCTAAGCTGTGATTTGCACCGAGCTGAGCCATCAAAGCCGCACCAAAGAATATTTTCAGTTCAACCCCAACAAACCGACCGACGTCTATAATCAATTTTTTGATCGGTTCAGCCCATTTCTGATCTATTGTCAACCAACTCATATTGATTCCCTACTATTTAGACCATTCTGGATTCATCCGCTATGTGGTTTTTTTCAAAATTCAACTCCTAAAAAGTGATATGGTCATTCAAAGAACAAAATAACTATATAAAATGCATAAATACTCATCTCGAAGTTGATAAAAAATAATTATGCTAATTGGTGTATCAGATTGAAGACATTTCTTAGCTCATAAAAGAGTATGGAGATTGTGGAATATGGTTATGATGAACCAAATTCCAAAGAAGCAGAAGATTATCTACAAAAGACACAAAAACAAGTCCTCAAAGCCAATAAAAAGAAAGATGACAAAACCAAAACCATCATTTATTAAGGTCTCGATGAAGGTATATTTTAGATCATCACTTCCATAGAAACATCAAAAGAAATATGGGAGGCTCTTCAACCAAAATACAAAGGTGTTGATAGAATCAAGAAGATTCATCTCCAATCTTTGTAAGGTGAATTTCAATCATTACAAATGAAGTCCTCAGAATCTATTTCTAATTATCACACAAGAATTATAACGATAGTCAATCAGATGAGAAGAAATGGAGAAGCCCTCACATATGATAAGGTTACTGAGAAACTTTTGAGATCCCTAGATCCAAGATTTGATTATGTTGTTGTTGTTATTAAAGAGTCCAAAGAAGTGGAAAAGTTGACATTGGATGAGCTTATAGGTTCTTTATAAGCTCATGAATAGAAGATTGTGAAAAGAAACAGAGATAAGGCAATAGAGCGTGTCTTGCAATCAAAATTGTCCTTAAAAAAAGATAAATATGATTGAGGGGGACTTCAACAAGTGGATATACCACTTGGAGAAAAGGTCAACAAGGACAATGAAGATTTCAACAATTTCAAGAAAGAGGATTTTAAAATACAGGATTCAGAGGAAGAGGTGGTAGAAACACCACTAGAGGAGGTTGAGGACAATAAGTATTTACTTCTAGAGGAAAATGAGGTGGTTACAATAATCGTGATAAGAGAAATGTCCAGTGTTATAATTACATTCAATTTGGGCGTTATAACACTAAATATCGAAGGAAAGCTCCATTAAAGGTATATGAACAAGCCAATTATACAAAGGAAGATATCATTATAAAAGGATTAGTTGCATTATTTGTCTAATAAGGACTAGGTGAGAATCAGGAGAATGTTTGGTATCTAGATTCTAGAGCTAGCAATAACGTGTGTGGAAAACAAGATCTATTTGGTGATCTAAATGAGACTATACAAGAACAAGTCATCTTTGGAGATACCTCAAAAGTTTCAGTAAAAGGTAAAGGCAACATCCTAATCAGGTTGAAGAATGACGATCATAACTACATCATAGATGCTTACTATATATATTCCAGTCATAAAGCACAACATGTTGAGTGTAAGTCAACTTCTGGAGAAAGATTATACTCTTTTCATTAAGAATTGTCATCTAATAGTCAAGGATTGTAATGGGAGATTAATTGCTTTGTAAAGATGTCCAAGAATATGATGTTTTCTTTAAAACTAATATGATGTAACAACGTGTTTGAGTGTCATCATCAATAATGAAGAGTGGCTCTAGTACCTAAGATTTAGACATCTGAATTTTACAAGTTTGAAGATGTTAGCAAGTAAGAAGATGGTCAGAGGTATGCCCCACGTTGATCATCCAGATGAAGTATGTGAGAGTCAGAGTTAGTTTTGCCAAAGAGGTTAATTGGAAAGTAAATAAGCCACTAAAGTTAGTGCACATCGACGTATGTAATCCCATAAAGCTAATGTTAACTACAAATAATAGGTACTTCCTTACTTTCATTGATGATTATACGAGAAAGGCATGGGTATACTTTCTGAAGAAGAAGTCAGAAATGCTAAATTATTTTAAAGATTTTAAAGCAATTTATGAGAAGCAAAGTAACTATAATATTAGAATCGTGAGATTTGATCAAAGTGGAGAATATTCATCAAATGACTTTAAAACCTTTTGTACATAACAAGGTATCATGCGTCAAACAACGCCAACCTATACACTATAGTTGAATGGTGTAACTGATAGAAAGAATCAAACTATTCTTGATATGGCAAGAAGTCTCCTCAAAGTAAAGAAGTTGCCCAAATAATATTAGGCCGAAGCTGTATCATGTGCAGTGTATCTACTGAATTGCTGCCCAACTAGAAGTGTGTAAGTTGTCACTCCAGAAGAAGTATAGAGTGGTCATAAACCAAGTGTTACTCATTTTCAAGTCTTTGATTATGTGGCCTATGTAAAGATCCTAAATGTAAGAAGGACTAAACTCAATGATAAAAGCAAGAAATGCATCTTTGTTACATATGGTGATAGTAGGATGGAATACAAGCTGTATAATCCTATCACAAAAAAGGTGATTATGAATAGAGATGTTATCTTTAAAGAAGATAAAACTTCACAATAGAATGATGATCAAGACGAAGTCAAATGGATCAATACTGATCTAATCCTAAAAGATGAAGTGGAAGTACCAACAGTACTTACAGAATGTCCAATATTACTAGCGGATGAGCCACAAACTCTAGTACATAGATTCCCTGTATTCAACAAGAGAGATACGTCAACACTGGGATCATCATCAACATCACCGTTAACATCCTTATTAGAAGAACCAAGAAGGATGAGAAATCTATAAGATTTGTATAATGTCACTCAATTCATGAAAGATATAACTCTATTTTGTCTCTTCAGAGATAATGACCCACTTAGTTTCAATGAAGTTGACGCAGAAAAGAAATTGATAGAAGCAATGGATGAAGAAATACATGTCATTGAGAAGAATGATACTTGAAAGCTGAATAATCTACTAGACAACAAGAAAGTAATAGGTGTCAAATGGGTCTAAAAGATAAAAAAGAAGGCAAAAGATGAAGTACAAAGATACAAAACAAGATTAGTGGCAAAATGCTACAAGCAGATAGAAGACATTGAATATGGAGAAGTATTTGCATATGTAGCTCGGCTAGAGACAAAAACTAACGATCTCACTAGCTACACAATATAGATGGAAGATCTATCAACTTGATATGAAGTCAACATTTTTGAATGGCTTCCTAGAAAAAAAGATCTATATTGAACAACCACTTACATACATGCAGATAATGAAGGCAAAGTATACAAGTTAAAGAAAACCCTATATGATTTGAAGCAAGCTCCGCGTGCTTAGAATACTAGAATTGACAAGTATTTTTAAAGAAAATGGATTTAAAAAATGTCTATAGGAATATGCAATGTATGTGAAGAAGGAAGTTGATGGAAGCACACTATTTGTATGCCTATATGTTGATGACTTGATATTCACCAGCAATAATCATATCATGCTTGAAGACTTTAAGAAAAACAAGGTACAGGAGCTTAAGATGACAGACTTTGGTCTGATGGCGCATTTTCTTAGCTTAGAAGTGACATGGAAAGAAAAGGAGATTTTTGTATCCCAAAGCGATTATGCCAAAGATATTCTTGAAAAGTTCAAAATGAAAAGTTGTAATCCAGTATCAACTCCAGTTGAAAATGGAGTGGAATTGAGGAAGAATAAAGTAGGAAATGTTAATCCAACCTACTTTAAAAAGCTTAGTAGGAAGCTTAAGGTATTTGACATGTACTAAACTGGGTATACTATACGGAGTAAGACTTATCTACAGATATATGGAGATATTAGATTAGTCTCACTTGAATGCAATCAAAAGAATTTTTTGTTATATCAAAGGAACGATAAATGAAGGTATGTTCTATACTTCAAATAAAAACTTCAATCTTGTTGGCTACTCAGATAGTGATTGAGGTAGAGACCTAGATGAAAGGAAAAGCACAACAAGATTTGTCTTTTTTATGGGAGATACATCTTTCATATGGTCATCTAAGAAGCAATCGATTAGTAATGTTATCAAGTTATGAAGTTGAGTATGTTGTTGCCAACTCAGTTATATGCCATTTAATATGGTTAAAGAATATGCTAAAGCATTTGAGATTTCCTCTAGAAAATCCTATATAAATTTATATTGATAATCGATCAGCGATTGCATTAGCAAAGAACTCAATGTATTATGAAAGAAGTAAACACATCGATACACATCATCACTTTGTCTAAGAGTATGTGAAGAATAAAGAAATTGAACTAATATCTTGCAAAACAAATGATCAAGTTGCAGACATCTTTATAAAGCCATTGAAAAGAGAGACATTTATTAGATTGAAGTTCTTGGCATGACATTTCTCGATTAAGTTTGAGAGAGGAATTTGTTGTACTAAACTCAATCCAGAAGATCAAGGATGACAATCACCAACTACAACTAATAACTGCAGTTGCCAACTGTTTCCACGCTACCACCAACCATTTGTGTTCATACTTGAAATTTGATTTTTCATACTTTCAATTTGTGTATAAATAGGCAGCTAAATTTATGTTATTATGTGTGGAAAATATAAGAGAGAAATACTAGAGAGAAAGAAAGGGTGTGTTTGAGAGCCTAATAATATATGTAAGCTTCTTGTTTACGAAATAAAACAATGTGTTTTATCTCCTTCGAGTGTTTCAAAACCACCCTAAGTGTTCTCTCCCTCCAACAAAAAATCTAAAATGTTAGTCATTTGTATTCTAATGGGTATAAGCAACTGCTTCCATGAACCAGAGAAAAGCTAACACTAACCTATATTACTACTTAGCAGGTGATCACGTTGAACATCCAGATTTGCAATCCCTGGCAATGGAGGTGGCCAAAAAGTGTGCAGGTTTACCATTGGCCATTGTAACTGTTGCAAGAGCTCTGAAGAACAAGAACTTGTCCCAGTGGAAGAATGCATTAAGGGAACTAAAGAGACCATCTCCAAGAAACTTCGCAGGAGTGCAGGAAGATGTGTATGCGGCTATAGAACTAAGTTATAATCATCTTGAAAGTAAGGAGTTAAAATCAACTTTTCTCCTTTGTAGTCGAATGGGTTATAATGCATCCACTCGCGACTTGTTGAAATATGGTATGGGTTTGGGCTTGTTTTCTGGCTTTGTTACAGTTGAAGAAGCACAAGACAGAGTGCAATCGTTGGTTCATAAACTCAAGGCCTCTGGATTGTTGCTAGAAAATCATAGCGATTGGCAATTTTCTATGCATGATCCTGTGCGTGATGTTGCTCTATCAATTGCTTTTAGAGACTGCCACGTATTTGTTGGGGGTGATCAGTTTGAACCAGAATGGTCTGCTAAGAATATGTTAAAGAAGTATAAAGAAATTTGGTTAAGTTCTAATATCGAGCTTCTTAGACAGATGGAGTACCCACAACTTAAATTTTTACATGTAAGGAGTGACGATCCTTCTCTAGAAATAAGCAGCAACATATGTAGAGGAATGCACAAACTGAAAGTCTTAGTATTGACTAACATTTCTTTTGTGTCTTTGCCTTCACCTCTTCATTTCCTAAAAAACCTTCAAACTTTGTGTCTTCATCAATCTTCATTGGGAGAGATAGCTGACATTGGGGAGCTGAAGAAATTGGAAATTCTCAGCTTTGCCAAATCTAATATTAAGCATTTGCCAAGACAAATAGGGCAGTTGACTGAGCTGAGAATGTTGGATTTGAGTGATTGTTTTGAACTTGAAGTAATTCCACCAAATGTCCTCTCAAACTTGTCCATGCTAGAAGAATTGTGTATGGGAAATAGCTTCCATCATTGGGCTACTGAAGGGGAGGACAATGCCAGTCTTGTTGAGTTGGATCATTTGCCTCACTTGACAAATTTGGACATACATGTTCTAGATTCTCATGTTATGTCAAAAGGCATGCTCTCTAAAAGATTAGAAAGATTCAGAATATTTATTGGAGATGTCTGGGATTGGGATGGTGTTTATCAGAGCTTGAGAACATTGAAGCTCAGGCTCGACACAAGCGCCAGTAATTTGGAGCATGGTGTTCTAATGTTGTTGAAGAGAACTCAAGATTTGTATTTACTTGAACTAAAGGGTGTTAATAATGTCGTCTCTGAACTGGACACGGAAGGATTTCTACAACTGCGGCACCTCCATCTCCACAATAGTTCTGATATTCAATATATTATTAACACTAGCAGCGAGGTTCCTTCTCATGTCTTCCCTGTGTTGGAGTCTTTGTTTCTCTACAATTTGGTATCCTTGGAGAAACTTTGCCATGGCATTCTCACAGCAGAGTCTTTCAGGAAACTAACAATCATAGAAGTGGGGAAATGTGTTAAATTGAAGCATCTCTTCCCATTCTCCGTTGCACGAGGACTTTCGCAACTTCAAACCATCAATATTTCATTTTGCCTAACCATGGAAGAGATTGTTGCTGAGGAAGGTGATGAATTTGAAGACTCTTGTACAGAAATTGATGTGATGGAGTTCAATCAATTGAGCTCACTATCGCTTCAGTGTTTGCCGCTTTTCAAAAACTTTTGCTCCAGAGAGAAGACATCTCGTCTCTGTCAAGCACAACAGAATCCAGTGGCAACTAGCGTGGGATTGCATTCTAAAGAAATTTCAGAGGATCAGCTGAGAAATTCTCTCCAGCTTTTCTGTGAAAAGGTACCTGCATAGTTTTCATTCAACTGCTTATGTCTTCATTTTGTGACAAACACAACTCATTTGGAGTATAAAAGTAATTGTACCTTCTTTATAAATTTAATTTTTGATAAGAAACTAAAAAAGCAATAAACCATCATACCATTTCATACCTTCTTGCTATAAACGGAAACTATTTCATTTCCTTGACTTTGAGAATTAATATCCTTAAAAAAAAAAATATTACATGCAGATTCTTATCCCGAAACTGAAGAAGCTGGAATTGGTCTCTATCAACGTTGAAAAGATATGGCATGGCCAGCTTCACCGGGAAAATGCATTTCCTGTTCAAAATTTAATGACATTAGTTGTGGATGATTGCCACAGCCTGAAATATCTGTTTTCTCCTTCCATGGTTAAAAGTCTGGTGCTACTCAAGCATCTTACTGTACGTTATTGCATGTCCATGGAAGAGATAATATCTGTGGAAGGATTGGAAGAAGGAGAAATGATGAGCGAGATGTGCTTTGATAAACTGGAAGATGTTGAGCTCTCTGATCTTCCAAGACTCACACGGTTCTGTGCTGGCACGCTGATCGAGTGTAAAGTTTTGAAACAACTGCGCATTTGTTCTTGCCCTGAATTTAAGACATTCATCTCCTGCCCCGATAGCGTGAACATGACAGTTGACGTTGAACCTGGAGAAGTGCATTCAAGGGAGAGTGACCACAATGCCGTGCAGCCTCTCTTTGATAAAAAGGTGACCTCTTCTTCTATTCTCCTCTCTTTCCCCCTTCCTTAATTTCACTTCATATATCATAGCTCGAATCATTTCGGATTCTGAAAGGTGATCAAGGTCGTAATCCCTCTCTTCAGTACTATTGAAAAGAATATGAAAGAACATAAAGCTTTATGAATTTTAAGGAAAAATTTCAAGATAGTGTTACAAATCTAAAATAAGTCAACCAAAATTTCTGTTATTTTTATATTAATTTACCTGTGATCGGTCTTCATAAAGGTTAATTAAAATGTCAAATTTTTGAAGTCTAAAAGGACTGATAGACCACCCGAAGTTGTAAAGTGTAAGCCTTTCTCTTCTTTAATCAGAAGGAGAATTTTTTATCTGTTCTTTTACATTCGAAAGTGATGCCCAATTTTCTTTAAAAAAGGGTCATTGGTATTAGAGAATAATATAAATCATATCCTGAGATCTCACCTGATAGCTTAATCTATTAGGTTGTAATGGTTTTTTGACATGGTATCATAACATTGATGACTAAGCGGTCACGAATTTGAATTTCACCATCTCCATTTATTTGATAAAAATTAAACACAAGGTAATATGGGTCTGTGCAAGTTTTAAGCTTAAAAGGCTTTCACTTGAGGGGGTGTGTTAAAGAATATATAAATCATATCTTACAACCTCACCTTATAGCTTAAGTTATTAGGTTGAGATGGTTTTTTGATACTTAGTTTAATGGTTTAATCAGCAATTTTTTTCCATAAGACTACTTATCCATTTGATTTCCATTATATTATTACATAGTTTCGATTTTCTTAAATCAAATTCTTATATAGGTTCAACAGATATAAGAAATTTGGTTCGTCGTCACCTTGTGTACCTTCTTCTTCGTATTTGTTCTATATATTATTACAGGCAGGTTTATTGTGCTTAACAAAGACGGATGGGCCTTGCAGGTTGCATTCCCTAGCCTAGCTGAAATCAAAATTTCCCATATAGAGAACTTGGAAAAGATGTGGCACAATCAGCTTGCTGAAGATTCCTTTTGTCAACTACGATCAGTAACAATTTCTAGCTGTAAAAGGCTAGTGAGGGTTTTCCCATCAATTTTGCTAGAAACATTCCGGATGGTAGAGATGATGGATATCAGTCATTGTCCTTTGTTAGAAGAGATATTTGACCTTCAAGAAACTAGTGCATCTGGTTCCTTTCAGTTAAGAGACTTGTCCTTGATTGGACTAGACAAACTGAAGCATTTATGGAATAAAGATCCTCAAGGAATACTCAGCTTCCAAAATCTACATGCATTAAAGGTTTCTGATTGTAATGCATTGAAGAATCTGTTTCCATTCTCTATAGCTAGAGAACTTGTGCAACTAGAAAAACTCGAGATAGAGCATTGTGGGAAACTGGAGGAAATTATTGTGAAGGTGGACAATGGTGAAGCAGCCCATTGTTTTGTGTTTCCGCAGCTAACCTCACTGAAACTTAAAGAATTACCAGAATTCAGGAACTTATATCCAGGGAAACATACTTGGAAATATCCCATGTTGAAAAGGTTGGTGGTGTCTAATTGCTGCAATGTAGCATTATTCGGCTCCAAATTTCTTAAATCTCATGAAACTCGAGGAGAAGTCCAACTTGGTATCCCGGCTCAACAACCTCTCTTCTTCGTCGAAAAGGTATGAATCTAAATTATGCCTTCTGTTTTCCTTTCACTTCTTCTCTGAGGTATTCAAAAACCTGTGATACTTTCATGCCTCAACATATTTCAATTGTATTACCATCATATTCATTGGAAGTGATACTTTAAGGGTCAGTTCCTGGATTTGAGAAAAAAATATGAAAAATGAACGTTTCTCTGCACAAAGCTTTTCCTTTTCTTTTCCAAACTTTCACTGTGCAAAGCAATATGTTCCTAGTTATTGGCTGCATAATATCAAACATCTGCTTCTCATTGAAAGGCTGTTCCAATGGCCATGAATATCGTCGGAACAGTCTAGACTCTGCACCAAATGCACTTGGAATGAAATCAAGTAAAACATTGATAGAAATATGATATAGCATAGCACTAACTTCTCTTCCCTTTTTTACTTTATTTGTTTTTCCTTGTTGCTGGTTAGTAACTCAACTTACAACAAGTTTCTACAAGAAATATAGAGAAATTTTGGTTTAGATGGAATAACTAATATCATGTCAGATGGTTCTTTTCACCCTTCAAAGAGGTAAAATGAATCAGGTCCCTCATGGGATCAGACCCTTCAGTGCATTTTTTGCTGATTAGATACTAAATTGGTACGTGAGCGCTTAATTTTCCTTTTTTTTTTTCTCTTTCCCATTGTGTAAATTAATGCAGGTGAAATTACTTTTATTTGGACAGAATATCAACTCCCACTTTGCTTTTGTTTGAGGGTGTTGCAGGTGATCTCCAACCTGGAGGAATTGTCATTAGGTGGCAAGAACACAACTGCTTCAATCATTTGGCATCACCAACTTCCAATAGAGTGCTATTCCTCATTGAAAGTTCTGAAGTTACACCATTTTGGTGTTAAATCAGATCCTATCTCATTTGGTTTCCTGCAAAGATTACGGAATCTTGAAACGCTATCCGTGACACATAGTTCTTTCAAAAAGCTATTCCTGTACAAAGGGCATAGTTCATTCAAAAAGCTACCATCGATCGGAGAAGTTGGCGGTGAAGAGGGACGTGCACTTGCACGATTAAAAAATCTAACAATACATGCAGTTCATGATATAAAACATATATGGAAGCAAGACCACCTGCTAGCTCCCATTCTTCACAATCTCAAGACTCTCAAAGTAGAGGATTGTCACAGTTTGGTCAGTTTAGCACCATCTTATGTGTGTTTTCAAAATTTGACAACTCTGGATATACAGTCTTGCCTTGGATTATTGAACTTGTTTACATCATCAACGGCTAAAAGTCTTGTGCAACTTGTTAAGTTGACCATATCTCATTGCAAAAAAATGACAGTAGTGGTGGCAAGACAGGGAGGAGATGAAGCAGATGATGAGATCATTTTCAGCAAACTAGAATATTTGGAACTTCTAGATTTACAGAATCTCACAAGCTTCTGCTTTGAAAATTATGCCTTCAGATTTCCATCATTGAAAGAAATGGCTGTCGAAGAATGTCCTAATATGAAAAGTTTCTCTCCAGGAGTGTTAAGCACGCCAAAGCTGCAGGGAGTACACTGGAAAAAGTATTCTAAGAATACAGTACATTGGCATGGTAATCTTGATATTACCATACAACACTTGTACACAGAAATGGTATGTATCAATAACTCCTGTATTATGAGCATGTCTTGATTCTTGCCCCTCTTTCATACTAATTCAAATATTCATTTTTCCTTTTCTTCTAGGAATGAGGAGGTGCTTCAGTAATTTAGCTTCTTCTTCTTCTTCTTTTTTTAACTAATGCAATAATTTGGACTGGGGCAGGTTGGATTTGATGGTGTAAACAGGGTGAAGGTCTCTGACTTTCCTCAATTGAAAGAGAGATGGCAATGCCAACTTCCTTTCAACTTCTTCAGAAATTTAACAAACCTCACGGTGGATGAATACTGTTATTCGCTCGATGCTTTACCTTCCACTCTGCTACAGTTTATGAACGATTTGCAAGAACTGCAAGTGAGAAACTGTGATTTACTAGAAGGGGTATTTGATTTGAAAGGGCTTAGTCCAGAGGAAGGGAGGGTTTGGTTACCCCTTTTATATGAATTGAACTTGATTGGTTTATCAAGGTTGCGACACATATGTAACACAGATCCTCTAGGAATTCTGGAATTCAGAAACCTTAATTTTCTAGAAGTTCATGACTGTAGCAGCTTGAGAAATATATTTACACCATCGATGGCATTGAGCCTTGTGCATCTCCAGAAGATTGTAATAAGAAACTGTGACAAGATGGAAGAAATCATCACCAAGGAGAGAGCAGGGGAAGAAGAAGCAATGGATAAAATCATCTTTCCTGTACTAAAAGTGATCATTCTCGAGTCTTTACCTGAGTTAACCAATATCTACTCAGGAAGTGGTGTTCTGAATCTTACATCGTTAGAAGAGATTTGCATAGATGATTGTCCAAATATGAAGATCTTCATCTCCTCCCTTATAGAGGAACCGGAGCCTAATTCAGTTGATAAAGGAAAAGAGCAGAGGCAAGGTCAGGGAGACAGTTATAATTTCACTGCACTTCTCACCTATAAGGTCAGTTTGTCTACTCAAGCCTCTTTCACCAATTCCCCATGTTATAGATGTTAACAAGATAAAAATAAATATTAATCAAGAAAATAAAAATTAAATTTGATATAAAAATAAAATTAAATTAAATTCTATGGGATATTATGGAAATGTTTTAATTTAATTTGAGATTAGATTTGATGATTTATTTTGCATGAGATTCTCTAAAAATAAAAAAAAGTGATGTTGAATTAATCAATTATATTAGTTAAAAATAATTGATTTTGAGGACCGAATTTCACAATGAAATAAAAAATTCAATGTCTTTTTTTTTTCTTTTTTTCATTGTACATGAACCTAAATCTGGCCTAAAAAGGAAAAATATTTAATAATATTATAGGTTTTAATGGAAATGTTATCTCTTTTTTTTTCCAATTATTATGTGTCTAATATGAAATAAATAAAAATATCTCAAGAAAATTCAATTAAAAAAATATTTTAAACATTTTTTTACATATATTCTTGACATGATTTTATCATATTATTTGTTATTATTTATTTTATTTTTTCCATCAATCACATGCAAAGTATTAAGATATTATTTTAAAACTTGTTTTAAGATCATGATAGTTTTTGTTTATAAAAAAATGTTTGCAATCAAGGGATGCATTGATTAAAAAATAGAGTTTAGATGGGAGAAATGCTTTTTTTTCTACTTATTTCAAACGGTTGAGATTTTTTTACGGACCTTTATTTTAATTGTTTGCTTTTTATTGAGAAATGTGCTCCTAATTAAAATATTATGTCACTATTTTTAAGAATGTTATGATTTTTTTACAATAATATATTATTGATTGTTTTACAAATAAATAATTATGTATTGGTTCAATTTGCTTTTAATAATTTGTTCATTAATATTAAATGAGGTTGAAAAAACAAAAACAAATGTGGGGGAAAAAAAGAAAATAAAAAAAAAAAAACAAAACACGAAAAAACAAAACTAAATAACAAAACAGCAAAAAAAAAAAAACACATGATAAATAATACTTTCGCCACATATTTTAGAGTATTTGTTAATACATACTATAGTGACTCTGTTTTTCTGGTTATATATTAAATCATTCTGAAAGCAAAACATTGGTAGAATAATGTAAATAATATGGATGTAACCATCAAAGGATAGATATATATGTAAGATGTTGATCCTCATAATCCTGGAACAGTAACCAACTAAAAATAATTTCATTATTCACTCTTCTAACCATGGTGCTGAATCAATTATCCAGGTTTCCATTTTGGGAGAATATGAAATATAACATATTCATGAGTTCTTCTTTTGTTTTTCCAATATACACAAGTTGACTTGAATTAAATGATGGTAATGGTTGGTGGTGGGAGCCTGCCAGTTTATGCAATAACATCCTGTACATTAAAGGGACACTAAATCCTACTTTATTATGTCCTGGATTGGTTTGCAGGTTGCATTTCCAGAATTGAAGAAATTGAGAGTGGATTGGAATGCTATCATGGAGGTGACACAGCGTGGCCAATTTCGGACCGAGTTCTTCTGCCGACTAAAGGTTCTTGAACTCGTCCGCTTTCCAATTGATTGTGTTGATTTTCCATCCTGGTTCCTTCAGAGATTCAACATTTTAGAGAGCCTTGTCGTGTGTGATGCTTCTTTCAAAGAAATAGTCCGGCTTGAAGAGATGAGTAGCAGGCCGAACCAGGTCTTTGCTCAGCTAAGAGTATTGGAGCTGTCTAAGCTGCCGGAACTCATGCATCTGTCGAAAGAAAGCTCGCAGGCATGTCAAATTTTCCAAAATCTAGAAATTCTTCGAGTATCTGAATGTGGCACACTGAAAACTTTAATTCCAATGTCGGTATCTTTCCGATGCCTGATGACTTTGGAAGTCTCAAAATGTAATGGGCTAGCAAGTTTGATGTCTTCCTCAACAGCTAAAAATCTTGTGCAACTCACTAGCATGACTGTAGTCGAATGTGAAACGATTGAAGTAGTTGTTGCAAACGAAGAAAATGAAGCAGAAAATGAGATCGTTTTTCATAAATTGGAAAATTTGGCATTTCACTGCTTACCAAGCCTCACAAGCTTCTACATGCAAAACTGTGCATTGATGTTTCCTTCATTGGAGAGAGTATTCATAGATCAGTGCCCGAAGATGGAATTGTTTTCACGGGGAGTCATAAACACCCCAAAGCTAGAGAGAGTACAATTAACAGAAGGAGACAGCACAGGATTCTGGAAGGATGACCTTAATTTGACTATACATTACTTGTTCGTGAAGAAGGTATGAATTCTTTTGCCAAATTTAGCTGCCTAGTCCAGATTTTGTTTTCCTTTTCTCCTGGATCAGAAAACACGAGCAACTAATGTCTAGCTACTCTGCCAACATAAAACTAACGAATAATCTTGTTAAATTTCAACTGCTTTCACCAGACTGTGACTCTTAAGTAATGTAATGATACAGCTTCACATAGGGAGTCAACAAAAAGCTCCTCTATCAATTCAAATCCTCTGTGTGTAGTGACCTCTAATTCTTTAGTTAACTGGATTTCATTTGCTGGGTTATGGCATGGCACAGTCCAAATTGCCAAGCTCGTCTAGGCAGCCAAGCTTAGCCCGTGAGACAACTGCAGCACATAAAAATCAAATGTATGCTGTCTCTGAAGGACCAGCTTCTGAGAATTTGCACGTGAATGAGAATCCAGATGCTGGAAAAGATTCCCATCCTGTCATCGAAACAAGCACTAATCTTGTTATCAAAGAACAGGCCATGAGAAATGGATTGATGAAACCAGGCGCTCAAGTGACCTCAATATACCAAGATTCCCAGGCAACTTTGAATGATAAGGTAGCTGTCTCTTCTTTTTAGTTGCACTGTTCCTGACATGATTTTGAAAAGCTTGCCACATCCTGAATGCAGGAGGATCGTGAACAAGGTCAGAGTCCCCTAGCTCCCATTGACATTGAAGCTCCCATCTCTCAGCAAGTTCAAAATGATTCTCAAGCAACTGATGAGGTAATTCTCTATTTCAAATTAAACCATTCAAGAACCGTCTTTTGTTCTTAGATGATACTTAAAGAAAAACTGAAATTACTACAGAAGGAATTGCCACAAGACCAATTTATGACTGCTTCTTCAAGTCAGCAAAAAAACATTTGTTCTTGTATCTCCTCCCAGTGCTGGAGAACAATCTCTTGCATCAACTTCTGCATCTTCAACCAATGAAACCTCCACTCAGAAGCTCGCATCTCACACTTCCTCGAGAGAAACTTCAGAAACAATTACAGAAATCGAGTCTCTATTTGCTACCATGGAACAATTGGTCAGGCCATGTCCTGTGTCTTCTTCGCAGCCTGAATCAAGTGCAAATACACATGCTGAATCTTATGAGTCTGATGTTGGGAGCCCCGAGAGTCATGTCTACTCTAAGGGTTTGATAAAGAAAATCTTATTGAAACCCCTGACGGAAGTAGCAAGATCACCTGATGGCCTCCTGTTGCTAGCTACAATGAAGAATCTAAAGAAAAGCGATCTCCTAAATTCTCAGCAGTTAGAAATCATTCAAGCTTACATTAACAATTTTGATAGTCTAGTGTCCAACTACCCATTGTACGAGCACCAAATTGATAGGACAAGTGCACTGAAATGTTCCATTGAAGATAAGAAAAAAGGAATTTCTGACCTCAAGAACCATTACGGAGATCTTATCCACAATGCAAGCAGTCTTGCTGCAGAGAGGGAAGCATTGAAAAAGAGACTTGATGAGATTGCGGAAGAAGAAATTCACATCCGAGAAGATGCAGACGATCTCCGTACACAGCTGATCAGTTGGAAAGCTGAACTAGAAACGCACATGAAAGCTCTCCCAGAAGCTTTGAGACAAGAAAATGAAGCTGATAATAGAGCCAACAATTCCAATGAGTATTGGGGTAAGATTCGAAGCTTATTTGCTTGAGCAGTTGAGTTGTTTGGGATTTACTATCGAAATGGTGATTAATTTTGCAATTATTTGTTGCCATAAACCATGTACATTGAAATCAGAAGAGATTAAAAGACTGCAAGAAGAAGAATTACTAGTGTATTGTAGGCAGAGTATAATTGATTGCTAACGAATAGCAAAAGTCATGTTATGATCTGCTAACAAACTAATAACTCTTCCATAGGACAATCTTTTATTTGGTGGAAACATAAGAAACTAAAACTAACATAACAAAAAGGTAAAACAGCTATCCATTTTAATATATATTTTTTATATTATAAAACAGCTTAGTGCATGGGAGGATATTCAATTTTTTTATTAAATTTAATATATTTCAATAATTTCATTGACAAATTACATTTCCATTGGCATATCATTTAAAACGCAATGACAAGGGAATTAAATAAATTAACATGCATGTATAAAAATTAAGTACTCTACTCTTCTTCATCTTCTCTTCTTTGAAGTTTTTCCCCGAAACTACCATGCAGCAACTAGCTCATTTATATATGCAATTGCCACTTCATTGCTTCTGAATATTAGAGGGTATAATTTTCTTATAATCAAAGGAAAGGAAGAAACAGATTGGAATATTAATTACTAACAGTACTGACCTTAAGCTAATTAAGGGATTACGTTGATCATGACAAAAAAAAAACAGTAATTGATTGTTGTGCATGGCAACTTACATTGTCGAGGGACTGGACTGTTGTATAAAATAAGATGAGTAAAGCGTGTTTTATCCACATAAAGAAATGGCGATGGAGACTGGAGTGTAGTAGCTTCTTTTAATTGCCACCATACCAACCCATTCACGATTTTATATATAGATATGTCATTTTCATTTTACACCATATGTAGATCCTCAGCAGCAGCAGCAGCTTCAGCTTCCTGCTCCAGAGTTTATTAGAAATTGAGGGAGAGAGTATTTCATTCACCTTGCAATTGATTATATATATATCTAGCACAGTTCACGGAATCTCTCATAAGAGCTCTCTCAAGTTTGGCTAGAACGGTATTATATTACGATGGATGATCTCTTGAGAATATTATTTAATAATGTGCATCGATCCCAATTTATATGCAAGTATACGATGGATTTTAAGTTTACATGTTTTTCCTCCTCTTGAAAGTAATTGCTCATTCATAGATAGTGTCCAGTACTTACGACATCAAAAAAAAAAAAGAAAAAAAAAAATATATATATATATATATATATATATATATATATATATATATATATATATATATATATGTTTTAGAAACAATCTTCAACACTCATTATTTTAGAAACTGCAAATTTCGATCTTCTATCTTAGGAGCTCAAACTTGCTTACTGGAAGTGGTTTTATAAACAAGTCTACTAGCTCATCTTCATAACCTCCTAATGTTTGCACCTCTCATAAAAAATAGAGTTTAATATTAAAATGTTTGGTTTTTCCATGAAACAATGGATTGTAAGAAATTGTTATGGCTTCTTGATTATCCACTGAGATCTCTATAATTTCCTTATGCTTCAAGTACAAAAACTTTTTAAGCCATAATACCTGATTCATTGTTGTTGTTGCTGCAATAAATTCAGTTTCTGCAGTGGATTGTGCTACAATATCTTGCTTATTTGATGACCATGAAAACATTCTTGATCCTAATCTAAAATAGAATCCATAAGTGCTTTTCATGTCATCAATAAATCCTCCCTAATTACTATTAGAAAAACCACGCAGCTTTAAGTTTTGACTTCTCTAAAACCGAACACCAAAGCAGACAGTTCTTTTGATGTATCTTAGAATTTGTTTGGCTGCTCTTAAATGCATTTCACTTGGACAGTGTATGAAATGAGATAAAAGACTTGTAGCATAGAGTTTATCAGGTTTAGTTTTATCAACTCTTTTAGTTTCATCTTCTTTGCTGAATTTTTCCTTTTAATTCATTGGAGTAGCTATTGGTTTGCAATTCAATTCTCTATATAAAATTGCTTCAAAATTTCCTTTGCATACTTCTTCAGGCAGATAAATATTTCATTCTTACTTTACTTGATTTCCATTTCAAGAAAATATGTCATGAGACCAAAATCAATCATTTCAAAAGCTTGCATTATCTTCTGCTTGAATTCTTCAACTTGTTGTCCATTGCTTCCTATCACTAGAAGGTCATTAATATAGAGTGATATTATAAGAGTATCACTGTTATTCTTCCTCCTTACATAGAGATTTGCCTTGGATAAGTTTTTCTGAAAATCAAAGCTTAGCAGATAATCATTAATATTGCTATACCAGGCTTTAGTACTTGCTTTAATCCATATAGAGCTTTCTTTACCAGGTAGTCTTTATCTTCTTTTCCTTGAATGATAAATTCAGTGGGTTGTTCAACATAAATCTCCTCCTATAAAACACTATTTAAGAATGTTGATTGAACATCTAATTGAAACACTTTCCAGTACTTGTATGCAGCAACAACAATAATAATTTGATGGTGTCCATTCTTACAACAGGAGAAAAGGTATTTGAATAATCAACACCAAATATCTATGCATATCCCTTAACTGTCAGTATGGTCTTATGTTTATTGATGGAATTTTCTGCATTTAGTTTAGTTCTAAACACCCACTTTACTCCAATGATATTTTTGTCTAGGGCCAGTCAACCAATTCCTGTTTTTCTGAATTATTGATATCTCCTACTCCATTGTTTTTTGCCATTTAGAGTTTATGAGAGCTTCTTCATTTCCATCTGGTTCACAAACTGCTACATTTCTCTTCTGATAAATATCTGAAAAAGACTTTGTTCCTCTTATTGATGAATCATCAACTAGATCATCTTGCCACTGAGATTTATCTTGATCTTCAAATAGCTTGTTGTTTTATGAATCCTTTTAATCCCATTGTTCATCTTCATGGAACTAAACGTCTCTTGTAATGATCATCTTCTGTGTTTGAAGATATATTTTGTAGGCTTTAGAAACTAAACTATAACCTACAATGATTCTTGAAATTGTCTTTTTGTCAAGCTTATCCTGCTTGACCTGTGGAACATGAACAAAACATACACTGCCAAAAAATTTAAGAAAGCTTAGTGAAGATTTGTAATCATACCAAGATTTAAATAGTGTTTTTTCTTCCAAAAATTTGATTGGAAGATGATTTTGAAGAAAGATAGTCATATTAGCTGTTTTTGCCCAAAATTCGTTAGACAATCCCTTCTCATGTAGCATGCATCTGATCATCTTCATTATGTATCTGTTTCTTCTCTCATTGACTCTATTTTTCCCTAGAGTGTAAAGAGCCTTAAGTTGATGCTTAATGACAACATCTTTACATAATAGGTTGAATTCTGATGAAATGTATTCCTTCTCATTGTCAAATTTTATAGCTTGAATTTTGCATCCACTTTGATTCTCCATATTCTTTTTGAATCTCTAAAAGATTCCAACCATTTTTGACTTGTATTTCATGAACGAAACCCAACACATTCTAGTAAAGTCATCAATAAAAAAAAAATGTAGTAGCAACTACCTTTTAATGAAGATGTTTTCTTAAGGCCTCCCACATTAATATAGATCAATTGGAGTTTTTGTGTAGATCTTCATGTCAATTTAGAAAATGGCTTCCTGTTTTGCTTACTAAACTAACAGGCTTGATAGTTTGATAATTGATCAATATGCAATGGCAGACATTTCACAACATCATTCTTCTTCATATTGTGCGTGCATTAAAGATGATAATTTACCAGTCTTTTATGCCATACTTTTGTGTTGTTAATATTTGTTGAGAAAGTTATATGCTCCTCCTCATTTGGTAAGAATGAGAAACTTTTACCTCTCATCTTAGCCTGCAATATCTTATGTCTAGTAATATAAAAAATATGATAGGATTTATCTTTAAAAGTCACCTTCATTCCTTTTTCTATTAGCTGTCCAACACTTAGCAAATTCTAATCTATATCAAGTACATAAAATACATCTGAAATTGTTTTTGTACCTAAATTTGTTGAGATTGCAATGGTTCATTTTCCCTTTGATGTTATATAATTATCATTCCCAATTCAAACCTTTGTAACTCTTATAGTTTGCAATGTTTTGAAAAGACTCTTGTCAAAAGTCATGTGGTTTATGCAACCATTGTTAATGAGCCAATGATCTGAGGAAAAATTGATTGAAAAAAAAACCCAAAATATAAAACCCAATTGAACAAGAAAATTACAAAAAAAAAAAATTAATTAGGATGGTGGTATTATTGTACGTCATCTCACAAAACATTGTTGATAATAGTTATTTAACTAGCACTTTGCTGCATATCATAATATGTTTTTTTTTAAATGGATCTACAAGCTATTTTGATATGTTTTTTATATTAAAAAGTTGAAAGCATAAAGCAAAAAGCTTATGTAAACATCTAATAAATTAAATCGATAATTATTCATGTAAATAAACAAAAAAATAGTCATTAACAATAACTAAAAGAAGACTAAAAAGATTGAGAGATGAATGTAGATCATGATATTTGATTATATAAAATGAGACATTTACTCGTTTGTATTTATTAAATTTATTTATTACAATCATAAAATATAATATAAATAGAATTACATATGAAACTAATTGAATAAAATAAAATAAATATTAGACAATGCCAAACATATTAGGAATATTATTTTAAAAGAAATATTTTTTTTTATAAAATAAAGCTCACATATATAAAATAAAAAAATCTTCAAATATTAAATACGAACAAATCAATTTGTTTTTTTAAAAAAAAAACTCTATAAACAATTCCTGCAAAACCCATGACCTAAGGAATGAGACCGGGATAAACTAATAGAAAAGAAATTAAAAATAACTACAAAACTAATCTTTTTTGTTAACAAAAATAATGTAGAATGATAAAATTATAAAAAAAAATGAGAAAAAAAAAGAATGTTGAACTGCATCAACTTTTCAAATTCATTACCCGTGTCATTACATTGAAAGTAACACAAATGGAAAAACCATAAAACTCAATACCTAAAAAATTAAACGCTAAAGGATGAAATTGAAAAATAAATCAATCACATAAAAAATTATAATTAAAAGAATGAATGTAAAAATAGAAATACAAAAATAAATTAGAGAGCATAAAAAAATTAAATTGGAGGTTTAAATTGAAAAGAAAGATAATTTAACATAAGGAAAAATAAATCAAAAGAATGAGGGCTAAATCGAAAAAAAATAAAACAACATAAACTTTGATTGAATGATAAAATTGAAAGCCAATAAAACTTTAACAAAAGAGCCAATGAAAACAATTAGAAATGAAAACAATAAAGACCGAATTGAAAAAAATAATAAATAACAAATTGTATTTTAAGGACTAAATTAAAAACATAAAAAAATTATAAAAGAGTCAATGACGGAAATATGCAATAGAAAAACATAAGGACTAAAATTAAAAAATCAAAAGAAAAGAGGACATACATGTACTTTCTCTGGAACATAGAGAAAAGAAAGAAGAAGAAAAAAATGATAACTGGCGACAAATCATCCATCATCCGCCGCCACGCGTCACATTAATAGGAAGAGGACATGGTAACACTTCCAATGACATGATGAAAGGTGTCGTGTTTGGCCATCAAATGACATCTCATGTGTCATCCATTTGCTGTGTGTAGCACACACTTTTTTGAATAAAAAATATTTTTTTCAACTTTAAAATACCATAACACCCTCAATGAGATTAAAAATTAAAAAAAAAATAGTGTGAAGGAACACATACTTTTTTTTTTTTTTAATCTTTTCTAAGACTAAAAAAATATTTTAACCATATTCTAATAAGAAAACCAAAAAAGTCTTTGCTTAATTATGTCAGCATAAATATCAACATCACAATCAATATGTTTGACTTATTGATGCCATGTCAGCATACCTACTGACATACACATGCTGATATAGAATATATCAACACTATAACACTACAGGCCAACAGGAATTCGTCATAGATAGTGAAAATGACACCTCAACTTAATGCCATTTCCAAATTTATACTTGATGCCTTTTTGTATTCCTCTGTTAAAGAATAATTAAAAAGGCGGGAAAACACTGTAGCTTTTTTCATGATTTCTGTACATATATGATTAAAAGGTTTTATTTTTTCACACCTTTCACTTTACTTACTAAGTAATACTTTAAAAGGCGTGGAGAAAGTACTGTAGCTTTCTCCACGCCTTTTATTTAATTGTCCTTATATATTATTTTAGAGTATTACTTAATTATTATTATATTATAATTATATTATGACATATATTTTTTTTGTTTTTTATTTTTTTCTGTTTTTATTTATTTGATTTTTTTGTTTTTCATGCCGGTTTTTTTTTACTTTTTTCTTTGTGTTTTTTTAATGAATTTTTTTATTTAATTTAGTTTGTTAATAATAATTTTTTTATTTACTTATCAGACTTTCATGACATGAATCCCAAGTTTGACCGGTTAACCTGGTTTAACAAGTTAACCCGGAATTTTATTTTTTTTGTTTTTAATTATTTTTTTCATTTAGTTTAGTTTGTTAATGTTAAATCCACGCCTTTTAATTTAATTGTACTTATATATTACAATAATAATAATAATAATAATTATTATTATTATTATTATTATTATAACATATATTTTTTTTGTTTTTAATTTTTTTTATGTTTTTATTTATTTGTTTTTTTGTTTTCATGCCTTAATGGTTTTTTTTTTTTTGCTTTTTTCTTTGTGTTTTTTTTTAAATGACTTTTTTTTGTTTAATTTAGTTTGTTAATGGTAATTTTTTTATTTAGTTATCAGACTTTCATGACATGAATCCCAAGTTTGACGGGTTAACCTGGTTTGACGAGTTAACCCGGAATTTTATTTTATTTGCTTTTTTTCTTTTTAATTAATTTTTTTTGTTTAATTTAGTTTGTTAATATTAAATTTCTTTCTATTTAATTATCAGACTTTCATAACACGTGTCCCAAGCTTGACAGGTTAACCCGTCAATTTTTTTTTTCTATTTAGTTATCAAACTTTCATGACGTGAATTTAAAGTTAACCTGATTTGAACGGTTAACCCAGTTAGTTCAGATTTTTTTTTCTTTTTCTTCATTAGTTTTTTTTCTTCCTGTTAATTTTTTTTCTTTTTAATCAATCTATTTAATTATCACACTTTTATAACATAACTTTACAGCCAGACCCACATCCAAAACTATTGGATTTGGTATTGCAGCCAGATCCACTTAAACTTGGATCATGGAAGTTTAATATTATTATAAATATTACGTTAGGATCAGGTGTTGCAATCAAACTCGAGACTCTTAGGTATAGTTTTGCAAAAAAACCTAACACTTTTTAGATTTTAGCTTTTTTTTAATATTTTTTATGCAAACAAATTAACTCACGGCATCGCGCGGATCATATAACTAGTTATTATTCTAAAAGGTGTGGAAAATACTGTAACTTTCCCCACGTTTTCTATACATAAGTGATTAAAAGATTTGTTTTTTCAAACCTTTCACTTTACTTATTATTAATATATTATATTATATTATATTACTTAACCGTTTCTTTTTTTTTTGTTTATAATATTTTTTTGTTTTTCTTAATGAATTTTTTTGTTTGATTTAGTATGTTAATGTAAAATTTTTTATTTAATTATAAAACTTTCATGATACAAATTCTAGGTTTGATAGGTTAACTTGGTTTGACAAGTTAATCCGGATTTTTTTTTTAATTTTAATCAATTTTTTTTGTTTTGTTTAGTTTATTAATATTAAATTTCTTTCTATTTAATTATCAGACTTTCATGACATGTATCCTGGCTTGACGAGTTAACTTGGTTTTAAGGGCTAACACAGTTAATTCTAGGTAAACCTCTTAATTTTTTTTTTTCTATTTAGTTATCAAACTTTCATTACGCGAATTCCAGATTTGATGGGTTAACCTGGTTTGAAGGGTTAACCCAATTAATTTATATTTTTTACTTTTTCTTCATTAATTTTTTTTTCTGTTGGTTTTTTTTTTGTTTTTTTCTTTTTAATTAATCTATTTAATTATCATATTTTTATGACATGAACTTACAATCAAATCTATATCCAAAGCTATCAGATTTGATATTATAATCATTCCCACGAATTATACAAGTTTAATATTATTGTGGTTGGTTGCAGTCAAATCTTCATTTGCGACATAATTGCAACTACGCGCGCAGGTTCTCACATTCCATCATAGCCATATATTCTCCCCTCCCAACTTTAACGGGCATGGTTTGCAAGATAGCGAAGGAAATTTGTTTTTACACGCCTGCATACCACGAGAATGCTGAGCTTCAATGTCAGTGTAGGAACGTCAGCATTAGCTCATCACACTTTAAACCCACGATTTTTTCAATCTCTAAATTCAAAAGAAAAGGAAGAAAATCATCAAAAATAAATGGAGTGAAAGAATATTTATTAGCAAGATCATGTTAAAATATTGATATTAAAGTATTTTTCTTAATAAAAAAAGGATTTTTTTAGGGGAAAAATTAATTTATTAAGGTTATAAAACTATTTTTAAGATATTTTCAGTTAATTATATATATATATATATATATATATATATATATATATATATATATATATCTTTATGTAGTTTATGTTTTACTTAATTATAGGTAAGTGTTTGGTTAATAAATATATAACATGGTTTTTCATAAATCTTATTAAAAATTCTATTTTAAAATTTTTATTAAAAAAATTTATAATTTATACTTTTTTTATTTTTCAAATTAAGTTGACCCTGTCAATTATTTTTAAAGAGAAGAGAGAGAAAGAGAGATATTGTTTTCGAGCGATGCAAAAAAAAACAACAACGTTTAGGTAGTGGATTCTATTACTGATCATTTTCACTACACAGTAGCACACCCATTATTGAATTTTCTTAAACAACCCGCGATGTATATATTTTTATTTTCATGAAAACAATTATATATATAGTTTTTTTTAATGTATTTTTTTACTTTAAAAAATTTAAATGTAAACAAAAAATTTATGTATATAAGTAATATAAAAACCGAGAACTATGTGTACTAATAAATAAATAAAAATAATTTATAATACTTAAAAATAAAATTTAAAAAATAAAAGGATAATTATAGATCAAGATATTAAATCTCGCAAGACAGGATATTTACCCTATTATGTTTGCTACATTTTATTTATTAAGATTTTTTTATTCAATTAAATAATAATAAAAATAGATAAACACATTTAATTGATTAAATAAAATAAAAATAATATACAAGCCTGTACAGAAACATTATCTGAAAATAAATATTTTTTATTTTAAAAAATATAATTCATTTATATAAAAAATACAAATAAATAAAAAATCTCTTAAAAAATTAAATATATAACCAAAATAATCATTATTATTCAAAAGACTCCCTAAATAAAATAAAATCGATTTAAATATATTTAACTTTATTTCTTTGTCTTGTTTCCTTGTAGTGCTGATTTTTATTGACTGATTTGCTAGAAGTAGTACTTTTGATGGAATCTTTATTATTATCTTGTTGACGTTGCTTGTGTAGTTAACAACACTTGCAGTATTAGGGAAGCAATTGCCATGCTCAGATCATCTTGGACCTTTGTCATTTAACAGTGAGGTTCGTCCTTTGATTTCCTACTTCTTGCGTTATTTTGTAACCAACCTACGACCTAAAGAGAGAAAGGATAAGAAGAAAATCAGAGGAAAAGGGGAGAGAGAATGGTTCTGGAAAACATTATTTCCACCATTGGTGTTTTTTCCGAGCACACCGTTGTTCCAATTGCACGTGAGATCAATTATTGTTTCAAATACAATCACAACTTTGAAAATCTGAAGAGGGAAGTCAAGAAGTTGAAAAGTGCCCAGCTGAGGGTGCAGCATTTAGTTGACGATGCCAGAAACAATGGGGAAGCAATTCTTGAGGATGTTATAAAGTGGCTATCTCTTGCGGAAGAAGCTTTAGAAAAAGTGGAAAGGGAGATTTTGGAAGATGAAGATAGAGTGAGAAAGAAGTGCTTCATCGGATTGTGTCCGGATCTCAAGGCACGATACCAGTGTAGCAAGAAAGCAAAGGCGGAAACACGCTTTGTTGCCAGCCTCCTGGATGAAAGAGATGGTTTCAGCACAGTTTCCCGTCGAGCTGCTCCAAAAGGGATGGAAGCTATAACTTTCAGAAGTTATGACGCCATGCCATCAAGAACACCCGTTTTGAAGGAAATTATGAATGCCTTAACAACTGCTGATGTGAACATGGTTGGGGTGTATGGAATGGGTGGTATGGGGAAGACAACGCTAGTAAAAGAGGCTGCTAGACAAGCCATTCAGGAGAAATTATTTAACCAGGTAGTGTTTGCCACTATAACCCAAACCCCAGACATCAAGAAAATTCAAGGGCAGATTGCAGACCAGCTTTGTCTAAAATTTGATGAGGAAAGTGAATGTGGAAGAGCTGGTCGATTGCGCCAGAGGTTGAAACAAGAGCAGAAAATTCTTATTATTCTAGACGATTTGTGGAAGAGTCTTGATTTAGAAGCAGTTGGGATTCCACTCAAGGATGAACACGAAGGATGCAAGATGCTGGTAACATCGAGGGAATTTGATGTTTTATCTTGTGGAATGGATATTCAAAAGAACTTTCCCATCAATGCTTTATCTGAAGAAGAAACGTGGGAGTTGTTCAAAAAGATGGCAGGTGATTAATTTTTTTTTCATCTATCAATACCATATATCACTACCTAGTAGACACGCAAATACAAAAATCTAAAATGTTAATCATTTGTTTTCTAGTGAGTATAAGCAACTGCTTCCATGAACCAGAGAAAAGCTAACACTAACCTATATTACTACTTAGCAGGAGATCACGTTGAACATCCAGATTTGCAATCCTTGGCAATTGAGGTAGCCAAAAAGTGTGCAGGTTTACCGGTGGCCATTGTAACTGTTGCAAGAGCTCTGAAGAACAAGAACTTGTCCCAGTGGAAGAATGCATTACGGGAACTAAAGAGACCATCTCCAAGAAACTTCGCAGGAGTGCAGGAAGATGTTTATGCGGCTATAGAACTAAGTTATAATCATCTTGAAAGTAAGGAGTTGAAATCAACTTTTCTTCTTTGTAGTCGAATGGGTTATAATGCATCCACTCGCGACTTGTTGAAATATGGTATGGGTTTGGGCTTGTTTTCTGGCTTTGTTACAGTTGAAGAAGCACAAGACAGAGTGCATTCGTTGGTTCATAAACTCAAGGCCTCTGGATTGTTGCTAGAAAATCATAGCGATTGGCAATTTTCTATGCATGATGCTGTGCGTGATGTTGCTATATCAATTGCTTTTAGAGACTTCCACGTATTTGTTGGGGGTGATGAGGTTGAACCAAAATGGTCTGCTAAGAATATGTTAAAGAAGTATAAAGAAATTTGGTTAAGTTCAAATATCGAGCTTCTTAGAGAGATGGAGTACCCACAACTTAAATTTTTACATGTAGGGAGTGAGGATCCTTCTCTAGAAATAAGGAGCAACATATTTAGAGGAATGCACAAACTGAAAGTCTTAGTATTGACTAACATGTCTTTTGTGTCTTTGCCTTCATCTCTTCATTTCCTTAAAAACCTTCGAACTTTGTGTTTTCATCAATCTTCATTGGGAGAGATAGCTGACATTGGGGAGCTGAAGAAATTGGAAATTCTCAGCTTTGCCAAATCTAATATCAAGCATTTGCCAAGACAAATAGGGCAGTTGACTAAGCTGAGAATGTTGGATTTGAGTGATTGTTTTGAACTTGACGTAATTCCACCAAATATCTTCTCAAACTTGTCCATGCTAGAAGAATTGTGTATGGGAAACAGCTTCCATCATTGGGCTACTGAAGGGGAGGACAATGCCAGTCTTGTTGAGTTGGATCATTTGCCTCACTTGACAAATGTGGACGTACATGTTCTAGATTCTCATGTTATGTCAAAAGGCATGCTCTCTAAAAGATTAGAAAGATTCAGAATCTTTATTGGAGATGTCTGGGATTGGGATGGTGTTTATCAGAGCTTGAGAACATTGAAGCTCAGGCTCGACACAAGCGCCAGTAATTTGGAGCATGGTGTTCTAATGTTGTTGAAGAGAACTCAAGATTTGTATTTACTTGAACTAAAGGGTGTTAATAATGTCTTCTCTGAACTAGACACGGAAGGATTTCTACAACTGCGGCACCTCCATCTCCACAATAGTTCTGATATTCAATATATTATTAACACTAGCAGCGAGGTTCCTTCTCATGTCTTCCCTGTGTTGGAGTCTTTGTTTCTCTACAATTTGGTATCCTTGGAGAAACTTTGCCATGGCATTCTCACAGCAGAGTCTTTCAGGAAACTAACAATCATAGAAGTGGGGAACTGTGTTAAATTGATGCATCTCTTCCCATTCTCCATTGCACGAGGACTTTCGCAACTTCAAACCATCAATATTTCATTTTGCCTAACCATGGAAGAGATTGTTGCTGAGGAAGGTGATGAATTTGAAGACTCTTGTACAGAAATTGATGTGATGGAGTTCAATCAATTGAGCTCACTATCGCTTCGGTGTTTGCCGCATCTCAAAAACTTTTGCTCCAGAGAGAAGACATCTCGACTCTGTCAAGCACAACCGAATCCAGTGGCAACTAGCGTGGGATTGCAATCTAAAGAAATTTCAGAGGATGAGCCGAGAAATCCTCTCCAGCTTTTCTGTGAAAAGGTACCTACATGGTTTTCATTCAACTATGTATAATATACCTTCTTTATAAATTTAGGTTTTAGATTGGTTGGATGTTTAAATAGTGGATAAGAAACTAAAAAAGCTCGTACAATTGCCAATTGATAGAAATCTCTAGTGATTAAATTATGACTGGTGTTCAAAGTTTTCAGTAATGATATTGTTTGCAGTTTAATACTTCAATCCATCATACCTTCTTCCTATAGACGGAAACTATTTCATGTCCTTGACTTTGAGAATAATGTCCTTAATAAAACAAAAATATTACATGCAGATTCTTATCCCGAAACTGAAGAAGTTGGAATTGGTCTCTATCAACGTTGAAAAGATATGGCATGGCCAGCTTCATCGGGAAAATACATTTCCTGTTCAAAATTTACAGACATTATATGTGGATGATTGCCACAGCCTGAAATATCTGTTTTCTCCTTCCATGGTTAAAAGTCTTGTGCAACTCAAGTATCTTACTGTACGTAATTGCAAGTCCATGGAAGAGATAATATCTGTAGAAGGAGTGGAAGAAGGAGAAATGATGAGCGAGATGTGCTTTGATAAACTGGAAGATGTTGAGCTCTCTGATCTTCCAAGACTCACATGGTTCTGTGCTGGCTCGCTGATCAAGTGTAAAATGTTGAAACAACTGGACATTTGTTATTGCCCTGAATTTAAGACATTCATCTCCTGTCCTGATAGCGCGAACATGACAGTTGACATTGAACCTGGAGAATTGCATTCAAGGGAGAGTGACCACAATGCCGTGCAGCCTCTCTTTGATGAAAAGGTGACCTCTTCTTCTATTCTCCGCTCTTTCGCCCTTCCTTCTTTCACTTCATATATCAAAGCTCGAATCATTTCAGATTCGGAAAGGTGATCGAGGTCGTAATCCCTCTCTTCAGTACTATTGAAAAGAATATGAAAGAACATAAAGCTTTATGAATTTTAAGGAAAAATTTCAAGATAGTGTTGCAAATCTAAAATAAGTCAACCAAAATTTCTGTTATTTTTATATTAATTTACCTGTGATCGGTCTTCATAAAGGTTAATTAAAATGTCAAATTTTTGAAGTCTAAAAGGACTGATGACAATTTTTTGCAGGGTAATACTTTTAACTGACCATTTTTTATCTATTCTTTTACATTTTAATTTGATGCCCAATTTTCTTTAAAAAAAGGTTCTTAGTTTTATGGTTTAATCAGCAATTGTTTTTCCATGTGACTACTTATCCATTTGATTTCCATTTAATACATAGTTTTGATTTTCTTAAATCAAATTCATATATAGGATCAACTGATATAAGAAATTTGGTTCGTCTTCACAGGTTTCCATTTTTTCATAGTTTACCTTCTTCATATATAGATCTTTCGTATATGTTCTATTTATTATTACAGGCATGTTTATTGTGCTTAACAAAGACAGATGGACCTTGCAGGTTGCATTCCCTAGCCTAGCTGAAATCAAAATTTCCCACATAGAGAACTTGGAAAAGATGTGGCACAACCAACTAGCTGAAGATTCCTTTTGTCAACTACGATCAGTAACAATTTCTAGCTGTAAAAGGCTAGTGAGGGTTTTCCCATCAATTTTGCTAGAAACATTCCGGATGGTAGAGATGTTGGATATCCGTCATTGTCCTTTCTTAGAAGAGATCTTTGACCTTCAAGAAACTAGTGCATCTGGTTCCCTTCAGTTAAGAGACTTGTCCTTGATTGGACTAGGCAAACTGAAGCATATATGGAATAAAGATCCTCAAGGAATACTCAGCTTCCAAAATCTACATGCATTAAAGGTTTCTGATTGTAATGTATTGAAGAATCTGTTTCCATTCTCTATAGCTAGAGAACTTGTGCAACTCGAAAAACTCAAGATAGAGCATTGTGGGAAACTGGAGGAAATTATTATGAAGGTGGACGATGGTGAAGCAGCCCATTGTTTTGTGTTTCCGCTGCTAACCTCATTGAAACTTCAAGAATTACCAGAATTCAGGAACTTATATCCAGGGAAACATACTTGGAAATCTCCCATGTTAAAAAGGTTGGCGGTGTCTGATTGCAGCAATGTAGCATTATTCGGCTCCAAATTTCTTAAATCTCAAGAAACTCAAGGGGAAGTCCAACTTGGTATCCCGGCTCAACAACCTCTCTTCTTCGTCGAAAAGGTATGAATCTAAATTATGCCTTCTGTTTTCCTTTCACTTCTTCTCTGAGGTATTCAAAAACCTGTGATACTTTCATGCCTCAACATATTTCAATTGTATTACCATCATATTCATTGGAAGTGATACTTTAAGGGTCAGTTCCTGGATTTGAGAAAAAAATATGAAAAATGAACGTTTCTCTTCACAAAGCTTTTCCTTTTCTTTTCCAAACTTTCACTGTGCAAAGCAATATGTTCCTAGTTATTGGCTGCATAATATCAAACATCTGCTTCTCATTGAAAGGCTGTTCCAATGGCCATGAATATCGTCGGAACAGTCTAGACTCTGCACCAAATGCACTTGGAATGAAATCAAGTAAAACGTTGATAGAAATATGATATAGCATAGCACTAACTTCTCTTCCCTTTTTTACTTTATTTGTTTTTCCTTGTTGCTGGTTAGTAACTCAACTTACAACAAGTTTCTACAAGAAATATATAGAAATTTTGGTTTAGATGGAATAACTAATATCATGTCAGATGGTTCTTTTCACCCTTAAAAGAGGTAAAATGAATCAGGTCCCTCATGGGATCAGACCCTTCAGTGCATTTTTTGCTGATTAGATACTAAATTGGTACGTGAGCGCTTAATTTTCCTTTTTTTTTTTTCTCTTTCCCATTGTGTAAATTAATGCAGGTGAAATTACTTTTATTTGGACAGAATATCAACTCCCACTTTGCTTTTGTTTGAGTGGGTTGCAGGTGATCTCCAACCTGGAGGAATTGTCATTAGGTGGCAAGAACACAACTGCTTCAATCATTTGGCATCACCAACTTCCAATAGAGTGCTATTCCTCATTGAAAGTTCTAAAGTTACACGATTTTGGTGTTAAATCAGATCCTATCTCATTTGGTTTCCTGCAAAGATTACGGAATCTTGAAACACTATCCGTGACACATAGTTCTTTCAAAAAGCTATTCCTGTACAAAGGGCATAGTTCATTCAAAAAGCTACCATCGATCAGAGAAGTTGTTGGTGAAGAGAGACGTGCACTTGCACGATTAAAAAATTTAACAATACATGCAGTTCATGATATAAAACATATATGGAAGCAAGACCACCTGCTAGCTCCCATTCTTCACAATCTTAAGACTCTCAAAGTAGAGGATTGTCACAGTTTGGTCAGTTTAGCACCATCTTATGTGTGTCTTCAAAATTTAACAACTCTAGATATACAGTCGTGCCTTGGATTATTGAACTTGTTTACATCATCAACGGCTAAAAGTCTTGTGCAACTTGTTAAGTTGACCATAGCTCATTGCAAAAAAGTGACAGTAGTGGTGGCAAGACAGGGAGGAGATGAAGCAGATGATGAGATCATTTTCAGCAAACTAGAATATTTGGAACTTCTAGATTTACAGAATCTCACAAGCTTCTGCTTTGGAAATTATGCCTTCAGATTTCCATCATTAAAAGAAATGGTTGTGGAAGAATGTCCTAATATGAGAATTTTCTCTCCAGGAGTGTTAAGCACGCCAAAGCTGCGGGGAGTACACTGGAAAAAAGTATTCTAAGAATAAAGTGCATTGGCATGGTAATCTTGATATTACCATACAACACTTATACACAGAAATGGTATGTATCAATAACTCCTGTATTATGAGGATGGCTTGATTCTTGCTCCTCTTTCATAATAATTCAAGTATTCATTTTTTCCTTTTCTTCTAGGAATGAGTAGGTGCTTCAGCAATTTAGCTTCTTCTTCTTTTTTTTAACTAATGCAATAATTTGGATTGGGGCAGGTTGGATTTGATGGTGTAAAGAGGCTAAAGGTATCTGACTTTCCTCAATTGAAAGAGAGATGGCAATGCCAACTTCCTTTCAACTTCTTCAGAAATTTAACAAAACTCACGGTGGATGAATACTGTTATTCGCTCGATGCTTTACCTTCCACTCTGCTACAGTTTATGAACGATTTGCAGGAACTGCGAGTGAGAAACTGTGATTTACTAGAAGGGGTATTTGATTTGAAAGGTATTAGTCCAGAGGAAGGGAGGGTTTGGTTACCCCTTTTATATGAATTGAACTTGATTGGTTTACCAAGGTTGAGACATATATGTAACACAGATCCTCAAGGAATTCTGGAATTCAGAAACCTTAATTTTCTAGAAGTTCATGACTGTAGCAGCTTGAGAAATATATTTACACCATCGATGGCATTGAGCCTTGTGCATCTCCAGAAGATTGTAATAAGAAACTGTGACAAGATGGAAGAAATCATCACCAAGGAGAGAGCAGGGGAAGAAGCAGCAATGGATAAAATCATCTTTCCTGTACTAAAAGTGATCATTCTCGAGTCTTTACCTGAGTTAACCAGTATCTACTCAGGAAGTGGTGTTCTGAATCTTACATCGTTAGAAGAGATTTGCATAGATGATTGTCCAAATATGAAGATCTTCATCTCCTCCCTTATAGAGGAACCGGAGCCTAATTCAGTTGATAAAGGAAAAGAGCAGAGGCAAGGTCAGGGAGACAATTATAATTTCACTGCACTTCTCACCTATAAGGTCAGTTTGTCTACTCAAGCCTCTTTCACCAATTCCCCATGTTGTAGATGTTAAGACATACTATAGTGACTCTGTTTTTCTGGTTATATATTAAATCATTCTGAAAGCAAAACATTGGTAGAATAATGTAAATAATGGATGTAACCATCAAAGGATAGATATATATGTAAGATGTTGAACCTCATAATCCTGGAACAGTAACCAACTAAAAATAATTTCATTATTCACTCTTCTAACCATGGTGCTGAATCAATTATCCAGGTTTCCATTCTGGGAGAATATGAAATATAACATATTCATGAGTTCTTCTTTTGTTTTTCCAATGTACTCAAGTTGACTTGAATTAAATGACGGTAATGGTTGGTGGTGGGAGCCTGCCAGTTTATGCAATAACATCCTGTACATTAAAGGAACACTAAATCCTACTTTATTATGTCCTGGATTGGTTTGCAGGTTGCATTTCCAGAATTGAAGAAATTGAGAGTGGATTGGAATGCTATCATGGAGGTGACACAGCGTGGCCAATTTCGGACCGAGTTCTTCTGCCAAATAAAGGTTCTTGAGCTGGTCCGCTTTCCAATTGATTGTGTTGATTTTCCATCCTGGTTCCTTCAGAGATTCAACATTTTAGAGAGCCTTGTCGTGTGTGATGCTTCTTTCAAAGAAATAGTCCGGCTTGAAGAGATGAGTAGCAGGCCGAACCAGGTCTTTGCTCAGCTAAGAGTATTGGAGCTGTCTAAGCTGCCGGAACTCATGCATCTGTCAAAAGAAAGCCCGCAGGCATGTCAAATTTTCCAAAATCTAGAAATTCTTCGAGTATCTGAATGTGGCACACTGAAAACTTCAATTCCAATGTCGGTATCTTTCCGATGCCTGATGACTTTGGAAGTCTCAAAATGTAATGGGCTAGCAAGTTTGATGTCTTCCTCAACAGCTAAAAATCTTGTGCAACTCACTAGCATGACTGTAGTCGAATGTGAAACGATTGAAGTAGTAGTTGCAAACGACGAAAATGAAGCAGAAAATGAGATCGTTTTTCATAAATTGGAAAATTTGGCATTTCACTGCTTACCAAGCCTCACAAGCTTCTACATGCAAAACTGTGCATTGATGTTTCCTTCATTGGAGAGAGTATTCATAGATCAGTGCCCGAAGATGGAATTGTTTTCACGGGGAGTCATAAACACCCCAAAGCTAGAGATAGTACAATTAACAGAAGGAGACAGCACAGGATTCTGGAAGGATGACCTTAATTTGACTATACATTACTTGTTCGTGAAGAAGGTATGAATTCTTTTGCCAAATTTAGTTGCCTAGTCCAGATTTTGTTTTCCTTTTCTCCTGGATCCAGAAAATATGAGCAACTAATGTCTAGCTACTCTGCCAACATAAAACTAACGAATAATCTTGTTAAATTTCAACTGCTTTCACCAGACTGTGACTCTTAAGTAATGTAAGGATACAGCTTCACATAGGGAGTCAACAAAAAGCTCCTCTATCAATTCAAATCCTCTGTGTGTAGTGACCTCTAATTCTTTAGTTAACTCGATTTCATTTGCTGGGTTATGGCATGGCACAGTCCAAATTGCCAAGCTCGTCTAGGCAGCCAAGCTTAGCCCGTGAGACAACTGCAGCACATAAAAATCAAATGTATGCTGTCTCTGAAGGACCAGCTTCTGAGAATTTGCACGTGAATGAGAATCCAGATGCTGGAAAAGCTTCCCATCCTGTCATCGAAACAAGCACTAATCTTGTTGTCAAAGAACAGGCCATGAGAAATGGATTGATGAAACCAGGCCCTCAAGTGACCTCAATATACCAAGATTCCCAGGCAACTTTGAATGATAAGGTAGCTGTCTCTTCTTTTTAGTTGCACTGTTCCTGACATGATTTTGAAAAGCTTGCCACATCCTGAACGCAGGAGGATCGTGAACAAGGTCAGAGTCCCCTAGCTCCCATTGACATTGAAGCTCCCATTGACATTGAAGCTCCCATCTCTCAGCAAGTTCAAAATGATTCTCAAGCAACTGATGAGGTAATTCTCTATTTCAAATTAAACCATTCAAGCACCGTCTTTTGTTCTTAGATGATACTTAAAGAAAAACTGAAATTACTACAGAAGGAATTGCCACAAGACCAATTTATGACTGCTTCTTCAAGTCAGCAAAAAAACTTTGTTCTTGTATCTCCTCCCAGTGCTGCAGAACAATCTGTTGCATCAACTTCTGTATCTTCAACCAATGAAACCTCCACTCAGAAGCTCGCATCTCACACTTCCTCGAGAGAAACTTCAGAAACAATTACAGAAATCGAGTCTCTATTTGCTACCATGGAACAATTGGTCAGGCCATGTCCTGTGTCTTCTTCGCAGCCTGAATCAAGTGCAAATACTCATGCTGAATCTTATGAGTCTGATGTTGGGAGCCCCGAGAGTCATGTCTACTCTATGGATTTGATAAAGAAAATCTTATTGAAACCCCTGACGGAAGTAGCAAGATCACCTGATGGCCTCCTGTTGCTAGCTACAATGAAGAATCTAAAGAAAAGCGATCTCCTAAATTCTCAGCAGTTAGAAATCATTCAAGCTTACATTGACAATTTTGATAGTCTAGTGTCCAACCACCCATTGTACGAGCACCAAATTGATAGGACAAGTGCACTGAAATGTTCCATTGAAGATAAGAAAAAAGGAATTTCTGACCTCAAGAACCATTACGGAGATCTTATCAACAATGCAAGCAGTCTTGCTGCAGAGAGTGAAGCATTGAAAAAGAGACTTGATGAGATTGCGGAAGAAGAAATTCACATCCGAGAAGATGCAGAAGATCTCCGTACACAGCTGATCAGTTGGAAAGCTGAACTAGAAACGCACATGAAAGCTCTTCCAGAAGCTTTGAGACAAGAAAATGAAGCTGAGAATAGAACCAACAATTCCAATGATTATTGGGGTAAGATTCGAAGCTTATTTGCTTGACAAGTTAAGTTGTTGGTATTTACTTTCGAGATTGTGATTAATTTTGCAATTATTTGTTGCCATAAACCATATACATTGAATCACTATCTTTGTCTTGTAATCAAATTTATTAAGTTACGATCACCCTTTGTAAACCTTAAAACAGGCTTTAATAATCAAATCATATTTTGCTCTACAATTTCTGTTAGCAATGAAGGTTGACTCCTTTGACTAAGTTCAGGTTGTTATTAATTTATACTTAAGCTGGATGTATTTCTTTTCGAAAGTCTCTGTTACGCATACACATTCTGACAAAAGATGAATGATTAATTTATAGTGATAGCCTTTTTTTCTCAGTGAAAAAAAGAAATTTCATAACAAGAACAAAGTTTACTTATAGATCAACACCATGACGTAATTTGTAGTTAAAAAAAAAAGAAAGAAAACAATAATCTTTCAAGGAACTAATGGAGTTCTTAATCTCCTTGTACATACAGTAGATGCCCTGGAAAGGATGAGTAATTAACTCAGCAACGTTATTCATGCAGTCTTTAAGCTGATCCAGCGACGCATAGCCATTGAACCTTGACATTTGGGTTTATAGAGTCAAAGAATTCAGTGGTCAAGTTGAACGATTGTATAAATGTCAAAGCAAGTGTCACCACTTCCTCCTCCAAACCCTCGATCACATTCTGGGGTTTTGGCCTTGAAGCAACCACTTGCTGTTCATGTAATTGCGAATGCTATGTAATTCATCGTCTCTGAAAATCGTGAATCCATGAAAAAGTCCTCTGTTAATCTACTCGGAAGAGAGGGGGTTGGGCAGGTGATGATACTAACACATGAGAAAGTAAAGTTCATTAATTCTGAGGGGTGTAGCTCAACTGATCAGGTTTTAAATTTTGCTTCCTAGAAGTTACCAGTTTGAATTTCATAAATTTCGGAGTCATTAGAAGGTTACATGGTCGTTAATTTCAGGACTCATGAGATTAGTCAAAGTACGCATAACCTGACCCAAACATTCACGTCAATAAAAAAAAATCATAATGATAACTCAAAGTGAAAAAATTGTACTAAATTGGCTAAATAAAAAATACGCATAAGCTCAGTTGATACAATTCATAATAAAGTGGAGGTTTTTCTAACAAATTGATGAAAAAATAAGGTGAAAATAGAAAGCTTAGTTTGAGCAATTTTATGATCATTGAAGTATTTGACTTTAAAAATAGCACTTAATTGTGTCTTCGAGACACAAGATATCGAGATAGTGGATACTAGAAGAACATATTTTTTTTATTTTAAAATATAAAAATTTATTTATTTTATATTTTTATCTCTGTCTTTCCAACAAAAATCATTTATATCTTTTTGTATCTGTTTTTGTACCTAACCTAGAATTTTTGTTCAGCTGGAAAGCTTAACCAATCTGGAAAGTTTTGTCATCGTGAAGCATTATTGAACTATTTTATCCAGGTACAAGCTTCTATTCTCTCTGTATCCATGGCCGATTTTATTGTTTAAGAACAAAAACAAAACATCAATGATCCAAGGAAATAAATGGAGTTCATAATCTCCTTATTCATACAATACTTGTTTATTTCGAGATGCCTTGGAGAGGATAAGCAACTGATTAACAACTTAATTCAGTCTTCAAGCTGAACCTGCAACACATAGCCATTGACCCACGAAGAGAGCATCACAGTTGAGATTAGGGTTGATAGAGTCAAACAATTTGGTGGTCAAATTGAATGTTTGTGCAATGTCAAAGCAATTGTCTCCACTCCCCACTCCAAACACTTCATCACATTCTGGAGTCTTGGCCTTGAGGGATCCTGTCACTGCTTGTCAATTTTTAACGTTGACCAAAAAAAAAAAAAAACAGGGTCAACATTTCACAAGAATTTATCGAATGCCTTCACACAAGCAAACAACATAAAATGCTACTATCAAAACTGATTCAGAATCTGACTTAGTACAAGCTCGAGTTAGATTGACCATTTTAATTTATGGGTTAATAGGTCAACTGGTTTATCATGAAACAATATTGGTATAATTTTTTTAAAAAATAAAATGACATAGTTTGGAAAAAAGAATTGAAGAAAAAAACCTTGGAGTTGATCTTATTACGTTTTATAAAAATTAGTGTGGAACCCAAATTCAAATACTTACATCCAAGAATTCGGCTTTCAGCAATGGAGACAACGAGGAAAAGCGAGAGCATCAAAATTGAGCTGAGGAACAAGGCTGATTTGCGGCTCGCCATTTCAGTGTCTTCCTTCCTTTTCCTCTGTTCTCTCCCTCCTCGCCAGTGGATTCTCCTTCTGCAGTGAGGTATGCCTTCCCATGATACCTCATATTTTTATAGTACAACTTCCATGGATGAGGTCAAGAAAGAAGCCAAAAATCATTGTTATGTTAGTTTCTTACGAGGGGCCGGCTCTGATTTACAAAAATAAGCATATTTCCTGTTATTCTCCTTCCTTGGAATTTATGTGCCCAATGCAGTAACCATCACAGAGACACCATGGAAGTGTCTCTTATTTCCTGTTCTCAAGTGGTTCCTCACCACCATATCACTATGCACAGCACTGGAACACTAGGCACAGTTTCATAGTGAATTTCAACCTTTTTAAAAAATATTTTTTTTTAATTAATTTTTTAATATTTTTTATTGTTTTGACGTACCAATATTAAAATTAAATTTTAAAAAATAAAAAATATATATTATTTTAATGCTTAAAAAAAAAATTAAAAACAATCACTATTATATTTTTAAATACCCTCTTAGTTTTGAAAATGTCAAGTTTTAATACTTACTTGAAAAGGTAATTTATGTAATGGTGATTTTATTTTTATAGATAGAAAATATTTTTGTAAAAATTGAATTTTTTAAAGTTTTTCTTGTATTTTTACATTGTTTTAATATATTTATATCAAAAATAAATTTTAAAAAATAAAAAAATACATTATTTCAAAATATTTAAATAAAAAAAATACTTTAAAAAAATAATATAACAAATATGCTATTAGCTAGTTTAAATCCATAGGAATATTAGAGAATTAATTTAAAATTATTTTTGATGTCTTGCTTGAGATTTTAATTCTTGAAAAAGTAGTCCAACCCAGCAACACCCCATTTTGGACTTACGTAGTCCAAATTAAAAGCCCATCAATACTTCAACAGTGAAACTTTGCCTTCTTCTCCGCTGCTTGCATTGCTATTGCAGTCTTAAGTTAAGACCTGCTGGTAGGGTTTATCATTTCTCTCCCCAGAACTGAGATTTTCCCTCTCTCTCTCTCTCTCTCTAGAAAATGACGAAATTCAGAAAGCTAAATCGACCCACTGGTCATCGTATGTCCATGCTCAGGTTCTTCATTTCTTTTCTCTCTATTTTTTTTCTTAAAAAAAGTTTGCTTCTAATTTTGTATTAATCTAGTCAAAATCGTTATTTATGATGTTTTTATTAATTTGCAGAACTATGGTGTCCCAGTTGATCAAACATGAGAGAATTGAAACCACTGTTGCAAAGGTTGGATTTTTTTTACTCTTCATCTATAGGGTTTTTGTAGGGTTTATATACCTGGATGTTATATCGGCAAGAAAGATTTAATTTTGATTGTTATTTTGACGATTTGAGATTGAAGAATCCATGGGTTTTTCATTTTTGTTTGATTTATGAGGAAGTTGATTGAAACATTGAGTAATGATGTTCAGAATATCTGGGTTTAGCTGATTTTTTGTTTTGTACAAAAATTTTGCTGCTTTGAGTGGATTTTTGGTGGTGAATGATGCAAATTGAGGGCGATGAAAGAAATTGTTTGGTAATGATGGTGATAGGATTTCCATTTTTATTTATGATTATGCAGGCAAAAGAGATTCGACGTCTTGCAGATAATATGGTACAGCTTGGGAAAGAGGTGTGTAATAACTTGGTTATATGAATCAGCTTGTTTATGGTTAGTAGTGATTGAGCGCGTGAAAGGGATAGAATGATCAACATTATTGATGACGTTGTTGACATGAACACCATCACTGGCATTTTGCATTCTTCTTGTCATTGCTCGTTATGAGGTTGCATGAATATGTAGATTGTTCTTTAGATGTAATTGGAACAGAAAAACTGAATTCTAGTAAAAAGGAACTTTTTGATTGGTATCGGTCAGTGCAAAAGAGAATGAGCTTTTAATCTATAAACCCGTCTCTTCTGATCACTTCCCCCCGTCTATCATTACTCATTGTATTTCATCAAAAATACAGGGGTCCCTTTGTGCTGCAAGGCGTGCTGCGGCATTTGTGAGAGGGGATGATGTCATTCACAAGCTGTTTTCTGAAATGGCTTACCGTTACAAGTAATTTTTTAGATGTTATTATTCATCTAAGTTCTATCTGTATTATTTTAATAGAAGGGCTTATGGTATGTATTGATGTTTCAGGGACAGAGCAGGTGGTTACACAAGGATGCTTCGAACTCGCATAAGAGTTGGTGATGCTGCACCAATGGCCTACATTGAGTAAGACCTTTATTGCCAATTCTAAACTGTTTTTATCACTTGAAGACTTGTTATTTTTGTTTCCACTCATTTTGCACAACTGCTGCACTCTCCAATTGGATAAACTGTGATGAAAGTGATTGTTTTATTACAAAGAATTCTATGGAATGAATGGTCTGAATTTTTATTTTTTTTAAGGAACACCCTCCATATGAAACCAAGGGATTACTGAAATCAAATAAAATTGGTTTAAACGCTTATATGAATATATGTAGGGGAAACCTAATATTACTTTCAGTTGAAGTTCATGAACTTTCTTCCCGGTAAAACATAGATTACAACTTTCCAGCTGTCTGACAACTATTGTGTTCATCTCTGCAGCTTATGTAGAGTTGGTTTACTATTGGAGTCCATTACTTGAATTAAAAGTCAAAATGCAAAAGCTAATGGTAATGGTAATGGTAATTGTAATATCAAAAGGGAACCTGTTGATGCTAGTTCTGGAAGTAACATGAATGTTAATAGCATTAAAGTTTTAAAGAACTGCAAGGATATGATTTTGTTACTAACATCCCTATAGAGTAATGCTAGAGGGTCTGTGCACTGTTTCTCTGTCCAAAAATTAAAAGGGAATTGGAGGGCTTTTTATTCTGATTGCCTTGGTTTTATATTTCCTCATGCAGAAGATCCCTTTATTCTCTATTCTGCAATTTGGGTCAATAATGTCATCAGCAAAATTTCCATACCTATACAAATAAATGAAATAAGAGAATGGAACTAATTATTAGTTTATCTGTGCCCAAAGCTGAAGTTTTGCTGTGTCACCTTAGAAAAAAATGTGTGATAGGCACCTGGGAGGTGTTTTGTTCAGCAGTAAATTTCAAGTCTTAGTAAGAATTGCTAATCATGCTATTATTGAAAAAATGAAATTTGAAATTTTCTACTCATTAGATTGTTAAATTGTCCTTGCGAGAAGGTTATGTTTATTGGTTGAATTTGTACCGATGAAACTCCCATCGGCCAATCCTCACTCGACAGCCTAGTCCTTGCTTAGACGATCGAAGTGAGGGAGAACCACTATCTCTTGATAGATCTGATCAGACGCTTTCTTTTTACCAGTCAAGATAGTACTCTTGACAGCTCTGTAAGTCCACTAGCACCAGTACAGTAAGTCAGTACAGCACCAGCACTAGCTATAGCAGTAACCGGTACAATGAGTCCCCTGATATACGACTGGCCTTCTTAGCCATTGGTGTGTTAAGGCTGAATGGGGTAGTTAAATAATCAATAAGCTAATATCGAAGTATATTGAGGACGATGCCTTTCACTTTCAAATATTTCAAAGGGAGTTAAAAAGCTGTTGTGTAATCTTTGAGGTCGTGAAGTAAGCAATGTCTCCAAAGCCAACATCTGGTGTTTTTAGAAATGATATCATTAATTGGTGTTGGTTTTTTTCCAAGAGTTTGTTGAGGGTCGCCTACTAGTTTATTCTTATATTTTTATATCTCGACAGGTTTATTGACAGAGAAAATGAGCTTAGACAGTCCAAACCACCAACCCCTCAACCACCACAGAGAGCTCCGTTGGATCCCTGGACAAGATCACGGCTTACCAGGCAGTTTGCACCCCCTAAAGAAGAAAAAAGCTCTGATCCTGAGATATGATTCAAAAATCATTAGCCTCTGCTTGCAGTATTGTGTTTCTGCTAAGCTGTTAGCCTTCAATACCTCCTTCTTATGCTGTGCTATTAACAGTTTGATACCTGAATTATATGAATGCAGCATCATTTTACCGCTCACTGTTTATTGCCCCAGTTCTTGGGAGAACATAGATAAGAAGGTTCCAACATGGATCAAAATGATTGTTCTTTTCTTGCTATTGTAGAAGGGTGATTTTTGCTGTACAAATTGAAGGTTTATTGTAGAACATGTATAAGGGTAATGTCATTGTGCAAGAATTTAGAGTCGGATATTTTGATTATGTTGAACTTACTCTGACCTTGTTTGATTTGCGTTTCAATGCCATGACATGTAGATCTTGCTCCAGTATTTTCAATATCCGCTGGGTGAAGCAAAAAAAAATTGAAACTAAAAAAAAAAGATTTTAATCATGAATTGAATGAGGATTTTATTTAATTTTAAGATGGATACATTGGATTTATTTAGGTTAACCTAAACTTGTATGTAAAAGTAGATAAGTGATAACAATAGTGAATTTATATTATTTTAGTTTTGAGCTAAATAAAAAATATATTATTGATAACAAATAGTGAAATTGTATTTTTTTTAAAATGGTAAAACAAAAAAAGCATTGAAAAGAAAAGGTAAAGGAAATAATAGCTCGGATGTGAAGGATTAAATTATTAAATGATTAAACTATTAAATGATGATGAACTTAACTGAATTCAATAATTTATTTTATTAATTTTTGTAACATAAATATAAAATAGCAAAAAAATTAAAAAGAGTATGGGCCTGGTGGGCTAACATGCTTGAGCATTAAAAAAGAAAAATTAACTCATATGCATGGATCTTCCAGCCTAACCTGCAAACCTGGATCTATCTTCTTCTTTTTTAATTTCTTAAAAGGGATGAAAACCTGTCGTTTACCTTAATTTTTATTTTTTAAAAATAAAATAGTAGTCGATGTTTTTTCTATTTTTTTCATAAAAAACAAGGTCTCAGGTTTTTTTTGCTAAATCAAAACACATAGAGAATACCTTAATAAACTTATCCATGACCTTAAAAAATAGCTTAAAAAATCAAAATCAACCCAAACATGAAAATATGCTAGATCTACCTCCTTGAGCAAGGAAAAGAAAAAAAAACACCTAGATAAAACTCTCCTCGTCATAAGAAACTAATTAAAGTTGTTATCAATCATTTTAGTGGTTGAAATCATCATTAATGATTATTTTTTCTCTTTATGCTAGAATCTAATTGAGTCTCTTTTTTTGCACAAAAAATACTGAAAATGAGAGAAATAAAATTTAATATCAAAAATAAATTCTTGACAACTAAGAAAACGACCACCTATAAACCAAAAAAGATAGGGACCAAAGTATGTTTGTTTGTATAAAATTCAAAATAGTCCCTTGTTTTATTTTTTCTTTTCACTTTGATCTTATATCTTTCAATATAATCTTTCTTTTCAAAAAAAAAAAAAATTCTTAAGTGTTAATTTAGATTTAAAAAAGTTCATTTGTGAAAAAAAATAAAGATTAAAATGAAAACTTAGAAAAAAGTTATTATTCGAATCCACGTTAATCTGTGAGAGAATGAAGGACTTAGTATGTTACAGTTCGGAGTCTTGACCAGCACCAGTTCAAATTTCAAAAGGCATGCTTAGCAAGTCAACATTCCGAGGAAGAGCCAAATCTGCAGCCGCCGCCGCCCCACGCACCTACCTGAAGAGAATTGAATTAAAAGCAAGGTTTTGCAGTCCAAACAAAGAGTAAAAATCAGGGAAAGAAAGCTGCACGAGGGAGGAGTGGAAAAACATGGTCCCTCCCCTCGTTTTTAACTGCTTTCCAGTTCAATTATCCTTTTCAAAAGATAATTTAATCACAAATTCCAAAAGTTTTTCCTCTACTTTTTGAAGGTCGTTGTCAAGGTTGCCACTTCACAAAAAAGCCTTTTTCAGTCTTTGAACATAATTATTAACAGAAACTAAAACATGCGAGGGAAATCACTTCACAACATCTGGGAAAAGTATTGATGAGCTCTTTTGTCGCAATACATTTTTTATTTTGTTTGTTTTATAAAATTAATATAGCTTTATTAAGATAACTCAGATTGATTCATTTAGTTGAGACATGGCCATTGAAATAGGGTAGTACTGATGATCAGCTGTTAATTACTCTATATTATTAGGTCATTGGCAACTTTCCAAGATAAGTACTAGCGTCCCAAAACTCAAGGGATTAATTACTTCTCATAGACCATACAAAAATCAAGATGAATTAGGCAAGCAACCCATCTACATTAATGGTGCCTTGTTGGGTTGCTTAACTTCCAATGCAATTCACGTACACAGACATTCATCCATTCCAGTTTTGGTACGTAATGCAGATACACTTATATTATATACACTTACATATATATATTTGCCAAAACTATATAGATAAATGCATGGAGCTAGGGATGGAGAAACAGAGAGATACGTATAAGCTATAGGTGCAAGGATTCCATCCTACAAAGAAGTTCCACCTTCTTGGTCGGCCAAGATCTAGCTGAAACTTTAAACTTAATATTACAAGTTACTGTCATGATTATCGTATAATCATGCATTATTAGGCCTTTTTGCAACATTCCATTGTCACTTAAAAACTGGGTTTAGCGGTGGATCTCGTTGCTTGGATATAAAGAATGATCAGAAGGGAGAGGGGAGGCTGTAAAGTAGAGATCTTCAGCCAAGCCAATGCCATTACTTGTTTGTGCATATAACTACAAAATGCCTAATCAAATTATTTATAATTCGCGTTACAAAAAGATGATAAAATCTATATTTTTCTCTTTTCTGGGAATATATATATAAACTAAAAACACTTCAGAATCATGCAACTGTGTGCCAACGCACTTTGTTTCAGCCACCCTCCTTATATCACAAGGTTTTGACCAGATTTTAAACATTTTTTTTGCGAGAATAGTTTTTGAAAGCACTCCTAAACCTATATATCATTTGCTGCCTTCCTATGCTACTTCTTCAGTAAGACAATTTATTGAGGTGCTGAAACCTGTATCATGGTTTTGCAATGATTGAGAGAAGACAAAGGGATTTAGCCAATTGGGTTAACAATCAATTTTACTGCTGTTAATCAGTATGTTTTACTGACAATCACGAAGAAAAAGCAGCACCAATGTCCACCTCCACCCCCTGTTTTGGTAAGTGAGATGGGACATTTGATCACTTTTGTTGTGTATTAATGCAAGGTGTTTTTTATTTTTTAAACATGTTTTTTAAAAAAAATACATTAATTTTTTTTTTTAATAATTTTTAATCTTATATATCAAGTTTCATTTTTGGAGTCCAATGCAAACCTTTATATATATATATATATATATATATATATATATATATATATATATATATATATAAACTAAAAGGTTTTGAGTATTCAGGGGAAAAAAAAAGAAACGATAATAAATTTGGTGACAAAAAAAAATTGAAAATGAAGATGAAAACTCAATTAAGCCAGCTGCCTAATAGTGAAGGAAGGAAAATTCAAATGGACGTTAACTCTGTCTATATTGACTACTACTCCTTCCTCTCGTTTGCTCTCAACCTGTCTTTCATTATGGCACCCTCACCATCTTTCTATTTCTAAAAAGGCTAGGAAATACCATCATCACGACCTAAGGTTTGCTTCACCAATCCCCTCATTGATATAGAACTTCATGAAAATGTTTTTTGATCGTCTTTTTTCCTTCTTTTTTAACTCCTTAATTTCTGGCTTGTTATTTTCCTGGTTGCTTCTTGAAGCTTAATGTTGTCTCCACGATTCTTGCAGGCTTTCGCTCGATCACTAACTATCACACGGTACAATACTCTCCTTTTGCTTACATAAAGGAATAAGTTGAGCAATGGGTGGCGCACCGGGTTCGGTTGAGCCTAGGCATAGGCTATCTGCATCATTGTAAGTTACTATAAAAAAAAATTTACAGACTAAGGTACATACTTTCATCAATCAGCATGCATTATTTGTCACAGAAAGTTTTCAAATATCTGCTTCTTGATCTTGTTTGCATAATTAACTCTTGATTGTCTCCACAAGTACTGCAATATATTTACGTAGTCATTCGTATTCTGAAAAAATTATGGTTGATGGATTCTGTGGACTCTGCTGTTGTAATTCGTCAATGCAATGGTCTTTGTAATGTGATTGGTTTAGTTCGCATGAACTAGGTCTGCATCAACTAGTCTTGGAGCCCAGTTTTACAGATTCTCAACTTCAGGCATCTCAAGCTCAAATCTAAAGTGCTTATCTGATGAATCAAAGTAGTGGTTGAAGATATTGCTTCTAACCGAATCCAACAATGTATGAAACTTGTGATTTTCTTTCAATGCAAGTCGCTCGAAAGAGAAAATTCCCAGAAGGAAAATGTTTTATATAAATATAGCAACAGCTCTTTCGATATAGTAATGGTGAGGCTAGGCCATGGATTGGTGTCTCTGTATTTATATGACTGTGAAGTAAAAGCAAGAAGGAACTAATCAACAAGGAAAATGTTAATGCAATTCTGTGTGATCTCCATAATTATGATGAGATCAGATTGACTGATTTAAGGGAAAGTTTGGTAGAGTGCAATGAGATTTTTTCTGTAGCTATTGATCTGATTTAAGGGAAAGTTTGGTAGAGTGCAATGAGATTTTTTCTGTAGCTAATCAAGAAAATGCAGTTGACCTACTGATAAGGAAAAGATAATTATACAATCTCGAGATAAATATATTGTTTCCAACAGCATTTGGTGCATTTCCATGGACAATCAGATCATTTTTTCTGTTCATTAGTACTTTTCATGCAGTTTTCCTGTTTTGCTTATTCCGCCTCTCTTTTTTTCGATCGTAATGTTTGTTTGCAAATTTATTTCTACTCGAACAGTGAAGATTTATACAAAAGAAGGTTAACAAGATATAAAGTTAAAGGTGTTCAAAAGCCCTTCAACATCCCCATCCAAGATAGAAGTTCTTGTTTCAAGTTCCCACTAATCAAATTAGTCCTTGTGGTCATTATCGGTGGCACTGTGGTATCACTCTTATACTCTCCAGATGTTGATCAACTATCTCACCCAGGTTCAAGGTACATTTCACCATGCCTTTTCACCTGCTCTTTTGACTCTTAGGTTTTCCATAAAGCTTACTGGTTTTTTCATATTGGAACTGTGTGGTTCGAACACTTACCCCACGCTGTGCGGTTGGTGCCGGGTCCTTTCAGCATTTCTGCTACCAAGTTACTAAGAGATAGCAATTTATCTAATAAACATTTAAGTTAGATTCAGTGGTAATAGAAAAAATCATTAAGATTCTGTCGTCTGAACCAGACATCCTTTGTAGAAATGTGTTCTAGTCCGATCCCATGCACCAAAGTGTTAATGTGAATAGTAAATTGAGGAAACATCTGTTTCTTAAATTCCTAACATATTTGATCCTGGAAAGCTTTTTGGATTGACTATTCCAACACAGTTGGCCAATTATGCATATGCCGCAGTTGCAACAAGAAGTGTCAATTGGAGAAATGTTTATTCATGAAAGCAGCCTGAATCAGATCTAAAAGAAGCTGAAATTTTGTTATTTATCGCAGACAAAATTTTGTGAACAGATGGATTTGGGGGGGATTGGATCCTAGATATGTATCAGATTTAGATGTGAACTGGGATGATGTGATGAAAGTCATTGAGAAGCTTGGTGAAAAGAATGACTATCAGGGAATTGGTCTTCTAAACTTCAATAACAGTGAAATCAGTTATTGGAAGCACCTTATGCCTGACGCTACACATGTTGCTCTTCAACTAGACTATGCTGACAAGAACATGACCTGGGATTCATTATATCCAGAATGGATTGATGAGGAACAAGAAAAAGAAGTTCCTGTTTGCCCATCTCTACCGAAACCTGAGACTCCTAGAAAACGACTTGACCTCATCGCTGTGAAGCTTCCTTGCAGAAATGAGTGGAATTGGTCGAGAGATGTTGCTCGGTTGCACTTGCAGCTAGCAGCAGCTAGTCTTGCAGCCTCTGCCAGAGGGTTTTATCCAGTCCATTTGCTCTTTATCACCGCGCGCTTTCCCATACCGAACCTATTCACTTGCAAGGAACTTGTTGTACGAGATGGGAATGTTTGGTTATACAAGCCTAATGTGAACGTTTTGAGAGACAAACTCCAGCTCCCAGCTGGCTCTTGTGAACTTTCACTTCCTCTCGGAGACAAAGGTTAGTTATATCCAATTTCAACAACATTTTTCCTTTTGAATATAAAACACTTGTAGCAGACAGAATTCTGATACTCCTTTAAAGCAGAACGGGCTTATTCAGGGAATCCACGTCGAGAAGCGTATACAACGATTCTCCATTCTGCTCATGTTTATGTCTGTGGAGCCATTGCTGCAGCACAAAGCATTCGCTTGTCAGGCTCAACTCGAGACCTTGTCATACTTGTTGACGAAACTATCAGTGTTTACCATAGAAGTGGACTTGAGGCAGCTGGATGGAAAATCAGGACAATTCAAAGAATACGGAACCCAAAAGCTGAGAAGGATGCATATAATGAATGGAATTATAGCAAGTTCCGGTTATGGCAGCTGACAGACTATGACAAGATCATTTTCATCGATGCTGATTTACTTATACTTAGGAACATCGATTTCTTATTTGGCATGCCAGAAATATCCGCAACAGGGAACAATGCTACTCTTTTTAACTCGGGTGTGATGGTCATTGAGCCTTCAAATTGCACATTCAATCTTTTGATGGAACATATTAACGAGATCGAATCCTATAATGGTGGAGATCAAGGCTATCTGAATGAGATCTTTACATGGTGGCATCGTATTCCAAAACACATGAACTTCTTAAAACATTTCTGGATTGGTGATGAGGAAGAGGTTAAGCAAAAGAAAACTAGCCTTTTCGGAGCCGAGCCTCCAATTCTCTATGCCCTTCACTATCTTGGTGTAAAGCCATGGTTGTGCTTCCGAGACTACGATTGCAACTGGAATGTGGACATATTTCAAGAGTTTGCAAGTGATATTGCTCATGAAAAGTGGTGGAGAGTATATGATGCAATGCCTGAGCAGTTGCATCAGTTTTGTTCCTTGAAATCGAAGCAAAAGGCACAACTAGAATATGACCGAAGAGAAGCTGAGAAGGCAAACTACACAGATGGTCATTGGAAAATCAAAGTTCAAGACCGTCGCTTAAAGAAATGTATTGACAATGTCTGCAACTGGAAGAGTATGTTAAAACACTGGGGCGAGACGAATTGGACTGATGATGAATTTCTTAATCCATCACCACCAGCTATTAGCACAGCATCTCTTTCTGGCCTGTGAATTATCATTTCCCATTAGTCTCACCATATTCATATGCCTCTTTAGTATAAACGAATCACCCCTCTCCTTTTTCAAAGCATAAATTTCAAGACCACTCTGTGTTCGAGATAGAATATCCATTTCATGTTTCTGTAGCCTGAGTTAGAAACAGATTCGAGAGAGTTATTTGATTTTTGTTCTTTATACTAGTGCAATTTTCCCATAATTCCATTACTCATCCTGTTTTATTCACAGAAACCAGACTTGCAATTACTCTCCATGCTTTCAAGTGATTCTATAGGCCATTACAGAGCCTGATGGAGTGATGCCTCTTAAATTTTTTTTACCTCTCCAAATCTTCTAGACTACTGGAGTCACATGTCTGCAGCCTATGGTGTGAAAATAATGAGACAAAGGAGGCCGCATGCCATATGTGATCTATGAATATTTGTGAAATCTGTTAATAAGTGCACCAATGCAGTGCGGCGGCAACTTGGGCTGATGATAGTATGGGATAATTCTATCTTACCTCATAAGATCAATTGACACTAGAGAGCATGAGGTTTTCATATCTAGCAGATCACAGCTGAGACCCACTACAACACAGCTTGACTAGAGGGTGTTGATTTTCATATGTGGTGGTTATAGCACACTTTATGCATTCGTGTAAGCATACAATACAAATGGGAAGCAGACCTACAAATGGTAGAGTAAAGAAGAAGAAATAGGCAAGTGAAAGGAAAGAGGTATGGAGGTGGGAGGATAGGAGCATGTCCAAGCAAGTGGATGCCAGAGTGGAGTGCCACAATGGGATTCAGTAATGGAGAGTAAAGTAGACACCAAGAAGTCCCTTTCCTCTAAGGGGAAGATGAGGCACGGAGTGGAAAGCATGCGCAGACCAGCTTCAAGCATGAGATAGTTATTGCACTTGCCATATCCTGAAGCTTAAGCAAGTAATTTTAGCTGCATATGCTGTATAGCAGAAGTATTGACATAAATGTAAAGAAAGGTGTGGCATATGAGGACCATTTGTTCTTCCGTCATAAGAAACTGATAAACTTAACCATCTAGATGGTACCCAAGTAATAAGAGCTTGGAACCAAGAGGTTTGCTCTCTCTATGGTCTCAGGTTCGAGCCCTGTGGTTGCTCATATGATGACCACTGAAAGCTTACATGGTTATTAATTTTAGGGCCCGTGGGATTAGTCGAGGTGCGCGCAAGCTGGCCTAGACACCCACGTTAAAAAAAAAGAAAGAAAAAAGAAACTGATAAACTTTCGGCATCGTGTGACAGCGACTGAATCATGGGTTTAACCCTATTGCGCTTGGAAGCATGCATGTGGCGTATGCGTACATGCTCATGTGATCTGAAAATGACATGTAGAAAATCGTTCCTTGATAGGGTTTCGTAGTTCTTTTGTCAGTACAATTAGGAAAAAAATAGTAATAGTCAGAAGCTGTCCAGACACATGCTCACATGAAAAATAACCAAACCGGAAAAAATTTAAAAACAAAACTGAAACCGGTTCAAACCAACCGGTTTCAGTTCGGTTCAATTTTTTAGGACAAAAACCGGTTCAAACCGGTTTGGCTCGGTTTTTTTAGTTTGGCTCTGTTTTTTTGGTTTGGCTTGGTTTTTTACCGGTTTAACTCAGTTTTTTCAGTTTGGGTTCGGTTTGGTTTTTTAAGTTTTAGGCTTATAAAACTGAAACCGGACCAAACCGGGTGATTTTTTCAAGATTTTAATCGGTTTTTTTTTTACGGTTTGATTTTTTCGGTTATTTTTTTTAATTTTTTTTGTTTTTTAGTTTTTTTACTCACCCCTGATTTGTACAGGAACCTGCCCTCTCTAACCAATTCGGCACATGCAATCTCGTTTCCATCAAAACACCCTTTAATTTATACTTGAATGTATTAGTTAATTCAATAGCTTTTTTCATTGATTTGTGAAATAAAACTCGATTCTTTAATTGTTTAACTATAAATTCTAATCAAGAGAAGAAGAGTTAGACTGATTAACTCAGGGTTTTTTAAATTTAAAGTAATATCAATTTGAAAAAAAATTAAAATCAAACTAAATTTTGAAAATGTTATATGTTAATCTGCTGAGTAGACTAATTAACTAGAGGTTGGCTATCTTTTTGAAACTCAGCTCGTGTTAGGACCAGGTCAGCCAGGTTCTACTTCTAGATCCAAATCAGGTTTTATAACTATGGAAAAGAAAAAACTGTACTGGTTAGTTTACCTCATCATCCCTCTAATTCTGCATTCTAGGAAGCCGATTAGTCAATGGCTGGCTTTACATTTATTTCACGTCGATGTACCCAATATTTCAGAAATAAAAGTGCTTAAACTATTCATTCAGGTCACCTCTTTTTGTATTTTGTCAGTTTTGCAAAGTAACCGATCATGGAGAGCATCCTTTACCGGCAAGTAAAGAGAACCGGTATGTTGTATCATGGTCCCAATACAGCATGGAAAACAATCATCTCATAAGGTTTCTGATGCACACTTTCTTTTTTGCCCTTTTTCATGACTGGATCTTGTTCACGCAAAAAACCATGGCATCCACCCAACAAACTAAGTTCCTTTGGACTCAAAATTCGGGGTAATTTTGAGTAACTTAGCCAAGTAATATATACCCGGTTCCACTACTCGATCAAGAACATTTGAGTATATGAGATTATCCATTTGCCAAGGCTTCATATTTAACTAGAAAGGGAATACGTATACATGGTGTACAAACAGGAGGAATTAGCCGGAGGACAATTGGTTTCTACAAAGAATTGCTGATGTGATAAGTTACTGACTTCAAATGGGAAATTTTGTCGTCATTTCACGAATTTTGTAATTACGGAGGGATTCATCCTCGCCAAATTGTGTCTAATACTACAGGTTCTGCTAACAACTCTCGGCAGATGGCATTGTTATTATTGTAGCTAACTAGACAAAACGATCAAGAAGACGTTGGAATCCACTCGTCTCCTTGAATGAAATTCTGCACTGAATATGCATCTACATGCTGTGCAGGAATCTGACTACTCCATGTTACTCTCTGAGACGAATTAGATCCTGGTCCAGAATTCTCAAATTCTCCATAGTAAAGTGTTTCAAGTGCAAAACCTCCACTCCATGGCAACCATCCTTGTGGTGTTACAAGAGCTTCCAGGTTACAGTGTATAAAAACAGTCCTCGAGTATTCCTTCCAAGGCCTTCCCAAGAAATTCTTGTGCACGCTAGGGTTGCTTCTATATAGTGCCATATATTCCTCAGTTCCATTGATCAGACAATTTTGAAAGACGAAACCTGTTGATTGGGCAGGGTCTGTCCTGCCATGCGCTGTGACAGCATTAGTTTCACCTTTTTCTGGATTTTCTTGCCTTGGACGGACTAATATCTGGCAATCTTGAAATATTGCAGCTGAGTTTCCAAAAATGAAGTCCACATTTCCCTCAATGCGGCATGATTTGTAGAATTGGCGAAGCGAATGAGCATATAAAGTGTCTTGACTGCCTAGGAATTCACAGTTCTCTATAATGGACAGATCACCATCTGATCTGAAAGCAACTGCTTGGTAGGTGGGGGCTCCTGCTGTGTTCTGGATTGTTAGTCCTCTGGCCATAAATCCATCACCAAGAACTCCTGCATCAAATAATAGAACATGTCAAAACAAGGTGAGGAATTTGTCCCCAAAAACCACCATTTTCCCTTCTAAAAAAAATTTCAAAGTTATTTGACAGGCACATCAGCAAAGTTCTTTTGCTTAGGAGGGGACCTTCCACTGATAGCAGCTAACAAATCCACGTAGAACTACTCATGGCTTTATGGATTGAAGAATGAATATGCTAATGACTACCAAGCTCCCCTCGTGATCATTTCCACAAATTGGACAAGCAGGACTTGCAACCAAGACGCTATTTATCATACCAGCAAAAATCAAATTACAAGAAATCAAACTTATCCTAACAAGATGGCTAAAACATAATCTGCTGTGCACCCTTGGAAATTTTTGTTTTCATTTCGGATCAGAATGATTGCCTCACAACCTAAACTTGCAACTCATGGTTTTCCAGGACTTGTAGCCACAATAGCGGTAGGCAAGCCATGTGCTTGGCTTGGATTCAAGCTTCAAAGTACCTTCCCAATTTCACAATGAGCTGATAGCAATGCCAACATATGGGACGCAGATCATGGTGATAGAATAATACAAAAGGTCAGCTTGACTCATATATCAAATCGACCTCTATCACCAAATATTACAAATCAATCACTAAATTATTTGTTGTTCTCCAATCAAATACTTTTCCATCAAAACGTGAAACTACTTCCCCTTGGTCAGAAAGTTGCGAAATTTAGAAATAAATAAAAAGTTACCTGCTTCCTCTCAATCTCAAATACAAACCTGTATGCCAAGCCTAACAATGGAGACCAAGTTCAGCTCGATAATTCATGGATTGATCCGATAATCTAATAATCCAAATCCTTGTTTATGTTAGTCCTCGGATAGAATCTGAAAACTATGCTATGCGACATTTGACGTAAAAGGGAGGGAAATCATTTTAAAGACGACGGCTTGACAATTGGACCGTGCACTTCATTGCTGCATAATTCCTTCTTTTTTTTTACACCCAAGCCAATTCACAAGAGGTAAAAATAATTGTTACCGAGTGCTTGACTACAGGTGAATGCTGACTCAGCATGCCATATGTCATCGCATCCAAATGCCATCACATGTGCCGTGATGAGTCAGCATCCAGCTAAGTCAAGGGGCCCACCACGACCTTCAACATTTCCAGAAAAGCAAAGATCAAGAACAAAATTTAATTAAAATAACAAGAGTTTTTTTATAAAAAAAAAAACCTTACCAACTGTTGCTGTGTTGTAGGTAGAAATCCCAGGCTGGCCCGCAGTTAACGACCCTGTAATTACTGTTTTGCCCATCCCATCCCCTAAAAACACTACATTCTTTTTCTCTAACGGCACTCTAACAATCTCGTCATAAACCCCCTCCTTAATAGATATCACGTACCTACGTCCCCACTCATTATCCGGTGCCGTATTGACCGCCTCCTGCACCGTTTTATAGCACCCGTTGTCATTCCCGTTCTTACATACCGTCACATCCGGCGTTAAATTGGACGGAATCCCACCCCTCAACTCCGAACCGAAATCCCCACCCGACCCGAGTTCCCAAACCCCGTCCCGTTCTGTTTTTGGTGGGCCCCACGACTTGGTGTCATTACCAAAAGCATCGTAAGAGACGATCATGCTCAGAGCATTACTAGAGAAACTCATCAAAGTGTCCAAAAACGACATCGTCTGGTTGGTGAGAGACGTGTCATTCGCGTACTTCAATGCGTTGGAACAATCGTATTGGTACAACAACGCAGCACTCATCCAAGCTCTTGCGTCCTTGATCTTTCCACGTGGCAAAGCATCACCCGCTGATCTTGTTATACGGTACTGTGAATTGTTTAACACCTCCATGCAGTTTTTTGCGGCTGTTGTGCGGTCTATATTCCCTGCGGACGACTCTAGGATAGACTTGACCATTGATTGGGCAGTTTTGAGGTTAGTGTCGGAAACAGAGATTGCTGATTGGATGATTTGAAGTGGGGTTGGATTTGGAGGGACATTAGCGTTAGACAAAGAAGAGACACAAGTGTCCTGTAATCTAGTGGCTTTACAAGCTTGGAGAATCCCAGGTGGGGTTGTTGTAGCAAGTGAAGGTGGTTTTGATATTTGTTTTTGTTCTTGTTTCGTGGGGGGTTGGTGGTTTATCTTTAAAGTGGCGGAGGAGGAGAGTGAGAGGAAGAGGAAGAGGAAGAGAGAAAGGAGGGAGAAAGAGAGAAGCGAAGCCATGAAAATGTGAAGAAAGTTTCTTGGTTGTCTTGGATAATGTGTGGTTGATGTTAGCTTTGTTGTTAACGTTGTCATGGCAACGAAGGTATTTATAGTGATGGAGTGGAGTGGTCAAAGATTGAATCAATGGATGTTTGTGATTCTAAAGATTTTGGTTTCTTCATTTGGGTTCACGAGATCAGAAGGTCACTGGTTCTTTTGACATTAAACTTTTTGAGACAGAGAGATGAGAAGGTGGGCTGGTGGAAGGCAGAGACCAGGGAGTGGTTACTACGAGTCTAGTCACCAAGGAGTGGTTACTGAGTCTTGTCACAGGTGATGGAAGAGGAAAGTGCATCAAACCTATCCTGAGTTTTTTTGGATGCTTTCGGTGGTATATGGGTTAGTTGGTTTTTAAAAGTGATTTTAGTTTTAGTTTAAAAATGCATTTAATTAATTATTTTATTATTATTATTATATGTTAATATTAAAATAAAAATATTTTACATTATTTTTAAATTTTATATTCTAATCTTACATACACTTGGATAAAAATATTGTTTGATATTGTGATGGTGTTTGTTTTTAAAGTATTTTTTATTTGAAAATATATGAAAATAATATTTTTTTAATTTTTAAAATTTATTTTTAATATTAATCTAAAAATATTTAAATTAAAATTTTATTTAACACAGTTTTTACCCCAAAAACAAAAAGGTAATGGGTGGAATTAGTTTCGTGGAAACGGAGGCTATTGGTACAAAATTATTGTTTTGGACACTAAAGCCCTATTTTCAAACCTACCACAAGTAGACCTATGATACGAGGCCTGGGGTGGGCTTGATTTTCAACGCAAAAAAAAAAAAAAAAAAAAAAAAAAAAAAAAAAAAAAAATTATGTGATCAAATTAAAAAGTTAGGTTGATAATTACTTGATCAGTCTAGAAAAAATTTGCTTCAAACTGTTGATTTTTTTTATTTTTAAAATTTATTATTAAAATAAAATGATTTTTAATTTTTTATAAAATAAAAAAATTAATTTAAGTTAATCAAAGTTAACTATCTAATTATTAACCTATCACTTGTCCCGCGTTAAATTCTAAGTTAGGTTTGAAATATGGGCATAAAGTAAATTCGACACCCTAAAGTCAAAAGCTATTGATTTTAGTTGGACTGACTTGATAGGGATTTATGGAATGGATTTGTTTCTAGATGGGAGTTTAATTTTAATGTAAAATTTATCACTTTTGAATACTTTTCTTTTATTTTATTTTATTTATTAAAAATTTATCTGGAAACGCGATTGAAATTACCTTCCTTCAAAATTTTAAAAAACATTGTTAAAAATTATTTATTTTTTTGTTTTCATATCATTTTGATATGTTGATCTTAAAAATATTTTAAAAAAATAAAAAAAAACATCATTTTAATGCATTTCTAAACGAAAAACACTTTAAACTAGTACCACAATCCCAAACAGGTCATAAGTTAAAAAAAAAAAGAATAAAATGTAGCATTCAAATAAAAATGAATAATATTTATTTGAATTATTATTGGATTAAGTGTAAAAAAAAAAAGAATAAAATCTAGTACTCAAATAAAAATGAATAATATTTATTATATAAACAACTTATATATGGTAAACCCTTAAAATTAAACTAAAGATTAATTAAGAACATTAATTTCGGTGCTTCTCGTGTTCTGTTTTATTTTTATATTTTTCCTTCTCGGCGGATCTCTTGTTCTGTTATGGAAATGGGCCAGTTTTCTAAGAAATTGTTGGGCCCAAGTGCCTTCGGCTTGCAGATGATACGGGAACCAGCAAGCAGAACCATATACATAGCCATTTGATCTCTCACGGGCCCCCCTCCCTTCCCGTTTTAAAGCCCGGTGCTAGAGCCTCTAGTAACAATTACATTATTACATTTAATATATATATATATATATATATATATATATATATATATATATATATAATGAGCTCAGAAAAAAATTATAAATTAAAATAGTATAAATATGATTTTATCATTGCTAGAAAAATTGATTAAGCCTGTAATTCGGGTAGATATATTTTTTTTATGAGGTATATTCTTTGTTGCAAGATTGATTGGCGACAAAATGATTCGGACATGTTTTTTATAGTGTAATAATTATTTTTCCTTAAAAAACCAAAACAACAAAAGTTTGAGTGAGGGGTTCTTTTATCTTTTTAAAATAAGTGGTAGAGTTATGGTCATGACCTTGGAAGAGAAACAAATATAATTGCATGGAGGGGCTTTTCTATCTTTTCCCTTTTGAAACAATAATGGAATTAACTTTAAAATTTTAAAAAAATTAGAGGCTATTTGTGAGGGAGTTTTGTTCCTGTTTTACTGATTTATTGTTATTTTTAGGTTTTGTCATAAACGACTTGATAATTTTAAGTTTTTAAATATTATTTAAAAAAATTGTTGACACGTGCATTGTGAAGGACCGTGAAGTGGCTAAAATCCTGCTTTCGCCATGATGTTGGGAGCAGCGTGTCGTCTTCTTTCCAACGGTGTGGCAAGTGCTCACAAAGAAGGTCCTTTATTAAAAATTGATTTATTTATTTTTTCAAATTATCATTTGACATTTGTTTATTAAGCTCTTAGCTTCATTTTTTGTGTTTTTTTTTTGTTGAGTTATCACGATCTCATGTCCTGGGTAATAAATTAGTCAAATAATCATGGTTGCCTCGTGTTTTTTCCCTCAATGTTTTATATGATATTGATTTTTTTTTAACAATTTTATACTTTAGCGTTAAATTATTGGTCCTTAAGCAATGTTATTTTTTCACTTATCTTTCCTAAACTGGGCTAGCTTGTATTTTCTTATTCAATGTTTTTTATTTAACTTTGGTTTTTTTTGCTAGGTCTTTCTTTTGGAAGTCTATTTTTTTTATATCTCGATCTTATGTCACGAGTGGTGGGTCAATTAAGTTACCCAAGTTGACTCAATTTTTATTTTTTTATTTTTTTATGACTTTTTTTTTCAGTTTTATCATTTTGCATTAAATGTTTTGCCCTTGAACTTTGTTATTTTTTTAGCTTCTCTTTTTGTTTTGTTATTTCAAGAGCGGGTTGGTAAAGCTAATCCAAGTCAACTTGCATTTTCATTCACAATGTTTTTTTATTTAACTTGGGCCTTTTTTGTTAGGCCTTTTTTTTTAGGTCTAATTTTTTTATTACGATCTCATGTCGCATGTGGCAGCTTAGTCGAGTTAACCCGAGTTAACTCGGATTTTTTTCCCTTGATTTTTTATGACTTTTTTTTTCAATTTCAACATTTTGTATTAAATTATTTGTCCTTGAGCTCTATTATTTTTTCACTTTTCTTATTGTTTGGTTATTCTGAGAGCGGGTTAGTAAAGTTAACATGGATTGACTTAGGGTTTTTTGATTTTTTTTATTGAACTTTGGTTTTTTTACTAGGTTATCCTTTTGAAATTCTTTTTTTTTTTATCCTGATCTCACATCGTGAATTGTTGTCTCGTTAAGTTACCCTGAGCTGACTCGGGTATTTTTTTTAGCATTGTATTTTTTGAAGTTTTTTTTTGTTTCCATATTTGATATTAAGTTATTAAACCTTGAACTTTATAATTTTCTTTTATTTTTTTACGGGTTCTTTCGGTCTCATATCCCAGGATGCATTTTAGTTAATTTAACCTGAGCTATATTGAATTATCGATGCTTGAATATCATTTTTTTAGCGTTGGAAAAGGTTTGGCCCGGCCAACAGCGTAGCGCAAGCCACTATTTAATGCTAAATTGTTTGATTCATTCATTTTAATTCATATAAAGTCTACAACTCTTTATTGATCCACCTATTGAGATTCATAATGTATAACAAATAATATCTGAAACTTATAAAAATATAAAAATACCCAAAAGAAAGCATAACAATGTCTTAAAAGTGATGTATTATTCATTAAGGTAAAAAATAACTATCACTGTAAATGGTCATGCATTTGGACATAGTATGGAAAGTGGTGTTGGCCAACAATGGAATATAATTGTGAAAACATAATTGTTTTCAATGTTTTTTTTTTTATGCAGAGCTTTACAAACCACTTCTTAACTTTTTTTTTTCTTGGATCTTGTATGATAGAACTTTATCATACAAGAACAAGTACCTTATATTTTTGTTGATGAAATTGCTTATTATTTGTGTAAACAATATATATATATATATAATTACTTAAAATTTTATAATTTTATAATATGTATTTACAATTATGGGTGACAAACATACCTAAAATTACTACAAGGATCAAAATAATCAAAACCCAAAACTTGAGTCCATGGATGTGACTGTATGTGGTAGTGTGTTGAATGAACCTTGTCCCTGTATTGGTAGGCAACTGACACCCATTTTTACAATGTGGGCTCTGTAGCTAAATTAGCTACATTCCCTGGAACCTATTTTGCACACCCCTGCTCTCCGTTTCAACTCTCTCTGATACTTCCTCCATTGAACACAACCACCACGCCTGCCACCGCTTCGCCCACCCATCATTCCCGCCTATCCACTGAACCTCTCCGGTGACAAATCCTCCATTGATCACATATTATTATTATTATTATTATTGGATTGAATTACAATATATAGGGGAATATGGCAAGCGGGCAAGTGTCAAAACGAGTCAAGTACAAGAGCTCAGTGAAAGACGCTGGCACTCCTGGTCGACTATTTTTGGTACTTTTCACTACCTTTTCTTTCCGGGCTTTCAATTTTATCGTCAAAGATTGAAACTTGATTGCATTTTTTTGTGTTTTTGGGTTCGGGTGCAGACTTTGGAGAGGTTAATGTTCAAGCCTAACAGTCCTAATTCTGCTACAAAGCTTAATATGGAGTTTAGATTCATTAAAAGTAAAGGACTCAGTTCATTTTTTGTTTGTTTTGGTGGGATTTTGTATCTTTGTTTTTGGTGTAATGGTTTGTGTTTCTATTTTTATGTACATTGAACGCGTAGATCATAGGTACACTAAGGAGGGATCAAATAAAGCACCAATGCTTAATCTCACTTCGAGTCAGGTACCTGTGTTGCATATTATAGAATTGTTTGTGGTTGTTAGTTATTTCTATTTCTTGTGTTTTTAATGTTGTACTCAAATGTTTTTTTTTTGGGTGTTGTAGGGTGTGAATTACATATTTGAGTTTGAAAGTTATGATGATCTCCACGTTTGTAAAGAGTGTGTGGGTAAGTCTCGATTCTCAAGCATAGGCTGATTTCAAGTTTCTTTATGAAGCATTGGCTGTTGATTAGAGATTATGATTATTATGGAGTCAATAGTAATGTTGTGTTTGGTATATCGCAAGCAGAACTGTAATGTAATAGCAAGTGTGAGATTGATTGACATATTTCAAATGAAACACACATGCAGTTGTATTCTGGTTGGTATGAAGAAAAAAGGTTCAGGGGAGAAGAATCATCCCTCTTCTTTTGTGGAACGTAGTATATATATGCTCATCTTTGTAAACAACACAGTCAATTGCTAATGTCTAGGATCTGTTTTTCTTGTTTAATTGCACCAAAATATAATCATTCATCACTCTGCTATTGCAATTTGTGATCCAACAAATAATGGGATGATTCATATATTACATTCCCTTAGATCCTTCATCCCATTATGCCTCTTATTCATTTCTCTCCCATGAGAGAACTCTAAATCTGTGTCCTAAGGGGTTTATATTTCAGCTTGGCACCTGTGTATGGACATGGAGTATATTTGTTGTGACATTTTTTCATTAAGCTTACAGTGTTGTCAAGTTTCTATGCTGTAATCTTGCTCTGACATGAACCATTTTTCTCTGCCTTCATTGTTGAGTTCATATGAGAAAGGGAAGACGTATATCTCTATGTTCATTCTTATTTGTGATTAATGAGGAACCCTGGATAGATTAAAATATAGCCTTCTATAACCATTAACTATGGGACATCATAATGAGTTTATCTAAGCCCTTGCCTTCTTTTGCTCTCTGTTTCATGGAACTTGTCAGAGTTTTCTGCTTTCTTACAACTTTTGTAAATTTTTTACTGCATGCTGTTTATACTACTGATAATCATAATAATATGTCAGTCCTCTGTGTACTACTTCTGAAGCTCTGGTGTTTGGTGTCTTGTAAATAGGCAAAGCCCTTTCGAAGACCGGAGAGACACCAAAGCCTTTAGACACTTCTGAAGTTCCCTCTGAACAACCTAGTACAGAAGAACTGCTTTCCAGGATGAATATGCTGCGAGAAAATAGGTAAATTTATTTGCTCAGACTCTTGATTTGGAGCAATTGTAGTGCAAATCCTTTGGGCGACTGCTTGGCAATCATGTTATTTTATAATAATGCAAGTCTCTTTTATTTTCTCCTTGAAACTGATACTAATTCTAATTGTGCTTCAGTTAAATTTAAGATGTACTTTCCCTTTGGTTCTATTTTGTCTGGCATAATCTCAAATATAATGGTAAAAGAGAGCACTTCTTGTGGTACATGCCATACACAACTATCTAAGAAGGGAAAATATATCTTTCTTAAAAAGAATTGTTTGACAGAAGACCTAGCCTCAAGTTCATAGATATTCACTAACACTGGCTGTTTCAAGCTTGTAAAGACAATATCAACTGTGCAAAAATAAGTTGCTAATGAAGATTTGATGACTTTGCCAAGGATCAATGAACATGTCAAACTTCTTGTATTTAAAGAAGAGGAGTTATTCTTTTCATGGTACTTGCAGTGCTTGCTATCAAATTTCTACTTGGTAAAGTAGTGTAACCTGTATTAGGAACATTAAAATAAGGAATTTAGAGTTTAAGAGCTTCCGAGGTAAATTTGAACAGAGCATAGAAAGATGATGGGCAATGAGTTCAGAAATCAATGCTTTAATATTTTTTTTCTGATGACAAGGAAAAATGTGCTGGACATATCTAATGTTCTCCTTTATTGAGCCAGCATGCTAAGAATATCTTACCTTTTTGAAAAGTTAACCACACTATATTAGCTGCTGTGCTTTGATTTAATGACCATCATAACTGGATTTTTTCCCCTGCTAAATGCATCTTTTTTTAATTGGGCTGATGTTCTTATCTCTGTGATCCATTTGACCACTAAAATTTGTCATTCAGCGAGTTGCAGAAGCTTCATAAGCAGTTGTGAGTGATGGTGTGTTGACAGAAGCAGAATTTTGGGCAACTAGGAAGGTTAGTGTTCTTTGAAGATTTATGCTTGATTATTTTGCTTTCATGATGTTACTTTTCATTTGTATTTGAACTTGCAGTTTCTATCGGTTTGGATCTTAATGTTTTCTTCAATGAAACCATCTGCCTAGAAGCTGTCATTCTGATTGTGAAAGGCAGTATTATTTAGGAATATTTAATTGCAATTCTTCCTCCTTAAATCGAATTGCTGAAGTTGCTTGGTGGGAACACTAGCAAAAAGTCAAAACAACGGACAGGCCTTAAAAGCATCATGCTTTCAGACACCAAGCCCTCAACTGACGGTCGAGTACTATACACCTCCCTCCCTCCTCAACCCTCTCTATGTGTGTGTGTGAACATGAGCTGGTGCATATATTCTTGCCTGTTTGTCTTTGCTGTTGAGACTTTTTTATCTGTTTTCATCTACTTTCTTTGTGGTCTTTTTGACGTGAAAAGTTTTTACTTCTTGCAATTCCAGACAAACAAAGTCACATTTACTTTGACGCCTGAGATTGTTCGTGAGGTAAGATATCTCATGATTATTCAATAACAAGGATAGTACAAGTTTTTTAGCTTATGAATTTTCATTAGTGGTAAAAAAGTATTCTTCATGCTAAATCACATCCTAAATTCCATTAGAATAGAAGCCCTGCGCCCATATTCTTTCACCTATTTTGTAACTTCTTCATTCTTCCAGTTATTTAACAATTAAATTGTGTCCCAGATTTTTGCAGAGAAACCAGCAGTTCACCAAGCATACTTGACTTTAGTTCCCAAAAAGGTAATGAGAGCATTGGAACTACTTTTTAAATTTTCAAGGGTGTTTTCATGACAAGATCTTGATAATTATTTCAGTAAATAATTATCCCAAGTTGAGGCACGTCTCATAATTTTGCTTTTATGAACTATTCTGGTGTGTTTCATTTTTTATTCCCTGAGTTCCAGATGTCAGAAAGGGATTTCTGGAGCAAATATTGTAGAGCAGAATACCTCCAGCATGCAAAAAATGCTAATGCTGCGGCTGCAGCAGCAGCAGAAGCTGCTGAAGATGAGGAGCTGGCTCTTTTCCTGAAACCTGACAATATTTTGGCCAGCGAAACTCGGCGGAAGGTATCCATTCTTGATTGGTTAGTTAATATATCTTTTTAAAAAAACTGGGACGTTTCTTTGTACTTTACATGTCCTTTTATTCTGAATTAAGATATGTTGATTCAATTGGTGCCTTTTGTTCCAGATCAGAGGTGTTGATCCAACTCTAGACATGGAAGCTGATGAAGGGGATGATTATACACATCTTCCAGTAAGTTGTATAACACCAATTTTCATATTAGGACTATATTCCTGGAATTTGTTATTTCCTTGTGAATTATTTATAAATGGTAAGCTTGGATATAAAACTCCACTGGGAAATAATGCTAGAGTTTGTATTTCCTGCTTATCGTATACTAATTTTCTAAAAGAAATGCTAGATAGGTTTATTGAGAAAATGGAACATCTCTATAAAAAATATAAAATAAGGGTTTTCTTCCCTGCTTAAGATCCTCATGTATTTGAATTAAATTTAAACTTAGCATTATGTTACTTTCTGGTGGAAATCCTAGTTTCTTCTCTAGGTTGATTGTCTGAACCTGTCAGTATGTGCTTTTATATCTATCTGTTCTAATCTTGGTTGCACTTTTAAAATACAGGATCATGGCATCGTCCGTGACGGTACAAGGAAATAACCGAATTGCAGCATGAACTATATAGAAGAACTCTGTCACAGGACCTAAACAGGCATGCTGCTGTTGTTCTTCAAGGAACACCTATAGGTAAGAGTTTTCTATCAAAGTTTGCTTCTAAGTGCTTTAAGTATGCAATGAATGATTTTTTGTCTGTTTCTTGTTTAATTTGCTGGTGTTTGTACCTTACAAGTTGCAACTAGATACCATGTGAAATTAAGATTTGTCATCTTATAGATGAGGAGCAATTGAAAGACACACAGACTGTAGCAGAGGCACTTGAATGGTCAAAACAGGGTTAGTATGGTTTGTGTTGACTTCCCTTTACCCCTCCTCTATTTGGTCATGTATGAAAAACATCCTTGTGTTTCTGTTGCCAGGACAGAATACTTCAAATGAAGAAGCTGATATCAATGCAAACCAGGACAGATTGAGTAGAATTTTAAAAATGATGGAAATTGACGATCTTCAGGCGTCAATTGATCTTCCTTTGGCACCACTTTCTATCAAGGTTTGATCGACTTCTTGTCATCAAGAGTCTGGTGTAAATTTTTTTAATTGAGATGCGTGATTTGACGTTTCTGAATCCAGGATCCAAGGGATTACTTTGATTCTCAACAAGCTAGTGCTCTTAAAACTTCCAGAGATACCAGTATTGGAAATGATCCAGTAAGATGCACCCTGAGTGTGGAAGAATCATATGCTTCTTTGAGGGACTCCATTTCCCACATAAAAAACACAGGATTGGTTGATCCCATGGTTACACCTGAAGTTGCTGCTAAGGTAATGGATCTTAAATTATCTGCTGTTTATTTGCTACATATTATTGGAAAACCTTCATATTACCGTTAATACTGTAGTATAGCATGTGACTATGATGCAGGTCCTTTCGGTCTTGACCCACAATATCTCAAGCACCAAATATGATCTTGGGAAGAATCCCGGGCTAAGTGTTTTGGACACATTGCCAAATTCAATTAAAGAGGAGCTGATATATGTGAGTTTTTGTAATTTATATGGATCTTGTTTCAGGGGAAAAAATGAATGCTTTGCGTTGGATCATGCATTGGCCGATATTGCTGTTAATGCTAGCTTACTAGTTTTCATTTCGTCAGCCTTACTGGGTTATTGCATGATTTTGATTTACTTTCCTGTTATCTCATGTTCGTGTGGAAAATCTTGCCTTCAGCACTGGACGTCTCTTCAAGAGTTATTGAGGCATTACTGGTCATCATATCCAATCACTACTATGTATCTTTATAATAAGGTAAATGCAGTTGTTCTTTTGTCACATTGTGCTACCTTAAATAAAATGAGTGAAGTTGTTTCTTTTGGTTTATGGATTCAGGATTTCAATGAGAGTGGCATGATATTTGAACATAAAAAATGCTGCTTTGGTCGGTATCGGGATTGAAAAGGGACGGCTTTAATGACTATATCAATATAGTTAAATAATGAAACCATGAATACCTCGCTATTTTTCCCTTTTTTATTTTGTAGAAGATTTTCTCTTGCCATGAGGTTGGTTGGAAATAGCTTTTCCCAACTGCCAACATGCTAAAGAGATATTGCTTTGAAGAGGAATTCCTTTCATTGTACCATCATCTGATCTGTCAGTTTTCTCTCTGTTTATTGAATATTTGCAGGTAAGCAGGTTGAAGGATGCAATGTCAAAAATTGATTCTCAGCTACAGGTAATTTTGGCTGTAAGCTCCTTTTGTGCTTTCCTTATTCGCCCAATCAGAGTTCTTTTCTGTGACAATACAATTCTAGTACCTAACTTATCGCTTCCCCTTCCCCCTCCTCTCTTAAGTCTCAAACTGCGTCTTTCTGGCTCTTTGCATGTAGTGTCAGTGCGATTTGACCCTCACTGCAATGTATAAACACTAAATGCTAATTATCGGTGATTGTTACTACTTGTTGACCAATTCCATCCTTTACTTGACCAGTTGAATATCATTTTTATCTTTTCTTGTTTCTCGTAACAGAAATTTATGGGCATCTTTTTGTAGACCTTTCATGTCTTGTTTAGTATAATAATTCTGTTAACATTTTTGCATCTGATTACAGCTCTCACTTGAATGAAGCACATTGTGAGTGTTGGATATTCATTACCTTAAGCTAAAATTTTCTTCATAACATTAAATTTCCATGTTTGTGCTTGGTGTTCTTGGGACATTGGGGCTCTGCATTCTGCTTCTTTTTTTTAACATTAAAATGTTCTTGGCACTTGCGGGATGCATGCAACCTGTATTTGTTACCGACTTACTTCTCCAACGTACTATTCCATGGGTTTTGAATGAAACTATCAAAGTGCTTATTCCTTTTTCTTTTAAATCTCAGGAGCTGAAGGAATCTGTGCAGTCAGATCTTCGACATCAGGTTACTCTACTAATTCGACCAATGCAACAGGTTAACACTTCTTTCCACTTCTCCATTTAACTCAAGGGTTTGATGCTTTGATGTATTAAAATTTTCATAGCAGCTGTCAATTATCTGTTTGAGCTGTTAGTAGACTTCTTTTTTACTGAAATGTTAACCATGGTTTTGAGTTTTTTGAAGTGAGATTGGAATTTCAAAAGTTAACAAATACCCTAATTTTCTATTGTTTTGCCAACTCTGCCAAGATCACAAGTCAATTGCAAAATATTCCGAATTGTTTTTTGCATTTGCATTTTAGTTTTGGCTGGAATTCATGGAAGACCATTTGTGCAGGCTCTAGAGGTAGCTATGCAACATTATGCAGACATGCAGAATAGATCATCGTGAAGTGGAGAGAGATCAAATGGATATACCTAGGGAAATTTTTATCCTTGTGTCACTTCACAAGCATCATGCTGTGACATTATTTGCCACCTTCAAGTTAATTTTACTACTGAGTTCATATTATTTACATACAAAAGTGATTATAAGTGAGCATTGTTAGAAGTAGAAATATAGGGGTGCCTACATGGTCTATCATCATCGAAATTATGTATTGCTAACTATGGATACTATCAATGAAGGCCAGATTTTCTAGTATGCAACAAAGTTTGAGCCCCTGTTTTGACCTTGGTGATTTGCTCCTTCAATTATTTGATGTCAATGCAGTTATGTGCCCACATATCCTGATTAGTAAACAAGTCAAGGATTTCTGTCCACTGACAGTAATGTCAACAGCAAAGGGAGAGGCGATTGTTTTTGCCATCTAACATCCAAAAGAAAAAAACGAAGTAAAAGACACCAAAATGCAAAAGGGGCAATTCCGTTCATCTTGAGAAGTCCATTTTGAACTAGTTTTGTAGGATAATGTGTGTCGAAATGGACACAAATTACACGGCTGTGTGGAAAGTCATGATCTTCAACCCCATTGCAAGATCAGATAAGCTGCAAGGCGTTTGTTTCAATTTAACAAATCTGAGAACCATGAGACATTGTTCCTTTCAACAATAGCTACAGTCAAATAACAATAAACAAAAGTTATTACGATCCAAACTAATGCCAATGAGCCAGTCCCAACAAGCACCTAAAAACAAGAACAAGTTAGGAAAAAAACAGAAACCCTGAAGGAAATGCTACTAGAGAGAAGGAGGAGGAGGAGGAGCATAACCCATGAAAGGCCTTCCAATTCCAGCTCCACAAAGTGAACCACTGACACTAGAATCACATTCATGAAATGCATCCTTCAACTTGTGAAACCCATTCTTGTAAATTCCAAAACCAAACAACAATCCTATCAGGATCGCCACCAGTACCACACATGTGCACAACATGCACACCCTCTTCCCACAGCACATCTTTGCTAGCTGTTTTTCAAGAACTTGGCGTGTTTTGAATCTTGGAGTTGCGTTAAGGGAAACAAACACAGTAAATAAAGTTGAACGTTACAAATATGAGAATTGTTAGCTTGAAAGCAAAGCAGATAAAGAGGAGAGATTCTGATGGTTTCGATATTATTCTGATGTGGATAGTTTTTATTGGTCCATGGTCTCCACTTGCAGAATCCTCACCATTGGGGCCATGGATGAAAGTAGACTGGGTAGCTTGGTGTCCACATTACTGGGAACGTGGTAAGTTTCTTGAATGGTCCTCTAAGTTTTTGAAAATCGTCATTTTAGTCCGTTAACTAAATTTCTTTGTTATTTAGGTAGACAATTATTTAGGAATTAAGTTTTATATATATATATATATTTTAGATTTTTTCTACACAAATCCCTTAAGTTTTATGTCAAAAAAACAGGTGATTTATCATCTTTTCAATCTAAAAACTTTCATTGTTTTTTTTTCCTCTCCTTTTTACTATATTTCTCACCCCTTAAAGTTTCGTCTACAATTTTTTTTTTAATATTCAACACTGAGTGAAAGATTCATTTCTTCTATAAAAAAGAGAGCATCTAAAACGAATTATCTATTTTTCGGGTCAAACAAAAGGCAAATGGATGTGTTGATGATTTCCATTCGGACATGTTTTTAATGGATTCTCGCCCTGCATGCCACTGATCTCCCCTGTTCATTCAGCACTCAATTCTGCATTTGAATATATTTACCGAGTTAATATCTTATTCAATTTAATTAAAAATTCAATTTATATTAGATTTTAAATATTAAGTTTTCTAAATTAATCTATTAAATTTAACAGATTTAATAGTTACAATTATACTTCTCATATGAATTATTTTTATTTTAAAAAAAGAAACTTGGATCTAGATTATTTATTCAAACTAGTTCTATCGAGTTAACATATTATTTGATTTAACTATAAATCTAATTCAGGTTAAGTTTTTTTTTCGAGTTTTTTAGATTTACCTATTAAATTAGAATGGAATTAACAATTATCATATGAATTATTTCTTTTTTTTAAAAAAAAAAAAACCTGTAAGCTTGCAAAACATCATTCATGAATATTGTTTTTAAACGAGAGAATGCCGGCATCATTTGCACCATAGATCATGTATCTCTTACATAATTAAAGAAGTAAACCCTAATATAATAGAGGAGGAGGAAGGTTTTCCTACTCGTGCATGCTATCATGTACTGAATTTTTTTTTTTTTTTAGGTTTTTTTAGTTTAACATGGGTGTCTGGGCCAGCTTGCGCGCACCTCGACTAATCCCACGGGCCCTGAAGTTAACGACCATGTAAGCCTCCAGTGGCCATCATATGAGCAACCACATGGCTCGAATCTGAGACCACAGAGGGAGCAAACCTCTTGGTCCCAAACTCTTACCACTGGGCCACCACCTAGATGGTTATCATGTAATGAATCCTTGTTCTACTTCTTCTCGATTCTGCTGTTTTATTAAAAAAAAAAACTCTTAAAGATCAGATCTCTTAGGGCAAATACCAAAATTAAGTCTTTCTAAAATCTAGTTTTAGACAACTTGTATTTATCTAATTAATCTATTCTCTTAAAAAAAAATAATCTTTCCTCCAACGTTCTTTAAAATTTAAAATCAAAATAATAAGCATCAAACGTTTTAAATTTGATATTAACTTCTATACTAATACCATTTTAAAATATTAAATATTATAATATCGCATGTGTTAGCACATAATGGTGAGGCTTTTCGATTACCAAATTTCACCATCTAGGGCGGCGTTAAGAGCGGCACCCCATTCTCTTTTTGATTGTTAGTGCGTGCTTGTGGCAGAGGCAAGGTTGAACCCTGACATGTCTTTTTTTTCTCTCTCTTTTTTTTCTCTCTTCAAACTTGAAAATTCGTGTATTTCTATTAGTTTTGGCTCTCATTCTTTTAATCACTATTTGTTTTGCTTTTGATGCTTTTTGAATTTTAGATTTTTTTCAATTTCATCCCTGAGAATTTTATTTAATTAAGTTTCCTTGATCATTTTATTGCATTTATTTATTTTTATCAAATTTTAGTCCTCTTTTTTTATTGCTATTTTCTTATTTATTTATTTTTAATCTAATTTGGGTCCTTATTCTTTTGATTATTATTTTCCTTTTCAATTTAATCCCCAATGATTTTCTTTTATTTAGTTTTTATATTAGATTTGGTATGCATTATTTAGATTTGTTATTGAAAATTTTATTTTGTGTTTGCTTTTCTATAGGGTAATCTTAGTGTAGTCTAATTTGAGTTTTTTTTTTGTCATTTTATTATAAATTAATTTTTTTATTTCAAATTAATCATTTGACATTTTAGTTATTGGGATTTAAACTTCGTTACTTGTTCCATTTTTTTTATTAGGTTATCTGAATTTTATATTTCAAGCAACAGGTTAGTCGAGTTAACTCAGATTGACTCAAGTTTTTTTTCCTAAACTTTTTTTATAATTCATTTTTTTTTTGCAATTTCATCATTTGATATTAGATTATTGATCCTTGAGTTTTGTCATTTTTGTTTTGTTTTTCTTTCTATGTCAAGTGTAAGTTTATCAAGTTAATCCAGGTTAGTTTCAATGTTTTTTTATTGAACTTTAATTTTTTTTTTGTTAGGTTATTCTTTTAAAAGTCTAATATTTTTTAATCTGATCTTATATTACAATTGATTAATTTTTTTATCCAAATTTATCTTAATCTCATAATTCATATCATTTATTAATTAAATTAACTCATTAATTTAAATTATCTTAACATTTATTTTACATTAAATTTTTTTTATCTTAGCATAGCAATACCACTTTAGACAATAAATGAAGTGGGTCTTACCAAAAGAAGAAGAAGAAGAAGAAGAAAAAAAAAAAAAAACTAAAGTCACTCTCTCTTAGTATAAATTAGAGCTCACAAGTCCTCTTCTTTGTCTCTTTCTTTCTGCTAATTAATGTCCAACTAAAAACACTCTTTACTTCTTTGCTTACTTCTTAACTGAGCTCTCGAATCTCTCCCATTTGTGCTCTCACTTTGGTTCTCTTACATGGTTCTCTCTCCTTAATTTCCATGTAAGTACTCTCGTTTTCGATCTTTTATAAAGTTTCTCTCTTTGTATGCTTCAGTTTTTCTTGATTTTAGGGTTTTGTGTTTATTCTTTTTAATGGGTTTTGCTCAAGTTCTGATTTTGAGTTCGATAATGTAGAGAAGTTATTGAACACAATGATTAGGGTTCCTTTAGGGTTTGCTGCTTTAAATTGGGGTTTCTCAGTTTGTGTGGTGATACTTCTTTGGAGATTATTTTTAGTTCATGGGTTTTGATTGTTTTTAGTCTTTCTTTGGAAAAGCTTGCAACTTTTTCGATTCTTGTAAACTTTAATTAGTTTTTGGATTATGGGTTCTTGATTTGATAGGGTTAAAAAGCAATAGTGTATAATGAAAAGAAATGGTTTTAGCTGTTTTAGGGACTAATCTGGGGCTCACCATTTTTAGTATTGTGTTGAGGGAAATTTTGGGTTCTAAGTGTAGATTGGGCTAGATAGGAATTTGAGTTTTATACTAAAATGGCTTGTATTACTAATATATAATATTGGCTTTCGGTTCATGGAGTGTTGATGGCTTGTTTAGGACTCAGATGTTGAGATGCATCAGAAAAAAATCTTGAAGACTGCCATAATCTAGTTTTTTGAATTATTTTGCTCCCGAGTTCTTAAATTAGGTTAGATAACTGGATACTCAAATAGTCAAATTTTAGGGATGCTGAGCGGAGGTTAAATTTTAATAATGATGTAGTGATACAAGCGATGATACTTTTTCGCTGCAATGAATTGGGAAGAGTGCTTCATTCATGAATTTATTAGTCACAGACTGAACTGTAATTTGATTCATTTATCTATTTTCAACTTTGCTTTCTGTGCAAGTTTTTGCATAATTGTCTGTTGAATGATATACAGGACTTGATGTTTGCGTAAAATATGCATCTATTTAATATCTGCTGTCTGCTTAGTGTAACTATTATGACATCATTGCCATATCCCGGATAGTTAGGTTAGGTAATAAAATCACAATGATATATCCATTTGCTTGAGTCATTAGGTTCTATCTTTTTATTAGGCTAACTGCTTACACACTAGTAGATCGCTACTAGGGTAATGTGCCCATATGTGCTCTAGTTCTATGCCTCTCCATAGAAAACATTTACCCGATTGCTAATATCAGATATAATGTTTATGCAGTGACTCAAGAGGTCAATGCGTGGAGGGATTTCCAAAATGGTCAAAAGTAACTGATGTAATTATTTTTGTAATGGATTGCAATCCTTCCACAACTGGAACATTGAATCATGGCAAAAATTAATGGATCTTGGTCAATTTGTTGGACTGGAGGCCATTGAAAAGGGTTTGAGGTGGCATTGTGAAACCTCCATCATAGTTCAGGAGTTGTCAAAGAATCCATCCGCAAAAGTAAATTTATTGATTTTTTGAGGTCTAATGTCCATCGATATCATTTTGCGTGGAAGCATTGGGGGAATTAAAGTTGGACTTCATGTTCAAGCTACTGTACTATATTGATTGTTATGAGTGATCATATCATTGATCATCAGCAAATTCTACCACTTTTTTTGTGGAAAATGTTACGAGGGCAACGTTGATGCCATATTTTTGAATATTTTGGAAAGATGTAAAGAACTCGCAATTCGCAGGACATAACTTTTTATATATAGAAATGTAACTGTTTGTTTGTTGGTGATTTGTCATATGGCTGACAAAAAGGAAAAATGGCGCATGGGAATATGGAAAAATGGCACATGGGAATATGTTCCTATTTTATATTAATCTGACATGATGTTCAGTCCATGCGATGTTATCTAGTTGCAGCTTTATTGGATTATTTTGAAATAAAAGAAATCGATGAAACAGATTTCTGATGACTTGTGTTCTCATGGGCCCGAAGCACTATTGTAAAGCTGATTAAAATTGTGACTATAGGTGCTATAAAGATTTTGAGATTTAAGCCAGTCTTTGAAAAAATGACATATAGATAGGGTAATGTTTTGATATTTGTGGCATTTGAAACACCATTCCTGTGAGATTATTGAATGGTTACTGTGGGGTGAACTATGCTGGTTGTAATATTGATTAACTATCCCTTTGTACTAGAGAATATTTTGTGGAATCTTGTCAGAACATCCTTCGGGAAAATTATAGGCCAGCTAAGGAATTAGGAGTTAGAGAAGCTGGGCCTGAAAATGTATAAGACTTGTATTTAAAGGTTGGGACTCAAAAGCGAGTACGATTTCTATTCAAATTAGTTTATTGAATAGGATAGGAAAGGTCAAACTCCGAATTAAGAGAAGTGTATATTCATAGCATTTCATTAAGAGAGGAGAGAATAAAGGATGGTAGCCACTTGGAGAATCTTGGAGAACTTGTCACATTGAAGGTATTAAGAAATATCAATTCAATTCCTCATGTAGGATTAAATCTCTATGTTGAAGGAAGTCATGAAGAAGATACAAAAAGCATGTAGATTTGCAAGAATCTCTATGGAAGTTTGGAAGTGCTAGGTTTGGTCAAAGTAAAATTGGTTATAAGATTGATGATGGAAAAGATGCTTGGTTAATGAAGGTGTACTTTGGTTTTAAATCTAAGAGCAAGGATGATATAGCAGTTGCATGAACTATCAAGGTTCTCAATTAATGAGTTGCTACATGATAGACTACGGGGAAAGAGTGATTGAGCAAGATAAAGTTACGACATCACGATATCCGAAATTAACTAGTTTCATGCTAGGGAGCCTATGAAAAGGGGTTAATATAGAAAGGCAGTAGAATAGTCTATCTTACTAAGGGTGCTAGCACAAACTATAATTCATGGTCTTCATCAATTTATAGATTGCGTAGTTCTGTAATACTAGGGGAAGTTTGACAGCGAGTGTGGGAGAAAGAGTTGTCATTTGACATATAAATGTGGTATATCGTATACGAAGGTGTAGTTTCTATCAGTGATGACTGTTAGGTTGACATGGGCGAATTTCCTTGTACAATATGGTTGTTCCAAGGATCTATATGGAGCCTTTGTCCTTTTTTTCTGTAATGAATGAATTATGAAAACACATCTGGCCCCTTTTTACTCCTGTTAAGAGTGGGATGATCTAAAGTTTAGTTGTTGTGGAAGAGTTTAAGAGAGTGTTACATCGGATGTATTGACAGTGGCTTAGGTCAGTTGTTTATGTTGCCTAGCTAAGGGGTCCATCCCGTGGTTGGTCCTTATCAGTTGAAGGATAAATTACATAAAATCTCGATTAGGCTAGCTATGCTCTGTGATGGTGAGTGTTGGACAGTGAACAAGAAAAATTGAAAATGAAAATGTAAAGAAAAATTCATGAAAGCAATAGAGGACCAAGTAAGATGAGAGTGAATTTGTGGGAGGGCAGAGGGGTGAAATTATTGAGGGTGGTAGTCAATGTTATTTCCCATGTCACATTCTAAATTGCATCGTGATAGCTAGAAAATCTCAAGTTGCCATATAGTGGCCTCTCTCTCTGTTTTTTATTTTTAGATTTTCCTATATTACTGATAGAATGATAGTCCTTGCATACAGTTGAAGTTCACCTGTTTGTAGCCATCTTGGGTTTGCAATAAGCAAGAAATGACACAAATGTGCGTTCTATTAGTAATACAGAATAGGAAATTGCCTTATTGTGGTGAAAAATGGGTTTTGTTCCAAACATATCATGCAGATGATTTGGACCCAATCAAAATCTTGTGGGATGTAATTTGGACTGCATGTTCTCTCCTGGATAGGAGATGGCCTGGTTGCATTTAAGTGGAGTCAGTTTCATGTTTAACTATGCAAGGCTGAGCATCCATTTAAGTGGAGTCAGTTTCTAGTGCATGTGTTGCTTGATCCTGTACTTATTTTAGCAAGCTAGTTACCTTGTTTTTGCAAATTGTTAAAGGATTCTCATTGTGGTTTGTTAGAAATGGATGGATAGACTGTTCTAACTTTGTGGATGTACATGTAGTAGTGGAAATTGCATAGAATGTTGCTTGTAGTGGCATTAATTAAAGGAACTTCTTTTGTTGTTTATTTGTTTGTGTAATGGGTGGGGTTTTTATTGTATTATTGTCAGCCACTCTTTCCATTGCTCTGTTTATAATTCTCTTTACAATTTGTTTTGTGTTTGGGGTCAAAAGGAAATACACTTGCTCTTTCATTGAAACTACTGGACATGTGATATGGGAGTAATGATTTTTGAACCTGCACTTACAATGAATATCTTTTCAACTTTCACTTTCTTTGTATTCATTTTCTTTTATTTTTGAGGGGCACTTAGTTCAGTTCCAGTTAATCCGAAAAAAAAATCCAGTGGTGTTTTCATTTGAGCTTGATAAAAAAAGGGTTTCAATTAAACTAGCAAACTATCCAATAGAAATGTTAATCTCGATTGAGTTGGTGAATAAGGGAAGGGTATACTTTGATTGAATGTCTTAGGAATTAATTAGTGAAGTGTGTTTGGGATCTACTATGTATTTAGGAAATTTGTATTTTGTAAAGCTACTAATATGATTTCAGAAATCAGATATAAGATATGGAAGACTTTTCTTTCATTTTTGTTTATACTTTTATGTTCTTTTAGTTTGCTGGATCAATCAAATATAAATTAAGGAGTTGTGTTCTATCCCTCTCCTTGTGTTACTAACAGATGAGCTTCCTTTCTGCTTTTGGTCAAGTTAATGCGTCATTTGTTTCTTTTTACTAGCTGGAAGAGAAGTCAATTTTTTCATTCTCCTCTAACTTCGTGTACTTAAAAAGAAGGGTAGGGCTGGGGTTTAAGCTGTGTTCTTTTTATGACTGTCTATTCTATTTACTTTTTGATTGCATGGAGCCATTGGTTTATTTTAGCTACATCTGATTTATATAAAAGATGAAAGCTGTTTGAAATTGAGATTTTCTTTTGTCTGTTCATTTTCTAGGTTAATATAGCTTTATTTTATTAGTTTATGTTAGCTACATCTAAAACGTGAAATATGAATCTCGCTTGTAAAAGGATATTTTCATGCAACTTGAGGAAAATGAGAAACCAAATAAATAAGGATTAATTCAATGTCATCATGATAGATGGATCTATGGCTTTTCCCTGTCGCCAGGTGCTCCAGTTGAATGAAAGAGGTGGTACTGCTTCTGTCAAAATGAGTGGGAGTGGCCGAAAACGTAGTTCAAAATGGGATTTGAAAGAAGGGTCTCGAATGTCATTTGAAGATGTGGAAGACAATGCTTGGCCTGGGAAAGCAGGAATACCTTTTCGGGACAAAGAATCACAATGTGACTGGCTCCCACCTGATGCTGCTGGCAGCACTCGCTCCAAGTGGTCGGCTATGGAACCTTTGCCTGGAAGAAGAGGCTCCCGCAAGGATGATAATATCGATGAAGACCCATAGTAGAACTTTGAAAGCCACCTATGAAGATGAGAGTTATGGAACTAGAATGTCTCCTGGTCTTGATGAATGGAGACAGCAAAGTTTTCGAAACTCTCCCCAAGAATGAATATAAAAGATTAAGAAGGTTTGGTTATTTGCTCAGCATGCTTAGTGATACAGCTATTAGCATTCTTGTCAATGTCCTGTTTTTTAGTCAACTATCGCTAAATCTATCTGGCACCTACACGCAATGAAATCTACATGTAATGGAATAGTAATGGTAGTCTTCAATATCTTCCATATCGCTAAAGAGTCAAGAATCACACGCATTTAGTTCTGTAGAGATTTTCATTGGACATGCAATGCTATCCTAACCACTAGAAATTTTAGATTTATTCAAGTTTCAGCAACTTTGCTTGTTAGTTTATGGTTTTGGGTGTTTCTGTTTCATGCTTTTAATGAACCAGGCTGTGCTCTTCACACTATGTAATAAGTTCATTGCCTGTTATAAACTGCTTCACCTCAATTTGACTCTGCATGCAACATTTCTAAAGGTTGTCTTGTTTTTTCTTTCGAAGTTGATTCAGTTGGTTGGCATTGGTTGACTAGTCCTGTCTCTGGTTTGTCTGCAAAAGCAGGAGCCTGAGTCGAAGTCGGAGTCGGAGCCGGAGCAGGAGCCCTGTCCATGGCTTCGGGCGAGAATCAGGAGCATATGACAGAACTAGAAGTAGATCTGGTGTATCAGCTCAATTATGTAAGGATTTTGTTGCTGGGAGATGCAGGAGAGGTAATCATTGCCAGTTTCTTCACCAAGATACTGAGACTTATGAGGATGACTGGGAAAGACCCAGGAAAACTGCAGCTTCTAAATATCCTATCTGTCATGATACTAAGCATTACCCAATGGGGAGTGGAAGATCTGCCAATTGCTGCACTAATTTTCTAAAGGGAAACTGTAGAAGGGGTGAATCCTGCAGGTATGCTCATCATGGTGCTTCTGATCCATCCAGTAGAGGGTCTGCAAATGAGGTGATTAGAGAAAGAGATAATGACCGAAGGCATAGATATGCATCTCCAGAGAGACGTGCTGAGCGTGGAACCCGCAGAGCAGCTGATATTCCCTGCAAATTTTTTGCTGCTGGCAATTGCCAGAATGGAAAATACTGCAGGTTTTCTCATCATGATCAGACGCTTGCAAGTCCTGACAAAAGATCACGAGATGTTAGGTGGCCACCAAGCCAAAACTCAGATGAATTGGAAAAATCATGGAATGGTCCAAAATGGAGTGACAGTCATACCTCAGACTCTGCAAAGTTGAGCGAGGATAAAAATGAAAAATTGGATGCACCTAATCTGAGGCTCTCTGCACGGCATATGGAGGATGGATGGGGCCATAATCCTGTTGAGGACAAGACACTCAGTAATCCTCCAACTAATGAAGTGGTTGAGATCGACAAAAAGGAAGCCTTCCAATGGAAGACTGAAAATTCTGGTGATAACACTAATGTTTCTGAGAATTGGCTTGGTGATATGGAAATGTCTCCGGATTGGAACTACAGACTGCAACCTTCCAACCATATCAACAAAGGATCCAATCATGAACTTCAAGAGGGTTCAGGTCAGATGCATGATACCGCTGCAGTCATGCCACCAATTTCAAATGAAACATCTTCCATTCAACAGGGCTTTAATTTAAAGGAGGTTGGGGGTAGTGCTTTGCCACATGACGATGATGGTGTGACAAAAACTGCTAGTTCCTACATAAACATTTCTGCCAATGCCCTTGCATCACAAAGCTTCAACAAAAATGGCCAGAGTTCAAATACTCCACCTATTCTGAATTTGAATACTGTTGGACAAATTCAAGAAGCAATCTTGACCAATGCTTCAAGAGGAGGGACAACAACAAATCCTCAAAACCAAACACTGTTTCAGGAGAGGACAGTGATCAACATTCCAGATACTGGGAATCCAAATGCTCCACATGCGAATTTGGGGATTCCAACAGCACAAAACATGGCCAGTAATGAACATTTGACTCAGCTTACCAACCTTTCTGCCTCTCTGGTTCAGTTACTTGTGAATGGACAGCAGCTTCCACAACTTTATGAAGGTCATAATTCGCATGATGGTACCTTTTCCAACTCAGAGGGCACTGTCACTGTGAAACCAGATTCTGCAGTGACCATTCAGCCAAATCAAGCTGTTGAACCCCGGAAGCAGTATGATCCTATTGGCGACAGTGTTGAGCCTGGGAAGCTTAATGTCAATACTAATCCTCCAGATAAGAAACTAGAATTGTTATCCAAAAGCTTGTCCCCTTCATCTCTTGCTGCTGCACCCAATGGTGGTGACTTTAACAAGTTCTTCTTGGAGCAAGAGTCTAATGAAAAGAGTTCCCAGTTAAATCAGCCAGCACCAGCTGCGAGTTCTGAAGCTACCAAGGAAAACAATGGGGTGGGGTCTGGTGAAGGCAATAAAGTGCTAGAGCAGGATAAGACCGCACAAGAAAATGGTCCCTTAGAGAACAGTGATGGTGATGGCAAAGCTGATGAGAGCAAGAAAAACAAGGATGCCAAGGGAAATCGTGCATTTAAGTTTGCACTGGTGGAGTTTGTGAAGGATCTTCTGAAACCTGCATGGAAGGAAGGTCAAATCAGCAAAGATGCTTACAAGAACATAGTTAAGAAAGTGGTTGACAAAGTTACTGGTACCATGCACAGTGCTAGTATTCCAACAACGCAGGAAAAAATTGAACAATATCTGTCAGTTTCAAAGCCAAAGCTGACGAAACTTGTACAGGTGAGCGTTGATGTGCCTGTTCCTGTTGTATTTGATTTTGAAAGGAATATGAATTTGATTACAAACGCAGCCTTTTCCTTGCCTGTATTCTCCCAGTGCTCCTCATTCTCATCCCTTTATGGGGTACAAATTTATGTGGGGGCACCGATGTTTCATTTTATGATTTCTTTTACACATTGTTTTTGCGATTTTGTTATCTTATTTATTTATTTATCAATCTTGTTGCAGGCATATGTGGAGAAATTTCAGAAGGACAAATGAAAGAACTCCCGGTGTTTTCTATTCATCTATTTTCCTGTGTCATAAAGAAAGCTAGTTAAATTTTATGTTTCATATGATTTATTATGGTAATGTAGCTTCTAGAATGAGCTCTTCTTTTCAACCTGTGTTTTGTTTTAGTTGTTGAAATCAAGGTTGGGTAAAACTTTAACTCTTACATGTAGAATATCTTTTTGCTTGGAAGTTTAGAATGCCTCCTAATCATGAAGGTTAACCATGTAGATTAATTTTCAGATTCTATAATGCCACCTAATAGGGGCATGTTATTGTTAATGTGCTGAAAAGTTAGTTGACTAGTGTTAGCTTAAAGTTAACTAGAGTTGAATGTGTGTTAAGAGTATTATTTTGTCTAAGTGGTACGGTACGTGGGGCTGAAATTATTGAGAAGAATGACAGTAGGTACAGCCGAAAGTTAGGCTGAAAATAGGCAGAAACAGGTGCTGTAACAGAGAAGAAGAAAACAGCAGCAGAGAGTGGTTTCCTCCATTGTAATCCCTTTCTTGTGAGTTTTGTACCAGAAAATTACAGCAATTATATGCTATGTTTAAGTGTGTTTTGAGAGTATTTTGTGAGAGTTATTAGCTGGAGAAACCACTCAAACTACAGCCCAACAGGGCATTTTATGTCGATATGTGAACATCGGTAGCACCAGTGGACAATTACCTGACGGGATTTGCATGAGCTTGTTTGTTCTTAGCAAATTTTCCTCACGCTCATCATCCGCACTGCAGTGTCTTGATACTTCACCTTGTCCAGTTTGAGTCTCACAGCGTTGTCATCAACTTCTTGCTGCTATTTATTTGTTTGCCATTCCCCCTTCCACCCGTATTCCCTTTTTATCTTTGTTTCGGTTAGAGTTTCATGCCTATAAAAACTAGTGTTGGAAGAGCATGCCCCACAAACTTAACACCGATTTCTATTGAAAAGTTACCTGTCAAAGGCAAACATCTCAGCATAAAAAAGGCTCCGAATAGAAAAATTATATGCTTTTGGCGTTTTGGGACTTCTCTCCCAAAACCTAGATGTTACTGTTTTGGAAAAATGCATTTGATAAAATATTTTTCTTATTTGTTTTGTTCCCTGTTCAGGAACCAAATATCACCTTGTCAAGTAAGTTATTATCCTGTATTTCTTGATATAAATAGTTTTAATTCATCAAAGATTTTCCCCGTGTTTCTTGACATATCTTTATTTATTTTTTAATTATGGATTAATAATAGAGATAATTACTTTTGATGGATATAATCTGATTCAAATGGATTTTTTTTGGATAATTACTTTAAACTCAATACGAAACTTATCTAAATCTTATTCAAAATATAAATATTAGTATTGTTTATATATATATATATATTACTCTTATTAGATAATCTATATCAATGCATATAGGAACCTTGATGGATACAGATAACATATCTGAAGTTTTTCCCCCGGTTATGGGTATAGCCTGACCAGTGGATATATCCCTGGCTCCTAGCCTCCTAGGGGCTTTTCTAGGGTTTTCTTATCAGAGGCAATCTAGGTTTTTTTCTCTTGCCTTTGCATGTTACAATCCCAATATTCCTGTGGGTCTTGTCCTTTGTACTTGTAGTAAAGGTTTCATCTTTTATTTGTACGCGAGGAATATGGCACCGAACCGAGAAGGTGATGTGGAAGGGGAAACAAGGGAGGAGAATGCGAGGAGTGAGGGGGAGGAATATATAGGAGATTATTCTATTCGACGATGAATTGGATACAGTGCCTTCTGTTCCATCTTGGTTTCTAGCGGCGAAACTTGTTGGTGATCGACCCTTCAATGCGCCATGCATTTACGAACACGATGAAGAATGTTTGGCGTCCGAGTAGGGGATTGTAAGCAAATCAGTTTATTAAAAAATTGTTTGTGTTTCAATTCTATCGCAAAAGGGATAAGAAGAGGGTCCTGGAGCAAGAACCATGTTGTTTTGGTGTTACTTTGAAGGAACTGGAGGCTGATCAGCCATCGCAGGCGGTGCTTAAAGTTGTGCCGTCTTGGATTCGTATATATGATGACCTTCCTCCTAATAGTAGGTCCAAAGCAAACAGTCGAATGATTTGTGGAAAAGGGTGATCCTTCTACGACCATGGATAGCACTAAATACATGGTTTCTTTCCAGTAAGGTGTGTGTAGGGTTCTCCTTGATGTCTTTAAACCCTTGGTTAAAGGCATTACTTTTATACGTACTCCTACTGGTGCTAAGAGTATGGGTGTATTTTGAACATGAGCGCTTTCCCAACCTTTTCTATTTCAATTCTATGGCTACTTGGGTCATCATGGACCATCATGTAGCTGCTACTAGTATTAGTAAGGAACTATAATCCATCAACAAAATAATGATAAAGCTACTGCTAAGAGCACCTGGAAGAGACTTCGTAACCAAAAGCATATCCTGGTATTGCCACAAAAAGTCAGATTGGAAACCGCGAGGATACTTCAGTGGATCGATATGTTTAAGTTCATTGGGTTGCAGGAGAAGAAGAGAAGGGATGGTGTAACCATGATTGATGCCATCAACTACATTGATGGACCTGAGGTGGAGACTGCTAGATAGTCCTGCCTAGCTCCATGATTGCCTTAGCTTTGAACTGCCGCCGAGCAGTTAATAGATTACACAAGCTGATACAGCTTGAAGGTCGTAGCCTGCTTTTCTTGATGGAGACTGGTCTTAAAACTCATGGTTTCAGAAGATGAATTAAATTTTATGCTTTAATCGTTAATTTGCTGGTGGTTGACTGTGAAAGGTAAGGAAATAGGAGGAGTGGGGGGCTTGCTCTTTTATGGAATAACCCATCAGGAATCTCTCTAAAAATTTATCTTTGCACCACACAGATTCTGAGCCGCGGTGGCCGAAAGTTTGTGAAGTTAGATGGAAGTTTACATGTTATATATATATATATATATATGGGTGGCCTGGCATATCAGATAAATCTTCCACTTGGGATATGATTGAGATTTGAAGAATCAGCATGCAGGGCCGTGGATTTGTATGGGAGGCTTTAATGAAATATTGTGTACTCTCATGAGAAAAGAGGAGACCAGCCCAGACGTTTTGAGTACATGGATGCTTTCATGCAAGCACTATCTTCTCGTGATCTGCATGATTTGGGGTTCAAAGGCAACAACTACACATGAACGAATGGCAAAAAAGGAGACGATGATGCTCAGGAACATATTGATCGTTATGTAGCAAATATGGATTGGAGGAATTCATTCCCAGCAGCGAGTGTTATCCATTTACCGGGATGCGGGTCTGACCATTTCCCTTGGAAACTCGAGCTTGATTCTAGCCATCCTTCACAGCACGGAAGACGTAGGCCCTTCAAATTTAAAGCAATGTTGTTAAGGGAAGCAGGTTGTACACGGGTTGTGCAAGACTTTTGGTCCAACTTATCAGTGCTTAGTGAACATCATTCTCTTCCAGTCAAACTCAATGCTTGTGGGTGGAGTTGCAAAAATGAAGTAAAAATCATTTTGGGCATGTTATGAAGTCTCTGAAAGCTATTAGAAAGGAGCTTGATTCTCTATACAGCAAGCTGATCCTGCAGAGGATACTATTCAAGCTATTAGTGAGCTCCAATCCGAGATGGATGAGCTACTAAAAAGGTAGGAAGTGATGTGGGCTCAACGTTCCAGAGCTATATGGCTGAAGGAAGGTGACCAAAAGTGTAAAATGCTTAAGATGCAGTGGACTGTTTTCAGTATGTAAGAGTGGCTTCTTCAATCCAGGGAAAACCATCTTTGTTACAGGGATGTACTGCGTAAACAAATACCATTTGGGTCAGCATTTTACAATTTTGGTCTTTTTTTTTTTTTTAAATTTTATGTGATGTCTGTCCGGACCAGCTTGTATATATCTCGACTAATTTTATGGATCCTGAAATTAACGAGATGGTGTCCGGATTAGCTTATATACATCTCGATTAATTTTATAAATTCTAAAACTAACAATCATATAAACCTAGTAATCCTGAAAAAGCTTGAATTCATAATGATTGAAAAACAAACCTAATACCTCATCATTAAAGTCTTTATTTTGCAGTTATTAGAGATTGTTTCTCACTGTGCATATGATATTTTTTACCGATAAAGTAGTAGACTCTTATACAAGGAGCATTGCTAGTTGTTACTAGAATCATGCATGTACTTGACAACTCTTCCATGGGTGCACAAGGACCAAGACCCAGCCAAGTGAGCTTTGCATTTCATGCATAATCCTCTTTACAGTCCACCTTTTCTGAGCAAATAGCCACAATCGATAAAAATTCAAAGCAACCACCACAAAAAACAAAGCCTTCCCTGGAGCCTTAAGCCGTTTCCGAATTCAAGTAACGCTGCTGAACAGGAGCCCGAACAGACCCAGAGGAGGCCTAAGCCGAAGAAAACCCGGCTGTCCCAGACCCCATAAGAAAACTCAAGAAAGAGCGCAAAGGACTCTTGTGAGCTAGCAGGAACCAAGCGCAGCCATAGTAGGAAGCACCAACCGAAGCCCAAAGAAGAGACAAACGTCTCCAACCAAAAGCCCCCCAAGGACAAAATCGCCTCACGTCATGGGAGAAGATCAACCGTGCAGGTGCACAGTCCATTGGGTCTTGATCCACGATACCAACGCAGTAATTTCCCCATTTTCTGTTAATATTAATGATTTACTTTTATGATGTGTTCTTATATTTTTTACGAGAAAGGATTACAAGTTTGATTAAGAGTTTCTGCGGTGAATGAGATGGCCTTTACTCTGCTGAAAGATTACGAGGTGAAAGCTAGGACTAATAATGGGCATGGAGCAAAGCAATAATACGTTGGAAGAGACCAGCAGGGGATGCATTTAAAATAAATACAGACGCAGCTGTTGCTGGTTGGGGAGTCCTTATTAGAAATACTAGAGGGGAGGTGAAGCTGACAGCCATGAATGTTCTGGAAATGGTTGATGCACCTGTTATTGCCGCACGGTATGGCATTTACCTCTAGCTAAAGAGACGGGGTACGTGAAGGTTTCTCTAGAGATGGACAGTTTGTTGGTCGTAAGGACAGTTAATAAGGATGAACTGCCTGCGAGTTATTTGGGTTCTATTGCAGCAGACATTAGAGCTCTGCCTTCAAACAGATATTATAAATAACAATTGTTTGAGAAATCATGACTCGTATTTCCTTCCAGACGAAAGTATCAACCAAGAAAATTAAGAGGGGAGAATTCACTTAACAATGTGCAGCAAGATATCGAATAAACTGGTATAAACCATTAGATTTGAACAAAATTGAGTTACAAGGACCGAGGAATATTCATTTACTATCTCAAGTAATCATTACTGTAAAGGATCAAATCCTTCTTTCTACCCTACAAAAGCTTCAACTGCTGGATTGCAACTCCGTTTCGAGCAGCTGAATTGTGTCCCCATCTTCCTAGGCGAGGTTCCTGTAGCAAAAATAACTTTAAGCATTACAAAATTGTATAATAAAACATCATAAACATGTTAAAAATATTTATTTAAAAAAACATGAGATCGATCTATACAATTACCTGTCCAACCCCAGCGAGAAGGAACTTTCCAGATTTTGCAAAGGCCAGAGAATTTACAAACCCAGTCTGCATTATACAATAGGCTGGTAAGTGATGAATTGCACAGTAGCTGAATTTAACATCAGAAGGAACATATGTAACAGGAGAGAGGAAAACAGAGAATGGAAAACGGGAAAGTGATGCTGGTGGGTGAAAGAAGGTAGGAAGGTGAGCAAAAAGAATTCCAATATTTCCATTTGATAGTATTTCTATACCATTACTGACAACCAAATATCAGTTATTGAAAAGGTTATTCAACTGGCGAACTTACCAATGGAAGATCGTACAAGGGCCGGATGCCTTTGCCAGCACCTTCTACAGCCCATAAGCGGACAGAACCATTCCCAGCCCCTGATGCAGCAAGATCGCTGCCTCTACACACACCGATTGAACTTACCCAGGAAGATGCTGCATAACAACAATAGTTTCCGGGTCATTAGAGGAAAAATCAATCTGAAAATCTTAAGCATGCAGACAAACAAATTAAGACTTAATGACCACAGGTCAGGTGTTTTTCCACAAAACACAATGCAACCAAAGAAATCAGGTAGTGACACCAAATAATATTTCAAATAAGCAACTAGATTCTAGTTTCCTCAAAGATGCAGTGAAAGGACAGCAAGAAACTTTGTATTTACCAATATGACCATTGTAATTTCTTCCATTATCCTTCAGTTCACCATTATTGACATCAGTCGACAAAGTATGAGCATTCTTAACAATGTACACAGGCTTCTTCTTTTGTACGCTCCAAAGCTCAATATTTCCGTCATCTGATCCAGACACAAATTCGCTGTTGTCAATAAAACAGCAACACTCCAAAGATGACGTAGAAGAACGAAATATCAGCCTTGACTCATCATGGACCTGCTCGTAGAATATGAAAAAGGATGTTAAGTAATTACAACTGAAAATTTACATGGAACTAGAGCATGTACAAATCATCTTCTCATAAATTTAGAAAAATCAAGATGAGAATTTGATGCGATGGAGAAAAAGGAATTAAAAATGATTCCTTTGCACTTTGATTGTTCTTTATACAGGTCATCATTCATGTGCCAATATTCATGAATAAAAATGGCATAGCTTCAAAAGAAGAGTCCTAGCAATTTAATTTTCAGATATAAACTTAAGTTTACACGACCAGTAATGCCTCCTTTCATACGGGCCAAGTGAATATCAAAACATTATTTTATATACCTTAAACAATTGCATGCTCCGATCACGTCCAACAGCAAGCACTCGTTCTTGCCACAAACAATCAATTGTTAACACTTCACTTTGGTGACCAAACAATGTGTTCATGTAAGCTCTATCTTCTACATTCCATATCTTGATTGATCGATCATATGAACCAGAAAAAAGTTCTGAACTCCCTTTCCGAAACGTCAAACATGAGACAGGACCTTTATGACCTGGGAAAGCCTGTAAAATAGATAATAGAAGAGAATAACAAGTTAACAGGACACAAAATTTGATAGGAAACGACACAATATGATACTAATATGAATAATTAAAATCTTGCTAATATAACACTACTAGAGCATCTACTAAGAATGATATTTAATAGGAAAAAAAATCTTACAGCAATTTGAGATATGAGATTACTTGCATCTTTTGCAGGATAGATAACTTATCTTGAGAGTTCCAGATAAGGTGTACGCAGATTTAGACTAGACTTTAGAAACTATTGGTACGGGACTAAGATTAGAACCACTCACATTGTAAAAACTTAATGAAAACAGCAGTAGTCCAGGTTAATCTGATGATTTTTTTTTTGCATTGAAATGCTCTAAGATCAATATTTAGCTGGAATTGTGTAGTGGTAATAGATATTAGCTCCTTATTTTGAAAAGGAGCTGTGTTAGCTTGAACATTCAGCTATCTCCCACATGTCAGCAACAAGAGCTAATACTGTGATTTGCTATGTAGTTTTTTTCTTCATCTGGTGCTTTCATTTTGGGAACAAGGGTAGAATTTATGCTTCTTCTGTTGTTTCAATACCAGATTTGCAAGTTGAATTCTTTAAGATAAAACATAAAAGTTCATAAAGGGAGCTTAAGAAATGTAGAGCATTAACCAACATCTACCTGAATATGTTCTCGTGTACGAGTGTCCCACAAATGAACATGCCGATCCAAGCCTCCACTGGCCAAATACCGACCATCAGTACTAACAGCCAATGCCAAAACATTCCTGCTATGCTTAGTTGCTCGACCTTCTGGATTCTTGGCCCCATGGGATCTTAGTATTTCATCGTTAGGCCATTGGTATTTTTCAGCTTTTCCACTGTCTACATCCCAATGCAAAATTGTGCCATCTTTGGAAGCAGAAAAGCCCTTCGAGTCATCATCAGAAAGGCATACAGCAGTAACAGATTGCCGATGCTTCACAAGGACTTCAAATCCATCGACACTCTCTGGCTTTTGAACCCTAGGTACTCATGAATGTAAGCATTCTAAACAAAATACATATACATGTCATCGTAATATTTAAAACATTTAAAGATGCCCTTAAAGTTCCCTACTTTATGACATTAACAGAAAGGATGTGTTCTTCAGCTTTCAGAAACACTAAAGCAAACATTAAGTTTGATTAGCCCACATCATGCAAGTAGCGCTCTAGAAATAGCTCAATTCAGCTTTAGAAAGTGAGTAAAACAATCAATCAATTACTAATGGAAAAAGGTTTAAAATTGGAGACGATTTGTTTGAGGTTCAAGAATTCGCAAATTAAAAAAAAAAATCATCACAATGCTAGTGGCATGTCTTTTCAGGCACAAACAAAATGTACGACAGGAAAACTGGCCTGAGGATACCATTTGGGCACAAAATCAAAACAAACAATAAAGAATGTAACGTAGCATAGAAACAGTGAATAAAAACCCGATGAGTTACTAATCCTTACAATTCATAAATTGTTAAGCAAAAATGGATTTAAAAAAGAAAGAGGACTTTTCTCTTATTTTTACCTAGAAGCAATGGCTCTTCTCAAGCGACCACTTTCTTCAAGCTGTTGCTGCATCAATTTCTTAGCCACAGAAGAATCCCTCTCACCTTCCTTCTCAAACTCTCTATCCCCCTCTTCATCCTCCTCACCCTCAAGCTCCTTCTCTCTCGCTCTAAGATTCTCTACCACTGCTTTCGCAATCCGCTGCCTCTTCTCTTCCGCCGTCTCCTCCGGTATTAATTCCTCATCCTCTTCATCCTCCCCTGATTCTCCTCCACCATTTAGCATTCCTCCATCCAACTCCTCCTCCTCCTCGGATTCGATGTCTTCATCCTCACCCTTCTTACGCCTTTTATTGTTGCTGAAAAAGGGATCTCTATTCATAGAAAACTTGCTGCCCCCACTCTTGTTTCTTCCCGGGGGGCCTCCTCTCTTCCTTGGATTCTTGTTCATGGTTATCGTTAATATTATATATTTTTCAGCGAAAAAACAGGAACCCAGAAAAGATTTTTTGCTTTTTAGCAGAGAAAGAGGGAAATAAAGGGGGCTGGGTGGAGAGAGCTTTGAAAGGGAAAGGAGCTCTGCGAGTAGGGTTTAACGTCAGGGGTTTTTGGTGAGAACTGAAGAACTACAACCATTTGGATTCTGTCTGGACATAAAACAGACAATTCTTGTTGGGCCTCTTGCTATGGTCTTGTCTCGTGAATCAATGGGCTTGGGCTGGGACACATGTTGAAGAAATTTTGTGAGTTGATAGCACCATGGTATGTAAGGGATTTAAATGATGCTTTGTCTTGATTTTTTTTTCCTGTTAATATTCTCCAATTATGTTACATCTTGACTTGAAATGAGTACAAAGATTCATGATACATTTTTCTGTATTTTTTATTTTATTTTTTGCAGGTGTTTTTATTTTAGAGTTAATAAATGATATTTTTAACCCTTGGCTTTGTATTTCTTTAAATTTTTTTCCCTTAAGAAATAATGTCTAATTGCTGAGAAAAAAAAAAATACTAAACTGAGAAAGATTTGTTGGATATAAACCAAGTTGATATCAAATCTTCAATTCTTGTGTTCTTTGATCTCCTAGTATGTAATTCCTGACATAGGACTTGCAGTTGTTTGCCTAGTTAACATAGGGCTGGTTTGAACCGATTTCTAGTGAGCTGAAAATGCTTTCAGCTTCAATAAATCCGAGTAGCTCATTTGTAATTTTACCCTCCCGACAAAATCCACTTTTATCCTCTCTGAGTTTGTGTCCCCTCCCAGATTGATGGGAAACTCTGTCCCTTGTCTCCTCAAGAAAACAAAACTCGCCGGAGACCACGTCGGAAACTAGCTTGTGGGGAGGATATGTCTGTTGCTGTCGCCATGCCCACGCCGTCTAACCGGCGTGACAAAAACCAGGACTAAAAGCAGATATATTACTAGTAGAATATGCTTTGGTGTGGACTTGTCACCAGATAGTTGATTATGAAAATAGCAAAGGCCATGATCCAAAAGGAAACGAAGATGTTGGGGCGTAGGCCCAAACCATAGCTAAGGCAAAAATATTTGTTTACGTTTTTCTATGTGAGGTTACTTCATGTGAATTTTGCCACCATTTTCGGAGAAGGATGCTTCGATCCTTTTACAGACAGACATGTATGTATGGAGATTTAATGAAGAAGTGAATATTTCTTCTATCATGAAGAATTTTCATAAAGACATGTTTAAAAATTCTATCGTAGAGATTTTTTTTATGAAAACACACTTGGAGACATGTAGATTTTAATAGAGATTTTCGTTAGAGATATCAAGAAAAATCACTATTGTTTTATTAAAAAATTCAAAAGATAAGATATAATTCTTGGAGATAATTCAGAGATTGTTTTATCTCAGACAGCTCATCAAGTAAGACTTGTTTTCTTTCTAAATTTGGTTTTTTTTTCTTCATGAATTGATAAAGATAACATCTAATCATCATACTTTTTATCTTTTTTTAGGATGTGGAATTTCTTATTATAATGTCCATGATCATGGTGAAAAAAAAAAGTTATTAGAGTTTCTTGGGTTCACACCATTTTTTTTTATATATATATAGTTGATGATTCATGTAGTGCATATGTCAACATATGAGTGATTCTCGTGCCATTCAACCAACGTGTGCAAGGTTATCTAGTAGTTAAACACTACCTCCCGTAGTAAAGTTTGAATCGTCTCGGCATACTCTTTGTGATAAGACACTGCATGTGGCCAACAACCATTTGATTAGGCATCAACGATCTTTTTTTTCCTCTCCTCCCTAATTTTCACTATGCCTATTCAAAAATTCAAAACAACCCTTTAATTTGTTATTTATTTAGATTTGATCTCAATTCTTTTGATTATTATTTATTTTATTTTTTATAATTTATAAATTTGGAATTCGTTTTTAATTTCATCCCCTTTCAATTTTTTCATCTTTCAAGATGAGTCCTCATTCTTTTAATTTATATTTATTTTATTAAAGATAATTTTTTAATTGTTTTTTTTTTTACAATTTCACCATTCTTAAGTTTTTTTTCCTATCAATTTGGATCTATTTTTTTTATTGCTATTTTTTCCATTGTGGTAATTTTTTTAAATATCATTTTTTTTTCTTGATTTCATCTTTCAACATTAAATTAGTTGAGAATTGAGGTTTTTCATTGAGCTTGAGTCTAAGATTTTAATGGTTGTGAGTTTTAGATATTAACCCCGGTTTAATATGTTAATTCGAGTTTGCTTAGTTTTTTCTTTCATATTTTTTTAATTTTATGTTTTGTTTAATTTCAGACTTCAACATTTATTCAATTAGAAATTGAGCTTTATTTGTTTTTTTTTTATTTTCTTCTTAAAATATTTTTCATCGATTTAAAAAATAATCTAGGTTCTCTGGGTCTTTTTATTTATCGTTCTTTGTTAAATTTAGCTTTTTTAAAATATATATATATATATATAATTAAATTAATAGATTAAATATAAAAATAAAATGCTCATTTAATGATATTTTGTTATTTTTTTTAAGTCTCATCTTTTAGTATTTATTTAATTAGAGATTGGACTCTGTTAATTTATTTTATTTGCTTTTTGCATGATTTTTTTATTAATTTTGAAAATAATTCAAGTTATCAGGAGTATTTTTATTTATCATTCTTTAAATTAATTTAGTTTTTTGAAGATATTTTTAAAATTAAATTAATTAATTAAATACAAATATAAAAAGCTCATATTTTATCTGATTTAACGGGTCAATATTTTGGTGCTAACCATTAATCACTTTTTTTTATTCATGATTTGAACATTCTGGTGCATCCCGCGGGATAACGTGGGTCCCACAGCCAGTTAAACACCATTTAACAATTAGGAAAAAGTCAAATGTCCTTTTTAACAAGTTTGACTTGATTGGCCCTTGATTAAGATCGGTTGTCCTTCGATGGGCTCCTCCTCTTATTTCCAAAGAAGTAAAATAGGGAAATAAAAACTACAATTTACAACATCTCTTGGGAGCTTGACAAGCTCTTAATTAAAAAATATTATTTATGGAATCATTTTAGTAAACGAGAATTCAAAATATTAAGGGATATTAAAAAAAAAAAACATTTACAAGCTTTTTAATTAAAAACAATTCACTTATTATTTCATGATAAAATATTGTCGGCGTCTTTAATTAAATTATTTCTTGTGTATGTAAAGTTATTGTTCTAAACTTTTAATTAAAATGTAAGATTATATGCATTTTAATCTGATATTTTATCTTTAAAGATTAACTTGTTTTTTTGTAGCTGAAATGCACCCAATAAAATATCATATGATAACATCATTATGTGAGTTAGACCTCATTTAAAAATTTAAAACATAAACGGAACTTAAATTCTTAAATATCTATCTAATAATAAAAACAATAATAATTAATATAAACACATACTTCTAGAGTGTAGAATTTGATTTAATGAATATATTGAGTCTTTAGATATCTAAAGAGCAAAATTTGGATCATTTAAGCCAAATTCATCGATCCAAGCCTTTCAAAACATCATCATACCCCTTCATTGTTTAATTTGCCGTCTTCAATCTCATCAAAATTTATCACATATATCTACGTACGTTGAAAAAACAATTATTAAAAAAAATATTATATATTATACAGTACTAGTTTGTTTAAACAAAAATCGTGACTAGAAGACCAATATTATTTATCATTTGGAATATCTCTGTTTCATTGCCAAATTAAGTTAAGGGATTATATATCTGAGTTTCATCGTCATAAAATACCTAAAAATCATTTGGATCATAGTTAAAAAATACCACACACAACATTATTAATGTATTAAATTATTATTTTAATATATTTTTAATTAAAAAATACAACGCACAACATTACCAAATAAACCGTGAGCGGTTTTCAATTGATTTTAATACTCGTTTCCTTTCAAGGTAGTTGCCATTCGCTTCTGAGCTATTGAAAAACAATTGTTTAAATAATTGGGGATATATAATATTAATTATTTTATTCTCATATATATATATATATATATATATATATATATATATATATATATTTTAAAACAACAGTAAACAAACATTATATTTGAATATTGTTTTATAATTTCAACCCACGACTTAATGGATCTTTTGTGAAACTTTTAATTTGCAGTACCAATAATTCATCACCCATTATGTCATCTGCTATCTTTCACTAAACCAACTCTTCAGAGTTGAAGAATGGCTTATGTCATGTCGACCTTCATAACTTCTATCAATAATTTCAAAAAAAAAAAAAAAAACTTATCTCATATATATATTACATAATTCCAATCCAAACAATGAGAATGTGATTCTAGCAAAGTTATCTGATTTCCTCAATTAACTTGAAATTAATCAGATTTGACCTCCTCTTGAGAGAAATCAAAGGAGGAAAAAAACTACTTTCATTATATATATATATATATATATATATATATATATATATATATATATATATATATATATATATAATCCAGAAACAAATAGATCATCAAAAAGTAAAATTTAGAGAAGATAAAGTAAGACATGGAAGGCAAGAAAAAGAACAGAGAAACAATATAAGAAGAGCAAGAAAACAAGATAACCCACCAAACATATATATCAGGCTTACGATAACATCAATATATACGCATGACTACTCTATTTTCAAAGGAAAAAAAATGATAAAAATGTGGGGAAAGAAAAGCAATTTTACCCCAAAGCTTTGGTTACCTCCATGACCATTTAATGCATTTTACTTGCAGTTTTTCCACTTGAAAACACAACAATTTTAGGGCGTCGAAAGCTGCTCTCATCAGCATCAGCAACACTATGGGAATGGTCCCATATGACAAGCTTTAAAACCTCCATCTTAATGCACGTGTGAGGTTACAATGGCTTGCTCATAGGGTTTGATACGAAGCAGTGCACTTTTGCTGCATTTATTACATGCTATCTATGTGCCCCCCTTTAATCGTAGATTTTACATGGCCAAAAGGGCCAGGGCCAGCAACTATATAGTACAGGATTGTTGAGATGGTGCAGCTTTGAAAAAAGTTTAGTTAGTCTCATCACGTCCCTTTTCTCTAATTAATCACGCAGGATGTACACTGAGCATGTCTAGGTTAAGAATTGCATGAGTGATCATCACTTCATTGAGTTGCCTAGAGAATCTAAGCTACTAGATTTATGAGCAAAAGCATGCTAAGTTCCTACTAAAGTGATCACTTTGTCTTCGAATTTACAACCCAAAGTGTTTTGAAAAGCGTTGTACAGCATTTGCTTTTCCAGTATGAGCATTTATTAAAAACTCTAATTGTTTTTGTTTTTTCAGTTTTATCTAAAAAGGCTTAAAATTGCCGATCCTTGATAGACGTTGTATGCCTAGTAACTTGAGAAACCATTTAGTGCTAGCTTGTTTAGCACTTAGTTCATGAACAAATTGTAAACATCATTGGATTCTTGGGGGAGAACCAGGCTCTTAATTATCGAATGAGAGAACTAGAATGCACTCAAACTTAGAATCTAAACACATCTCTTCATTGCGTACATGGTAAAAGGAAGTATTGCATGATTGCGTGTACCTTAATTAATTGTTTTTTTTTCATGGATTAGAAAATCGACTAATTTAATCCTTTTCTTGTAAGCTAAAACAACTTATTAAAAAAAAAAAAACAAAATGAAATAGCCAACCTCGTGCTTCTTCCCAAAAGCTTTAAAAGCTCTTTACCAGCCCATATGAGCTTTTCTAGAGGATGATTTCAAGACCCAACAAGAGGGATGTTCACTTTTCCCTCTCTTTTTACCAAATGGGAAAAACTCATTTCTCCCTATGTAAGCAAGTCGCTGTATAGCTAGCCCGGACTCTGAGGATCCATGAAGTGGCATTGAATTTCAAGACCCTCTTTTCTCTCTTTCTTTCTCTTTCGTATGGAGGTATTTAGAATATGAATTGGTGTCAGATCTGATCAATCCTTCTCGTAACATGTTCTTCCTTAAATACCAACTATTGTGTACGACATTGGACCATTTTGTAGGCTTTCCTTTTTCTTGCAGTTAGTTGCTATCTTGTCTTAGCTTGGCAATCAATTTACTCAACGATCCATCCATCCATCATCGTCATTACATAGCTAGTTGAAAATTATCCTTGATCATCAGTGCACGGATCTAATTATAACTTGACTTTGGCTAGCTAGCTCAAGTTTCCTTGGTGATGATAACCTTGAATTTCAACACAAATTGCGTAGTGGATATATTGTGTGGGTAATTAACTAATTAATTAGCCATTATTCTTGCTTAGGCTGTAATGATGGATTGTCCTTAGCCTATAAACCTAGCTACAGCTCACGATACACAAATGAGTTAATGTTATGTTCACATGCAAGATATTATTTATGGCACACTGCATCCAACATTATTTTAGTGGCAACTAATCTAGGAATGATCATGATGATGAATATTCCCGATAATTATACGTGATTAATCAGCTTGGTCATAGACACAAATAAATTAAAATTATGAATGATAAAATATCTTTTTAATTTCAAATTAATAATCATATATTTTATCAAATATTATAAATAATATGGTGGGGTTAAAACCCATCTTAACAAAAAAAAAAAAAAAACAGAGAGATCGAGAGAGAGATAGAAATTGTTGCCTGAATTTGGTGTTTCCAACAATTGTAGAGATGAGAATAGTTATGATCATCATTAGAAATATGGAGTCTTAGTTGTTATAATTACCTGCCAGCTAAATAATTTAATCTTGCTGTTAAATATTACCGAGTAAGGTTTTTTAAAATATTCATAGAGATCCCATCATAAGAAGCAGGAAAAGCATCTCTAAAAAAGTACAAAAAAATAAAATCTAATAATATTTTACTTCATAGACAAGTTCTCTTTCCTAATTACTGCAAGCAGATGAGAGCAGCAGTGATTCAGTTACTCACTCATGTCAGTTCACAAGAGAAGTAGAAGCATGCTACCTTCAAATCCAAAAGTCACCCACACACATATATAATGCATTGTGTTCAGTTGTATTCTTTAATCAATATCGTAACATAGAGGCTTTTTTTTGCTACATCATGAGTTTTTGGGAGAAGACTCAAGGAAACCCTAGAATGATTGCTTTGTGTGCATGCGCAAGTACTGTACAGCATTTAGAAGCTATAAGATAGAAACAAAAGTATGACCTAAGAGACTTCCGCCACCGTCCGATCATACACATTAATTGGTGAATCAAAGCCTTTCTTCTGCTAGTAGATTGCATATAAAAGTACTTCATTATTGATTGTACTCCATGGATACATAATTAAATTGCTAGACAACTACAAAAATATTTAAGTATTTTTCAACCAAAATAGTTTGGAAACATCAAATGAAGCAGTGTGCGCGCGCGCGCGCAATCTCCTCTTCTCTAATGATGCATGTCTCATGAACTAGAAGGATAGGAAATAATGAAAACAGAATATTAAAGAAAAATTCTAGGAGTTTCAAGGGAAGTTGTTTGGGTAGCCAAGACATTGAAAATCTTCTTATTTACAATGTAACTTAGGGTTGAGATGAGAATTAAGGATGAGCGAGGATGAGAAAGAACATAAAGGTACAGTAGAAAATACATAGATGTATACTGCTTGGAAGCTTATCATGGCAAACTTGTTCACCGCATATGAAGCTTGTAATGAGTTCAGCTCCAATTTACTGTCACAGTTTTTTTGATGAATAAACTGCACCCCACAGTTTCAAGCTGTACAGCACTGTTCTAATACTACGAAACACAATGCACTAAGGTATATATTCTGTCTGATTTTGGTTCCTTGTTTTCTGTTGCATTCATTATCTTTTTGCATATAATTAATCACATATTGATTTTCGTAATCAATAGCTTAGTGCATATAATTAATCTCAATCAAGTGGGAAAAAAATAAAGAAGACAGCATAATCATTTGATAATATAAAATTAATTAACCCACCTTACTCCATACATACATACACTTCGCCTATCATCATTGATCAAAATAGATAACAATCTGATCCCTTGTCAAAATAGACAATATCACTTCCTCCTTTCAACATAATTACGTGATTGATTCTCTAAAATATTCATGTTCAACTAATTAAAATCAAATTAAACTAGGTCACATGCTGCCTTTTTCATGTTTTGTGCACGATTTGGCAGATCCCTTTTTGACAGTGTGGAGCCAGTTTAATTTGCAATTAACAAGATTCGCACGTAGCATATACATAGCATTAAGCAAGATTGTAGTTCCACTGGCCTCTTTTCTTTGATAGGTTGCCTCTGAATCTCTTCCTAGAAAAAAACTAAAGGTAAAAAAAAGATTATACCGTACCACCACAATAATCCGATGGAAGAGTGATCATATCTTGAAATAAGCCATTCATCATTGATGAAAATGATGTATTGGACAACTTTAATGTTGTTAAAAAATAATATAAATTATATTTTAAAGTCTTATTTTATAATTTAAGTTTTTAGGTTGGGATGATTATTTGATATGATATTAGAGTTTTATTGACCAACTGGTCACGAATTCAAATCTCATAACCTCCATTCTATTTCATAAAAATTAAGCACAAGGTGGTGTTAGCATGTGCAAGTTTCAAGCTCAAAAGACTTTCACTTGAGAATATGTGATAGAAAATTATATAAATTATATTTTGTAGTCTTATATAACAATTTAAACTATTAAATTAAATTGGTTATTTAATATGCTATTGTTTTGAAGGAATACACTAGAGAATAATTTAAATAATATCTCAGAATCTCTCATCTAATAATTTAGATGGAAATAGCTCATTAACAAATGTCAACATTTCTTGAATTAATCACGATATGTTATCTCTCATTGAGAAGTTTTTGGGAAAATGAATGATACCAAGATTTTAATTAATCTTTCCTTTCATGGGAATGATACAAGCAGAATCTATCCACAAGTTGGTGATTGTATTGACCTAAGTAACGAAAACTTGGTGCTTATCTCTATCATTGTACTATAGTTTTAAGATAAAGTGATAAACAAACACCACATAATAAATATCATGTACAAGTAAAATTTTCTTTGACTAGCTAAAGCATGCCAAGCCCTAATGCAATTGTTCAAGAATTAATTAAACACGAACACCCATCTTAAATGAGTGTTATGAAACTAATACAATGATGATGATGATGATGATGGTCTTTCTTTTCAAGAAGGCATGCCAGGCTCAATTCCTATATTGACTGAACCAAAAGAGAACGTGTCATCTTAAAAACAAGCTTTTAAGAAGCAGCCTAGGAATTAATTCAGTGCTTGTGTTGGCAAGGGATAATTTTAAAGTAATATTGTAAGACTATTTTTCGAGTGTAGCGAAGTCTGCTAGCATTCATTAGGAGCAATTCTTGATTCTAAGGGAGAAAATCTCAACCCTTGATCACTTCATGCTGCAAGCCAAAACCTCTCTCTTTTCAATTCAATATTTTATACATGTTGCATCCCTTTGGTATAAAAAAGTCTGCCTCAAATCATTCTCCCTCTCTCTCCCTCTCTCCAGCCAGAGACACCTAAGAGGGTTTCTTCATTACTCTAGTACAGACCCTTCACTTTGTGTATTATTTGAGATCTGGATCCCTAGCTACCATTTGTGATCATTTATATAAGTCAGTAATCACTTCAAGAACCCATAAGATAGCACTGCCCACTCCTTTTGTTGACAAAGCTCTTCGAGTCACATCCTTCCATCATGGACAATCAAGCTAAATTCAACCACACATGGAATCTTGATATGTCCATGGAAGATCATATTCTTCATCATGACCAGCTTCCCTTTAACTCAATTTGGCCTAGCTGCCCTCTGCAAACACAAATTCCAGCTTCAAGCCAAACACCAATCTCAACCTTTCTTGGTGACCAAATATGCAACAATACAGAGGAGGAGGAGGATGAGCCGGAAGAAGAGCTGGGAGCTATGAAAGAAATGATGTATAGAATTGCCGCGATGCAGCCAGTAGAGATAGATCCGGCCACGATTCGCAAGCCAAAAAGGCGAAACGTTAGGATTAGCGATGACCCCCAGAGCGTGGCTGCGCGTCTTAGGCGAGAAAGGATAAGTGAAAAGATCCGAATTCTACAAAGGCTTGTTCCTGGGGGAAGAAAAATGGACACTGCTTCAATGCTAGAAGAAGCTATCCGTTACGTTAAGTTCTTGAAAAGGCAAATTCGCCTGCTTCAACCTAACCATCATCAGCAGCACCAACCATGCACTACCAATGGAGACTGGCAAATTCCATACAGCAATAAACCTCTCGATTCTATCACCACCACTCCATCCCTCCTCGAACCCCGAGCCGGAGGCCTCGGATACATTTTTGGTGGGAATACCGGGGGCAATCCCTTGTGCTTTAATCATGAGGTAATTAGTGATTAGGGCTAAAGTGAACACTAGCTAGTGATCATTAGTGTGTTAAAGAGCCATAATTAATGAACTAGTGGTAATTAAGAGGTGTGTGTGTATACATATATAAGCTAGCTAGCTAGGTAGCATATATATGAGGGAAAAAGGTTGTTAGGATATTGTTGACTAAAAGATATATATGGTCTGTGGAATAATCATAACGGTTAGCTTGAGTTGCGTTGAACCATATATCCTTCTATATAATATATGATAAAGATCTTGGAGTTTGTAGGGTTGGCCGGAAAGTTTGTTTGGCCGACTCTCTTCCTGGAATAAACAGTGACGTGTGTATGTATCATAATGTATGCTTCTGAGTATTTTGTTTCTGTTTATATACGTATATCTAACAATTACATGGGTATAAATGGAGGTATGTGGACAACTTAATTATATATGTATGTATTTTGAAAAATGTCTGGGCATATATACAAACACATATACCGTATATATATAGCTTGTATCTTGTAATCCTGTCTATGTAATTGTATGCATCCAATATGTAGTGCATGATATATAGGATGTGATTATGTATATATGGGCAACCTCTCTTAGTTATGAGAATGGTATTAGGTTGCCTAAATTGTTTGATTTATTTTTTTGATTTAAAATTAATACCCCTAGGGTAAACTTTACTAACTTGAAGAGAAGAACACTGAATAAAACTTTTATAGGATGTGCATAACAAAATCTGTTCTTTGTGGTTGATTTTTCTATGATTTTTCCTGTCACCTTGCACTTTTTTTGGTCATGATTTACATGTAGGAGTAGTATTTAGTGTACTAAACTGAAATTCATGCATTAAATCCAAACATATTGTTGAATTGTGAGTAATTAATTTTATGTAAATGTAGTAGTTATCTCTAATATTATTATATACAGTAAGGTTAACCTTGATAAATTAATATTATTGATTAAATAATATTTTTGGTTGGTACCAATATTGTAGTAAATTAATAATTAGCTAAATTTGTAAGATAATATATTAAAAAAGACACATAGGTTTACTTGATGTATAGATTAATGATCTCCTTACATATTATGTAACGTGATTATCGCTTTGAGTGAGATTTTGCATGAGACAGGTTTTAATATAGAACTATTATCTTAAACTTTATGTTCTTTGTTGCTTTTCATGTTCTTATTAATTTGCTCGTCACTCAATAACTATGAAGTTATCTCATTTTCTCATAAATAATTCAAAAGATACTCAACATCTATTATATTATGATACTCAACACTTCATTCATTTTGAATGTTAATCTAGATTCTTTGAAGCATATTATTCATTGAACTAATTTTACAATGTTAAAAATAATTTTCAATTATACTTGCTTGAATATATATTCTCTAAGCCAAGATTGCAAGATTCATTATTTCTAAAACATTTGTTTTTTCCTAAAATTGAAATTCTAATTTTATAAACCTTAAAGGATTTTGATAAAATTGACGATAATAACTCATCTTAAAAGCTCATATGATTCCTGCATCACAAGGTTGAATATTCAATGTTATGTTTGGTGTCAAGGAAAATAATTCATTTTGTTTTTCAAACCGTCAATAATTTTTGGATGTGTGGAACAATTAATGACAAGCAAGAAAACTTTTCTATTATCTATTTCTCTATCAGACTATCAAACATATTCTTGAAACAAGATCTCAAACGTTCATACTTTTTTGTTAGCATGATACTTGTAGTTCATACTGCTTAAGCTCACATACTTGAAACACAACGGTTTAATATACTTGCCAATAAACTATAAATGAATTTTCTTACAACCCTTTTCATTATAGGAAGTAACAATAATAAGTATTTTCTTGTATTGTCTATTACCTTCAAGTTTCTTAGTTATAAGAGAATGATCTAGTGGAAGCCTATAAAACAATAATATTTCATCCATATTGAAAATATCTTTCATGAAAAGTTGATCTGATCTAGTTTCTCTTTTATGGACCACAAATTGCTTTCAATATGCTCATATCAACTTATATGTTTTCTCTAATATATCTTGATGTCATGTCGTGATTTGAAGCGTTTGAACTAGCCTTGAGAACAATAGAATTGTAGTGTATCTACAAGGTACATCTTTTGCAGAAACTCCTTTTTTTTCCTCCATAATTAGTTATCTGGTTATATTTATATATTTTTTGTATTAAAATATCACTCAAGAGAACCTTGTTTAGCTTCAAAAAATTTCAGATTTTGTGTTGTATGACATCACTTTTTTTGCTATTGACTGATAGATACTTTGATGATCTCTTAATCGTATTTGATATTGTTGCTTGGCTCACTTGTAAGTTAAAGTTTTTTACACTCATTGTTGTAATTGCTTTTGGATACAAGTTAGATTTTCTATGTTGTACTCACACAATGCTTTACATTTTTGTTGTTGTTAATTTCGCACCTTCGAAATGAAAAGACATTGTGTTTGTTTTTATTATTTATGATATTGTATGTATTTTTATATACATATTTTTTCTAATTTGTTTCAAAAGTAGTGATCCATTACTTGTTTAATAAGACTAATTACATTCATGAGCTTAATTTAGTTAAATAAGTATATAAAAGAATGATAACTCATAATTTAGTAACTAGGTAATATTCATATTATCACAATATACAGAATACATGTATTAAGTTCAATATTTTAGAGAAAAAAAAAGAATACCTTGACACATTACTAATTATTATATAATATTTTATTCATTAATGTATAAATTACAAGTTATTAATTTATCAATTAAATAATATTTTAATCAATAAATAAATTCTCATGATTTCAAATACATTGATTTATAGAGATTTAGCTAGTTAATTAATTATCTCGTTAGTTAATTGAAGGGGAATTTTCAGAAAGTGATAATTATTATGCATGCATGGACGAACTTTTTTCTTCAATTTGGATGAGTGAAGGACCTTCATGCAACACTATATGCTAGCTAGTAAGCTGGAAACTACTTGCCTTCCGAAGCCACTCTTCAAGCAAATGTAAAGGAGATCCCTGCACAAATATGAAACTTCTGCGTTTAATTGAATAATTGGAGAAGATTCTGAGAAAAGTGAAATTTTTTGTGTTTATCTCTTTAATGAAACTCCTCGACACATTAATTTGGATAAATTACCATCATATAATTCGTATTTTTATGACATAGACTACTGTTAAATACCATCATTAAATAATTGATTAATTTAGGATCATATGCGCTCAAATCTACATATTTGTGGAGAGATTTATTAGAACTTAATTTGTCATAGATGGTAATGAGAAATATATGTTGGCTTAATTAAAAAGTTAAAAGGATTAGATCCTTAATTTTAAGTGAGACTAGATCATAGCTACTTGAATAACGAGTTAATTTGTTTTCCAGTGTTTTATATTCGGCATAAGCTCTTGATCTTGCTCTCTCTCCACAATTTTTTCCCCCCTTCAAGGCGAATTATTGGTGCATTCTAACAAATTTAGCTCATTATAGTTAGGGTTCTCGAGTTGATTTGCAAGCCAAGAGAAAGCTATATATGATGTTATGGGTATATTTCTCGATATAGTGAAACTTTTTAATTGAGTATTGAAAAAGTGATTTTTGTATTTTATAAAATGAATTAAAAAATATGTGAATTGATAAATCATATATAGACAGTTGTTCGTGCTAATTAAAAACTAAAATAGAAAGTTGATCATAAATTGATAATTTCTATGGAAAATATAAAATTTAAGAAAAACCATATAAAACTCTTACAATAAAAATTAATAAAATAGATATTTTATCTGTATTAAATGTTTACGAGGGAATTGTTTTTAATAAGTATTTATTAATTAAAAAAATTAATCTTTAACATTATCGTAAAAGCTATAATATTTTTTTTAAATAATGTATAGATAATTATTTAAATATCATTTGAATAAATTTATTTAAAGTCAATCTTATTATAAATTGTAAGAAAAAGACCAATTACTATATTTGTGCATTTAATCCAAAACTATTAAGTCTATAAATGTTCAGGCATGTAAGACAAAGCCCATAGGCCCAAGTTTTTTCTTTACCTATATTATTTATCTGCTATATTTTTTACTACTAAAGCTAGCTTTGGTGACCAAAAAATCAAGGTATAAGTTGTTGGACCTCAAAATTAAACTCTAACTTTTATATTTTTTACAATAAAAAATTAAAAAAAAAACATCATATGAACTTTTAAAACCACATTATTAACCATAAAATACATTTTAAGTTGATAAAAACACTCAAAATCAAACTAAATTATTATTTTTTAGCCATAACTACCTTGTCCAACATCATTAAAGGTAGAAACCATCTCTATTGAGTTTTTTTTTTTTTTTTTTTAAGATGAATCTAAAATCACTAAAATCATAGTTATTAGTGACCATAATTTGACCATAAGAGAACTTTCTATTTTTTGTTTTTTTTTTTAAGATTTCCTTTCTCTTCTCTAGACATTCATGGATTGAAACAAAAAAAAAACTTATAGAACAAAACATAAAATCCAATCATTCTTGTTTTATAGGTATTTCGAACATTGGCTATCAATTTAGTACACTTCAATATAATGTGTTCTTGATTCGAAAAAGTGCAAAACGAGAACTTGTGATCGCTTAGGAGAAAGTTGAACTTGGCAATGAAAGCAAGAAAGCCATTGTGACTACTGTGGAAGGAGAAGTGAGGAAAATTCACGAGTCCTTCAAGTCCATCTTTCGGCTCACCCAGAGGCATGAGAGCAACACGGTAAAATTAGGCATTGAATATGAGAAACAAAATTAATTACATGGCCAGCCAGCATTGCGAAGGACAGATATTCTATTATCAATTATCAGTGATCATCATACCTTTTCAGTAGTTTTTGTTATTACAATTTAAAAAAAATATATAAATTATAATTTTTTTAATTAATTTTTTTATAAAATTTTTAGTGAAACTCGTGCAAGTACTATAACTAAATTCTTTCATTACAATATTTAAAATAAAATGTAGTTTTAACCGTGTATTATTATATTAAAACTCTATTTATTTTTATGTTTTAATTTTTTTTTTTAAATCAAAATATTTATTTTTTATTTTACTTTAAATTAATTTGTTTTTATTTGTATTGATATCAAAAATATTATTTAAATAAAAAATATTATTTTAAGTAAAAAATATTATTAATGTACTAACAAACACATGTAAAAACACAGGAATCTGAATTGATAAAGTTAAAAAGAAAAATAAGATTTTTTAAAAAGGAATTATGATGAGATCTATGCTTTGGGACTAAAATAAAATAATTATTATAGTACATGCAAGTTATAGTTTCAGAATATAAATCCATCCTTTATGGAATCATTAGTCATTACATCAGACAAGATGATAAGGACAATTACTTTGTTAATGTATTTGGTCCGAAATGTACTAGAAATAAAATATTTACCGAAAAAGGTTCAAATTAAAGTAATAAAACAGTAATTAGTCGCTTAGATTTGCCAAGTCTCCATCTCTAACTAACCTGAAAAATTATATGCTCTCCAGCCTTGTCTCTGTTTCTCTCTCTCTCTCTCTCTCTCAACCAACTCCGATCTCTTTTATCTCCAATTCACGTCCATCTCTCTGCTCCATCACCGTTTAAATCTCTCAAAGTTGTACTCCTCTACAAAATTATCTACTCAATGAATTAAAAATGGTATGCTCTCTCAGTCTCTGCATCATCAACCAATAAGTTTGTGTAATTGTAAAAGTCTTGACATTTTCATTCAAGATTATTTCTTTTTGAATCTGGTTTCTTTTTCTTGAGATTTGATGGATGCCCATTTTGTTTTTCTATCATCTCTCTAGTGTGGTGTGGTTAAAAATGGCTTTGAGCAAGGATTTTTGAGGTTCTGGATTGGTGTATATTTGTAATGCTGTAGTTATACTTTGAAACTATTGTGATTTTTTGAGATTGATGTTGGTTTTGTTTTGTCTTTGTTGATACGATAATGTCTGGTTCAGTGGTTCTTTGATTGATACCATGGTGGGTTTGAACTTCGAAGTGCTTTCACTTTGGAAAGTCGGGTTCTTGGAGGATCATGAAATGGGAAATTGAGAGTCCTTTTTTTCTTAGACTGAGAATTGTTTGTTGATTATTGGTAGTATGGTTGAGTGAGGTAATGTCTACTTTTAATAGGAGTAAGTCAATAAACCAGAGGACCTTGGGTGTTGGAACCCCAAGAACTGCTAGTTTCGGAAGCCCCAGAGTAAAATTGACCTCAGTCTCGCATTGGTTTCGATGGCTTGTTGTGATTGGAGCTTTGTTTCCATTTTCTATTGCCATTGCTGGAGGTTACTTTTATCTTCTTCCAAGTCTCACTCAAGCATTTCAGGGTTTTGGTACTTCCAAGCTCAATGATTCGATGGAAGAATGCAATCTCTTTGATGGCAATTGGGTTTTCGATGAGAGTTACCCTTTATACAATGCTTCAGAATGTCCTTTTGCAGAACAAGGATTCAATTGCTTAGGGAATGGAAGGAGAGATGAGGATTATCTTAGATGGAGGTGGAAACCCAAGAGGTGTGATATTCCACGATTCAATGTACATGATATTTTGGAAAGGCTTCGAAATAAGAGGGTTGTATTTGTTGGTGATTCTATGAGTAGAACACAGTGGGAATCATTAATATGTTTGCTCATGACTGGAGTGGAGGATAAAAACAGTGTTTATGAAGTCAACAATCATAACATAACAAAACGGATTAGATTTTTAAGTGTCCGATTCAACTCCTTTAATTTCACAGTTGAGTTCTTTCGCTCGGTTTTCTTGGTGCAGCATGTTTGGATGCCTAGACATGTGCCAAGGAGGGTTAGGTCGACACTTAAACTGGACAAGTTGGACGATATTAGCAACCAGTGGGTAAATTCGGATATTCTCATATTCAACACAGGACATTGGTGGGTGCCTGAGAAGCTCTTTGAAACGTAAGTTCTCCAACCTAAGTTTTCATTTGCACTCAAGGATCTTTTAGTTTGAAATTAAATTCAAAATTTCAAGCATAGGAAAATAAATGATTTTGATGGAAAAAACATATTGAACCAAATTATTTGAGGCGCAATGTTGCCCACTCTTCTTGGCACATTTATTGGATTAATTGGCTGATGTTCTGTATCTCGGATTTTTACATCTTTTGGAATCCACAGAAGTCTGTGCTTTGGATGCTTTAGAATTCAGTTGCACTTTACTTGCTACTATTGTTATTAATTGAAGTGCCTATGATAAAAAGCTGCTGCAACAAAATATGGTTTGGCGGGATTTGCAGCTTAGCAACTTGCTTTGTGAGAAAGATGCTTTTCCTTCTGAGGATACCGTTTCCACTAGAGAAAAGGAATGACTGCTTGTGTCAAAACGTATGTTGTCAACTATGTATAATTAATCATAATGCAGGACCTAGAATATTAGTTTTTCTTATGCATTTGCAACTGGAGTCCAAGGTTGAAAAAAGTTGTATTTTGAAATTCAAAATATACACTGACGGTGCATGTCTAGCAGTATTTGAGAAGTATAACAAGACTAATTAACATTCTGCTTTACCACTTTATCCTTGTGTAGACTGAATTTCATGAATATCATGCTGTGGCATCAGTGTTTCTTCATCTTGCACATGGCTAACTTAATCCCCTTTAAGTGCACATTATCGTATTATTTCCTACCACAGGCATGAGCTCTCCATTTTACATGAAAATTGTGTTTTGAACAGGGGCTGCTATTTCCAAGTTGCAAATACTGTAAGACTTGGAATGTCAATTCCCGTTGCCTTCAGAATTGCACTGGACACTTGGGCATCATGGGTTGAGAAAATGATTGACACAAATAGAACACATGTCTTCTTTCGGACATATGAGCCATCTCACTGGAGGTACTCTTTAATTCTGAAACCACATTTGGCGCGCTCCTTCCCAAAAATGCTTAGCTTTCTATTTTGTGTAACTGCTAAAAATCTAGTATATGTTTTGGTGCAAGATTTTGTCATACCTGTCCTGCCTGTTCTCATTGAAGAGTATTATTATAAAACTATCTTCGCTCCTGCCTGTTCTCATTGCAGAGTATTACTATAAACTATCTTCGCTCCTTTGCTTTTCCTTTCTTTTTCTTTGTGTTTACCAAAACTGACGTTACTTCTCCAAATGATGGGCATATTAAAGCTTCATGCATGTTTATTAGCAGTTGCTATTCACACATTTTATCATCTCATTTATTTGCTCTACTCGTTTCCTTATTTTTAAATTCACCATGTCTATAAGTTGCACATTTACTCTCTTTGATGTGACTAAATATGATTTTTTTAATTTTTTTTGGAATCAGTGAACAATCTCATAGGCTTTGCAATATGTCCAATATTCCAATCTCAGAAGCAGGAGGCAAGGACAGAAGTGTATTTTCAGACACAATATTGGAGGCGGTAAAAAATCTGACAGTTCCTATAACTGTACTCCATATAACCTCCATGTCAGCTTTCAGGAGTGATGCACATGTGGGCAAGTGGAATGGCAATCCATCTATACCTGATTGTAGCCATTGGTGCCTACCTGGAGTACCAGATATGTGGAACGAAATTTTACTGTCGTACCTGCTATCCCAATCATGAGCTTCCTCTCAGATTAATCGCAGAAGAATGTGAGTATCACTTCCTATATTTTTCCCTTACTTCAGTGCATCTAAGCGTAATTCATTATCTGCTCTCCTCTATCTACGTCTCTTTCTGTAATGTCCGTCATAAGAGTGTTGAGCGGACATATATTTGAACCTAAGTCCTGCTTCGACCCCATTTCATCCTCCAAGGGAAACCTAGAAAGCCAAATAACTACCACTTGCATCAGCAAACGGACTTAATACTTTCTTCTTTATGAGTTATTACCATCTCTGCTAAGAGCAGTCATTCATTTTTGTTCACATTATAAAATGACTTCTTCTCTGTCAGTTTCTATCAGTGCTTATACTTGTTTGTCTTGGTTTATGCTCTGCGTTGTCACTTACCTAGTCTTAATTTTTGCACTTGCTGCCCAACAACATAAACATTCTCTGACGATGAAAACCCAGTCTCCAATATAAAAACAGGGAATTAATCACCACAAAAGCTCCCATTTCAGTTATTGATGGCAAATTTTCCGTAGAAATAGAAGGTGGGGGGGGTGGCATACACTTAGAACAATGTTTCAAGTTGATTTTCTTTCCTCGTTGCAGATTGAAAAGTGTACATTTACTACCTGTCAAGTCAGCCAAACCCCACCTCTGGTCCACGAGCAGCTCTGGTGTGGATTGTGAAGCCAGAAGAATTGAGAATATTTGGTCTGGGCTTTCTCGCAGTTTCTACTTGTTATCTTTTGTTTACTGAAGTTATGTTGCAATACTGATTTTGCACCTGGTGTTTTGATGAAAGTGTAGGTTACACAGAAAATACAGTTTTGAAGAGAAACCAATTTGTTCATTCTTTTTGCAAATTTTTGGTTGTTGGGAAGGGGCTGAAATCTGGTCTCCAATGTATAACAATTTTGTCCACCTTGTAGTAAAAATGATGGTTCTGGTTTTTGTTTCTTGAACAAAATGGAAAAGGGAAAGTGATGAAATAGAAATTCTCTATTGTATTTTTCAATTCCTGAATTGGTGCTTGTGCTTCTGAGACAGCTTGATGTATTACAGTATGATAAGAAGGTTGCCCTTTTTTTATATTTGAGGACCTGCTTTCATGCTTATTTCTGCTCTGCAAATTCCTTTCGTCATACATAAGCAACAACCACTAGCCCCGCCAACTTGCATGGAAACAAAGTCAGGTTAAGAGTTGTGAAGATGAATGACTTGAATATAGCCCTCAAAAACTAGCTAAATCGAGAAAATATTTTTTATGATTTCAGTATTCATGAGAATCTGAGAAATCTTAAGAATGAAATCTCCAAGAATCTCTTAATATATTATAGACAATGATGTAAATTTGATCTCTTAATATATTATGCAGTTCATCCCATCAGTGCAGTACAGATCACCCAGGTTGCTTTCTTCCAGAGTTAGCCAAGTCATTTTTATGTTTTCTTTGATGAGAAGATAGGATCTCCATCTTAAGTAATTTATCAATGTACAAAAAAAATTAACCAAGATTTCCTTCTTTTTTTTCTTACTAATTTATCTTTATTTGCTCACAAGGAAATTTCAATTCATTTTTACATGCTTGTTTGACATTTTCCTGCTTATATATCTCACAATCATTTTTTTGTTAGATTTTAAACATAAAATAAAATTTTAAAAATATTATTTTAATATATTTTTAATTAAAAAAATACTTTTAAAAAACACAAACACAATATACCAGTTGCCAATAACACACTAAAAGGCTTTATAAACTGGGTAAACTGTATCTCATTTTCATATTTCACCTGCCTTTACCATGTAAGCTACTGTCGAAAACAATTTAACCGACCTCATGAGATTGGAAGCCACCTCTATGCCTTCATTCCCTCCACAGTTGTGGATCCGTCCAGTGCCCAGCGTTTAAGGAATTCGACATGATTGCACAATGTAGGGTTCACAGTCTTTGTTCTTCAAATAGATTATCAAAGGAAAAAAAACAACATCAGAGGCAGAGCAAGTCATTATCAGAAAGAATCAAAATATGACTATTAGTAAGTGGTCAATGTATAGACGAGTCATACCAATCAACTCCATTGATATTCCTATCATGAGATGTAGAAAGGACACCTCTCAAATAATCAGAAAAACAAATGAAGTGTTTTTTAATGCAATCAATGACAACTCTTTGAAAAACTTAGCATGTGAGTAAAGTTACTCAAAGCTTAGAAGCATGCAAAACATTTAACAACTGAAAACTCTTCTCGAGAGTCGACAGTATAAATACTATAAATAGGCAAAAGCACAACTCATAATATTCGTATCTCAGCAGCAGCAAAACATAATCTGTCAGCTTCCATCTCTTTCCCAAATTGAAATGGCTCCCCTTGATAACTATGACTACAACTTCCCATATTTTCCTCTACCACCACCGCATAATCCTCCATCCCCTCCAAAAGTTGTGCCACCTCATAATTATCCATCCCCTCCAAAAGGGTCCCCACCCCATAATCCTCCGCCACCACACATTATACCCTCCCCTCCAAAAGTTGTCCCACCTCATAATTATCCATCCCCTCCAAAAGGGTCCCCACCCCATAATCCTCCGCCACCACACATTAAACCCTCCCCTCCAAAAGTTCCTCCACCACATCATCCAATTACTCCACCATCCCCATTCCCAGTGCCAGCAACACCACCCAATCATCCATTTCATCCGCCACCACCCCATCACATTCCTCCACCATCACCACCTCATATTATTCCACCTGCACCCTCTCATGCTATTCCATCTCCACCGCCAACACCAGGACATCATTCAACTGTTATAATTGTTGTCTTTGTCTCACTTGGTGGCCTATTCTTTCTTGCATTCCTCTCTGTTGCTCTCTGTTGCTTCATTAAGAAGAAAAAGAAGAAAACGGTTCAGAAAACTGAAATCTTAGAGTTTGATGAGCATACTAAAGTCCAGGAAGCCATTATTCCAGGCCCACATGGTGAGAAAATCACAGTACTAAACATTGAAGAGGATGTGCATCTTGTGGAGGAGATTAAGAAAAATGAAAAACTGGCTGAAGGTTCGCACATTAAATTGGCACATGATCATCCCCTGGATTCTGATATAGCAACATCCTCTTCTCGGTCCAATCAGCAGCATCTCGAGCACAAGGTCTGAATGAAACACAAGCGAATGAAATAAGTGGCAATGTAATCGTATATTCCTCACCATCAACAATATCCCTACTGGGATAATACATGAAAATTTCTTAATTCTTTTTCAAAGTTGTCGATACTTCTGTTTTAATAAAAAGTAAAGCTTGTTGGACAGTAAGGTCATGCTCATTCATATTAGAAATCCGAACCACGCCAAAAAATTAAAATCAGAATTAGCACTATGGCATTAAAAGAGCTGAAATTAAATCTCCAATAAAATATTGACATTATCGCAAACTGGACACTCATCTACCCCATTAACATCCTAATTTAAGTGAGTGATCATGCAACATCGAATTAAACAGAAAACAACAAGCGTACACTTTGAGGCTTTACATGATAATACTGTTATAGCATCTGGTACTAGCTACAGAAAAACATGTCCTCTCGTATCAGAAACTATTTTCACCTTAAAAAACATCAAGTATTTAACTGACGTTTAAACAAGGGGGGTCCATGATATTGGCTACAAAAGGTACCGTGCTCATAATGAGCATCATCATTTTACTCAAACCCACTTCTGTAGCATTATCATAATTGTCATCAACCATTATAATTACAGGGACTGGTGTCAAGTCTGGGATGACATCAGAATATTGCCTTTGGATACTAAATGATAGTTATGAAGCTAAGCGACAAATTGAAAATACTAAAAAATAAATTGATTTGACATACATGTTAGGCTTGCGTAGTGATATTACACGGGGAACATCCTAAGGGAAAGTTCTAGACATTACCTCCACTAGGGTAAGTTTACTACCTGGTTACAAATGGTCTTCCACTGCTCATTGAGGATTGATATGAGGTCTACAACCTTGTATGTGAAAGTTTAGGCTATGACCATGTCAGATTAATGACATACTAACCATATCAAAATATCTTTTCTAAAGAAAGGTTATTTGGTTTTGAGAGGGGAAAAGGTTTGAAACTTGTGTTAAATGTAAATGCATCTTCATCTGTTATTACCCTAATTGGTCTTTCATAGTATAGGATAAAGAATTGATTATGTTAAAGGAAAAATATTTTTACCTTAAAGCATTTTTCCTGAGAGAAGCTGCAAAAGGTACCATGCTCATAATGAGCATTATCATTTTACTCAAACCCACATCTATAGCATTATCATAATTGTCGTCAACCATTCGCTGGGATGGCATCAGAATACTGCCTTTTGTTACTAAATGATAGTTATGATGCTAAGCCACAAATTGAAAATACTAAAAAATAAAACTGGAAAATCTGATCTTAAAGGATGTGGCCATACCCGTTTAATTGCACTCAACAAGCAATGAACAGTTGTCAGTTAAGATGCGAAACTTAAATGTATTTAGATTTCAAGGACACGGTAGTCCAAGCTTTTCCTTCTAAGCTAGTCATACCATGCCATATGTCTGAACAAGGAAAGAAAAACAAATGACCTGATCAACTGCAATGCCTGTGGCACAATAAATCATACAGTGAGTGTGATATTACAAAATTTTATGAAAGGGAGCATGATGAAATATTAATAACATGGATTTCCAGTTCAAAATCACCAGGCAACATTAGCACCTTGATCATTCTATCTAAAATTTCACACGTCATTTTTGTCAATGGATGAGAATGACATCCTTGGTAGAATTTGTGTACTGTTCCTGCTATTGTTATCCAGCTACAACCAGGAGTTTTAGCCAAACCAAATTCTCTCATCTTTGCCCTGGTTATTGTTATACCATCTGAAATACCATGAGATTTGTAAATATAACACAAGGCTATATAGTTTCCGGGGTTACTTGGTTCCAGTTCAAAAAGACAATGAGCTGCTATTTCACCAATATTGACATTCTTGTGCATCACACAACCACCCAGTAGCGCACCCCAGACACTTGCAGTTGCTTCTAACTTCATTCTCTGTACTAATCCAAGAGCTTCCTCGAGATAGCCAAAACGACCTAAGAGGTCCACCATACAAGCATAGTGCTCTACACCGGGTTCAAACCCATAATGTGATTGCATTGAATAAAAGATCCTCCGGCCTTCATCAATTAGACCTGAATGGCTGCAACTAGCCAAAACTGCAGTTAGTGTGACAGGGTTAGGTTTAAGTCCAAAACCTTTCATTTTCTTAAAAACTTCCAGAGATTCCTCTGCTCTCCCATGAACCCCATAACACGATATCATTGTGGTCCATGTAACAACATTCAATCTGCGCATGTTCCTGAAAACCTTTTCTGAATCATTCAAGCACCCACATTTGGCATACATATCAATCAACGAGTTACTAATCACAACATCCACATTGAACAAAGCACTCTTCACTACTCGCCCATGAATTTCCTTCCCTTTCATCAAGTCACCTTCCCCTCCACAAGCATTCAAAATACTCGGTACCACCAAAGCATCCAACTTTACCCCTTCCTCAACCATATTCCTAACCAAACTCAAAGCCTCCACATAAAACCCTGCCCTCCCAAACCCAGAAATCATCAAATTCCAAACACCACAATCCCTCCACAACATATTAGAAAACACTCGCTTCGCCTCAATCAATTTCCCACCTTTCAAGTAAAAATCCAGAACAGAACTTCCCACAACAACATATCCCTCAAAACCAAGTCTAATCACCCAACCATGAAGCACAAAACCCAAATAACAATCTCCCACTCCAGCTACTGCCTTAAACAGTGGAGGCAAAGTATAGTGATCCGGTCGAAAACCCATTTTCAAAAACTCATCAAAGATACAAATAGCATCAGGGTAACAATAATTCTGCGCATACGATGACATCATAATATTCCACGAATGCATGTTTCTTTCAGGCATTCTATCAAACACTTTACGGGCTTCTTGAAGAAACCCAGATTTCGAGTAGGCTAACAAGAGATCAGTTTGAAGGGTAACGTTGCTGAGGTAGTTACTTAAAAGGATTTGGACATTGATTTGTTTGGCTTGATAGATTAAAGAGTGATTGGCGCAGTTTCTTAGTAGATTCGAGAGGTGGTAAGCTGTTTTGTATGTCATTGGAACTTGGCTTTTTGAATGTTTAACGGTCGAGTCATGAAATGGCGCGAAGGAGAAAGAAGTTGAGATGCGGTGGTTAAGTTTCAGGCTGTCAGCTTATAGAATATACCATTTATTTTACCCGTTCTTGGCTGCAGATAATATTTTTTTTAAAATAAAAAAAACAGTTGTATATAGAAGCTTTATCAACATATTTTTATACATAAAAAAAATTAAGTGTAAATAAAAAAGCTATTTTTATATATAATCAAATACATCAAGAATTATTTGTATTAATAAATAAAAAGAATTATTAATAATAAATGAAGATGAAAATAAAAAAATAAAAAAATATATATAAATCAAGATATTTAACTTTGCACTATACATCTTTGCCACTAGAATCTAACCATCTCTCTCTCCTCTTCTCTTCTCTCTCAAATCATAATTAAAAAGCAATAAAAATAAATTTTTATACCAAAATTAACCTAAAATACTTAGAAAATACGCTAGACATCTTAATAAATCCATATATTGCCTCAAAAAATATAAAAAAAACCATCTCAAAACTCAAAATCAACCTAAAACTAAAAATTTTTCCAAGATCAAATATGTTTTTTAGGCACTTTCAAGGGAAAAAAAACTTAATTTAAACTCCTCTCATCAAATCAAATCAAATCATTTGACATAAAGATCGATCATTTTAATAACTAGAATTTGTAATAATAACATTTTTCTCTCTCTACCATTGGAATCTAACAATCATTCTCTCTCTTGCCTCTCTTAAACCAAGAACAAAATTAAATAACAAAAATAGATTTTTGTACCAAAATTGAATTGAGAAGATATTAAGGAAACAAATACGTATAATATGAGAAATTTGAGGACTAAAGTGATCTTTTTTTAGAACTTTGAAACCATCACCCATTTGTGGTGTTTTTTTCATTTTTATTTCTTGTCTTTCAATTTTTTTGTTAGTCAACAAGTTTGATCCAATTTTTCTTTAATTTGGCCAAAACAAATGGGTATGGGACAAAAATAATAAAAAAAAAATTGAATAGTGAGTGCATAGTAAAATGTGAGAGAGTGAACAATGAACATATATATTAAAAAACCTATGTCTTCTAGTGTTTTCTATTACTAGATTATGTACTAAGTTGCAGGTAAAATCAATTTTAAAAAAAATATTCAAGTATTGCTCACATGTTTTCAAGAAAGAAAAAAATTTAAATCAAGTAGGGATTAATCTGATGTTACATCGTTAACTTGGCAAGTTTAAAAGCAACCTGAACAACCAGAGAAAAACATAGTTTGCCTAAAATAATTTTAAGACGATATCTTTTTTTTTTTAAAAATATATATTAAGATGATAACATATTAGATTGACCTAGGTCAATCCAAGTTAACATGTAAAATTCATGGATTGAGTCATGAGATAATGATAATCTCATAGAAAACAAATAAAAAAACATATTGAAGTCCAATTCTCAAATAACTCAATGTTAAAGAATGAAATTGAAATATAAATCAATTAAAAAATAACAAAAAAAACCTGAGTCAACTAGGGTTAACCTGTCAAACTTGCATCATAAGACCAAGATAACCTAATGAAAAGCAAATCAGAATAAATTATGAAACCTAATTCTCAATCAATCTAATATTGAAGGATGAATTTAAAAAATTCAAAAAAATAAGAACAAAAAAAAAAAGTCAATCTGCCAAGCCTTTGACTCAGGTCATAAGACTACGATAACCTCTTAGAAAAAAAAATAGATTATGAAGATTAATTCCTAATTAACCCAAATATTGAAGGATGAAATTGAAAAAAAAATCAATTACAAAAAAGAACCCAGAAAAACCTAAATCAACTAGGTTAACTAATAACTCAGATCATGAAACTAAGATAACCTCGTAAAACACAAAACGAAACAAATTATGAAGCTTAATTCTCAATTAACAAAAAAATTAAAGAAAAAAATTAAAGAAAAAACTCAATTACAAAAAAAAGACTTATAAACGCTTGAATCATCCGAGTTAACCCACAAAACTCATACCCTAAGTTATGAAACAAGGATAACTTCAAAGAAAATAAACTAAAATAAATTATGAATCTCAATCCTCAATAAGTCTGATGTTAAAGGATGAAATTGAAAAGAAAAAAATAAATTGGGTGCGTTTGTTTCTTGGAAAGTGGTTTTTCAGAAACCACTTTCCAAACTTTCCTGTGTTTGTTTGCCATTGGAAAACTTGGTCAATGAAAAACACTTTGCGGTCAATAGAAAACACTTTCTTGTCAAAGGAAATTTTAGCTTAATTTCCAGAAAAGTGTTTTCCTTTTATTTTGGGCGGAAAACACTTTCCAGAAGTTGTGAAAAAATTAAAAATATCATATTATTTGCTAATTATGTTTGGTCCTCAAACTTTTGATTGCTATATATTTTGTTTGAATTCATCCCTTCAAATTTGATTTTTATATTAACTTTGGTCCTTATTTTTATGATTGTTATTTACTTTTCTCTTATCATTTTTTAAATTGAAATTTTTTATCTATTAAATTTGACTCTCATTTATTTGATTGTTACTTATTTTATTTAAAATAATTTATGAAATTGTAATTATTATTATTTTAATTTCATCATCTCTTAATTTTTTTTATTTGTTATATTTGAACTCTATTATTTTGATTATTATTTATTTTATTTGAAATAATTTATGAAATTAGAATTTTTTTTTCAATTCCATTCTCATTTAACTTTTTAATTTGTAAGATTTGTTCCTTATTTTTTAAATAAACTTGAAAAAAAATAAAACATTAACAAGTTATTTTCCAGCTCATTTTCCATAACATAACCAAACACTGGAAATTGTTTTTCAACTTACTTTCTATGACACTACCAAATATCAAAAAATAATTTACTTTGCCGGAATTCACTTTCCAAGAAAACCACTTTCCAAAAGGAAATTACTTTCCTGCAAACAAACGAGGACATGAAAAGGAAAAAAAAGTGTTGTTCTGATGTTTTTGCAATAATATCGATGTTTGTGGATATAGTTGGATCAAGTTTGGATCCATAATTGTATCTAATCTAACTTTTTATATTTTACAAATTGTAAACTTGACCATTCAAATTTTTTGGGGACTAGAGTGAGTTGAATAAATTAGGTTAAACTAATTTTTTTTTTATGGATATTACATATATTCATGGGTTGAGTTTATATTGCTAATTTTAAAAGGTTCACATTTAGAAGTGGGTCTACAGCATGGATTGTATATACCATGACATCCTCAATGTTAGATTTAATTTCTATATATTGCATCACCATTAAATTTTAGTTACCTCTTTGTTCCATTAAGCAAAAGAGAGAATTAATTTTTTGTTACGTTTAAAAAATCTAATAGGAAGCTCAATATCAAAAACTTTAAGGCCAAGACATTTTTAAATAAAATAAAAAAAATACTCAATTCATAAACTATCAAATATAAAGATAAAAGGAGTATATGGTTTACAAGTTGAATTGGGTACTAGGTTTCAAAAATCCCAATCTATAACCCAACCCGTTATATCAATTTCTTAAGTTTTTTAAACCACTGTCATTTGTAATATCCACATTATCTGAATTTGATATTTTGGGTCGGGTTAGATAATGCAAACATTACAGATAGGTTGTTTAGTTTTAACACCTCTAGAATATAACTAAGTTATTTTCTGCGTTCTCGCTGTTACTTGACCAAAATTGTTTTGAATATAAAAATACGGTTTTTTGAATTGTTTTTGGATCTGTGAAGTTGCCTGGATCACATCAGAACAACTCTCATATAATTTAATTTTAAACTCAAGCTAACTAAAGAGTTGGATATAAAGGTTTTTTTTTTTATCAATTTCTTTTATAGATTTTTACCGATTAATCTAGTTATTTTTGGACTGATAAAATTAACTAAATCACTTTAAAACAACTCTCACATAAATAATTTTAGCCCTTGCCTGCAAAAAGTTCAGTCAAAATGTTTTTTTTTTAATCAATTTCATTCATTTTTTTTCTCCATTTCATCTTCAAATATTTTTTTATTGATAGATCAAGTTATTTTTAACCTTATCTAATCTAATCAATTAAATTATTTCAAGATAACTAGAAAAGAATTTAATTTTAAACCTAAACAAAAATTTCAAATCAAAAGATTGATTAGATATAATGATATTGTAAAAAAAACCTTTATTCTCTTAACATTTTTCTGACAGGCAGCCGAGCACAGACAAATGTAGTGTTGTTTTCATCCTCAAACACTTTTTTTTTTTTTCAAATGCATTAATATCTAATTTGTTAAATTTGTTATGAATGGGCAAAATTAAAAGACAGGGAACTAGGTGGCTGTTTAACACTTCGGGCGAAAAGTTCACTTCTGTTCTTCACCTCAAGAAGGACAAACATGGAGAGGGGTTTTCGCCAACTTGTTATAGATGAGGAAGGAAGGCCACTTGAAGATGTTCACCATACAGAACAAACAAAGATCTTTAGTTGGAAACTATGCGTACACTTTCATCACAGTTTCTGTACAAAAATACCAGCTAGCCCTTTCTTCTACGCCCAACAAATCTGGCAGGACTAAACCGAGCAAGATCAACAATGGTGGACTGCCCATCTACTATAAGCTCAGCCATTGCAGCCCCAGTAGCAGGACCGTTTAGAATACCCCAACAGTTGTGCCCAGTGGCAACATAACAGCCCTTCACCCCTGGAATCTCCCCGATTACGGGAACACTATCGTCAGTGCATGGCAAGAAGCATGCTTGCTCCGCCTTCAACAGTGCCTCTCCTTCTACCAAATGGCTCGACACCGTACTGGCTACTCTCTTTAGCACCTCTAATGACTCTGGGTCGCCCACTATCTGCTCTGGATCCTCCGGCACCTCAACCTCGGATGACATTCCGCACAAGTACACCTCCCCTATCAATCAAGTCAATTCTTTTACTGCTAACTGCCGTAATTTATAATTCCCCAAAAAATATAAGTTAAAATGGAATAAGAAAAATACCTGAGGGCCGTGGATACACTTCAGGGTCCATGGGCTTTCCACCTTGGGCCGGATAATAACTCAAAAAAAGAGCGTGAGGGGTTATAGCATCAGGCTCTTTAGGCTCCAAAACAATACTATGGGCTCTAAGCCCATAAACTCTAAACAAAGAACTCAGCATCTCAAACTTCCCAGACCATGGCCCAAGTGCCAAAACCACTGAGTCTGACTCAATAACTCGCCCCCCTTCAAGCACCACTGAGTCTACCCGCCCTCCCTCAACCCCAACACTATCCACTTTCCCGATCACCACTTCCACTCCAAATTTCTCCACCGCTTTTGATAAAAGAGTTTTTGTGAACATCTGGGGGTGGACTTGCGCCGTTGTTTCAGTTGACCCAATGGCCCTAAGGTCTCGGGTAGGCCCATCAACCCAAGAAGGCAAATTTTGAACACGCGAGGATTGACTCTGTTTTCCTGATTCGGTGATTGTGAGGCTTAGGGCAGTGAGTGGACGGTAGCCGTAGGATTCAGTGCCGTTAAGTTCATCAGCAAGTGAACGGTGAAGATTGAAGCTGGCACGGGCAAGAGAAGATAGAGGCCCGCCGTCGCACCAATCTAAGGCGAGGAATCCTCCGGACTTTCCTGATGCGGCGCATGCGACGGATGATTTCTCAATTAGCGTGACGGCGGCTCCCTTCTTGGCAAGGAAATAAGCCGTGCAAACCCCGATTACGCCACCGCCGCAGACGGCTACGCGTTTTGGTTGCGGGTCCATGGATGATGGTGGCGGTGGTGGAGAGGAGCAGTGAACTGGGGTTGTTTTGGTCTTTTGAAGGTTTGTAGAAGTGAAGAGAGAGTGAAAGTGGTTGGTGATGGCAGCGATGTCGCGAACATGGTTGGGTGCCGTTTGTTTTTGTTAGAAATGTAGAAGCTTCCTTCACATCTGACACGTGTACTATAACAAAAGAATATTTGATGATTTGTTTTTTATTTTCTTATATTTGAACCTGAGCCCAGGTGATTCTGGGCCTCAGCCCATACTTATCTCAAAATTCTGCAGATGGGATTTTATTTATGATTTGCATTTTTTTGGTTGTAATTTGTGATTTGAATATTGAAGTATTGATTCAATTGATAACGAGAAATTATGCAATAATGTTGTGTTGGTACGAAATGAAGAGATTAGGAAGAGGAATTTTTATCATGTCTTCAATTAATATTGTTTCGATTGATTATTGTTTGAGGAAAAAAAAAAAATAAAGATTGCTAGATATAAACATATTTAATTGAATAAGTAAAAATAAAAAATAAAAAATAAATATGTTTTCAATGTATTTTTTAAATGAATTTTTATATTTTTAAAATAAAAACTATATAAGAGATATGTTTTCCATTTTTATTATCTCTGTCTTTTTTATTATAAAATAATGACTAAACTTTATCTAAAATATGTTTTCAGAGTATTTTTACAATGAATTTTTATACTTTCAAAATAAAAATTATATAAAATATATATCTCTTATCTTTATTATTTCTGTCTTTTTTTTATTCTAAAATAGTGACTAAAATCTACCTAAAAGAATATGAAATTAATTATCTCATTTCAAACATTCACCATTACCATTTTTTTAATGCATCATATATATATATATATATATATATATATAAAGTTTCATAAGAAAGAGTCTCAACTATAATGCATGAAAAAGGACCATTCTAAATAAAAAATAATATAATGTAACCACATTTTCTATTTGTTTTAAGTTTGGAAAAATATTTTGAAACTTTGAGAGATGAGCAAGTTTTTCTGATTTTTCATTAAAAAATGGAGAGAAAAATGACTCGGGATAGATTTATTGCAAATAATTACCTCTATATTTAAAAGTGGATACATATTAATCACTAACCAAGATCATCAATGATTCCTGAAACCACATCACATATATGCTTCAAACTATCCTTTCTCCATGTGCAAGCTCAGAAGGAAAAACCAATTCAAGGTACCTTCTAAATGCATTATGGCAAGCATTTTCTGGATAATCAGAGGCACCCATGACCAAATTATTAATGTATACATATTAAGCTTTCCGGGTAGGTATTATGGGTAGAAATTCGAGTTCGTTTAGACCTCTAATCAGACCTGCAAAATTAGTCTAAAATCTTATTTGCAGCAGGATTCTCTGCTTTCACACTACAGATTCAAATATGCATATTTTGAGCTTCAAACATCGAAATCATGTGATTCTAAAGTCCAAAATCATCTATACATTCAGGACTATAAATTTTATGAAGGATACTAGGTCAGATAAAATCATTTTGAAGGTGAAAATCTAGACACAATCTGAAGAACGAGATTGGTCTCTTGATCTGATGAAAAAACTAATGATGTTGAGCATCCCATTACGGCTAAGAGTTTGATATCGAAACGGTGGGTCTTAGGACCTAAGAAAGGTGTAAATCAAGCCTCTAACATGCTATGAATGAAAAAAATACACCTGGGATGGTCGGATAATATAAGAAACCAAGTCAAAAATAAAGTCTAAGTTGTAGCAGAGTTGGAATTACTGTAGAGTTATGACACCAACAGAGTCTGTTTTCAACATAAATTCTGAGGGATTTAACCAACTTTAAGGACCAGATAAAGAAGGAAGGAATTAAGTGGCATAAGGACTTCTAATTAGCCTAAGAATTCCGAAAAAAAATTGGCAGCCAAGGGAGAATATAAATAGAGCAGAACACGACTAAAATAGGGGCTCTGTAACATTTTTTTCTTTTCTGTTTTTGTCAATTTTCCAGCAGCTATGAACTAATCTTTGGCTTCTAGTTCAAGAGGAATACACACTATCTCCATTAACAAGTTATGAGAAGTAATATTATCATTGTAATTCTTTCATATTCAAGTATTTTTTTTTTGTTCAGAATTATGTTATTACTTGTTATTCAAGCTTATTGAATTGTTTTAAGATGACATATTTGCTTTCTAGTTTCTTTCAATCTATAATTGCTGTTAGGGACTAGAGTAAGAAGAAAAAGAATTAATTTGATTGCTGCAACTCTCATCTTGATTTATTAGAGAAGAATAAACTAAATTAAATTATCAAGCTTTTGAGCATTTGCTTAAAATAATTTCACAAACTTTACTTCTAAGACTATTATCGAGTGAATGAGAATTGTTTTTAATATTAATTTCGCTTGATGATAAGAAATTAATCAAAGAGCTTTGTCTAATAAAAAATTGATTAAAGAGTGCTATGCTTAATTAATTTATTCGTAATTTCATTGATTTCTCTCTACTTTAAGGGATATCGAATTTATTTGTTTGACGTAAAATAATATTTATTTTTACTTCAATAATTAATAGATTTATAGGAATGGATGCATGGATACTTGAACTGAGTTAATTAACGACATATCAATTTATTATTTTTATTTTCAGAATTTTGTTTCTTTAATTATTTTTATTCAAATCCTTCATTTTTTTTTATTTTTTTTTAGTATATTCTAGGAAGATTAAATAAATTTTTTTTTTAGAATCGACTTGGTTTTCACTATCATATTAAGAATTTATTATGTATGTGATAGTAAAGTAAGGTTCCCACACTACCACCAAATATCTAAATTGAACATTGGTTTTGCCACATTATATATCCACACCTTTTAGTGTTTGTTAATGAGCTTTCACAATCATTGTCGTTCACATACCAAAGGACAAGCCTTGACAAACAAGTTAGGATCAAAATTAGAAGCAGCATATCAACAAGCTCTTGAAACTTGTTTTAGCCCATAAACATCTTTGTTAAGCACAATACCTGAATGAGTTTGAGAAACATACCCAGTTGGCTGCTCTGCATAAATGTTCTTATCAAGCTCATTGTATAGGGAAAGCATTTTTGACATGAAGTTCTCGAAGTTTCAAGCCTAATCCATTGCGAAAGCAATAACAATTCCGGCTAAAGTGATTTAGCCACAGGCCACAGGGCTCAAAATTTCGCTGCCATGTAAAAAAACATGGTGACATCGATTCACTAGCGCAAAATGGAAAAAGAAAAAACAGAAACTGGTAATATAGACCCTTCTACTCGCATACAAAGATATGCAAGTGCTAGCAAAGACTTCTATGAGATAGGAAGACAGCAAAAACTACATGGATAAATGGAAAAACGAAGACGTACTAGACATGTGATTATTCTGCATTTGGATACATGCAGAGACAAAGAATTAGAAAGACACAAGCTGAAGGAGAGAAACTGAAGTCAGAAAAACACTAGAAGCTTTGATTTATCTGTACATGCCTGAACTGGGAAGCTAATGTGCCATTTACAAAACAAGAAATTTACTGAAAGAAACTAAAACATCACCAACTTTATTCAACATTTAACAATCCCAAACATGATTTTATTGTTTCCTTCTCACATTCAGACGGACAAACCAGTCTTCTTTTACGCTCCCATGCGGATGATACACCTGAGACTTGCTCCACTAAGCATGTAGTCAAAAGCCTTGTTGATTTCTGAGAAAGGAACCTCATGGGTGATGAATTTCTCTAGCTCAAGCTCCTGTGACATTACAACTAGTAAGTTTAACAATTGAATAAAGGAATAGCTACTGTTTTGTTTCTTCAGACAGGAGTTTCAAGATCCAAGCAATGGTGTTGAGCCTGTGTTTGGTAGTGTGGTGGAACCAGCTCTCACATTTACAAAACCATTGGTACATTTAGCTAGTAGCAACCAGAGCTATCCCCCGAGTGCTATTTGCATTGCGCTAGCAAAGAAGGCTAAGAAGTTCGTTTCCCAGTAATCAATTTCCATCATTTTTGTTGATGTTTTGACCAGTTTTACCTTACAATTTCCACGAAGAAATTCCACAGGGACCATAATTGTACTACATATACAGAAATATATTCGTACTGCATACCGAGTGAGATTAATGGGAACTCAGATATACCTTGTTCATGTACTTTTCAACCACTGAAGGAAGGTCGGAGCGCGGTTTGTAGTTGCCAAAGAAGGTACCCTTGAGAGTCTTCTCATTCAGGAAACTCATTGGATGGGTTTTGAAAGAATCATCTTTGTTGGGCACACCAACAAGTACAGCAACACCCCATCCCTGCAAAGCAAGCAAAACGTCAAGAATGTTAAGCATATTAACTCGGTGATTCTCTTTCTGACTTTCAATTCAATGACTGAAAAGAATTCATCGAAAATTACATCATGGACACATTCAAAGGCAGAAATCATGGCATTGATACTTCCAGTGCACTCGACACTTCGATCAACTCCTCCGTTGGTCATCTCAGCTATCACCTAAAGACATGGAATCAAATTTAGAACAGACTTGAGAGATCCATACACGCTTGTTTCTCAAAACATGATCCACTATCTCACTAACCTCTTGAACAGGCTTCTTATAATCTTTTGGGTTTACGAACTCCGTGACACCGAATTTCTTGGCTGTTGACAAAGAACAAGAATGAACATCAGAAAGCAGCTACAAAGACAACAGAGAGAATGTGACTCAATGGGCAACATTATTACCAAGAATCAACACTCAGGCTACTTAATTTTATCAGTTTCATGTTATACGATATTTGACTCTACTAAATATATATCAGTCAATATATAATTTTAGAGGAGCACTCAGTAGTGGCTACATTGCAATTTGATCTCAGTAAACGCATGCTCCTCTCACCTTCATTGAACCTATTGGAATTCAAATCGACACCAATGATTCTTGAAGCACCAGCAATTCGAGCCCCTTCAGCAGCCTGTGATATAGAAACAACACGAACAAGTTTTGCATCAGAATCCACATTCTGAATAGGAAAATTGCTCACTAATCTTGTATTGGAAAAGAAACTTACTGCAAGGCCTACAGCTCCTAGTCCAAAAATGGCTACTGACGAGCCTTTCTTCGGTTTCGCAACGTTCAAGGTGGCACCAAGACCTACAGGTAAAAAAAAAAACAAATCTTTATTACATGGAAGCTACAAATTCTTCATCCATAGAAGAAAGATTGAATTTGATTTCGCCCCTAACCTGTAGAAATTCCACAGCTGAGGATACAAACTTTGTCGAGAGGAGCAGCCGGATTGATCTTGGCAAGACAGCCAACATGAACCACAGTGTACTCACTAAAGGTTGAGGTACCAACAAAGTGGTAAATGGGCTGCCCTCTAATTGAAAATCTAGACTTTCCATCATTCAGCATCACACCTCTGTCAGTGTTGATCCTAAGAAGATCACACATATTACTCTCCTCTGATTTGCAATGTCGGCATTCCTTACACTCTCCTGTGAAGACAGGAAGCACATGGTCACCGGGTTTCAGGTCTGTCACCCCCTCACCAACACTTTCCACAATCCTACAAGAAAAGAAAATATCAAATTAGCCCCCCCCATTCCTCACTATCAACATAAAATGAGTTTATCGAAGTAGCACAAAAAGCAATGAACTAATGGATCAAATTCATACCCTCCTGCTTCGTGGCCAAATATGCGAGGAAACAACGGGGTTTGCCCCTAAACATGACAAATCAACCATGCTAATTATATTATCAATCTCTAAGAACACAAGAAGGAACCACCCAGATTATAAAAACAAATCGTAATAGAAAACGCTAATCACCTTGGCTTCCCAGAAGTAAACATCAGTATGGCAGAGGGAAGTGAAGAGGATCTTCAAACGAACCTCCATAGCTTGTGGTGGAGCCACCTCCACTTCCTCCATCACTAATGGCTTTCCAGCTTCCCATGCCACAGCAGCTACAGAAGATTACAGGTATCCCATTATTTAAGTGACAAAAGATAACGAGAAATGTTAAAAACAAGAACCAAGTAAAGTGGCTTTTCTCAGTTACCTTTGCAACGAATGACTTGACCTGAAGTGCTTGACATATTCTTTCTTGTCTTGAACGATTTTATGTTTCTTGACTTGAACGCACTTTATGTTTCTTGTGTTGTGAAGAGAAAGGTTTGTCTTTGTGGGTTCTTATAGTAGCAGAAGCATGTGTGTCTGTCATGCTTATGGTTAACCATTGATTTAAAGTATTTTAAGGAGAAAAACCATCTACGATCTCTGCTGTTTTGTTGTGTCTGCGGCTCCATGGTTTCTTGATTCCCTGTTTCTGTTTTTTCTGGTTTGAGCTAACTACAATTAAGTCCTCTATTTAACATATTTTGATACATATAGTTTGACCATCCATTTCAATTTTTTCTACCTTTTACAAAAATTCTCTATTTGAATGGATTACAGTTTTATTTTTTCCATGATATCAAATAGTTTTTGATACTAAGAATATAACTTACATGCTAGGCGTGAGAAAAGTTGGCTTTCCCTAGTAATATGCAACCTTAAACTTTGTGGACTTGATTTAAAGTTAGATAGTAAGATTTCCCTACTTTGAAATTCAATTTGAAACCTCCATCATGATTACGGATTGATTTCTATTTAGACTTGGTGGTTTTATATTTCCAGTTGTGGTTTTGTGATTTATTCTTACTTTATCTTGCGGTTTGTTAACGGCTACTTGACATATATATATAAATTTCCAATGCCCACTCTAGCTAGCAGCCAGTAATAATCAATCTGTTTAAAGAAAAGGATTAGTTTCTAGTGAAGTTGGATTTAAAAACTGATCTTCCCCTTGACTCTTTTGATCCTAATCTTTCATCAATGAATAAAAAAATCATTCTATCATTGTAACTCCTAATCAAAGTGGTTGTTTTTCAATTCTTCAAGGTATCCATAGCCTATTTCCCAGAACTAATCCTTTGAGGTTACGTCGGGTATCAAAACAGGAACTTCTCCAAAAAAACAATTTGCAGCATTCACAAGGGGGCTCAAACACGAGACCACTTGCTTAAGCAACTAGAGTCCCTTTGGTAATCAACTTAGTTCATTTGAAACAACATCATCATATTACCAGAAAACATATAGCTTGCGAAGAAAACATTAGGCGCATGAAAACTCTATATTTGTATAAATTATGTTCTTAAAACAAATTCTTATCTATGATATCAAATAGCTGTTGACACTCAAAATATAATTTATGTGCTAGGCGTATGATAACTTGGCTTCCCCTTGTAAGATGCAACTAGGGACTGATTTTAAGGGATGATAGTAGGAGGGTATAATTGAAAGATTTTGTAGTTTGATATTCAATTTGAAACCTCTATCATGGCTGGGGATTGATTCTCTTTAGCCTCTGTGGGTTTATATTTCCAGTTGTTGTTTTGTGGTTTATTCTTATTTTATATTTTGGCTTGTTAACTGCAAGTTGACTTATATAATTAATACATATTAATTTATTATAGGTCAACTAACAATAGTATCTTGTTGTTCTTTTTTTCTTTCTCTTTTAAATAATTAATTAAGTTTGAAATATCTTTTGAATGAAAAGAGGCTAATCATTTGTAAAACAACTTTAGTTCATATGATTTTGAAAATTTTCGATTGAAAGATGAAAAATAGTATTTAAGCATATTTTTTTGGGTTAAATAATAAATGAACAATTTAACTCTTTTAAAGTTTTACAATGGTCTATTAATTCCTATGAAGTCCCTCCTAGGGGAAACCCTTCAATTCTCATGGCTAACTCCACTAAACAAAATGTTGTCGAAGTGAAGCACAATAGAAATCTTGAGAATTATAGTGAAAACAATCTTAAAATTTCAAATTAATTTTAGAGAAATATAAAAGAATAAGCATAATTAATTATACAGAAGCACATAAAATTAGTTAGGCAACTTAAGTCTACTCCATGGATGAGATGAGTAGAAAAATTCATTTGAAAAAGAAAAAAAAATTACAAGATGCACAGAAAATTACTCTCTCACCCTAAATCTCAAAGTAACTTAAAATTTATATTTTCTCTCTTCTATCTAGCTATAAAAGTATAGAGAATTTAAACACTCACAAATCAGCATTGACGTGTAAATATAATAACTTTAGATTTTTTTATATGGATTAAGTTAACATAGGTATTTATTTCCTCACATAAAGCTACAATTTAAGATAGACCTAACAAATCTCCACTTTGACTTAAATTGAGTCAACTTATGAAACTTAAACTCCTCTATGATTTTCCTCACCAAGCATCTCTCAAGTACTACACAAACCAATTAAGTTCAAGTAATGCTTGAACTTGACGATAGAGATATGCTTTGTCAATATATATGCAGGGTTCTCAGTTATAACAATCTTCTTCACTGATATAACATCCTATGACATGATATCTAGAATAAAGTGAAACTTGACATCAATATATTTGGCCCTTTCATGATACATTAGGTTCTTAGCTAGATGAATATCACTTTAGTCATTATAATGCACAATGATCAACTCGTGTGATAAACAAAGATTACCAACCAAACCTCTTAGCCATAAAGTTTCTTTCACTCCCTTTATCAATGCCATATGCTCAACCTCTATTGTTATTGTTGAGAAGAAAAAAATGGATTGCAAAATTTCTTTCCAACTAATGACACACCCTAAAATATTGAAAACATAACCTGTCAGTGATTTTCTTCCATCCAAACTACTAGTATAATCTGAGTTTACAAAACCCTTAACATTACTTCTAGTGCCACTACTCTTGTTATATATCATACCAATATCTGTAGAACCTTTAAGATAACAGAGTATCCATTTCACGGTATGCTTGTGAACTTTACCATGATTTATCATAAACCTGCTGACCACACTAACAACATGTGAAATTTCTGGATGAGTATAGACCATAATATATATAATGCTCTCAACTACACTAGCATATGAAACATTTAACATGTGCTCTTTTCCTCCTTGGTTTATGGTGACAAAGTTGAAGATAACCTAAAATAGGTTGTAAGTAGAGTACTAACTGGCTTGCAATCTTGCATATCAAAACATTCAAGTACCTTCTTAAGATACTTTCTTTGAGACAAGTATAACTTGTTAGGACTTTGATCTTTGCGTATTTGTATACCTAAGATCTTATTGGTTGTACCTAAATCCTTCATCTCAAACTCACCACTCAATTAGTTCTTCAAATTATTAATTTCATACATGTTCTTGGAGGCAATCAACATGTCATTAACAAGTACATAAATGAACCATTTAAGAGCTTTCTGAAATACATACAACTATCATTATCATTTCTAAAGTAAATGTGTCCAAGCATAAAAGTATCAAACATTTTATACCATTACCTCTATGACTGATTCAAGCTATACCATGAATTCTTTGATAAGCATACATGGTCTTCCTAACCTTGAGCAATAAAACCATATGGATAATGCATGTAGATCATCTCCTCCAGCTCACCATGTAGAAAAGTTATTTTTACATCCAGCTGCTCGAGCTTTAAGTTAAACAAAGCAATCATAGCAAGCAATACCTAGATGGAACTATGCTTCACAACTACATAGAACACTTAAATGAAGTCAATTCTCTTTGTGTAAAGCCCTTAGCAACTAGTTGTGTTTAAAACCCAGTATCCTCAACCCCTGAGATTCCATCTTTCCTACTACAAACCCATTTACACCCAACAATCTTCTGGTCTTGTGGTTCTTTAACAAGCTCCTATATCTGGTGTTTATAAAGATGCTCAATCTTCTCGTTCATAAAAAACATCAATTGAGAAGATTATTTGTAAAAAAATTTACCTCTTTATAACAAGGCTCATGATTGTCAAGATTCTCTACAATATTCAAGGAAAAATCAACTAGATTAGTATAATCATACTTAACTAGTGTTTTTATCTATCTTATTTGCCTTCTTATAGCAATATTGCAATGTTGTTCTTCAAGTGCATTTTCATCAACAATATCATGCACCACTTCATGCACCACTTCATCAACAAGCTCAATTGGAACATATTTTTGCATTCTCTCTGAAGCTCTATCCTCAGGCTCCACATGATTATTAATACCCTGATCCATCTTAAAATCAACACTAGTGGACTCCGTTTTCTTGCGAAACACAGTAGACTCTTCAAATGTCACATCCCTCAAATAATAAACTTATATAACTTAGGATTAACACATCACAAGCAATATCCTTTCACCTCAGATCTACCAAGACTAGATCTACTAAACATATATAATGAAGTCCTAAAAATTCAAGTAGCCTAGGAATAAGGCTCTCAAGTTAGATAATTGGTTAATCAATTGGTCTAACAATCTCATCAATTCTTCCTAAACAAGGAGGTTGATAGCTTATACCGGATGCTTGGTAGGTCAATGTGACTTATGGCTAATACCTGTAAAAGATCCTTTTTTTGGAGGTGAGGACTCTCTGATACTTAAATAAATATATTTTTAGAGAGAGAAAATATAAGAATATTCTAGAGAGAGTTGCTATAAAAGTATATATGCAGTAGAGAATGAAGATTGTGAACCTTTGTTTTGAAGGTCTCATGATGTGTTTATAGCCCATAAATCTTGTCCTTTTATGAAGATTGTTGTCTCAAACTTCTAAAAAATTATTACTAGGATCTTTTGAACAATTCTAAAATCAGAAGAATCAATACCAAGGAGTTTTACATTGTTGATAATGCCAAGAAATCTGTTAGAATATTCCTTAATTTTTTTTTATTCTTTCATCTTTTGCATCTCAAATTCTCGGATAAATTCAACACTTGCATCCCTTTGATCTTCTCATTTTCTTCATATTCTTCTTTTAAAAAATCCTAAATTTCCTTGATTGTTGTTTTAGAGTTATTATTCTGTTGAAAATGATGGGTGAGACTGCTGCAAACAAAGTTGCTCTTGCTTTTGATTTTCTTTGCTTTCTCTCCTTGTGATTTTTTATTTGTGCAGTAGTTGGATTGTCTGACAAGGTTAAAACTTCTTATACTTATTCAATAGTTTTCTATATATTATTAGCATGAAGATAGACTTCCATTCTAACAGCCCAGACTTGATAATTTATCTCATCAAACACTAGAGATGCAATTATAGTGAATGACATTTCTAAATTCATAGTGGATGTGGAGTGTTAGACGATAAGTAATTAAAGATTGTGTTTTGGCTTTCTTAATCTCACATGTTTTTAAGATAATCAACTCTGATACCAATTTATTGGTTATACACACGAGAAAGCAAGTCTTTTAATTCTTAAGATTCACAAGATGATAATTTTATTGAACATCAAAGCATTTATTTATACAATAGAAATAAAACTGAATTGCAAGAAAATCTCCTTGCATAACAAGTTTTACTGTTACATAACAGAAGAAACTGGTCATGGCCACTAAAATAGCAACAAATAAAAATTGATTCTGCTTCTTGAGTGATGCTTGGTCAACAAAACATAGTGACATCGATTAACTACCCCAAGATTGCCAGCTAAATTGACAAGAAACCAAACTAGAAAGATTGCTTTAAAAGAACAGGAACAAATGGAAATTTTACAGCTGAATTTTTTCTGTACGGAAAAAAAAAAACATAAGACTGGTAACACAGAGACCCTTCTACTCGCATACAAAGACATGCAAATGCTAGCAAAGACTTCTATGAGATAGGAAGACAGCAAAAACTACGTGGATAAATGGAAATACAGTCAAAGACAGGTGATTAATGTTACTTGTTGGGACATTACTTCTCATAAATGCAGAGACATAGAATTAGAAAGACACAAGCTGAAGGAGATAAACTGAAGTCAGAAAAACACTTCAAGCTTTGATTTATCTGTACATGACTGAACTGGGAAGCAAATGTGCCATTTACAATACAAGAAATTTAGTGAAAGAAACTACAACATCACCAACTTTGTTCAAAATTTAACAATCCCAACCATGATTTTATTGTTTCCTTCTCACATTCAGACGGACAAACCAGTCTTCTTTTACGCTTCCATGCGGATGATACACCTGATACTTGCTCCACTAAGCATGTAGTCAAAAGCCTTGTTGATTTCTGAGAAAGGGACCTCATGGGTGATGAATTTCTCCAGCTCAAGCTCCTGTAACATCACAACTGCTGAGGTTAACAATTGATTGCATGGAATGCATCAAAACTGAATAAAGGAATAGCTACTGTTTTGTTTCTTCACACAAGAGTTTCAAGATCCAAGCAATGGTGTTGAGCCTGTGTTTGGTAGTGTGGTGGAACCAGCTCTCACATTTACAAAACCATTGGTACATTTAGCTAGTAGCAGCCAGAGCTATCCCCAGAGTGCTATTTGCATTGCGCTAGCAAAGAAGGCTAAGAAGTTTCATTCCCAGTAATCAATTTCGATCATTTTAGTTTGTTGTTTTGACCAATTAATTTTACCTTCAAGTTTCCACGAAGAAATTTCACAGGGACCATGATTCGACTACATATACAGAAATAATTCGTATACTGCATACCGAGTGAGTTAATGGGAACTCAGATATACCTTGTTCATGTACATTTCAACCACTGAAGGAAGGTCGGAGCGCGGTTTGTAGTTGCCAAAGAAGGTACCCTTGAGAGTCTTCTCATTCAGGAAACTCATTGGATGGGTTTTGAAAGAATCATCTTTGTTGGGCACACCAACAAGTACAGCAACACCCCATCCCTGCAAAGCAAGCAAAACGTCAAGAATGTTAAGCATATTAACTCGGTGATTCTCTTTCTGACTTTCAATTCACTGACTGAAAAGAATTCATCGAAAATTACATCATGGACACATTCAAAGGCAGAAATCATGGCATTGATACTTCCAGTGCACTCGACACTTCGATCAACTCCTCCGTTGGTCATCTCAGCTATCACCTAAAGACATGGAATAAAATTTAGAACAGACTTGAGACATCCATACACGCTTGTTTCTCAAAACAAGATCCACTATCTCACTAACCTCTTGAACAGGCTTCTTATAATCTTTTGGGTTTACGAACTCCGTGACACCGAATTTCTTGGCTATTGACAAAGAACAAGAATGAGCATCAGAAAGCAGGTACAAATACAACAGAGAGAACGTGACTCAATGGGCAACATTATTACCAAGAATCAACACTCAGGCTACTTAATTTTATCAGTTTCATGTTATAGGCTATTTGACTGTGCTAAATATATATCAGTCAATATATAATTTTAGAGGAGCACTCAGCAGTGGATGCATTGCAATTTGACTCAGTAAATGCTCCTCTCACCTTCATTGAACCTATTGGAATTCAAATCGACACCAATGATTCTTGAAGCACCAGCAATTCGAGCCCCTTCAGCAGCCTGTGATATAGAAACAACACGAACAAGTTTTGCATCAGCATCCACATTCTGAATAGGAAAATTGCTCGCTAATCTTGTATTGGAAAAGAAACTTACTGCAAGGCCTACAGCTCCTAGTCCAAAAATGGCTACTGACGAGCCTTTCTTCGGTTTTGCAACGTTCAAGGTGGCACCAAGACCTACAGGTTAAAAAAAAAAACAAATCTTTATTACATGAAAGCTACAAATTCTTCATCCATAGAAGAAAGATTGAATTCGATTTCGCCCCTAACCTGTTGAAATTCCACAGCTGAGGATACAAACTTTGTCGAGAGGAGCAGCCGGATTGATCTTGGCAAGACAGCCAACATGAACCACAGTGTACTCACTAAAGGTTGAGGTACCAACAAAGTGGTAAATGGGCTGCCCTCTAATTGAAAATCTAGACTTTCCATCATTCAGCATCACACCTCTGTCAGTGTTGATCCTAAGAAGATCACACATATTACTCTCCTCTGATTTGCAATGTCGGCATTCCTTACACTCTCCTGTGAAGACAGGAAGCACATGGTCACCGGGTTTCAGGTCTGTCACCCCCTCACCAACACTTTCCACAATCCTACAAGAAAAGAAAATATCAAATTAGCCCCCCCATTCCTCACTATCAACATAAAATGAGTTTATCGAAGTAGCACAAAAAGCAATGAACTAATGGATCAAATTCATACCCTCCTGCTTCGTGGCCAAATATGCGAGGAAACAACGGGGTTTGCCCCTAAACATGACAAATCAACCATGCTAATTATATTATCAATCTCTAAGAACACAAGAAGGAACCACCCAGATTATAAAAACAAATCGTAATAGAAAACGCTAATCACCTTGGCTTCCCAGAAGTAAACATCAGTATGGCAGAGGGAAGTGAAGAGGATCTTCAAACGAACCTCCATAGCTTGTGGTGGAGCCACCTCCACTTCCTCCATCACTAATGGCTTTCCAGCTTCCCATGCCACAGCAGCTACAGAAGATTACAGGTATCCCATTATTTAAGTGACAAAAGATAACGAGAAATGTTAAAAACAAGAACCAAGTAAAGTGGCTTTTCTCAGTTACCTTTGCAACGAATGACTTGACCTGAAGTGCTTGACATATTCTTTCTTGTCTTGAACGATTTTATGTTTCTTGACTTGAACGCACTTTATGTTTCTTGTGTTGTGAAGAGAAAGGTTTGTCTTTGTGGGTTCTTATAGTAGCAGAAGCATGTGTGTCTGTCATGCTTATGGTTAACCATTGATTTAAAGTATTTTAAGGAGAAAAACCATCTACGATCTCTGCTGTTTTGTTGTGTCTGCGGCTCCATGGTTTCTTGATTCCCTGTTTCTGTTTTTTCTGGTTTGAGCTAACTACAATTAAGTCCTCTATTTAACATATTTTGATACATATAGTTTGACCATCCATTTCAATTTTTTCTACCTTTTACAAAAATTCTCTATTTGAATGGATTACAGTTTTATTTTTTCCATGATATCAAATAGTTTTTGATACTAAGAATATAACTTACATGCTAGGCGTGAGAAAAGTTGGCTTTCCCTAGTAATATGCAACCTTAAACTTTGTGGACTTGATTTAAAGTTAGATAGTAAGATTTCCCTACTTTGAAATTCAATTTGAAACCTCCATCATGATTACGGATTGATTTCTATTTAGACTTGGTGGTTTTATATTTCCAGTTGTGGTTTTGTGATTTATTCTTACTTTATCTTGCGGTTTGTTAACGGCTACTTGACATATATATATATATATATATATATATATATAGACACACACAATGCCCACTCTAGCAGCCAGTAATAATCAATCTGTTTAAGGAGAAGGATTAGTATATAGTGAAGTTGCATTTAAGAACTCATCATCCCCTTGACTCTTTCGATCCTAATCTTTCCTCAATGAATAAAAAATCTTTCTATCATAGTAAATCCTAATCAAAAAATTATTATTTTTTTTTTATTATTATTATTATTCAAGGTATCCACAGGTATCCAGATGGGATCTTCTCCCAAGAACATTTTCCACTCAGGCCAACCTATATTGTTTTTTCATTCACCAAATAAGCTTAGAAAACTAAGCTTAGGGATAAAATGGTATTCTCCACGTGATCCATTTGTCTATACTGTTTTGATTAGGGATACAATGATTTTTTTTTTAATAGTAAAACCCCTTCAATACTATTAAATGCAAAAAATTAGGTAATTAGTCTCCAAGGGTTTTTTTTTAGATTTCATATTTTCTAGCACTGTGAATTTCCTAAAATAACTTTAGTTTTAAAATTTAATAAAGCTTTCTTTGGGGATATTTTTATATTTAAAATTTGTTTTTTTATAATAAAGTTGTTTTGAGGGGTGATTTAGTCTTTCATAATAATAGAGTTGTATAAGAGAAGTCTCACCACTTTAGCAATGCATACGTCATCATACAAAAGGTAAAAATTTACTTTTACTGTGTCATTTAATTTCTCTCGACATACTCTTCTTTAGCAGATGGTGAGTGCTTGGTTTTGATGGATGGATTATCATCCGGTTTTTTTTCTTTTCTCTTCTCTTTTCTCTTGAGATTCGCACCAAGCATTTAAAATTTTAGAGCAATCTTGTTGGTTGGGTATATTTAAGTATCAATCCTCGTACTTTTAATTGTTTAATATTTGTCTTTGGCCTTTTTATAAGTTTTTTTTTTTTGTTATTTTCAATTATATCATTCAATTTAGGCTTTTTGATTTTAGATTTTTGAAATTTAGTCCTGATTTTGTTTTCTCATTTGTTCCTTGTTTTTTTTTTTAACTTTCAATTGTTTTCAATCTCATCCTTTAATCAAAAAATTTTATTTTTATATATTTGGTTCTCATTCTTTTTGGTGGTTTATTCTTTAATTATTTTATTAATTTTTCTTTTCAATTTAGCCCTTCAATCTAACATTATCCATTCTCTAATTTGTTTTTTTTTTCAAATTTGGTCCTCATTATTTTAGATGTTATTTTTTTCTTTTGAATCTTTTTTTTTTTGCGATTGATTTTATTTTTTTAATTTCATCATTTGAGTTTGGTTTCATGGTTTTTCAAGGTTTGGTGTTTGTTGTCAAATGGCCCGGTCATAGATTCAATCATAGATTTTTTTTTTTTTTTTTATGTTTAGTGTTTTCAATCAAAAGGTTCAGGAACGAGCTTTATGAGTTAACATGGGTTGATATTATTTTATAATTTTTTTTTGCTTATTTCTTTTTTTTCATAATTTGATATTATTATTTTTTATTTGATTTTTTTAAAAAAAATTGTGCTTACATGATTGAATATTATTTTTTTTAGATTATTTTTTATCCTACCCGTGAGCTGGTAATGTAGCTAGTTGTAAATATTTCTTGTAGTAGCTCGTCATTATATTGTAATAATACGTTGTTTAACTAATTTGTTGCAGGTCAACTATCAATAATGTCTTGTCTCTTTTCTGTTTTTGGTTTTTTCAGAAAATATTTCTTGTAGTAGCTCGTCATGGCCTTGGGCAGGGGAAGAAACAGGGAAGAGATGAACAAGAGACCTATGTGAAAAGATTGATGTATAGGATGATCTGTTGATCCATATCTTTATGTGATAAACTGATTTATTTAATAATTATTAATAAATTATAACTCAACAAACATTAATGTTATTTTTATATATATAAATAAGTTAATTCTACTTCAATATTATCAATAAAAAAATGAAATTCAGATATAAAATCTCTTGGTGAAATACAAATTACAAAAAAAAAAACCTAAAAAGCATAGATGTTGTCTAGAGGAATCCACAATTTTCTTTTTCCTTCAATCTATTCACTGAACTTTTTGGAAAGGAACAAATTAAAAGGTAAAGGATTAAAATAAAAAAAAATTAGGGAAAACAAGTGACAATGACGCAAAATGTTTACTTTAGTCATTTGACTTTCCAAATCGTAACTTTTTGGCCCCTCTAGATTTTAAGTAATTTATTTTGATACAAAACTTAATTTTCTTTATATTTTAGTAATTGGTTTGAAAAAAAAAAAAGAGTAATATCAAATTTAGGTACTAGAGAGAATATTGGTTGATATTGATTCCAACTACAAAAATAATTATCTTAATGTCAATTAATTTTATTCGATAAAAAGAGTTTCTTTTAAGTGTTATTTAACATTCAAATTACTTGAGAAAATAAATCTGACATTGGAAAGTTTTTAAATTTCAAGTTGATTTTTTTTTTTTGTTATTTAAAGGCATAAACAAGTTTATTTAGGGTGTTTTTTTTTGTATTTTTAGATAAAAATAGTTAAAAAAATAAATTCTTGGATTAAAATACTGATTTTTTAGTGATCATTTAATCACTAAAATCTAGACACTACCTATTTTTTAAAAAAAATAATCAAAGCTTAAGCTCATATGCTTCAGTTGGCAGACCCATTGTGTTTTTTTTTTATTAGGGCCCGCGCTAGATCACTTAGGCCTGCACTCTTGTTATTTATTTTTTAGATTATTTTTTTATGTTTGATTAATTTTTTTTATTTTTTTATTTAATTTTATTTCTAAATTTTTTATTTTATCATTTAATATTTTATTTATTTTAAATTGTTCTTCATGAGTTATTTTATTTTATTTTTTTATTAAGGTATTCTAATCTAAATAAATATTTTCTATTTTATTAGAGTTTTATTTTATACGTATTTGATTTTATTATTATTGATTGAGTTAATTTTTACACCGTTTACTTAAAAAAATAAATTAGCCACGCCTCTTTTGTTTTTTTCATTAAAAAAAAGAAGTTGATTTGACCCGCTCGTTATCTAGAGAAATAAGAAAGTGGCTGGACCAACTCAATCATTTGTCTCACACAAATGGAGTCAACAGCATCAGCCTCCTCCTTCCTTCTTCTCCTCGTCCTCCTCGTCCTCGTCCTCCTCCACCATTCTTCAGCCACAACACCAACCCTACCCACTTCAAACTCTAGTTTTCCCAATGAAGCACTGCCTACAAAATCTGGGTACCTCCCAGTCAACCCGAAAACCAACTCAGCCATTTTCTACACTTTCTATGAAGCTCAACACCCAACTTCACCTCTCTCTCAAACCCCACTTCTCATCTGGCTTCAGGGTGGTCCCGGATGCTCCTCCATGGTTGGGAACTTCCTCGAACTGGGCCCTTATCGTGTTGTTTCTGATTCCGAAGAACAAAACGTTACTCTTCAACCCAATCTAGGCTCTTGGAACCGCATTTTTGGCCTCATTTTCCTTGATAATCCTATAGGAACTGGGTTTAGTATTGCTTCTAAGCATGAAGAGATACCAAGAGATCAAAACACTGTTGCTAAGCATCTCTTTTCTGCAATAACTAAGTTTCTTGAATCAGATCCAGTGTTCAAGACTCGTTCGATCTATATAACTGGTGAGAGTTATGCAGGAAAGTATGTTCCTGCAATAGGACATTACATTTTGAAGAAGAATATGAAGCTGCCTGTGTCAAAGCAAGTGAATCTGAAAGGTGTTGCTATAGGTAATGGGTTAACAGATCCTGTGACACAGGTGAGAACTCATGCTGTGAATGCTTACTTTTCTGGTTTTATCAATGAGAGACAAAAGAGGGAATTAGAGGAAGGTCAAAAGGAGGCAGTTAAGTTAGTTAAAATGGGAAATTGGAGTGCGGCAACGAATGCAAGAAGTCGGGTCTTGAGTTTATTGCAAAACATGACAGGGCTAGCTACGATGTATGACTTTACTAGGAGAATGCCTTACGAGACAAGGTTGGTTACGGAGTTTTTGCAATCTGTCGAGGTGAAGAAGGCATTAGGTGCACATGAATCTATAGTTTTTGAGCACTGTAGTAAAATGGTGAGGGAAGCATTGCATGAAGATCTGATGAAGAGTGTCAAGTACATGATGGAATTCTTGGTAAAGAATACTAAGGTATTGTTGTATCAAGGGCATCTTGATTTGAGAGTGGGTGTGGTTTCCACTGAAGCTTGGATTAAGACAATGAAATGGGAGGGAATAGGGAAGTTTTTGATGGCTAAAAGAAAGATATGGAAAGTGAACGGAGAGCTTGCTGGGTATGTTCAGAAGTGGGGGAGTTTGAGTCATGCCTTGGTGTTAGGGGCTGGACATCTTGTGCCTACTGACCAGGCAATAAATTCTCAGGCTATGGTAGAGGACTGGGTTTTGGAAAGAGGAGTCTTTACTCATGAGCAAGAGGAGGATTCTGCATCAGGATTGTTGGACGCACTCTGAAATTAGTATCTGAATCAAATTCGCATGGATTTTTTAGGCTTTCAGGCAATTGTTTGTAGTGAATATCAAGTGAGAATCTTTGTTTCCTCGAAGCCTTTTCAACTAGATCGAGGAAATAGATGAACATTGAGAACAATGTTCATCTATGATTTAATGTGTCCCGAGTAATGGACTATCATGCTGGAAATATATAGTGATAAATACAAGTCGGACTAAGATTTATTAATGCCAGAAATAGGCAGTTCTTGTACAAGAAAATCAAAAGCGAAAGTAAAGTTCTAACAGCCTTGTTTAATTCGCAATCTGAAACGTGAATTTTTTGGCTCGTCTCACACTAAGAACAGACCATTCTTATGAATCCATCCGGATGATACACCTGAGGCTAGCTCCACTGAGCATGTACTCAAAAGCCTTGTTGATTTCAGAGAAGGGGACTTCATGGGTGATAAATTTCTCTAGCTCCAGCTCCTGCACATATTACAACTAGTGAGGATAACAGACTGTTTTGCGTTGTGATATAATGCTTCAAAACCAGAGGAGGAATGGCTACTTTATTGCTCATGTTCATGTTCTTTAAATTAAAGCAATTCACTGTTAAAGATCATTCTAGTTGATAGTTTGAGAAACTTCACATACAGATTTGCTTCCGATCTACACTAATAGAAACCACAATTCTGCTGGCTGTGGAGAGATGATTGGGAACGTATGCACCTACTGAATTTGATTAGTGGGGACTGAAGTTACCTTGTTCATATATTTTTCTACGACTGAAGGAAGGTCGGAGCGCGGCTTATAGTTTCCAAAGAAAGTACCCTTGAGAGTCCTCTCATTCAATATATTCATTGGATGGGTTTTGAAAGCGTCATCTTTGTTCGGCACGCCAACTAGTACAGCAACACCCCAACCCTGCAAAGAAATCCAAAATGTGAAACAGATTTAGGTGTTTTTTGATGTCTTTGGTTTTTTTCTTTCTTCTCAATCGACCAATGGCTAGAACAGTTTTCACAGGAACTTACATCATGGACGCATTCAAATGCGGAAACCATGGCACTGATACTTCCTGTGCACTCAACACTTCGATCAACTCCTCCATTAGTCATCTCAGCTATCACCTAAAGACAGAAAAATCAAAATTAGAGCTGAAGCAATAGGTTTGCATGAACCCTTTCCCACGAACATGATTTATCTTCTTACAAACCTCGTGGACAGGCTTGTCATGATCTTTTGGATTTACAAACTCGGTCACACCAAACTTCTTGGCTGTTGAAAGAAACAACAGAAATGAACATCAGAAATCAGCTGTTGGATAGCATATTAAGCACTTCTTATCAGAATATGTCAGCACTGTCACCAAGAAACAACAGCAAAGGTACTCGATGATATGCATATCAGTTTCATCTTAGTTACTTGACAGTGCTAAAGTCCTCTGTGCAACATCTTGTGTTTACTATTATGAACATCATTTTCATCCTCTCTCTCTCTCTCTGTTTTTTTCTTCTTCTTCTTTGCAGTAATTGAGTAGATTTAGATACACCATATGTCTGCTACATAATTAATCAAGTAATGCAGCCAACAAGTTCAGCCAGGAATGGATAAAGACCCCAAAAGGCAAATGAAACAAGAATAGGATTGAACTAAATGTTTGGTTTACCTTCTTCAAATCTGTTGGAATTCAAATCAACACCAATAATCCTAGAAGCGCCAGAAATCCTAGCCCCTTCTGCAGCCTGATCATGTCAAACAATACAAACAGTTTTAATATAAGCAGCGGCCTAGCATCTGAGTTCAGAAATGGATAGAAAAAATCCCTTTGTTTAGTGCTTTGGGAAAGAAACTTACAGCAAGGCCAACGGCTCCCCAGTCCAAAAATGGCCACAGAAGAGCCTTTCTTTGGCTTAGCAACATTCAAAGTGGCACCAAGACCTACAGCACAAAACCAAATCCTCATTAAAAGAAGGTAACAAATTCTTTATTCATATAAGAACAATTGAATGCTGTTTTAACCCAACCTGTAGAAATTCCACAGCTGAGGACACATACTTTGTCAAGTGGAGCAGCTGGATTGATCTTGGCAGCACAGCCAACATGAACCACAGTGTACTCACTGAAGGTGGAGGTACCGACAAAATGGTAAATTGGCTGCCCTCTAATTGAAAATCTAGACTTGCCATCATTCAGCATCACACCTCTGTCAGTGTTGATCCTAAGAAGATCACACATATTACTCTCCTCTGATTTGCATTGTCGGCATTCCTTACACTCTCCTGTGAAGACAGGAAGCACATGGTCACCAGGCTTGAGGTCTGTCACACCCTCACCAACACTCTCAACAATCCTACAACACCCCAAAAGAAAAATGGAGACGTGAGCAAAATTATCAAATTAGTCACCCCAATTCATCACTATCAAAATAAACAAAAGCATAATCCAAGTTCAGCAAGCAATGACTAATGGCTCAAATTCTTACGCTCCAGCTTCATGACCAAATATGCGAGGAAATAATGGGGTTTGCCCCTGCAATTTTAAAGCCAATGTTATAGTATCAATCTCTGGATGCAGAATAGCCGATAAACAAGATCACATGCATGAGTAAGTAGCAATCACATACCTTGGCTTCCCAGAAGTAAACATCAGTATGGCAGAGAGAAGTGAAGAGAATCTTCAAACGAACCTCCATAGCCTGAGGTGGTGCCACCTCCACTTCCTCTATCACTAGTGGCTTTCCAGCTTCCCATGCTACAGCAGCTACAATACAACCATCCAATCATTTATTAAAAAAAAAATTGAAATACATTGACGTATTAAAGCATAGTTCAAAAAAATCATATAATATTTTTAAAGGCCAAAATCACAGTTAGATCAATCAAATTCATAATCCAGTTTTCTTCTTCTTCTTTTTTTTTTAAAAAAAGAAAAATAGTAATTATGAGTGAGTTCTCTAATTCTCCACACAATTTGATCTCACCGTCTGGTTGAAAACAAGATTTTCCATAAACAAAAAAGAATCTCTTTTGTTTCACTTTCCAAGTAACCAAACAAACCATAAAGGAAAATAGAATTCTGAACAGTAACAAACTATCACTGTTAAACACGCAAAAACAATCTCATTCCCAAGATTTAAGAAGGCAGAAGGAAACATGCTCTGTAATAGCAGTTTGTCTATTACCTTTACAACGTATGACCTGACCAGCAGTGCTTGCCATTCTTCGCATAACCTGAGCAACAGTGCTTGCCATTCTTCCTCGTTATTCTCTTGACGTAACAAACTTTGTTTTCTTTGATTACTTTCCTCTGTTTCTTGAGTTCTGAAGTAGCTCTGTGGGTTATTTAACTATTTATAGCGGCAGAATCTAGTACTCCAGTTGGCCTTTAATTTTCTACCAGCTATATTCTTATGAGAAATTCCAAATACATTTTAAAGATGTTCGACAAAACAATGGTAAATGGCTGAAATCCTCCATAACATCTGTGTAACAGAAAATAAATGCAGCACATATTATGGAGAGTCATTCGATTCTTCCTCATCACATTTTCGCTAGAATCTCCTTTTCTACGTGCCTACATGATTTTTATTCTTTTCCAAAATACGTATGTGTACTATTTCTCTTTTGTAAACATCAAAAAGAAGAAAATTGTTTCCTAAGTTTCTCGATCCACATATCAAAAATAAATTTTAGACAAATATTTTAGCAAAGGATGGATGTGGGCACGAGATTGATTCTCTTAATAAAAACAGAGCTTATGTGGGCTTGTGATTACCAGTCAGTGATCACCGCTAGTTTCGTTTGCTGTAAAGGGAAAAGAGATGTAGGGTGTGATGAATAGATGGAAGCAAGCAAATCCAGGGTCTCCATTGCACGTCTTGGTTCCCATGGAACACGCATGATTGTTCCCTGGTTTTCCATTTTAAAGAGATTCGAGGCTTCACTACAGATAAAAAGGTGGCGTAACACATAAAGCGGCATCCAAAGAAGAAGGTTATTGTCATAATTTAAGGATGTGGCTCTATCTAGTGAAATAAAATGTTTTTCTATAAATTAAAGGGTTTTTTTTTTTTAAATCAACTAAAGCAAAAGATTATAGAGAAGCAGATGAATATATATATGTCCGAACGAGTTCTTTATAGATTAAGTCAAATTAGATTTTCGTCCAATTGGAACAAACCATACATGTCTCTATGTGTATTTATTTAATCTAGTAAGATGGAAACCTAATCTTACTAAATAAAAAAAAAAAAAGGACCCCATTAAATGTTGAATTTCATTTAAGGATTAGTTTTCTAAGAAATATTTTCCACGTGAATCATTATATGATAGTCGAAAATAAGTATTATAATTGTTAGATGTTATACGGCCACTTTTAAAATACAAGAATTAAATTTAACTTGAATTAGATTTTTAATTAAATCAAATAAAATATTAATTTGATAAAATCTGGTTGATCTAATCAAACTTGATTGATCTTTCACTCGAATTAAAAATAATTAATTTAATAAAAAATAATAATTGAATGATTGATTTTGGTTTATCCAACAATTGATATCATGAATTAATAATTTAAGTTTTTTTATATATATTTTTTATATCAAATCTGTTTGTGATTATAATTTTTAAAAAGTAGATTTAAATAAAATACTTTTAATTATGGATTTAAAAAAAATGAAAGACATGTTTAATTAAAAGTGTTGTAAAATGGGTTTTTTATATAAAATAAATGAAAAAAAGATATTTAACTTATATAAAATAAGAATCTTAATTATATATAAATTTCAATATAAAAAAAACAAAAATTATTCAACTAATCGAACATTTTTTTCTCAAAAGCTACTCTTAGGGTCCCACTTTTGTTTTCTTGAAGGAAAAACTCAGCGGGCCCAAATTCTGGGTCGTGTGCTGTGAGTGGAAGTGGAGTGGAGGCTACACATAGAATATACAACGTATTAATAAGGCCTTTTGTGATGATGTTACATAGTGAATGGACCCACCCAAGATAATACAAAACCAATCGACCCAAAATTATACTGTGTCTCGCCCCAAATCCACTCCAACTTCAAAATTAAAAAACCAAGACATGGCTTTTACCTTTTTGTTACATTTGAGATTATGGTAGCTGTTACGGTTTAAAATATTTTTTATTTTAAAATATATTAAAATAATTTTTTTTAAAATTATTTTTAAAATCAGCACATCAAAATAATCTAAAAACATAAAAAAAAATTAACAAATTTAAGAAAAAAAACATAATTAAGGGAACACGATTTCAAACGGTTAAGTGATTTTACCATAACCTGAGGGGTTTTGTTATTTAGTTAATGTTCAAGAACAAAGTAATAGAAGAAATAAAAACCAGTGTTTTAATCCAAAACCTGTTTTGATTCAAGATCTAAAGTAGTTTGAATCGAAGAAAAAACAAAGCTCAGCAATTCTAGTAAAAAACTGAAGTTAATCTAGGCCTAATCTAATCAAAATTTAATCATCAACCTGCTAACTATTTTTTTTGAAAAAAAATTATGGTCTCATTTTTATTATTTTTTTAATTTTTTTTTAGGAACGATCCTCCGACCCATGACTCTTTATCTAGGGTTAACCCTGAATCATATTTTAAAACTATAATAAAAAAATATGTTTAATTAAAAAAAAATAAAAATAAAAATATAAAATAAATACGTTTCTAGAACAATTTTAAAGTCAATTTTTAAAATCTCAAAACATGAAGTACATGAAAATATATATCCTCTGTTTTCACTATCTTCATTCTTTTTTATTCTGATCCAACAACTAAACACTACCAATAATACTCTATCTCTTTAAATAATAAGAATTGAAATCTCAAATCACGATTTAAGAAATAAAATTATCATGAATTCTCTTATTTTAACCTAGATAATATATCTTTGATTAGAATGGAGATGAATTTAAATCTTAATGTATAGAAGCTGATTTCCACCAGACATGTATAAAACATAAAAAGAAAAAAAATGATTTAACTATGGTTCAATGGGAATGGAAACTCTAAGTATATAATTTCTCCTAATTTTTTTTAGGTCCCACCTTATTTAGTAAATAATTTAAGAAATTATACAAAATAATTTAGTAAATTAGATGAAAAAAATATATATTTCATATGCACATGCAAAATTTCCAACTTTTAGTCTTATTTCTAATAAATTTAAATCTAACTAGCTCAAAACATTATAAAAACATAAATTTAACAAGCCCAAAAAACTCTATTAAGTGGACTGTGCATAAGCTATTACACGAGCCCAACAGGAACGAATTTAGGCAGCCTTATTAGGCTCATTTCCCTTAGGTCTAGGTGGATCTTTTAGTATTTTATATTATTTCAATACATATTATTTATTTTAAGTGAAATACAACTTGAAATACCATATTAATTTATAGAGGTGAAATTACTCTTGAGCCTCTCTTCTCCATTAAAAAAAAAGACTCATAAGCTATTAATACTCTATGAGTTCACTAAGTTTAAGGTTCACAATTCCTTTATTTTTAATATTCTTAACACATATATTTCAGAGCTTATCTTTCTAAATTATCTTTGCATTTTTTTTTAACTTAAACATATAAAAGTCCTCACATTCTTCAAATAATATTTTTTATAGGTAACAGCTACTAATCACATTAGCTTATCAGGTACCAGATATTAGCTACCAATCATCTTAATTAGAAAGAATAAATTATATTACTAGAACTAAAAAATTAATTTATTATCTAATACATAAATTTTATTTCTAAATTATTTGAATATTTGAAGACATCCTCACTCTCTAGCTAGAACATCATTTACAACCCTTGGATTTTTTTCCTCCCAGGATCTGCTAATCGCATATCACTCAGTTTTGTAGTGCAAATTTATTAAAAACGATAGCTATCATATCCATAATTTGTACGAAGTCCGTTAAAGATTACTTAGTCATGCTTTCAATAAAAGAAAAAAAAATCTCAATTTAATATCTTAGAAGAAGGGAGAACATATAAATGTCCGGTGGATGTTTGTTAATATGATATAGGGTGTTTTTTAAAAGTGTTTTTTAATTAAAAATGTATTAAAATGATAGTTTTTTTTTTTTTTAATATTAACATATTATATTTATATACAAAAAATATTTAAAAAATATCAATTTAATATTTTTTTATATGAAAAATAATTTAAAAATTACTTAAAAAACATTTTCAACCACCCAAAACAAACACTCAACAAGTAAATCTAGTAGATATATATCAATAAATTAATGACAACGATCAGTTGTATATTCTTTCTATAAACTATACATGATTTCTATGATTATACTTAATCAATGTTTCAAGATAAAAAGAAAAGATATAAAAAAATAAAAATATGCTTGGCTGGAATAATAAAAATAATAAGAATATAAAATAAATTTTCATAAATTTATCTTTTATTAAAATAATGAGACAAACAACATATCTCATCAAATATTGTTTTCGTCTTTTATATTTCGATACATGCATGCACCATAAGTTTTGATAGTTTCAAACATTTACTATTGAATTATCAGAAGAATCCAAACACGCCGTCTGCTGCAAAATTGGACTTTGTAATAGAAAAGTGATCCCCTGTGATCGAAACCTTAGTTAATGGGTGTCACCATGACTACTTCTGTCCATGGCAACTTGCCTGATCCGTGGCTGCCATGAACGAACGATGCTTCTTCAACTCCATTGCCTTGGACAAAAACATCCTTCTTTCTTGAGTGACTCCTGCATTAGGACCCAGCATGCATTACTAATTCTGTCCATGGCCACTTTCTAATGGTTTACATCAATTGATGATGGTATTTATGATCTTGGCCACTATGATCGAAACCATTCAAAGGGTGTCACCAATATCACTACTTCTGTCGATGGCAGCTTTCCTGAGTTGCTACCATGAACGATGCTTCAACTTCATTGCCTGGGACAAAAACATCCTTTTTTCTTGAGTGGCTCCCGCTACCGGACAAGGACCCAAGAAGTGTATAAAGTTTGGGTTAGAAATATATATAAAACATGTCTTGATGTTTTATCTAAAAGTTTATATTATTGGATTGAGATAATTTTTTGATATAATATTAGAGTTTTAATGATTAAACGGTTAAGAATTCAAATCTCACCATTCTCATTTTATTTAATAAAAATTAAGTATAAGATAGTGTGAGTTTGTACAAGTTCAAGCCTAAAAAGATTTTACTTGAGAGAACGTGTTAGAAAATTATATAAATTATATATTGAGGTCTTAAGATGTTGGGTTCGGATGATTCTTTGACATATTGAAAGGGATCGTTGGGTAAATTTAAACCAAGTGGACATGATACTTTGTGTATGTTTATGTAAGGTAAGAAGAAATTATTTATAAGACTTATTGTTCATTGGTATTTCAAAAAAATAAAAGAAAAGGATGGATTCTTGAATTCGAATTTCATACCATGGTTGCTGATTAATATGATTTATTCTTAAATATCAGACCATTAATTTTTCTTGATAATGGAGTGGAGTTGAAGACCTATAATTACCCAGTGATGGATCCTAAATAATATTTTAACGAGAACAATATCGATCATGGTTAAACATATAGCTTCATAGCTATTGTTAGCATTTAAAAAATTATTTTTTCTTTTTTTTTCTTTTTTTTTTCCAGTTATCTTTCTCATGCTATATATTCTTCTGGATTCTATGGATGCAAGCTCTGTGGACTCAGCCAACATATTTGAATGCCTTCAGTTAGACGGCACATATAAACAGATAATATTTCTCAAGATGCTTTATAGTTGGAGAACAGCTTGTCTATGTCAAGCAAATCCTGAAGGTACTTCAAGTTAGTGTTTAGCATATTGTTTTATAAATTATTTTTTTATTTGAAAATATATTAAAATAATATTTTTTTTATTTTTAAAATTTTATTTTTAATATTAATACATCAAAACAATTTAAAAAAATAAAAAAATAATTTTAAATACAATATACATAACTTTTATGGAAAGAAAATCACATGTGACTTCATATGTTGTGGGCTTGGATTAGTTATAGGTTTAGAAGTCCTTGTTACACACAAGTGTGTTTTTTTTCTAAGCAATATTAATTAAGTATAAAAGCGTGGGGGAAAATATTGTTTTCATATATTCTTTATAATAGTAATATATGGTGTTTTTTTTACTTTTTTTTTTACTGATTTATTTTAATTTAGACTTTATATGGTGTGTTTATGAAGATTTAAAGTTGATAATTTGTTTTAATATTTATTTTATATAGTTATTATAGTATAAAAAAATTATCTCAACATCATGGTATGATTTATTTTTAAAAAAATTTAGTTAAATAAAAATGATTTAAAAAAACTAGGATATTAACTTTATGGAGTCGATGACTCGGTTTGTGAGTTTAGCGAGGTAATTCTGATTGCTCTAGTTAGCAGGTTTAGCACATAAAAAAATATCTAAAAATAAAAAAAACTAATTAAGAATAAAAATTAAAAATTTTACAAAATAGTGATTGAATCACAACAATAAACAGTCTTTCATTGCTGATGATCATAATCCATTGTATTTTTGGTTTTTAAGAATAATAAAGCACCGGCTAGATTTGAATTGTAACGTGAGTTTTTTTTTTTTTTTGTTATAATGATAAAGTATTGATTTTATTATATTTTCATTTTTTATATATAAATTTATGGTTTCATTAAGAAAATATTAAAATGACTTCTTATGAGATCATGCACTCATCGGATGACCAATCATAGTTCAACAAGAAATTATATTGAGCTAAAAATATTCAAGCCGAGAAAAGAAAAAACAATCCAAAACATTTTTATTTATTTATTTATTTCTGTCCAAGAGGGAAGTTAACTGATTCCGGGAAGTCATAAGGCAACTTTTGAAATATTTTTATATAAAAATAAAGTAAAAAAAATAAAAATGGTTTAAAGGCACACGGGTTATGCTTTAATTAAAAGTGGGCTACCTCCTGATTTTGAACACACGCGTTTCAAGCGAGTTTGTGACGTGGCGCTCGCGAGTTTGCCCTATCAAAAGCCTTGTTCTTCTTCTTCAAAGACTAGTGGGTTCGCCTTTTTAATTCTTTCTCTCTGACAATCTGCTGGCGTTTTTGGATAATTTTTACATAAATAAATAAAATTTATATTTTCAGAGCTGTTAAATTAAAACTATGATCATAACAAAAATTAAAACAAATTTTTTATTGGGATACGAATATCCCTTTGCATTTGTGTTTCAAAAACTTTTTTTAAAAAATTAAAAAATTATTTTTTTTATTTTAAATTATTTTTTTAATTGTTTTTAGATCATTTTAATATGCTGATATCAAAAATAATTTTTTAAAAATAAAAAAAATATTATTTTAATATATTTATAAAAAAACATTTTAAAAAATTACTGTATTCCAAAAAAAAATCCTAAAAAAACCAAAAAAAAGAGAAGAAGTATACGGAAACTAAAGCAACATTTCAATGCGCGTGGAAATACAATTTTTTTCTCTCCCTTCTGGCTAACAATACAGAGGGTCATGCATAGACTGCGGGCTGGCCATATGTGGCCTGCCGGCAAATGGACAAAGGATGGAAAAATGCAGCTTGTTGCCTTTTCCTTTCCCTATGTTTTTCCATGCAAAGTGCCTAACCACACAATAAGGTGAAGAATTGTGAGTCTCAACTCTGAACTGCCCTTGAGTGGAAGGGTCTCTCAACTCTAAACTGCCCTTGAGTTGGAGGGTTGGACTCATGTGAAGGACACCATGCTGCCATTAAGGAACTGGGTACGTACGTAGTTATGGAGTTGAAGAAGACAACCAAAATATTTATGAATTCGAAAGCTTGCCTTCCATCTTCCCCATGATTGCTTGGAATGAGTGTCGTGTGCGTCATGTTTTGGTTTTTAGAACAAACGTGCAAGCTCTCCTATTCAATGCAAGACAAGGTGTTTTGGTCCCCCTCCCTGGTTTTTTTATCACCAAAAAAAAAAAAAATTCCAACTTGCGACAAGTTATTTGCCACATCAGGCGACAAGTTTCACGATGCTCGGAAGAGATTAGTTTAATTTATTTTATAAATCATAAATAACATCATTTTGTTTCTCAATTAAAAAAGTTTATGATATATGAAAAGGCATCGAGAATGAAGTTGTATTTTTTTTCATTTAGGATATAAATTAATTTGAAATCCACCCCCAACATAACACAGATGGCCGGCAGAGGATTAGTATAAGCTGTTTCAATTTGGAACAAAGAAGAAATTATGAGAAAACTACCTTAAATCTCACAAGATTTGAACGAAATAATATTTTTCCTTTTGGTATTAAAAAGTCGCACTTCCCATATCATTATTTATTTATACAATTAATTTCACTTTATATTCCAAGTCAAGAATTCGTGAACTCAATAAAAAAAATTCTAAAATTTTATAAATTTGCTATTATGATTGATTTGGGTGTGCTTGGGAGTGTGGTTGCGATTGTTTTTCAAAGTGTTTTTTGTTCAGAAATACATCATAATAATATTTTTTTTATTTTTTAAAAATTATTTTTAACATCAGCACATTAAAATGATCTAAAAGTATAAAAAAATATTAATTTGAAGTAAAGAAAAAAATATAAAAAATTAATTTTTTTAAAAAATACTTTTAAAATTCAAAAACAAACAGGCTGTTAATAGCCAAAGTACCCACACAAATTTTAGTCGAAGAAAAAGAAAGATACCTGAGTTATTAATATACATGGATATTTTTATTAAAATACAAAATTGGATTGTAAAAAATAAATTGCTCAACATAAAAAAGAAAAATATTATGGCGTTCAAAAATTTTCCATGTAATTATTCCTATGATCAAGATCCTACACTTTAGGCATCATAATTAATTAATTAGAATTCGAGATATTAATTATTGGGCTCCGAACAAAAAGATAGACGGAAACTAAAGCAACATTTCAATGCGCGTGGTTTTTCTCTCCGTTTCGGTTGACAATACAGACTACAGAGTAACAGAGGGTCGTAGACCGCGGGCTGGGCCGGCTGGCCATGTGTGGAATTGACGCACAAAGCCACTCTATTGCCGCCACCTTTAACCCACAGGAAAAAATATTAACATTTCTCTATAACTACTCTTTAATTTTCAAGCATTCTCCAAATAAATAATCCATTTATCATCATCGGATCATCTTCTTCTTCTTCTTCTGTCATCAAACTCTTGTTCATCATCAACCCAGTTACCATTCACATATCATCATCTCCTTCTAGTTCTGTAACATGGAGATGGAGCTTGAGCAATCCATGCAGAGAGAGACCACTCCTAGCGCTCAAGCTATGCCCTCGAAAAATACTTGGACTTCTACCATCTTGGCAAACGACGTCTCACCATCAGTTACACCTACTGGTATCAGTAGTTCTTCATCTTCTTTGATATCATCTTCTGCTAAAGATCTTTTCCGTTGCTCGAAATCGTTCAGGACACTAGATATCGGTGCCCCGAAGAGCAACACCACAGATAAAAAGCTAGCATGGTTGCGCTCTCAAATCATTGGTGATGATGTAGAGTTTGATTCTCCCTTTGGAAAGAGAAGACTCACCTATGCTGATCATACTGCCTCCGGGAGATCTCTTCGCTATATCGAGAATTTTATCATCAACAACGTCCTCCCTTTTTATGGTAACTTCTTATTATTGCTTTCTCTGTTTCTTCTTCTTTTTTTGCTATATATATATAGACTTGATAGTTCTTCGTCTTTCCATTTTCAAGTCAGCAAGAGTAGGATTCCCACTTGAAACCTTCCATAATCCTATTTGAATATGCAAGATTTAAGAACATCGTAGTTTTTTTTTTTACATAAGACCCAATTAGTAAGTCCCTGGTCACAGATAGATCCAAATTTTTTTAATTTTTTATTTTAACTGGATTTTTATCCGGATGAACGACTCGGGAGTGTCAACCAATTTTTTATTTTTATTTTTATTGAAACTTTATCTCAAATCACTCTCTAAAATAATCATAAATGTATGTCAATATTAAAGAATGTTGAGTTTCTTCAAGCACTGCTTGACCAGAACTTTTGTCAAGTAAAGAGAGTACATTCACATGACGTTAATCGGGTGATTTTGTATCTTTTCCTTCTTTTCTTGCAACCATTTGCATAAAATAAATCTTTTTTTTATTTAACGATAATTTATTCCTGAATACACACTACTATATCTTTCGTCAGCAAAGAAGCTGCTCCAATTATTTTCATTTTTGGTCTAGATAGTTGTTTGTAGTATCTTCTTTTGTGTGTGCGCGCCCATATATATATATTATCCTAAATATTAAAACAAGTGGGAATTTCCCGTGGTAGTTGCCATTGAATTAAATATTGTGGATGACGTTATATATTTTTTAAAATTTTAATTTTGATTCTTGAGATTTTATTTTATGCAATTTAATTTAAATTAAAAGTCAATTGCTTCTAATTTCTTAATCAATTGTGAAATTAAAAGAAAATAGATCATAACAAAAAAAACATCGAATATGGATGGCGTGTGAAAAGTTTCAGAAAAGATACGTTTAAGTCCTCTAACTTTAAAAATTACATAAGTTTTTAAAATTTTGGTGCCTCATTTTTCTCTAATTCAATTTTAATATAAAAGTTCATTCTTTTTATTTTTTAGTTCTTGGTTGAGAAAGAAGAGAGAGAAGTTGCATGATTTCAGCAGTAGAGAGAAAAAATACTGTTGACATTGATTTAGACCACTTAAACAGTCGGTTCATTTGATTAGGGAAATTCATTTTAGATGTTTTTTTTACCTTGAAAGTTCATGAAAAATAAGATCTAAGCTCTGGTAGATTTTGATTACATAGCCCGAAGATATGTATGCTCTAAATTAATGTCAACAGATTGGTTTTGAATTTAATTTATGTGCAAATATAATTTAATGACACTTGGATTTCTACCGTACACTTGAAATTAAACATACAATTTTATAACTTTCTTAATTAGCTTTCTTGTTAAAATAAATTTATTTTTCGGTCGTTAATTATTAGGGATTAATGTGTACAGGTAATACACATACTAGTGACAGTTATGTGGGTCATAAGACCACAAAAATGTTGCATGAAGCTGCCGAATATATCAAGAAGTGCTTAGGTGGTAGCCAAGATGATGCAATCATGTTTTGTGGCTCAGGCACAACCGCAGCCATTAAGAGATTACAAGAAGTAATGGCCATTGCTGTGCCATCAACTTTGAGAGATAGGCTAATTAAATGCCTAAGTAACGAAGAGAGATGGTTGGTTTTTGTTGGTCCTTATGAGCACCACTCGAATCTGCTCTCGTGGAGGCAAAGCTTGGCAGAAGTAATAGAGATAGGTTTAGACGACAATGGCTTGATAGACATTGAAGATCTAAGGCAACGACTTGAATCATATAAACATGCAAACAGGCCTATTTTGGGTTCTTTTTCAGCTTGTAGTAATGTGACTGGGATTTTCTCGGATACTCGAAGAATTGCTCAACTTCTTCATCAACATGGTGGTTTTGCTTGTTTTGATTTTGCTGCAAGGTAACACAAAATTTATTCTTGTGTTTCCTTCTCCTTTTTTAACCATTTATGCCTGAAATGCACTTATATTTTGTAATCGTTTATTGCATCATCAAGCACTAACTTCTTGGTTTATACATGTATATATTTATGTAGTGGTCCATACGTGAAAATTGATATGAGATCCGGAGAGATTGATGGTTATGATGCGATTTTCCTTAGCCCGCACAAATTCCTAGGAGGGCCCGGATCACCGGGAATACTTCTGATGAGCAAAGCCCTTTATCAGCTAGGATCCTCAGCTCCATCAACTTGTGGAGGTGGAACTGTTGATTTTGTAAATGGCTTCTGTGAAAAGGTATGCCTTACATGTTTCCTCTGTTTGCTTCATATCAATGGGATAAAAAATGGGGTGTCAACCTAAATTAAAGTTTCTTCATTAATTGCAGCATACATTGTACTTGAATGAAATAGAGGAGAGAGAGAACGGAGGAACTCCTCAGATAATTCAAACCATTAGAGCAGCATTAGCTTTCTGGGTTAAAGAATACATTAGCTACAGAGTGATTGAAGAGCAGGAGAATATGTACATCGCAAAGGCACTCGACAGGCTTCTCCCAAACAAGAATATATGGGTTTTAGGTAACACTACTGCTAAGCGACAAGCTATACTGTCCTTCCTCATATACTCCACTACAAACTCTTCATCAACTCGCATGATACATGAGAGCAGCACAACTGATAGAAAAAACATCAACGATGAGGTTCTTTACATGTGGGGAGAGGTAGGAAACAAAAGAGACAAGCCTCTTCATGGACCTTTTGTCGCAGCACTCCTTAACGACCTATTTGGCATTCAAGCTAGAGGTGGCTGTGCTTGTGCCGGCCCCTACGGTCATAGTTTGCTCCATGTCAATGAGCCAGGCTCCCTAGCCTTCAGATCGGCCATAAATAAGGTAGATAGTTCTTTTAATATTTCTCGGCAATGTTCAATCAACTGCTGCTAAAGCAGTGATGCTTGCTGTGATTTCACTAAATGTCAACGTTTGATGCCATTAATATAATTCTGATGCTTCAATTGCAGGGTTATGTTGGAGTAAAGCCAGGGTGGACAAGAGTTAGCTTACCCTACTACATGTCAAGTGAGGAATTTGAGTTCATTCTTGCTGCGATTGAGTTTACAGCCATTTATGGCCAGCGATTCCTTCCACTGTATCACTTCAATTGGAAAACAGGTAGCTGGACGTTCAGAAACAAGGAATTCAAGAACCCAGTAGACAAAGAAAGCAATAATGATACCAACAAGTTTGCGTCATATTTTACGAGGGCTAAACACATTGCGAATCTACTTCCCAAATTCCCTTCCCAACGAAAGATTCCTCGGGAAATAGACCTTGACCTCTTGTATTTCCGAGTCTAGTACTCCTCCACCTCCTGCTGTTGGCTACTACTTATGATTGTTCCTGTGTGGAGTCATGTTGGCATGTCAATTTTTCTTCTATTGAGGTATTAATTAGTATCACATTGATATATATATATCAAGAAAATATACACATTTTTTTTATTTTTTTTTATAGTTTATTGTTACTTGCTGCTGTCTATCCATAATATTTCTCTCTCAACTATGTGCTCAAATAAATGCATGTTTAGAATTATAGTGTAAAATAATCTTTAAAAATATTTTTATATAAAAAATTATTAAAATTATTTCTTTATATTAATATATTATAATTATATAAAATATTTAAAAACAATAATTTAATATTTTTTAAAAACAAATATACTTTCAAATATACTAAAAATATTAAGCATTTTTCTCTCCTATTGTAGCTACTATATATAAAAATAATATTTTTAACATAAAACATAAAAAATCATAAAAAAATAATTTAAAATTAAAAAATTTTAAAATACAAAAATAAACAAATTACGTATAAATAAAAACTTTACCTATCTTCCTCCTCCTCCTCCTCCTCTTTCTTATCAAGATGGGTATTCATTATCAACTTCAACACAACTTAAAACAGACTCATTTAACTTCCAATCTCGATACAACAATGATTCATTAGAAATCCTCCATCTTAACAAACTTTCATCGTAAATTCTTAAATCTCTCTTCAGATCCACAGTCATTACCTGGGTTTTTACCAGTACTAACAAAATTCGGATTTTGAAACAAGAAAAGGAAACATGATTTTTTAGTTTTGGTTTAAGTTTTGGGTTGTTGGGTTTTAAAAATAAAGTGAGTGGGATGCTAGCGATAAAGGTCGAGAAAAGTTTGGCGATCGAGTAGTTGATTTGGAAGGAAAGGATGAAAAAAGATACGGGAAAAGAGGAAGAAAGTGGGGGAATAATGGATTTGCTTGCTTTGGAGAAGAGGGAAATGGAAGAATTGATTGAAAGGGAAATTTGGAGGCCATAATGGAGAAGAAGAAGAAGAAGACGACGACGACCAAAGGTAAGGGAAGTGGGTGTTTTGAGAGAAGGAAAACGTGCCGGAGAAGTGAAGAAAGTGACAGGAAAGGAAACTATGCAAGGCAAATACTTGCCTCTTCGACAAAAATAAGAGTTTGGTATTCCAAAAAATAGCAAAGTGGCTTTCAAGTGACAATCACAATCATACCCTTTTTAAAGACTTACGCTATTTTCACGTGGAAAATCAGTGGAGCTCTCCAAATATTTGCTTTCATTTATAAGATATTCTTGTTTTTCAATCACTTGTAAACAACATTAATATTTGAGAAAATGTCTCTGCAAATCCATGCTAGACATTTACCAGCAAAACGCTATTCAACTTCTGATCGCACTGGCTCGGGGCTACTTGTAAAAGTTGCTAGATATTAAAATGCTGCCAAAAATTATTTTTAATTGCAGTTGTTATAAATATTCGATGTCCCTTGTTAACTGTACTAATGTTGATGTTTTGTTCTAGGGTTATGTTGGGGTAAAGCCAGGACGGACAAGAGTGAGCTTCCCTTGCTACATGTCCGATGAGGAATTCAAGTTCATTCTTACAGCTATCGAGTTTATAGCCATTTACGGCCAGAGATTTCTTCCACTGTATCACTTCAACTGGAAAACTGGCAGTTGGACTTACAAGACATAGGGATTGAAGGACCTGATGGGTAGAGAAAGCAGTGGCAATATTCATTTTCTTGCCATTGGAAAATACTAAACATCCTGGGATTGTCAATATAAGGGGCCTCGAGTTCAACAGCCTTGAATCTGCAGATGATGTCGTTCACAGAAGTAATTACAAAGGGGACGCAACAGCGAGTCCTTCTATAATGAAAACTAGTGATGGACAAGTCAACTGGCTTGTTGCATCGACTTATAATGGGATGGTAGCAAATTGAAGATGATTCACAAATTCACCAATTTGTTTAATTCTGGTAAGCTTTGACTTGCTAAGATTCAAATAATTGATCTGCCTAGATATCTAAACTGATAGCAACCAATTAAAAATCGACCACTGAAAAAAGTCTTTCCATTTCCCACTTCCATGCTGGCCCCTGTGTAGTAATCATAGCATACAACAACAGTTGATACTGAACAAATTGTCTGCTGATGGATTCATAATTAGCACCTGTATCTTTGAGATTGACTGAATTCAACCCTTTCTCAGATTTGACAATCCTGCTTAATCTTGGAAATTTATGATAACAATGCAAGTAAAAGACCTGTTACCGTGGAGACATAGCCTTTGTGAGATTGCAAGTCCACCTGCACATAGGAGCTGAGAGTCTCAGACCAACATATTAGTGGCATGTTTTTTGAGTATACAAAACTAATGTGCTGCTACTGTTTCAACAGAAAAGAAGCTTCAATCATATTGTAGAAAAAGATAAACAGCCACATAGTTAGCGAACACGACTCTGGCAGCAGGACCATAAACTGTCACCAAGAAAAAGAAAAATGCTCAGCGGATATCATAACAACAAAGTTGTTTCTATATCAACATGCTTGATTCCTATTCCATGCAACACTTAACTTGGTTTGACAACTTGTCCAGCCCAAGTATGTGCTCACTAATTATGTTCTTGGGGGAAGACAGTGAACCCAACTTCCAGGTTGATCCAGCCTCTGGCAAGCGTGGAGGATTCAAGGGTGGTGGAGCTTGCTAATGATTTTTCAAGACTTTATGCCTTATCAAAACAAGGATAAGATTTTACAAAATAAACTCTTATAAAATGCCAGTGGTTCAAACCAGAATTTCCTACTACAATTACAGAGCAATAATAAATAACAGAAAGTGGTTTAGTTTTATTTCCTTTTCATTTTCCCCTGAAAATTTTGAGGCCCATTCTTCATGGCAAGAAGCAACTGCATCTTGCCTATGGAACAAGTTTATGTAACTGACCAAAAAGGAAAAGGAGACTGTAAGGGAAGGGAAATGTCTTCTATGAGTTGACTAGAATGGACAGTGTGCATCATTTGCTTGTCTTTATGCATTTCATGAAACTCCACCACCCAGAAAGACAATGGAAGAAAGAAAGAAAGAGCATGAGAAGCAACTGAATACAAACAATGAAGAAAAAACCCCCACCTTTTTTATATTTAAGAAAAAACCCATCTGTTTTCAAAGGAAATGGCTGGCCATCAAAAGTTGTGGCCTCTCCTTGTCTTCTTCAATCTCCATTGAAGCTTCAGATCTTATTTCCTGAACCCTTTGATCCCAGATACCATCCATTAGCTTCCAAGTTTCATCACTGACAACTTGTGTCTGTTCACGAAACCATTTGAAAAAGAAACAGTCAGCATTACTAGCACGACAATGAATTTAATGTGGACTACTGGAATTCTCACTACTTCATTACCTCCATAGGGCGGGGTGCACCAAAGGTTGCAAACCCAACATTTCCAGGTGCAAATGTAACCCTCCCAGGAAGGGTAATCCCATGGATCCCCCATCGTCCAGCATAAATTAGGGCTCCATATTCATCAACAGGATTTACAGCGGGCTGAATAACGAGTAATAGAATACAGAAATTAAAATGCTTAAATCATCATAACTATCCCAATCATCAACCCTTTATTATTTAAACATCTAGAAACTGTGGCATGACAGTTAACTGAACAAGCATGAGAGCAGAGAAGGAGAGAAGCTGCCATGAACCTTGATGTTTTATGCAACTTCTCCTTCCCTGGTCTACCCTTTTTCCTTTACAGGTTTTCCTTTATCTAAACAAAACTTGTAACCTAATTATTTTCATCACCACTTATTTGAGATATTGCAAGTGCCATCAGAATTTGATTTTGCAGTATAATTTGACCTATCCCCCTTAAAATGTCTACAAGTAAATGTAAGACATCGTTATATAAACATGTATTTTATACTCTGCAAGCACTTCACAAGTTTAATATTGTGTAACATGTCCCAAATTATTTTTAAATGACACAAGAGAACAACTGGTACAAATTTCTGCAGAGTCAGACTATAAAACTAAAATCAAATAAATCAAATCAGGATAGTAACAGTCAAGATAATAGTGTTTTAAGAAAATTAAAAAAGAAATCGTAGACCAATTCTAAACTCAATTTCTATAATAAGCAACTTGAAATAATCATATTCAAGGATAAGGTCAAGAACTCACTTGAGGTATTCGAGGAGCTCTTTTGTATATGTCCCAAATTTCTGACGCTTCTATCTGTCCCTTCTCAAGTAAAATGTCTGCACAGAATGAAGGAACGAGGCTAACAGATATCAAGCATTTCACATATAGAACTGCCTCAAATGACCAAGTTTCAACAAATAACTTATTAACAAATTGATAAAGCCAAAAATGTAACCTGTAATTGTTTCTACAGCTGAATGATATTCTCTCAGGACAGATGAACATTTGTCCACAGCATATCGCATGTATTCATCTCGCAGAGCTTCAAGTTTAGCTGCAAGCTGTTGTGAAAAAAAAAAAATTACAAATGCAATATATGCATTCAGAAAATCTATTAAAAAATGTGCATAAAGCTCTAACAGATTTGGCAATTGGTTCCCAGAAATATACATTGGGCACAAGATCATTATGTTTCCTGTAGAATGCTTTCCCAAATGCTGTCATCCCAGTTTGGAGAATAAGAAATTCTGCATGGCGCGAAGCTTCCAAGGTAGCCTTTGCGGAGATCCAACACATGTTGTTTATCCCAAACATCTCCTCCTCAATCACTCTAGCTACATCAGATTACCAGTAAAACTCCTTATATGCTTTAAGGGGAAAAAAAACAAAGACAAAGAAGGGAAAGAAGAAACAACAATAAAGCCTTTTAATACACAGTCCATGAGAATGATTCAGTGATGAGACCTGATTCAGAAGACTGCTAAATAGGAGTTAAAGCGTAAATTATAATCAAGGCCAACAGTCAGAAGGTGCCTAAAAGATGAAGTATGCAGGAGACTCTTTCTAATTGTTTTGTGATTAAAATCTTCCCCAATAATACTCCACATGCAGTTCCTTGGTGTTTTTCCATTTGTTTTTGTTTGGCACTTTTTCTTTATCCAGTGAAATTATGTAAATGTAAGACTGTTATACTAAATAATTGTTGAGGAGAATTCTTGGAAGTTAAAGCAAATCCTTAGGTCAGTATTTTCCAGATGATAAACTCCCCCAAAACTTGAAGCTTAAAGAAAATGTTAACAGAAATTGAAAAAAAAAGAAAAAAAAAAGAGGATATTTAGGATTTAAACTCAAAGCTCGATAATTAAAACCAAAATTTAAACCTTGAGTTTTTTAAAGCAAAAGATGATCCGATTATGCAGGGAAACAAAGATTGCTTTGACGGGATGCTTGATTTAAATGCTCTAGGTAGGAAGAATAAAAATTCATTTATTTGCTTTCAAAACAGATTTCTTTTTATAAAATGATAGAAAAACAAACAAAAACATATCCAAAAGTTCACGGCATTGATCCATAAAACATACTACATTAATCTGTTTTAAAACAAATGCTAAACATAAATGTATGTAACAATGATATTTTAAGACAAGAACAAGATTCATGTAACCTACGAGCACATGCACGCACTATAGAGTTCACATAATCTGATTTCCTTGCAAAAATCCTTCCTGCAGTTTCTGCATAACGCATATTTGGCTGGCTGGTGATAGAGTTTATATCAGTCTGCAGGAGGAGATACATTCAAATACATAACTGTCAGATATCTCAACACTTGATCACAAAATACAACCCCGGAGCATATTCTTCAATTACCTCTGTGAAAGGGCGGAAGGGATCTGGAAGGTAGCATGCAAGAATAGCAACAGCTGCTTCTCTGTATGCCAATCTTAATTTCAATTCCTCAGGAATTTCAGTACTATCTTCTTGTCCTGTTTCAAATGTGCCTTTTTGCTGCACAATCACATAGCAAATGAATTGAGAAAATGAGAATGTTGGAAGTGGAAGTAAACATGGTTTTCACATTTATTTTAAGAAAAAAATTGTTATTTTGTGCAAAAAGAAAGACAGAAAAAGAGCAGCCCTAACCCTCTTCAAGGCCTCTAAAAGTTCTTCTCGCCCAATATGGTCTAAATCCTTCCTGGCAGTCAAAATTCCAGCTTCATTCCTGTCATTCAGTTTATGAAGACATTAGCATCTCCTTTTACTGATATTCAATCAGAAGTAGAACTGTGCATATTCAATAAGTAGAACTATGCATTAGGCATTACGCACAGTATGTTCTGCAGCTCTGCCCCAGTAAAATCTTCTGTAAGCTCAGCAATTTCCTGCAGTAGAGCGTCCCTTTCCTTTTCTGACTGAAAAAATTTATTTCTAGCATGCACCTGCACAAGTTAAGTCCCAGTGATGATGTCAACACAAATTTAGAGATCTTGAATTTTTTATCACTTTGAAGAAATACCTTCAATATTGCCAATCTGCCATCTTTAGATGGCAAACCAACTCTCACAATCTTGTCAAAACGACCTTTTCTCAAGAGAGCAGGATCAAGAATATCAAGTCTATTTGTTGCTCCTATAACCAGCACCTGACAAACCCAAGTTTAGCTGTTGATCAAAGAAATTCAATGTCTCCAGCCCAAATAAATAATACAAGCACACCTGTGATGTAAATTCCTTAAATCCATCCATCTCAGTCAGTATCTGAAGCAGACCTTGCTCTCTCTCTGCACCACCCTACACAAACAATTGCATGGATGCACTGAATTCAGGGAGAGAGAGAGAGAGAGAGAGAGATAAAAGAATTATGTTCCAGTTCGTGTGCAGAAGTCACTGATATATCAACAAAGGCTTATAAAATGTTAATTGCTGTGCTGCTCAACCAAACTTCAACTGCTGGATACAATGAATAAGTAAATAAAACAAAAACACTGTAATATTTCCAGTTTTTTTCTGGTCATTTATTGGTCTTGTGGCAAGAAGGTTGAGAGACTAATTTGACAAGTTCTGCTGTGAATTTTATTGCATGTTGCTTTTAAAGTCAGTATGACTTTAAAACTAAATGGAAGCTCCTTAATTTCCTTTGCAGTTGTATAATTGCCACTGAAGCTCCTGTATGTTTTTGTTCATATCATTTCATTAGTGGAACTTAATGAATGCAAGCAAAAGTACATACTATCTTACCCCACCAATATCAGGCCCACCACGCTTGCTACCAATGGCATCAATTTCATCAATAAAGATGATGGAAGGAGCGAATGATCTGGCACTAGCAAAAAGATCCTTGACACGAGATGCTGCCACACCTACAAACATCTAGAAAGTCAACTTTGTTAGTTAGACAATTTTCTTTCAGTTCAAAGAGTTCAAAATGACTAAATAGGGAAAATGGAAGCGATTTAATAAGAGTGAAAGTCAAGAATAAGAAGCAATGCAAATCACAAGTGCCAGCCAGTTGTTAGAGCATAAGTACAAAGGAGTAGCACGGAATTTATCAAACTTGTGAAGTGGTTACATGAGCAAAAATAAGTGGTGCTTCATGAAAAAGATAATTAGCTACTAAGGAAGCAACGTGAACTTTATGCTATCAACAGAGGCTGACAACAGAAAACAGCCAAAACCATGAAACAAAAGAAATGGCTATTCCTTTTAGATGCAAAGTATGTCCACACCTCTACAAAATCTGTGCCATTTGCAGCAAAGAAAGGCAGTCCTGCTTCACCAGCAATGGCTTTAGCGAGCAGTGTTTTACCAGTTCCTGGAGGCCCATGGAGAAGGACACCTTTTGGGCAATAGATACCTTTATCTTGAAACTCTTCATCATTCTTCAAAATGCGTACAATCTCTTGCAGTTCCCTCTTTATATATTCCTGGCCAGCAAAATCATCAAAGGTAACACCGGTGGTTTCTTCTGCTGATATAAACTTTGCCCTGGTGGAAAGGAAGTCAGAAATTAGACCCCAAGTGCATCATTGCGGGGGGGGAAAAAACCCAAATGCTCACAAAACCATCTAAAGTTGTCATGATTTAATTGAAACAATGTTAAGACACGCAATAGTAACCATTAAATAAATCCCTTTTCCAGAAACAACAATGTTTGAAACAATTAACTCAGAAACCATAGAGAATACATGCACGAACAGAAGTTTCAAGGGAGCTTGGAAGATCTAATCAAATTTGAATTAATTTCCATAAACAGAATAATGATTCTTTTGAAAACAACTAGCATGAGATCTCTAGATAACACATGCAAGCCTGTGGACCGTATAGTAGATGAAAATGATCACTGGATGGTAGTCCATCAATTAACTTTAGCATTACCAAAGTTCTAAACTGGCAATGGATAATAGATAACAATTATTAGGACACCAACTCTCCACACTATTATTTTCTTGATTTTAAATTAAATATAGTTTAAGCAAAGCTTCTAAATTCTGACAATTTTCCACTTACCTACTCTTGCCTAATGACCCAAGTGCACGACGCTTGAGTGGCTGCCTAACTGTTTCGCTCGGCTTTCCCAAGTCACAAGGTATTAACTTCGCATAAATAGGTCTCGTCATATTATCAATCCAGAGATATAACACAATAGAAAGAGCAAGTCGCATTGCCCATATGACAGCAGTTGCAACAGTGGAGTAGACTTCTGCAGGGACTGCATTCACATTATGGACATCAACATTGACTATTTGCTGGTGCAACTTTTGCCAAATATCATTCCAACAGTCAATTGGCATACGGTCAACCACATGGCGCCGGAAAATTATTTCTTTGTTTGAATTTCCTTCTGATCCTTCCTTTTTTGCCTCTTTGTAGTATGGAAGAATCACTGTTCATATGAGCAATAAATTTTCAGCTGAAAATCTCAAATGAACACACGATGAGTAAGTTGTAGGCATCTTTCAGAATATAGATCTATTATAAGGTGACGAGGCAAAAGGCAAACCATGCCTTCAGGAAGTCTATGATTAAATAACAATAAAATCAACATCACAAAAGATCAGAAGATTCACTTGGATGATGCATCTGAACTTTAGCATCAATAGCAGGGACTGCAATATGAGAAAGAAATTTGCAATGGGGTACACATTTGTTCATAAGGAATAAATAAACGGAACATCATTGCCTTAATCCAGGGGCCAGAAAAAAGAAAAGGCTGCATCGTATGTTACATGATGAAATCCAAGGAGATATTTTATAAAGATTATGATTCTAATATATTAACTTCTACTCAATTATGCAAAACATTAGTTTTTGTAATGGAATTCGAAAAACGACTCGTGTCGCACAACCTGATTAGGCTTGCATTTGAGGCTTGACTGAGATAAGTTTAATCAGATATTTTTCTGGCAACATTCTTAATCTCATTGAGAATTCCATTTGCACACTAATCAATTATTTTAAAAAACAGAAAGAAAATCATTTCCTATAATGTCTCTAATAAATGGACTAAGAGAATGCACGAAGCAATGTACTGGACCCAGTTACTGCAAAAACAATCCCAGCAAACGCAAGTACATATAAAAAGCACTAACTATTCATTAACCACTAAAAACAGTTAAAAGAACTAAAACCCAGAAAAAAAAAATATAACAGCAGCAAAGATTAAAAAGAACAACTTTCCAACCTGAAACATTCTGGCCGTAATTTGCGTACTCCATAAACTGAACATTATTGGAGTTAACAAGTCTCAAAAAATCACTAAAATCAATCCTATGAGAGTTCTCAGGATCCCATTCCGTTCCTTTTAACTTTCCTCGCATCATCAACAATGCCCTGCTCCAGTTTGAAGCCATTACTAGATTCCTCTCTAATTGTATATCTGCCTTTCTCTCCAATTCTTCCAATTTATTAATTCTTTTTCTTTCTGCTTCTTTCAGTTTCTAAAAAGTTACACAGAAATAAAGTTACAATCTTTGAGAGGTTTTATAAATAAAAATTAAAAAAATGTACTTTATTGTTACCAAATCATAGAAATACAAAGATAGCCCTTCTGTTTTCTTCTCTCACTTTCTGAGAGACCAAACAGTGGTTCCTTTTCGGAAAAAAATAAAATAAAATATTTCAGAACTTGGGGATAGATAAATATGAATTCAGGACCGTGTAGCTACATTTTCTTTCCGCACTTTCTCAGTAGCCAAACAAAACTTAATTTTTTTGGGAAATAAATAAATCAAGTAAATATATATATAAAAAAACTGAAATTTCCAGTTTCCTAACAAATGAAATGAAAAACAGCGTAATATTAAAAAAAAAAATTGAAAATTCAATTCATTTTTTTCCCATGAACTTTCCCTGTAACCAAACAGAACCCAACTTTGTTATAAATAAAATAAAAAATAAAAATACTAATGCATAAAAAGAAGTGAGGAAAAGATAAGTAAAAACCTCGAATAACTGTGTGGACTCGGGGTCTTCTTCAGCTACTTGTGCTGAGTTAGAGGAAGAGGTAACCGAGTTAGAAGAAGAAGCAACAAAGGCAGTGAATTTAAGTGACTTGTGATTCCTAAAGAGAAGTGAGTGACGATCTCTGAAGATTAATTTGGTTTTGAAAACAAGCTTATGAGGGAATTGAATGGCTAGAGATGAATATGGGATTTGAAGAATTGAATTCGAAACGAGGGATTTCATTTCTCTACTACTAGTATTTATTATTAGAATACTATCAGTTTGAAGAGGAAAGGAAAAGGAATTGGATTCCTCTCTCTCAGGAATTCAGTTTGATGAATAGCAGCGAATGTGGGTTTGGATTAGAAATGAGTGTTTGGATTTTTGTTTTGCCCATTTCCTTCTCTGGGTTTTTGTGTAGGGGTTTTGGGATGAGAAGAAGGTGATGATCCATGATAAACCTTCCAACGGTGCCGTTTTAGATGGTAGGGATATAGGAGGATACAAATGTTATAACAACTATTACAAATATTGTTTCTTTACACCTAAATGTTTATTTTCTTAATATGATATTTGAAATCATTTTTAATATTGTTCATAAAGTTAAGAAATTATAGTTTTAAAAAACCTTAATATGATAATTGAATTCATTTAAAAAAACTTGCATATAAAAACTTAATATATAAACTATCATATTATTAGCTTGATTCAACAATTTACAAATTCATCGAGCCAAAATAATTCTAGTTGTAAAATCTACATCAACAAACTTAGATCAATTTAAATTAAAAAATTAAAAATAACTTAATCCAGCTTGATAAATATTCTAGATCAATCCAAAATAAAAACCTAATAAAAACCGAACTTTTAATTCATTGAATTTTATTTTAAAAATAAATTATTAAAACAATATTATTTTAATTTTTTATTTTAATCCGACATAGTTAATCTTCCTAACTTATAACCTAATATTGCCCCGGATATAAAACCATTAAAAACTATATTATTAAAGTGTTGTGTGACAGAATAGAAGGTTTTATAAATCCAATTTTTTTTCTTTCATGCCATAATACCTCATGTCAAAAATAGTAGAAACATGGAATTTATTGTTAAATTAATATTTTAAAAAAAATCTCATGACCCCAGGAAAAAAAAAGAATCCCAATGGACTCGATTTCAAAAGAAGAAAAAAAGATATTTCTTTCTTTACTTTCTGTCCCAACAAAATGGATAATGGAATGAAATGCTCTCAGGATCACAGTGGCCAGACGGACAAAAGGGCGGGCTGATAAATTTTGGTCAGCACTCACATGAGATACAGTGTTTTACATACCAAACCATGATATGGGGCTCTCCTTGAACCGAATAATTCAAACGAAGAATGGAAGTATAGGAGTGATACAACAACGAAATCTGGGTTTTCTGCTAGTGGCCATGCAAGTCCTTCTCCCCTCCTCTAACTCTGCTAATGTTAAGAACTAAGAATGAATACTGGCTAGGCTCCATCGATTTTGGTTTAGACAACCAGCTAGCTTCTTGTTGATTTTAGTCACCGCCATACACTAACGGATACAAAACTTGGAAATCTTATGTAACGTCTAGCTTGAGGGCATTAACTTCATTTCAAACTGCTTTCTTTGATCGGCAGATACACTCTGGATATGGATTCTCATAGAAAGATTCTTCAGTCCTCAAACGTGCTCGGCCTTTTATTCCTGGCAATGGACCATGTCTTTTTCTTGGAGCTCCTTGCCTGCAATTTTGATGAAAACAAAGTGAGTCCCTGCAGTTCCTCTGAGTATGTTTAATCGAAACATCTTACAGCTGCATAAGCAATTTCTATGTTTACAAATCATGATGAACAAAATGCAACTATTTCAATTATCAAAAGTACAAGCAGTGTGGTACAGAATGGTTTGAGATTACACGATGCAATTGAGTACAAAAAATTAATAGAGATGCACAACAAAAACGAAAACACAAACACAGAGAAAAAAAGAAGCAGCAGAAATAGACAGTACAGAAACAGACAGTATAAACTCTTTCAATAGAGTTACCTGTTCTTGTGCATTTCTTGAACAAGGTGAGAAAATGAGGACCCTAATTTCAGCTCTCCACTTTCTAGCTTATCAAATAGTTCAACAAGTCCTTTCCTGGATCACATTATTCACACAAGGGACCGGAGATAGTCAGAAGGAATTATATACAGAATGCAGTGCGTGAGTGTGCGTGTGCAAGCAAGTGTTATGTATTCCCACACACACAGAAAGAGGAAAAGGAAACTAATTTATATCAACATCAATCTTCAACCACAATTCCAAAAACGGAGGGTGCCTTGTGCAAATCCACATTCGATTTTGTGTCAGCATTTGATTCTTGATTCTTCTCATCAAAGGCGTTTAAGAAGTGGGTTACCCATATAAGACCTAATTTTCAGTTCCCATGCAACCCTAGTTGAATTCAATAACACAACACCGTGACTGGGTCCATACCTGTCTGGGTTGATTGTCCTGCGGTGTCCTAAGAATCTTCTGTGGCCCTCAACAGCTCTGGCCATATTACCTGAATGAGAGGGAACAAAGACATTGCTCTCTATAGAAATAATATAATCAAGTGCTGCAGTTTGACTGCCATGATTGGCAAATGGTTCTAACTCCTTTGCTGTAGCCAATGCTTCCTGATATCAACCCGACAACCACTTCATTGTTACTGGCAGTTTTGATGGCATCAAACCATGTCAATGAAATTAAATCATAAAATTATCATCAAACCTTGGAAATTATATTTGGGAAGCGAGACTTAAGTTCTGAAAGGCGAGCTTCGCCACCATAAATTTCCCCCGATGCAATATAAATTGTTGTTATTGGAGGATACCCAAGAGATTCAAGAAATATTCCCACCTCTTTCGGAGTTAGAGGGCAAAAGCCTCCCACCCTCTGTTCTGTTGAGTTTATCTTTTTAACCTTCCAATGGTTAGTATTCTCCCTGAGAAAAATGACAAGATAAGCATAAGTTATTGATAAACAAATATATCTGACAGCAAAAGAAACACTTATCATAAGACTTTGGCATTCTCTAGTTAACTACGTCAACATAATAGAAAACAAGACCCATCTTCTCTAAGTTTCAGACATTAAACCAATTGAATTTTCTTGTACACTGTTCCACAACAATCTCGATAATGAAGTTCTCATGGATATCTCTTGATATAGCAGGAATGCATCCTCAAACAGCACTCAAAATTTGAGAGAGTCCTGAGAGCATAACATCATTTCCTATTTATTATTATAATCTTGAAGTTGAGGACAATTAGAAAATGCTAATGATTGCTCTCAGCATTTCAGATTTATTACTTGGATGTTGAAGTTAAGGACAACTAGAAAATGTTAATATGAGGAAGCCCTAACTGCTATATCCTTGGCTGATATATATGGATTATATGTCTATCTATCACACTTGTATTTCAGAGACATACCCATGCACAAACACATCCTCACCTCATTATTCGCAGCTCTTCAGATTCTGCTTTAGTCAGCCCATATGTACAGCCAGTAAAAGAGAGCATGTCCTTCTCATATCTCAGATGGAGAGCAATGTATCTTCCGCTGTGTGATCTCAGACGCTCCACAAGCTTCTGTGGTGTCATCGTCATGCATTCTCAGAACCTAATTTAGCAGGAATCCCCATAGGAGACCTCAATGCATCAATACTGAAAATGAATGTAAATTCAAGATCATGCACATTGAGTTTTAATCTTTTAAATCATGAGTATCTAAAATGGTAATGGGTAATGCCTTTCAAAGTTCAGTGTTGAAAATTCTTGGAGATTTCAGCCATTTCAATTGGCATAATTCACCGGAATCCAGTTTAAACTTGAGCAAAAAGTTACAGAGGTGCTAATAGAAGAGGACAAGTGTTCCAAACCTTTCCTAGGCTTTCAATTGAAGGAGAAAAACGGAGAGCACGGTATAGAGCACGGCATCTCAACCTCTGTATATCAAGAGGCAAATCATTGTTTGCCAGCCGGGAATCTGACTTCGCAACATGAATTACCTGCAGAGATTAAGATATTGCCATGATCAAACATTTTAATAATAGCAGAAGGCCCCAGAACTAATGTGCAGGGCTTATGCAAGAAAAGTGCTTATTCACACACCTAAAGTACAAAACCTGACACTTTCATGAATTGTTTTTTAAAAGTGACTAGACATCTTCATGAAGATAAAATAAACCCATATGACAAGGAACGTATTGCAAACATGTTTATGGACTAGATAGACAAGGCCAAACCTGAAAAGAAATTCATGAAGAAGCTCAGACACATCAGATATAAAGCTTGACAAAAACATCAGTAACATAAGATCAGATTGTTGGATCAGACTCAATTGGTCATATATTTCGACAGGCCGAGTTCTTATAGAGACCCACTTTGTCAGACATCAAACCATATAATCTTTCAAATAGAATCTTCCAAAATTAGGCTTAGAAGTTGTTGCTTTTTCTATTTTAATTATTTTCCCAGTTAATTTCAGATTTTAATTATTTGTTTCTTACTTAGCTTAGGTTTCTTGTTTAGGTCGGTTTTAGGATCTATTTAGATAGTTGTGGTGTTGTTTTAACATTAGATTATTATTCATATATTTTTTAATAAAACATGAGAGATTTTCTCTATTCCTTTATAGTGTTTAAGGTTGTAAGTTTAGGGCTTGAGAACCCTAACTTTTATCTTCGCTATCCGCTGCGTCAATATGCCCTCTATTAGAAAATGCAATAACTATTCCGCAGACTGTACCAAACTTCATATATAACTACCATGCGATTACTTGACACCTTTCTCACATGCAAACACAACAAAATCACACAAAATTAGCATGCATGGGAATGGCAATTTGTGGTGATCTAGAATGTGGGGGAAGCAACAACGACAATGAAATACAAGATATGACAGTAGGTTCTTCAACACTGAAAACATCCAAAACAAAATCTTAAGTTATTAGATGGCAACACACATTAAATCAGAGAAGATCACAATTACAACCAACACGAATCGATCAACACCTTCTCACAAAGTTGTCCTTTCTAAAGCAAAAGGGAAAAAGAAAAAGGAACACCAAAACAATGATTTTGGAGACAGGGAAAAAAAGGGGTTGAAGCAGACTGCACACAAGCAGTTTTCCCATTTCAACTATGTTCATAAGATGTAAAACAAATGAACTAAGTGCATATTGCATGTAAAGAGGTTTAATCCTAGTGTGTGCATAAAGCAAGTTGGATTAGATAAAAACATCTAGTTTCAATTTCTGCTTATTTTTATAACAAGCATGCACCAACTGCTCTTCTAATTTCACTGTACTTGAAATCTGAAATCACAGTTCTAAATTAGACGATTATATATGCAAAGCAATAATTTCATATACATGTCAATCATTACCATCATTTGTACTCAAGACTACTAGAGGTTGAAAAAATTAATCTCCTTTACCTGATAGTCCTTCCATAGTCGAGCCATCTCTTCGTAGTAACCCATGCCAGACCAGGAGGTGAAGTGTTTCCTGGCCCGAGGAATTGACTCCAATTCCTTCGGAAGCGCCTTGACAATCCTTACATCATCTTGTAAGGTCGTAATGAAATGAAGCTCATCAAATATATCTGAAAATGTGCTGTACATTTGGGTCATGTTAAGTGAACAATTTAGTAGGAGAAAGAAGAAAACTTAAAAAGAAACACGGGATGTGAACTGAAACATTTCAAAAGAACACCATATATGATTGCTAAAAGAACACCTCGTGTCTTGCCAGAATGACCGTTTATCTAGTTGAGGGATGACTAAGGTAGCGTTCATAATGTGTGCCACAGCCACCATGTCTGAGATCTGCAGGAAGACAAGGTTAATGAGTTTATATAGATGAAATTATTCAGCCAGAATTAGGTTGTAATCTAGCAGAAATGTGAAGCCCCGTTCACATATTCACCAGTTACCAGTAGTTCACAAAACTATTCTGTGGTTATATTACATTTTTATTTTGCATGTGCTCATCCAAGACATATATGAAACAATGGACAGCATACTTCAAGCATCTTCCCATGCATTTGCAATGAGTTAACTATTCACAAAATATTCATTCATTGAATAAACCTTCATTACTATACTTCATAATGAATAAGGGAGATGTATGATTGCATAAATGATACTTTAAAAATTCATAAATGATACTTATTCAGAACCTTTTTGGCATTTTGCTATCAAATGAAAAGGTCATTTTGGTACTTTGAAATTATGGACAGGATTTAACACCCAATAACATAAACCATTAAGAGAATGAATGCAGAAGACAGTAAGCAAAATACCAATGGTATTGAACTTACACCAGTGCGCATTTGATTTAGTCCTCCATTGCTTCTCACAGTTATATAGTGATCTGATCCTTGGGCAGCTGACATTTGCAAGTTGAATTTAGAAAAGACTAGAGAGAGAAAGAGAAAGCCAAAGAAAAATGAAAAAAGAATTCATACATGGACAAGGTTCCAGGCTAGTGCATTACTCAACAACCACACATGATACACCTAGTATCCTTTAATTTAAAGGGGAAAAAACTAAAAAAAAAAAAACTATTGAATAAAAAAGAAAGCAGGTTCATGTAAATGTTAATTACAAATTGAAACTTGGGACAGATGGAAAGACCCATACAAACAGAAAAGGAAGGCACAAGTATATGTTTATTTTTTAAACCTTTATGTCTAACTGTTGGCTTGATACATGGGTGCAAACCATGGCTTAGAGAAGCACCCCAAAGGTTTTCATCTGACACCTGCAAAATTAGAAGCAGAGCAGCCTTACTTTCTTTAAAATATTAATACCAGTTATTTTCTAAAAAGGATATGAGCTCTCTAAAGCTTGTAGCAAACATAGAATGATATTTTTCTATTGTATTTTAAAAATGAAAGGTGCAAGAAGAATTTTGTGACATGTTTTGATAAGCCACTTTACATGAAACAATCTTTATTTGTCATAATAACCAAGCACAAAACAGATTCAATGCATTCAATATTGACATGAATGTAGGTCCATCTCACAGTAGTCCTACCACATTAATGCCTTTCAACAGCCTCCCCAAAATGCTCAAAAGACAGAACCATGTCTTCAAAAGTTTGCAATTACAAGGATACTGACCTATGTTTATTATTCGTCTGTTCAATCTAAAATTAGGTTCCAGCCTTTTTCAAAGTTAAAGGGAATTCAAGTGACATTTTTTACTTTACTTGGGATAAATTCTTGACAGAAGCATGTACAACTTCCTCCAAGGTGAACCCAGAAAAGTTCAGGTTCAGGTTCAGGTTGATTAGGTGTAGTTGGAACATTCTAACTTCCCCATGATCCAATCAGCAATCTCCCAAGTGATTTTTATCCCGACAAAACCAAAAGAAAATTCAAGCACGCAAGTACAGTTTCCTGGACGAAACCATTACTACTCAACAACAATCATGAAAGAAACACCTGATTATCCAAGGCCAAAAGCTCAAAACTCCTCGCATTAAAACAAAAAAAAAATGAAAGAGACATTTAACATTTCTCAAAATTAAGAAAAGAGAACCGTAACAGTACCTGCTGCTGCACAGATTGAGATTGTTGGGGTTCTTCAAGTCTTGTATCATCTTTCAATATGTCATCTTCCTTTGGGGCAAATCCATAAAGTAGAAGGAAAATAGAAAAAACAAAAGCAAAGATTGTGAAGAGAGCTGTCGTAAGAATATATTGTCTTCTTGAGAGAAATCTTCTGAAATGGGGATATCCTCTGTTGTTTGCCATTTTCTTCCACGATTGCCGGGAGTAGCAGAAGCAGTTAAGGTAGATCTCTCTTTCACAGGCACCTCGGAAATCAGAATGTACCAGAGAATCCAATGGGCTTGGTTTTCCTTCTTTTTTTAATGTCCATATAGGAAAATTACAGCATATGGACAGAATTTCAATTTAGAAGCACAAGCCCAAATGTGTTAACAACCTGAAGAATGGGCCTATAAATCTTGGGCCAGATCACTAGGTGATTGGTAAACTATGTTGAATCTCATAATTGTGGAGTAGCAACCTCGAAAGTGAGAAACCCTATAATCTTCATAACTTCATGCCTAATTTCAATCTCTTTTTATATGAAATCATTTTATTTTATTTTTCCAAAACCTGAAGATCTTAATTAAATTCATATGAGAACATATATATATATATAAGGTCTTAAATACTTAACTTGTAAATTTTATAAACATCATTTCAAATAATTCTAAACCAATTTTTTTATTACAAAGAAATCGGATTCGATCATGTCTTTTGCTTTTGAATGTAGATTAGAAAAAATGAAAACAGGTTTGTGCCCTATTAATTAGCTTAATTCATAAATCTTATAAGACATCATTTTAAATAACCTTATATCAATTTTTCTTTTAATAAAAAAATTCAAAATAAGCTGGTAGCATGTGGGGAGGGGATTCTTTTCGGTGTATCTAATAAAGAACTTAATGTGTTTTGTAATACGGTAAGAAAAATAAGAAGTTCGTTTTACAAATGAGATAAAGGAAAACAAAAAGAAATATAATAGGAAAGAGCAACTGAATTAGTATGTAAGAGTGATTATTTTCGATTCGGTTTGGTTTTTATAAAAAAAAAAGTAACCAAACCGAATTTTTAAAAAAAAAACCGAAATCGGTTCAAACTGACCATTTCGGTTTGGCTCGGTTCTTTCCGGTTTGACTTGGTTTTTTCTGTTGGCTCGGTTTTTTTCCGGTTTGGCTCGGTTTTTTTTCGATTTGGGTTCGGTTTGGATTTTTCGGTTTCAGGCTTATAAAACCAAACCGGTCGGTTTTTTTAAAATTTTAATCGGTTTTTTTCGGTTCAGTTTCTTCCATTATTTTTTTCCAATTTAATCAGTTTTTTAGTTTTTTTACTCACCCCTGTTAATATGTGTATTTGTTCACGTTCGAATATCGTCTGCACTATAAATAAGATTGTTATCAGTAAAGTTAAAATTAGATTCATTATACTATTTAAGTATGAGGTCATTCTTCAATTTATTTTTATGTGTATTCTTATCTAAATAAACAAAAAAATGTTTTCATATGAAAAAAACTTAAACCTAATTAACCTCTTAACAAAATGAGAAGAATGACATTTCTTTTTTCAAATCTAAGCAGGATTTGAATTTCACTAGTTAAGTATTTCTATCATTATGCATGATGATACATCTTCTAATAAATTAGACAATGATATAAAAATAGATTGGAAGATGTTAAACTTCTAAAAACAAATTGAAGACTAAATCTAAGATCTAAAAATAACTAAGAAACAAAAAAAAAAGGTTTTTAAAGATTAATTGAGTTTTGAAACTGAACAAAAAACACCAATAATTTACAACGTGTTTACTCGATCAATCCTTTTCATATGGAAAGGGGATGATGAGCTCGTTATCTTTATTGCTATAGGGATCAGTACTATACATCATCACTCATCCATTGCTCTTCGTTATTAGTGCTTCACTTTCTGTGTGTGCTTTCTCTAACAATCCAATGGATATCTTTCTTTTCCATATTGGATAACTTTTAGTTGTTTGTTTGGTTAGCTTTCTCTGAGTATTGCATGCACTAGTGTTTCCATTTAGCAAAAGAGAGGAGCCCTAGCTCCAGTTTTCTCTCTCCCTCCCCCGTCTGAAGGCAACAGTTAGGGTTTGATACCAGGAGGTACTGGAAAGAAGTTTTTCCATGGCAATGGCCCCCGACTCGAAAACCCTTTCAAGAGACTATGCTGGGCTTTCTATTCATGGACCCCCCACACCAACACTACTTTAACTCATTAGCCATATCTATGCTTTTTCTATGATGATATGTAATGTAGAGCAGCCAATATAAAAAGCAATCGATTTTCTTCTTCTTCTCTTTAATTCATCCTCTTAATCACGTACTCTATATAGTTTCAAGATTAGAGTTGAATTCAAAAAAAAAAAATGTGTATTTTTGGAAGTTAAATTTCAAAAATTAAATGATCAGTAACCTTTATATATGATATATACTTTAGAAAGAACAATAAGTTCACTTTTTAATAGCATATTTGGGAACGCAGTGCAAACCGCGCTTCCTCAAATTTTGAATTTTTTTTGCTAAAAATTATTTTTTTTGTGTTTTCAAATCGTTTTCATATGCTGATATCAAAAATAATTTTTTTAAAAAAAATTATTTTAATGCATTTCTAAGTGAAAAACACTTTGAACCGCAACCACAACCGCTACCATAATCCCAAATAGGCCACCACAATCCCAAGTTGGGTCATCGCCCAACTCCACGTTGGGCCAGAAAGCGCCCACGCCCAACATCAAGTTAGGCCATGATGAGTCCGCGCCCAACTCCACCCTAGGTCAGGACATGTCTGCGCCCACACCCAACATCAAGTTGGGCCATAATGAGTCCGCGCCCAACTCCACCCTAGGTCAAGAGGTGTCCGCGCCCAACTCTAAGATGGGTTATGACGCGTCCCCGCCTGACCACTCTTGGGATCAACACGCAAGCTGAATCCTAGTACTATTCTCGGGTTCAGCGTATAGATAGAAAGTAACCCCATACTGAGTCTTCCCTGCTCCGTGCTTGAGCTACTAATTATGATACCCATCACATTCCATTAATTACGAACAAGCAGTTAATGCTTATATTAATGAGATGTGTTGGCACGAACAGTAGAATAATATTATTTTTACGAGATTACATCTCTACTCCTTACATATCATATGAAACAAGTCAAGATAGGTAATATAAAAGAAAGCTTGAGTGCATAGAAAAAAGATTCGAAACCTTATGCTCTTAGACATAAACACGTTTCTTCTTCTTCTTCCCTAACTTCTATATTTTCTTCTCCTTCTTCTTCTCTATCTTCATAAAAGCTTGTTAATACATTCATTAATGTCTTTTTTCCACACAAAAATACCTTGTACTGATTTGATCTTCGGAGGGTTTCCCATCAACATCCTCAGGGGTCTCTAAAGGATATTGTGCAGGTATTTACTCAAGAGAAAATTTACAACCTCTGAAAAAATTCATTAAAAAAAAGTCAATGCAGTCTAGAAGTAAAGGTCGTAGAACATACTGTGAATGATTTATAGGAGTCTTTAGGAAAAATTCCTTCAAGAATATTCTTTAAGATTTTTGTAACTTCATCAAGTTGCTTAATGATTTTTTTGTTTTGTTTTTCATAAAATAAAAGGAGCACATAAATTTTTTTATGTCAAAACTTAACATTCAAAGTAGAAGCACAAATATATAACTACCCTGAGGCCTCATAAGGCTCGGTTAAAGTCGCTACAAAGTTGATTGGTAAATAACTTGTATATTAACAACAAAAAGAAAGAAGAAGAAAAACTTATACATTGAATTCGTACGAAAAACAAGAAATCCTCTAATTTTTACATGTTTTTGCCACAAGTGACAACTCCATGCTAAGTTTTTATTTATCTTTTTTTTTTCAAAATACTACTTGGTTGTTTTAAATTAATTTTTCTAAAACTTGAACGAGTTGATTTTATATAATGATAAATAAAAAAATTGGATCATTAAATGGGAAAAATATTTTATATTGGAAATCATTTCGAATCAAATTATTGTAGTTGTTATTTAAAATTAACACCTTGTTTTTCGATTTTTAAGGCATAGAAGATTTATTCGATAATTGGGATTTGAGTTGATTTATCTAGTGGTTAATTTAATAAAATATATATTTTTCATGGTTAAAAGACCTGATTTTTTTATGGATATAATTAGATTCCTTTATAAATGAGAAGTTTGAAATTGAAATCTCTTAGAGAAAAAAGAGACACTAGTACTTGTTGAATTACAACTCATTGGCATTAATTAAATTTCTTTTTTTAATCCACAATTAAAGACTTTTTAATTGTTAACTTGGAAGTTCGAAGAGTTCAAGTAATTCTATGTTTCAAAATATATATTCTATTGTGTATAAAGGATAAAAACCGATCAACAACTCTCTACAAATCAACATAAACCTTCGGTTAGGATCTAAATTTATCCTTCAATCATTTTTGAGATGGAAAAAGCTGATGATCTTGTTATCTTTATTGCTTTAGGGATGAGTATGTATATCATCACTCATTTATTGCTCTTCTTTATTGCGCGCTGTGCAAGCAACTTTCTCCGTGCTTGTTTAAAGCTCGCAATCCAATGTAAATCTTTCCTTTTCCCTATCGGATCACCTTTAGTGGTTGATCTGGTTAGCTTTCTCGAGTACAGTTTCCATTTAGACATATACAGCAAGAAAGAGGAATCCCAGTCCCATTTTTCTCTCCTCCGGCCTCCCCCTGTAAAAGCCATATTCCTAGGGTTCTTGGACAGAATTCTGCAAGCCCTCTTCGAGAGTACCGAGGGACGGGTGGATACATGTTTTCCAAAGGAAATGGACCCTTACTAAAAACACTTTCAGAGATCATGCATAATGCCTGGCTTCCTTTTCAATGACTCCCACCACTACTACAATCATAATCCTGCTTTTTCTTTGATGATAAACCCGGATTCATATATGCGTGCAATGCATGCAGAGCGATGTAAAGCGATCCTCCTCCCCCTTTTGATTATGTATGATTTTATTTTCTATTATTTCTTAGAAGATATTGATGTACAGATCTCCAGATGATAGCTACCAGTTTTCAGAAGATATTGTTTTTCTTGTAAGAACTTAAAATTAACTGTTTTTAAGGATTTCCAAACTGATGCATGGAGTTGGGATCGTCGTAAGCACCAGGGATCAATTTATTCAATTCATCTTCTTCCAAAACAATTTAGTCAATTCATGCGCTCACACAATTAATGGACAATATTTTATACTACGTAAAAACTAAAAAATCATCATCAAAGCAAGTTTAGCGTATGCTTTGACTATATGATAGCTTTTTTTTAAGTAAAATAAGATTTAAACTAGATATAGAAATTACCAATGCTTTAAATCTTGAGGGATCTAGTGCCTCACATTTTAGGGTACATCATCTGTTTGGCCGATCGTCAGAATGTGCATGGATATCCATGCAGATGCAATCTTTTGGCGTTTTAACGCAATACTTTAGTTATCAAAAAAATAAATAAATACCAAAAGCTACTTTGTTAAATTGTTGTCGCCCCACCAAAAAAAGTTTTGGCCACCCAAGAAAAGCAATTCAGGAAAAGGCCGTATATATCAAAGAAAACATGAATGCACATTTCACGTGTAGAATATAATCTCCACTGTTAGAGCCTCTATATAAAGGGTTTGATCATAAGAACTTAAACCATTAAGCCTTTGAACAATAATCACACTTAGCAGAAATGGCTATCAGAGAGATGTCTCTTCTTTTAGGGTTCTTAGTGTTGCTTAGCTCATTGGCTCCTACCATGCCAATGACATATGTTAATTGCACAATCCCACATGATCCTACATTTAGCAGAAATTCCTTCCCAGATGGCTTTGTTTTTGGGACTGGCTCAGCTGCCTACCAGGTACCTAGAATATATGAACTTATCCTTCATGGGATCCAGTCCTAGCAATATGTTTTGTTTGTTACTATATAGTTTATATTTTAATCTTGATTTCTTTCTTTTTTTATTTGTAGTTTTATTCCTATATAGGTCAGTGTTGATTCTCGAATCTAATGACAGTAGAGGAGGAAACTATACATCGATCCCTTTTTTAAAGGGCGGGCATGGAATATATAGTTCCTCTCAATCATAATATTCAGAAAAATATGTGTATTTCTAGATAAATCAAAGATAATACTCATATATTAAGGAGATTAAGATATCCTCTAAAGCATTACAAACTAGGTTGCATCTATACGTTATTACTTTATTTATTTGTATAATAATAAAAATATAATTTATTTATTAACCATCAATTATTCTATGTTATTTGTCTAATTATTTCTCTATCCTCGTTTGAATGATCAATTAAATTTCTTTTTTTCCCTCTATCATTAGGTCTGAAAAAAAGAGAAAAAAAATGGTATGGAAAAGAGAATGTTCATTGAGCTTAAGATGTGGACTAAACACATGCCTAATAATGAATAAATCATTGTAATTATTACTCTTATTAACTTTTGGTCCAACTGGAAGCTCCATCAAGGCCTTCGGCTATGCATGGTGGGAGTTGCCCTCTTCAGATCTAATCCCACCCCTTCAAGGGTCCAAAACCTTAAATTCTTTAATTAAGTGGTGAGGACTTTGCTAGTAGTTTATGATTAAATGACAAATGTAGGATTTGATCTTCTTACTGATCAGGTCAGAGGATATTCTTTAATATCTAATAATCATACAGATCAAATACTTATTGATCAATTAATCCAAAAATTTCTTCATAAAAAAAATCCCAAAATTTAAGATTTTAGGTAAATTAGCAAACGTAAATTCCTATAGTTTTAGTTAACAGATATTGTTCATATATATTTTGATAAAACCACGATATAGAGTAATTTTTCAGTGTTTATTGTTGTATATATATTGGCAATTAGGTTTTCATATCTAGCTAATGTTGAAACTATCTCTGTGCATGGTGTATATTCAGTACGAAGGTCACGCAAACAAAAGTAACCGAGGGCCGAGCATATGGGACACATTTACTCATGACTATCCAGGTATCTCAAGCATAAAAAGTCTGTGTTTTGTCGGGGAGGAAGGGAGACTATGATTATGCAATATCATGGGATTAATTGCTATTATACTCGGCTCTTATTATTATTTATTATAATTTAGAAAAAACAATTGGCTATTTTTATTCTCCAGTAAGTTATATTTTTGGAGTTATATCAATCATATACAGACTCTCAAACAAATTAATTTGAAATGCTATTTGCATGAAATTTTGCAGCCAGAATAAAAGATCATAGCACCGGTGATGTTGCAATTGATTTCTACAATCTCTACAAAGTAAGGAGTGCTTGACAATGTTTTTGTTACAAATGCTTTCATGGTTCAGCACTGGGTAACAATTAATGATTATGGCAGGATGATATTCTTAAGATGAAGCACATGCATATGGATGCCTTTAGATTCTCAATCTCTTGGACGAGAGTGATACCAAGTAAGTATCTTAATTATGGCCTAGATTAGTGGCATGAGGCGTCGTTTAGGTATACAATGTTTGCTTAATTTTTTATAATTAATCACATTTTATTCTAATGATATATCTTTCTATATATATGTGTTTGAAATAGGTGGGCAGGTGCAATGGGGAATAAATGATGAGGGAATCGAGTTTTACAACAACCTCATTGATGAAATCATATCGAATGGTTAGCAAATATTAACTCTTATTTCAAAATAATGTTCGGATTATATATATAGTTTTATAATTAATTTCTTATCTATTTCATATATATCTACAGGACTTGTGCCGTATGTGACTATTTTTCATTGGGACACTCCTCAAGCATTGTTTGATAAGTATGGAGGTTTTCTAAACGAAAGCATCGTGTAAGTTTCATATTTAATTTTTCATTAAAAATATAAACACCATTAGGAGTACTGCTTTTCAAGTATTTGTATTCGAATGAAGTCGAGGATTTTAACTTGTATGATGATGAGTTTTTATTATCTAAACGACAGCAATGATTTTCGAGATTTTGCCGACTTGTGCTTTCAAAGTTTTGGTGATCGGGTGAAACACTGGTTTACTTTAAATGAGCCAAGCATTTACAGTACTCGTGGCTTTGATTCGGGCGTTTTTGCACCGGGACGATGCTCGGCGTGGGTGGATCAAGCATGCCAAGCTGGAGACTCTGCTACTGAACCTTACATAGTCACTCATAATTTGCTTCGTTCTCATGCAGCAGCTGTAAAATTGTATCGGGAAAAGTACCAGGTATAGCAAAACTGATGAACCAAAAAGATTAATCCATGAAACAATTACTGCTTATCTACAGTAGTCGAGTAAAATCTTATTCCTCGTGTTGTCTTCTTCTGTTAAGTCTTGTAATAATGGATTGTGTAGGCACAACAAAATGGCAAGATCGGCATCACACTCTGTACCTTTTGGTACGAACCTTATTCAGAGACCCCAGCAGATTATGAGGCAGCTCAAAGATCACTTGATTTCAATCTTGGTTGGTGAGTATTTCTTACACTACTATTATTGAAGTCTTGATACAAATATAAAATAAAAATTGTCCAAAAAACTAATAGAGATTTTGATGTTTCTAGGCACTTGAGCCCAATCACGTATGGTGACTATCCAAGGAGCATGAGAAGTTTAGTCGGAGATCGATTGCTGAATTTCACTGCCCAGGAAATCTTAGATCTTCGAGGATCTTATGACATGCTTGGATTAAATTACTATGGTGCATACTATGCAAAAAATCTTACCCATGTTGATCCTGATCCAACTCACCTTCGTTATGAAACAGATTCTCATGTCAATGTTACTGGTAAACTCACAATTAAATTCATAATAATTTATGAAATTGGAAGATAGAACATGGAAAGATAATGGATTGGCTAACTTTAAAACTCTCTGAGTAAGAGACAAGATGAATTCTTCACATGGTTTTTAAATTTTCTTTATATGTCTTTGCGCTTGGCGTGACTGTACTATAAGCGCAAGCCAATTATTAATGCCTTCGTAGATTGATTCATTAATTAAAATTTAATCAACTTTCAAAAAACAAAAAAGCTCTCGAAGTAAGAGAAGTGTTTGACAAGTGTGTTTTTGATATAAAAGATAACTTGGAGAGAAGTTTTATATATGTTCAGATTTTATAAAATAATGAATACAAAATTAAGAGTTCCCAGGGGAAAACTCAAGAATAAATTAATTTTAATTTGAGCTTATTCAAGCTTGGTGTATTACTATTCATGATTTGTTTTCCTTCTTGTCTCACAGGGGAGAAAAATGGAAAGCTAATTGGACCGCTGGTTTGTGCGCAGTAAAACCTTTCTATAAAAATTAACAATCAGATACATTACATTAATATGATTAAATGCTAATTAGTTAATTACTAGAAAAACACATATGATTAACATGGTGTTTCTGAACATGTATAGGCCGCTTCATCCTGGTTATATGTTTATCCAAAAGGGATACGATATCTTCTGAACTACACCAAGGATCAATACAGGAATCCAACAATTTATATAACTGAAAATGGTATGGAAAATGTTATCAAATCTCAATTTAAGTGTAGTTAATTGTTATATTGTTAGATTAATCGTGATTTCTTCATTGTTTTGATCTATCATCAGGAGTTTCTGATTTCAACAACGGATCCCAGATATCATTGAAGACAGCACTTAATGATACTTGCAGGGTAAAATACTATCATGACCATCTCAAGAATGTTCTACGCTCCATTGAGTGAGTTTAATCTCTCTCTCTCTCCCTCGCACACACAGCTAGCAACTGTCTACTAATTTGACAATCTTGGCAGAAACTATGGGACCATTGTTAAAGGATATTTTGCATGGACATTTGCTGACGATTTTGAATGGACGGATGGTTATACCATAAGATTTGGTCTCTACTACACTGATTACCTGCATAACTTGCATAGATACCCTAAGAGGTCAGTGCACTGGTTCACAAATTTTTTGAAGGGATACAAGTGGAACAAGGAACCAGTGTCGAGCTCTCCATTGCGTTTCTACAGTTCTCCTCCGAGTAATCATCAGTACCTGGATGAATGAAAAGTCATTTTTAAATAATCACCAGGATTGCATATCCAGTGAATTATAAGTTTGTGTTTAATTATTATGTATGCTTGTGTTGTGCGATAGATATCTGATGCTTCCAGCATGGACTAGGAATTATCCCTTCCCTAGTTTACCATGATTGGATTAAAATTGTGATGGGACTTATAATTAAATAAAGCTTTGTGTTTACTTATTGTCTAGATCCTGTTTTCCCCTTTTTACATCGATCCTTTGATATGTATAAGAAAAACGGTTGTTTCGTATTAATGCGTGTTCAAATATTTATCAAATTATATATATACAAGAAAATCATCAGGCTAATGTTAGAATTGTTACACAGTGAGTATTCAACACGAACACAATCAATGGTATAAGATGAAACAGAAATCAATTACTTTGAATTCTATTTTATTTGATCTTAAGGTGTCCTTATTTAACAGCATTCTTGCAAAAAATATTTGAATCACACACTTGTAGAATTGGTCAAGAAAGCTTGGGATTTCCTCTCATAGTAATAGTTATTAGAAGAAGAAGCATCAGCTGAGAAGATCATCACCCCATTGACATCAAATCCATTTGCCTCCAGCAGATTTAAAGCATCAAAAAATGCGTCTCCTTGAATTCCCCTTCCATTCACTTCATAGCTAGGTAACAATTTATCCTTATCGAATTGCGTGGCTCGAAGCTGAAATGCTGCTAAATACCCTTTTGGGCTCGTAACTTTATCAGTATAAAATTGGTGATTAACATAGTCAATAACATCTCCATACTTATTAAAGAGCTCAATATAGGGCAAAACAGTGGTGTGAAAAGGTGCGATGGTGGCCACAGAAATGACACCTTGGTTTTTCAGTAAGGTAATGAGCTCGCCTATGCAGTAAGCGAAACTAGCATTGTTTATAGGGAAGTTTTCGTAATCGATGTCGATACCATCAAGATGATATTCCTTAGCTAAGGATGTAAGAGAGGTGAAAGCATTATTGATCCAAAGTTGAGGGTTTTCAGGGTTGTACCAACGAAGGACTTCGCCACCTAAACTCCAACCAGAAAGACTTGCCAAGGCTTTCACATTAGGGTGACGCTCCTTGATAGCTGCCACTGATTGTGGGGTTAATGTGTCTGCCCAATATGGTGAGAATTTTCCATTTTGAGGCTTAGCAGATGGATCTGCATCAATGGCAAAACTAAGTATGAAATGGAAGTCAATGTTGTCTTCAACTGGAACAGGATTAAATGTCACGGGTTGGCCTGTGGCACCAATGTACTCCATCATCACCTTCGCATCTGATCAGAGTTACAAGAACAATGTATACATCAAGAGTTTGTGGATTTCAGCCTATACAGATTTTCTTTCCTGAGGTGGAAAAATACTCTTGATGATCATTTCCTGTTTTCTAGCAGAAAATCAATTATATTAAAAAAAAATATTAGATGAAAACTCCTTGTGGCTCATATTTTGTCTTATCTCTCACATACTTTGCAGATGAAAGTCTTGATAATTATCAGTATGATCGAACTAGCTGATCATATGTGTAGGGAGTGTTGATTTGAAGCTACTTTTTTAACTTTTAGAATAAATAAATAAGAAAGGAAACAAATGAATGCCTGGCCCAATCAATATAAATAACCTTTCTTAAAGGAAATACTGGATTCTAAAGTCCTCTTATTTCTTTTCTTTTTTAACAAAGAAAAACACTCCGAAGGAGCAGACTGCGTAGGGCCAATTTTTCCTTTTATTACGAAAATCAAAGGGAAATAGATGCACAGTTTGATGTCCTACAGAAATCGTAAAATTTCTATTGTTTTGACATAATTATATCTTTGAATATCTTGAAATCCGAAAAAAAAAACAATTATATAAAAGCTAGTATATAATCAACAAATGAATCCATTAACTTTTATTTTTATTACAATGGGATACAAAGATCAGTATTATGTTCTTGAGATATTATTAAAATCTCAGATGTAAAAGGGTCGATTCACATACCACAGCATTGGTGACCAAGGAGAGCAACTCCAGCAACACAGAGGAGAAAGAGATGAACCTTGACCAACCTCATGGTTTTCTGCTGTTTGTGTGATTAATTGGGAAGGTCAAAGGATTAGTACTGCATGTTAACCTATATATGGTCTCTTTACGAGCTAAGCCATCCGGCCTAGGGAGTAAGGAATCAGATGTAAAAAGAAAAGCCTAATTAATATATTAAACTGCAGTAAATTAATCTACTTTTGTGACACTTTCAAGGTATCATTGCAGATTTTTTCAAGAAAATACTGCAGCATCTTTCTTATATTAGCCGGCCGGATTGAAAGACTAATTGATTTCAAAGATTTTATGACCAACATGGATTTAAATGATATTGCCGGCAGGGACACAGAAGCAAAGAATTTGAAGCAGTCAATGACTACATAGGAGCATATCTAAGGCTATGCTGCAAGAAAGGCCAAATCCCTCCCCACCTTTTTCCCTCTACTAATTGACTCCAGATTACACTCGATGATAGCTAGAATATTAGTCATATAGTGGCCGGCCAACTCTCAACCCAGTTAGTTTTTGAATCTGTAATATATATGTAGGATTTTTCTTTTTTCTTTTATCATCGATCAGGAATTTTTCAATTGATCTTGTACTAGACAATGGAAGCATTCTTTTTCCATCTCTAAATCCCACAATGCCCCTCAAAGGATTTGAATTGAGAGATGCAAGTTGCTATGCTGTCCATATCTTTCTAGGTGCAAGTAAAACTTGATATGAAGTTATTTGAAATTGATATGTATTTTTTTTTATTTGCATGTTATATGATTCATCATTTTTTTATTCTTATATTGATGATATCTTAAATAATTCAAGTAGCTTAGAAAAAATATCTCGAGTTGGATAATCAGTTAATTAATTAGTCCTTGTAATCTCATCATTTAATCTTAGCCAAGATAGTTAATATCCTGTATTTGATATTTGGTAGGTTAAGATGGCTTATGACCAGTATCTGTAAAAAAAATTTAAGTTACAAGGAAGTTTTAAATTGAAGGATTTTTCCTTTTGCCACATTGTTTTCCTTCCCTTTTTCAAAACCTCTAAAGCTTGTTTGCTTTCTTTTTTTCTTTCCTTTTCAGCTAGAATTTATGTATGCTTTTAGCCATTTTCTTAATAACACTCTTGACTATTATAAAAAAAAAAAAATGATGAATCATTTTAGGATTTTTACAACAACTACTATATTAACGTTTTGGTACAAATATCAAATAAAAATTGTCTTAAACTAAAAAAACTTTTGATGTTTTTAGATGCTTAGCCCAATTACTTATGGTGACTATCTAAGCAGTATAAGAACTTTAGTTGGAGATCGATTGTTGTTTTCACTGTCTCTGAAACCTTAGATCTTCAAGGATGTTATGGCATTCTATGATTAAATTACTACTATGGTGTATACTGTCATAATTTATTTTTGAGTTATTTTTTAAATTTATCTTTTTTTTTCAAAACAAAAATCAAAAAATAAAATAATAAAATAATAATAGTACGAGGACTAGCATTTTGGAAAAAGCAAGTTGGGAGGATTTCAAATGTAAAACAAAATCAAGTTGCAATTTTGGATGGAATCGGGTGTCTAATTGTATCTCATTTTACCCAAAACTAAAAAGACAGTACATATTCAAGGTCAAGTTAAATGATTATTAGACGAATCTGCATAAAATTAAGTACAATGATATAATTAGATTTTTAATAGGCTAATTTGATTTAATCAAAGGCCAAATTAAAAGTTTAATTATGTTTAAGAATTAATTTGAGTATTAAAGGATTTAATTAGGTATAAGAACTTAATTATACTTTAAATGGGTCAAATTAATTTTATTAGGGGTTTAATTGTTGAAAAAATTAAGTTTGGAAGCCCAGTTTGGGTTTAATTGAGAAGATTAGAATTTTAGGAGACGAAAATTAATTTTTACAAAGTCAATTGATTCAAATCATGGGTAAAATCATTAAAAAAAATCAAAGTTTTGGGGTCAATTAAAAGCTAAATTAAAGAAATTTACAACCAATGACCATCTTGCAAAAGGCGTCGAACTATAAGAACCTAATTGATTAAAATCAAGGGTGAAATTGAAGTGAATTGAAAGTTTAATGGTCAATTAAGGGTCCATTTGTATAGATACAAGACTAAAGACTAAAATGAAAAAGACACTAAAATTTGGGGTTGACATTGAAGTTTGACATGAGTAAAATTGTATAAAATTGAAAGTTTAGGGTCAATTAGGGGTGCAATTGAGAGAAATTAAAATAACAAGGATCAAATTGAACATTGGCCAAACCCCTAAATTAAAACTCTAAAAGCTAAAATGACGTTGTTTCATTAAATGAAACGACGTGTTTTGACCAAAATGACATTGTTTTGACCGAATAGTGAAAAAAAAAAAAGACAAGCCACACGACTTCTCATCTGGTTATTGTTCATCTTATTTTTCATTCAACCCGAAAAGACTGCTAAGGAGGCTACTTTTCAAAGGCATTTAATGATTCATCTCTCTATCAAATTTGACAAAACTTGCATAAATATGATGACTTAACACTCAACCATACCTCGGTATGGATTTTTTTGGCTGATTGACACCACAGCGGCCTCAGCACTGCCTCAAAGTGACCAAATCAGGCAGTCTTGAGTTGTCAACATCTAACAATCCATGATAGCCACTTTGACCAATGATTAGGATCCTTTCGGTTCGAATTAAGGGTCAAGATTTGTCTCCAAAAGGGACAAAATGTTCCTTTTCCATCCCCTATAAATAGGGGTGGATTCCATGCCCTGAGAGGGGGAATTAGACGCCAAAGTTGAGAAAAAATCATCTCTTCCCAGTTTTTTCTTTCTCCCCTCTCGACCACCACTTTGGCCTCTTCCTCTACCACGTTTCAATTGTTGTTGCCGCCATCAACCACACTCTGGTCTACCCTGCAACACCATAAACGACTCCAGCAACCGTTTGCCTCCCGCCAAGCAAGGTTTCACCACCTCCTCCTCTTACTTTCCCCCCTCCCCATGGTGGCCATTGCATGATTTTTCATGCAATGGCCGGATAATTAACATGGTTGTTAGGTCGGGCCAGCAACCATGCAGGCCTAGGCTGGGTCCAGCCCTACCCAATATATATAAAAAAAGGGTTATTGGGTCGTCAATCAACCCAAACTAGCAGAGTTGGACCCATTCCAGCCCATCCCAAATGGTTGGCCCGGGTCCAGCCCAAACCCAAAAAAAAAAGAGCCAAGTCAAGTTAAGCTGATAGCGACCTAACTTGACCTAGCTGGGTCCAATATAGATGGCTAGGCTGGTCCATCCCAATATAATAATAATAATAATAATTCCAAAAAAAATTCAAATGTCCTTTAAACAAAATGTGATTTTCTAGCATTTTTTCTACTAATTTTGCATAATATCAGGATGTATATTTACATTATAAGATATAGATCCGATATTAAAATATCCATTTTTCTCCTAAACATTTCTTAAAAAAATTGAAATTTAACAAAAAAAACTCAAAAAATTTTAAATTAATTCCCTCTTTCAAAAAACAAAAAAAAATTGTTTTGTTTTCATGCATACAGTCGAATCCTAAAAGTTTTCCAAGCATATTTTCATTAAAAAAAAAATTGCATCTTTTTCATGTTTTAAAATGCAAAATAGGTACTGTAACAAGTTTATGATTATCCGTTAGGGTTTACCAAAATATCAAAAACCATTCGCCAATTATTTTATTCACTTTATATTTAAAGTGTTAGGGTTTAACTATAAACTTTAATATTTAGGGGTGTAAAACTATACAACAGAGCATACCTACAGGTATTAAAGATACAAAGAAATAAATACGATGCTAAAATTTAGATCTTAGAATGGTTAGGATTTAATCTAATAAAGTAGAAACTTCCTCACGAAAAGATATCTACCTTGAACCTTAAACAAAACCAATGAATAGAAACTTGACTCAGAAAAACAATCAAATAACAATACAGCTTACCTCGGGTAGGGTGCATTGGGGGTTATGCATCTTTCCCTTGCACAACCAATATCTTACTCGAACTCTTGCATATCATAGATTTTCTAGCAATCATAATATAAGGTGGCGACTTCTGAACTTATAATCATAATTTTATAATTATTTCCTAACTCTATTTTCAACATATCCTCTCAGAAAGCAAAGCCGTTGTTCTCGACGCCGCGTGTGCCCCGCGACACATGCTATGTAAAACAAATCTTACCAATATTGATCCTGATCCAACTCACATTCCTTATGCAACAGATTCTCATGCAAATGTTACTGGTAAACTCACAATTAAAACCACACAAATTTTTTCCCATCTAGCCATTCTGTCATTGAAATTGTTCTATCTTCTTATTATATCTTTTCTACATAATTTTCTCTCCAGGCATTAGAGTTTGGTTTATGTCCTCTCAGAAGTTCCACAAGAACTACTCCGAAGCTGAAGACATCACTCTTTACTGTTAAATTACCTGTCAAGAGACACTCACTATCCAGGTAGCCAAAATTCCCCTGTATTTTTGTGGCTATATATATCAGCTTCACCTGGTGAAATCAGCTCTTAAGCTCCAAAATTAGCATCTTTATTGTGAAATCTTCATCCGGAAGTATGTTCACTGTCTTGACATTCCCATGAACACGATTGGAGGGTTTGCTAAAGAATGCAAATAATCAAGTGCAAGTGCAGGCTCAGCAGCTACCTTCAAATGGTTTGTCCGAGTTCTCAACACCTGAGACTTTTATCATGGTTATGATGAAAAGGGGTTCCGTTTGAGATGAATTTGTAAACTGGTAAAAGCTCTTTGGTCTGCAAAAATAGCCCGAATAGCTTTTGACCACATTCTTCCGATTGACTTGTAGCCAATTTCATGCTGAAATTCCTCGTTCATTTGAGCCTTGTCTACTCCCTTAAACTTCTTGACTGCAAGTTGGGTATAATCTGGTAAAACTCCTTTGTATACACAGCCAAAACCACCTTGGCCAAGTTTTTGATGATCATCATAATTGTTCGTTGCTTTTGCCAGCTCTGACTCATTGTAAATCCTTTCTCGCTGATGCTTTAAAACCATGCCCCCATATTCTCTAAAGTTTTTATCCTTTCTTAATTTCATCAAAATGATGTAGAGTAGCACTTCAATAACCACAAGGGAAATACTTCCCCCGGTAACTGTATAGAAATATTCAATGGAAAGAAATGAAAAAATAATGAACTTCCGTGATAATCAAGCTAGTGTGTTCTAGAGTGTCCCAGAAAAGTTAAGAGGTTGAATTCTTATACCAAATTCTGAAATGTGTATGAATTCTAGTAATAAATTCCAAAGTGTGATTGATTTTTGGAGGCAGGCTCCATCAAGTCCCTCTCTTGTCAGTATAGATGGACCCAGACTTCACAGACCAGTAAAATACAGATATTTTGGTTTTTAGAGGCAGACTCCCCTGAATCCATCTATGGTCTAATTTCTCAGTTCTCATACTAGGAGTAGTGTGTGTGTGTGTGTGGGGACGGATCAATTGATATATAATCTATAATCATGGGGGGAAACTTATCAAAACTGTTAATAGATGTTCTGATAATATTGCCTTGATCAAAATTGACTGTATTTCTAAAACCTAAAACTAAATAATTTTTTTGAAAAGTTGCGCTACTCTCAATGAGGCAACATGACTCCTATGTTATGGCATGCAATGCATAGACGTATCAAATCAACAATCTCCATACTAACTGAAACTTCAAACAAAAATCTGTTTAAAAAAAAAAACCAAAGCAAAAATCATGACTCAGCTAAGTGTCTTGTAACATTACATGACATGCTGAAACCAATAGTTCTTCAAAAGCAGATTTTCTAGCTAGCATTGACAGGCTTAGTAGTGAGTCCAAAATCATAGGGGAAGAGGGGATCGTAATGAGAGTCACCAACATTCATAGGGAGCTGATCAACGGTCTTGAACCAAGTCCGAGGCAGCTTTCCAGTAAATCCATAATCCCCGAAAAGCACATCTGCTACTCCTTGGCCTTCAGTGCCTGGCAACCAAGCAGCAACAAGAGCATCGATTTGTGACTCATAGGGCTCAATCACGACTGGACGGCCAGATACTGTGACCACAACGCACTTAACATTGCCGCAGACATTGAGGATCGTACTTGGACCTGGTTCAACAATGGTCAGGTTCAAACTGTCTCCGGCTGTCTCAGCATAAGGAGTCTCTCCGACCACAACAATGGCATAAGAGAAGTTGTTGGACTTGACGAAATCAGCATCAGGGTTCTTGCTGTAGACGATTTCTGTGCTTGGATCAACTGCGGCTGAGATACCACTTAAGATGGTGGTTCCTGCTCATTGTGCGATAGGACAAGTTCCATCAATACTGCTACTATTATATTTGAATTCAAGAGAATCGTGCTTGAAATGGAAGCAAAAAGGGAAGCATGTTAATTATACCAGCAGTGTAATTGTTGCCATCAACTCCTTGCCAAGTTGCAGTCCATCCTCCACATTGATAGCCCAAATTGTTGGCATGGCTTCCGGCTACAAGGATCCTAGATGCTTTTTTAGGGAGGGGTAGAACTGGAGCATCCGCGTTCTCTCCATTCTTCAACAGCACAAGTGACTTCCTCACAGCTTCTCTTGCCAAATCTCTGTGAGCCTGTTTCATAACAAGTGGCAAGTTTTCAGGCAAATAAGTAATCTCCTGAAATGGGAAAGGAATGCTTAGAATCAGACATATAAAGCTACCTGGCTTCCGAGCTGGTCAACCAAGGTCTCATCAGCTAAGGGAGTCTCAAATAGACCTAAAGTTAATTTCACTCGCAAAATCCTCCTGACAGCATCATCAATACGGTCCATGGAAATGTAATTGTTATTTACTAAGTCAGTCACAATATTGATGAACTCGGTATGGTTGTATGGAACCATGATCTGAAACACACATGTTAAAGCTTCAATGTCAAGAAAAGCAGCAGCTCTAACCAGAATAAAAAACATTTTGTTTGACAAGGATAGGAAAATTTCTGCTAGTCTTCGAGAATAGAGAGATAGTAATCAACTAACCATGTCAATGCCGGCTGAAATTCCTTTCAGAACTGATTCTGTGTAGTTTGAATGAGATGGGTAAGTAATCCTGTCAATACCCTCCCAATCAGAGATGACAAAACCCTGTGACGTTCAAAAAATGAAGGCAAAAGGTTAGAATTGTTTGCTTTTCATAATATTCTATGACTTAGTTTTGGATACATAATTTAATCAAAAACATCAGAAATTTAATTAAGCAGTACCCTGAACTTGAGGATATCCTTGAGAACGGTCTTGACAAGGTAACGATTGGCATGCATCTTCTGTCCATTCCAGCTTGAGTAAGAAACCATAACAGTTGAGACACCCTTGATAATGGAGTGAAAATAACCTGGCATATGAATGCTCATCAATCCATGGTAACCAATAACAGTATTGTTCTCGTTAATGCCCTTGGTGGTGCCCCCATCGCCAACAAAGTGCTTCGCACAGGCTGCAACTTTGTCCCTGTAACAAGGTTAGCATTATTATCTGAGCAGTTAATATATATATATATATATATATATATATATATATATATATATATATATATATAATTAAATGTTTAAATTAAGTCACACTTACTTTCCACCAACATAGGGAACACCCTTTCTGGAATCTGGAGGAACATCACCTTGCAATCCAGGTATAATCTCTGTCATCATTTCAACAACTTTAGGATCCTCACTATAGCTCTCATAGCACCTACCCCATCTGGGATCTCTACAAACCTGTTTGTTATCCAATGATTGATATTTTATAATGATAAATAAATAAATCCTAATTTCAGAGATTTGATCAGATTCAAATTTTTCTTTTAGATCACTGCGTACCGCAATGCATGGAGCAAAAACGTAAGGAATGCCTGTAGCCCTAACTTCAAGAGCAGTCGCTCCTCCAATCCTCTTCACAAGGTCAGGATCCCTGAAATAAAGAATTGTTAAGATCACAAATATGAACAAAAGAAAAGGCATATCTATTTTTATTATTATTATTATTATTGCATAAACCTGGTCACGGTCCTGATCTCGACAGTTTTCTTTCAATAAACCATGTTCGTGTAAAACTCTCTAAATTCTTTGGAACAAGAAAAGGTGGTAACTAACATGTGTATGTGTAGGTAAATGATATCTTACCTTGTGGCTCCAAGACCTACGTTATGGGGGAATATAGTGGCCTTATAAATATTGTTGTGCCCATGAACAGCATCAATCCCATAAATCATAGGAATTCCAAGACGACTAGAGAGTGAAGCATTTTGGAATCCATTAATCATATAAATCCAATCTTGAGCTTTGGCGTTAAAGAGAGGGGCACTTCCTCCAGCACTTAGTATGCTGCCAATAGAGTAATCCCTCAAGACATCAGCAGTTGCAACGGATCGCTCTATCTGTGCCATCTGACCAATCTTTTCTGCTAATGTCATTCGACTCATCAGGTCCCTTATTCGTACGTTAGTTGGCTGTTTCGGGTCTTTGTATTTTATGTAATCTCCTTCAGCTTGAATCTTAGTTGCAAGACAGCATAGCAGGAGAAATCCCACTATAGGGATTGAAATCCTTGACATCTTCTTGTCTTTGAAGAAACTCTTAGAGATTTCAAAACTATCAAAAAATATATATACATGTAGAATTGATTAAAAATAAAGCGATCTATAATTAAATAACATAAAAAAAACTAATTACTATATATAAACAACAAAGTAGGCAAGCTCATTACAAGAGACTCAATATGTCTATGATAGGAGCGTAGGATTCAAAAGAGTATTTTGATTTGAGAGACGGAAAAAAGACAAAATAAATCTGTCTTCGAAACATCAACAGTAATCAAACACTTGGGATATATCTTAGTCGGACATCCCAAACCCTTGTAACTATAGCAATCTTAGATTTCAAAGCTTTTAGTAACAGTACTGGGTAATTATATTAACCTGGTTGTTCATGTTTAACCATTGCTTGAAGCACGGAAACAAACTGGACATACCTTACAATAACATTAACATGAAAAGCACATAAACAAATATTTTTAAGTCAATCCACACTCGACACACATGGACAGAGTAAAAAATAAAGTAAAATCAAAGCATGCTTAATTTGACATTGTCATGATAATATTAATTCCAACTATTTCACATAAACATTGACAACATCCTCGTACCTCCTGTAACAATATCAACTAGTGCTTACCTGGTCACGTCAAAAACCTAGTAAGAGAGACAGAGGTGAAGCCACGATTTGTTGACTGAAAGTAAGTGCTTGGTTTTATAATAGTAATGGTGTTACAGTTGGTGAGTGACCGTGACACCTTTTTCTAGTAGAATTAGGATAGTTTTGATAACTGATTTTGACTCCAATTCTATCGGATTATGTGAAATCATGGGTGTGATAAATGGATCTAAACTGTCTATATTTTTATGTAGAAAATTATACAGGTAGTTGAACATATTTTTAGATAATTATGGATAATTAGAACTCCATGATTAAAAAGTTATTTAGTTTAATAAGATGATTAATCTTATAGGGTTTCTTTGGTCTTAATATACATAATTTTAATTTTTTTTTGAAAGTATAAAATCTTATAAATTTATTGTATGTTTCTATCTTAATCTTTTCAAGGTTGTATTTCTTCTGTACTGAAACACTAATCAAAAAAGATTTCTTTGATTATATCGCTAAACGGCAAGTAAGGAGACCTTGTGGCGCTGGGCCATTTCCCCTGCTGGGCCCGGTGTTCAATAACTAGGAAACTTTTTTTTTTTTAGTTTAATGTGGGTGTCCGGGTCAGTTTGCGCGTACCTCGACTAATTCTACGGACCTTGAAGTTAACGACCATGTAAGCCTCCAGTGGCCATCATATGAGCAACCACAGAACTCGAACCTGAAATCATAAAGAAAACAAATCTTTTCATCTCAAGTTTTTATCCTGGATTACCTGATCAACTAGGAAACTTAATATCTTAGAGAATCGATTGATTATTTTGGATGAAATTGAGAACATGGGTGGTCACATGGAGACAATTTTGAATTTAACTCGCCTGCGTTATGGATTGTTAGCTTACCTAACTCACCTGCGTGACTTAAAAAAAAATAAAAGTTGATTAAAGATTGAATTGGTTAAATTAGAAACCAAAGATTTTTTTTAAATGGTGTCGAAATCCTGGTGTTGAATTACATGGAAATGGCCATTGCAGGTGAAAACGGCGCCGTTTCAAAGCAAACCGTTCATCTTCTTCGTTCCACCGATTCAGCAGAAAACGACAGCAGATCGTGGTCACGTTGCTCTCCCCCCATGATGCATGCCGTTACCAAGGCATGAACGCATGGCATTCTCTGGATTTATAAAAGCCAGAGAAAGGCCATGATGAGAGAAAAAACGAAGAACAAGGGGAAGCAGGACGAAAGGGAGATAACACCAGAGGACGAACTGAGGGAACGAAAAGAACATAGACGAACTGAGAGAACGAGAAGAACAAAGACGAACGTGAAGAACAGAAAACAAAACAGCGAAATAGAAGGATCGAAAGAGATGGACCAGTGCGCCATCGTCTTCGACTTTGTCTCCAGACCAGGGGATGGAAAACTGAGATGCAACGGATAGAGAGAGAACGAAGGAGGACGAACAGACAGCAAAAGACAAACAAGAAAATATGGCGCCAAAAGAAAAGCAAGAAGAGAGGAGGAGTAAACGACAAACAGAAGCAGAGGGGAGAGTAACATCAGCCAGAAAGAACGTCGCCACCAGCCCAGCAGACCAGGTAAGTCTTTCTTCTTCTCCTCCCGCTTTGTAATTTATGTGAAATCGATCAAATATATATATATTTGCTGTGTGCACATCACTCATTTATTGCTCTTTTTTTTTATATGGAAAAAAGATTCGCTTTACGGAAGAGTCACTCAACTATTGCTCTTTTTTATTGGTGTGCATCTTTCCTTCAGCAATGCCCGCAGAGCGAATAAATAACTACCTTTTCCCTCAGCAATTTCTACAAGTCTTGGTTTTTTGCAAGAACTAAAAGTCAACTGTTTTTATGAATTTCCCAACTTATGCATGGAGTTGGGATGCGTTTATTTAATTTATGCAAACATGTCCGATCTATACGTGTCTGTTTTCTACTCGTGCTTCATGAACAATTTTTTTAATAATAATAGTTTAAGGAAAACGCATCATGCCATTCACTGTAAACGCTATTATGTTAAGAGCTTTTGATCTAATTACTAAAATATTATACTTATCAGACTCCATAATACAATTTACGTTAAGATCGAGCATAGAAGTAATTAATACTCAATTGAAGAGCATTTTAAATTGTAGAACAGGAGAAGACACATGGAAAATTTCCTTCCTTGTGTCTTAAAACCCCACCATTTCCGGAGGGTCCTGACTTGATATTTGAAAAAATATCTACATTTTTTTTAAAATAATTTGTATATTATGTAATTTAAAAAAAATTTATCTCATATTAAAAAAATAAAAAATCTTATTGTACCATAAATTTAGATGTTGAAGAGAAGATTTGGATGGCTTTATGTATACATATGCGCTTGGTATTATGTTATAAATGATTTTTATTATTATTTTTTAAATTAATTAATTTAAGTTAATTTTTTAAATTTTTTAAAATTAATTAATATAATAATTATGCATGATATCTCTTGTCAAATTATTCAAATGATTTGAATGAAGAGTTGTCTTTAAACTATGTAAGGATGTTATTTTATTTATAAATATTATTTTGATGTTGACAAAAATTAATTAGAAACAATCTTTTTCTCTCCCTAATTTTCTTTTTGCAAACTTTATATTTATATTTATCAGAAATAAAATATAATTTCTTAATAAGCTTATAAAAATTATTGTCTATACATTTAAGGTTTTGTTGTATTCTGAAAATATATTGCTTTAACCCTACACCAAATATAATAACAACAATTAATACTTTAAAGATAATAATTTTCACACCTCAAAACTTATTTGTTGTATCCATGCTGAATTACTTCCCACTGTAGTTATAGTTATGTTGGTCCATATTATTTAATGAACATTGTATTATACTGTATAATTAGATAACAATTAGATAAAAAACAAATGGTAAACGTAATCATTATTTAATGGACATTATATTATCTCTCAAGTCAATTTATCCGATTCAAAAACAAAAATAACCAAAGCAAGTTTAGCTTATGGGTTAAGTATATATGTGATAGCTTCTTTTAGCACAGCAAGATTGAAATCCCAGGATCTAGTGCTTCAGATCTTGGGGTATATCATCTGTTAAAATTTGTTTGGTCAATCGTCAGAATGTGTGAATGGATCTTCTCTAAAATTTTGGTCGCCCCACCAAAAAAAAAAAGAAGTTTCGGCAAGTCAGGACCAGGCAGAATCAAGGGCAAGCATGCATGAACGCACATTTCGCAGGTAGATTATACTTTCCAATGGTAGAGCCTCTATATAAAGGGTTTGAACATAAGAACTTAAACCACAAAGCCTTCGAACAATAATCGATCACTCTTGCAATGGCTACTGGAGAGTTGTCTCTGCTATTAGGGTTCTTAGTGTTGCTTACTTAGCTCATTGGCTCCTACTAGCTATGCCAATGACATATGTTAACTGCGAAACCCCAAAAGATCATAAATTTAGCAGAAGTTGCTTCCCAGATGGCTTTGTTTTTGGGACTGGCTCAGCTGCCTATCAGGTACCTAGAATATATATATATGGACTTATCCTTCATGGGATCCAGTCCTAACAACATGAGCTATATAGTGCATTTTCTAATCTTGATTCTTCCTTTTCTATTCATTCTTATAGGTTAATGTTCATTGTCGAATCTCATGAAAGTAGAGGAAGAAACTATACATCGATCCCTTTTTTAAAGGGAAAAAAGAAATGTTTGAGCGCATGGAATAGTTTCTCTGATCAATTATCAGATTAATATTCAGAAAAATATCTGTTTATTTTTTGATAAATCAAAGAGAATATATATATATATTAAGGAGACTAGGATGTCCTTTAAAAGCTTGCTAGCATATATACGTTATTAGTTTATTTCTTTATAGAAATAATAAAAATATTATTTTATTATTAGAATGAGGGTTTAATTTATTCCTATCTAGCTAATGTTGAAACTATCTTTGTGCATGGTGAGTAATCAGTTCGAAGGTCATGCAAACATAAGTAACAGAGGGCCGAGCATTTGGGACACATTTACTCATGACGATCCAGGTATCTCAAGCATAATTAAAAAGTCCCCATGTACTGTGGGGCTGGGGAGGACAGCAGATATGATTGTGCACTACCATTAAATTAAATTAAAAAAAAAAACTAAAATACATTGCGTTTTTGTCGTGGATGATTTACAGGGTACTTTCTCACACTTCATTGTACATTGCAGAAATTTTTTCATTTTGTTAATCAATTTTATTTATTTAATATTTTCATAAATTTTAAAGGTTTATCTGGATTGGATTAACACGGTTTAATTTAAAATATTATCATCTCATATTAAAAAAACATTTCACCCTTTTCCTTTAATTTAAAGTAGATGAAATTAAAATATGTTTAGGGTATTGTTTTATTGAATATTTTTCAATCTTTACTTTAAATTAAAAATGAATTGAACAACTCCTCGTGACACGAGATCAAGTTTTTTTTATTTGTATCTATTTCTCATTTTTTTAATTTAGTTTTTAGTTATTATTAATATAATTTTGTAACATATAACTATATATATGGATTGATTTTATTAGAGAAAAGATTATAAAAATTACTACCAAATCTTCAATTCCCTTCCAAAGGCATGTTATAAAGGAACATGACAATTTTTATTTGGAGCAATTCATGTTCTTCTTATAATATTCTCCAGTAAGTTATATTTTTGGAGTTATATATCAATTATATACAGACTCTCAAACAAATTAATTTGAAATGTTATTTGTATGAGACTTTGCAGCCAGAATAAAAGATCATAGCACCGGTGATGGTGCAATTGATTTCTACAATCTCTACAAAGGAAGAGTGCTTGACGATGACTAACTGAAGAAAGATATTAATATATAGTTTTATAATTCATTTCTTATATATTTCATACAGGACTTGATCCTTATGCGACTATTTTTCATTTCGACACTCCTCAAGTATTGTTCGATGAGTATGGAGGACATTGTGTAAGTTTCATATTTAATTTTACATTAAAAAATAAATATCTACAACAGGAGTGTTTCTCAAGTATTTTTGTTGGATTAATTAATGAACTCGAGATTAATTTTAACTTGTGTGATAATGAGTTTTTATATATTATCCGATCGACAGCAATTATTTTCGAGATTTTGCCGACTTGTGCTTTCAAAAATTCGGAGATCGGGTGAAACACTGGTTTACTTTAAATGAGCCAGAAACTCATGCTGGTCCTGGCTTTGATTCGTCTCGTTCTGCACCGGGACGATGCTCGGCGTGGGTGGATAAAGCATGCCAAGCAGGAGGCTCTGCTACTGAACCAAGAAATGACAGCCTTTTTTTATTCAATGTTAAATTTGTTCATATTATTTCAATTGTATTTAACCAATAAAAATAATTCTTATTTTGCAAAATTAAACATTAATTCAAAGCCAATATATTTTTCGACACATGAAAATGATGTATCACTGAAAGGAACTGCCAGGCTATATATCATGCGGCAAGATATAATTAAAAAAAAGTTCACTATCTGAAACAAATAATTTGTATATGATGGGAAAAAAAAACAAGGGATAAACGAGGCGCGCCAGTCCACAACATACTTGGATGTATAACAAATAATTTGTATCATTGTTTATGTTTTGCCTGTTTCTCGAAAACTTATTTTAAAAAAATTATTTTTTAAATTTTTTTATGTTTATTTACTATTAAAAAAATTAATCAATAAAAAATACTTTACAGTAAAAAAAAAATTTAGTCTAGTTTCCAGGAAAGTGTTTTCCTTTTATTTTGGTCAGAAAACACTTTTTGGAAGTTGTGAAAAATTTAGAAATGTCATATTATTTGCTGATTATATCAAATTTGGTCATCAAACTTTGATTGCTATATATATTTTGTTTTAAATATTTGTTTTTTAATTTCATCATTTAGAATTTAATTTTTATATTAATTTTGATCCTTATTTTCATAATTGTTATTTGTTTTTCCCTTATCATTTTTTAATTAAAATTTTTTATCAATCAAATTTGGTTCTTATTCTTTTGATTATTATTTATTTTATTTGAAATCATTTATGAAATGTTAATTATTATTATTTTAATTTCTTCATCTTTCAATTTTTTATTTTTTAGATTTGATCTCTATTATTTTGATTATTATTTATTTTATTTGAAATAATTTATGAAATTAATTTTTTTTCAATTTCATTCTCATTCTCATTCAACTTTTTAATTTATAAGATTTGTTCCTCGTTATTTTAATAAACTTAAAAAAATAAAAAATTAATAAGTTATTTTTCAGCTTATTTTCCATGATATAACCAAACACTGGAAAGTATTTTTCAACTTATTTTCCATTACACTACCAAACATCGAAAAATAATTCACTTTCGTGGAATTCACTTTCAAATAATTACAATCTAAAAAAACTAAATAAACAGAAAAAATCATAAAAAATAGATATTAATTAAAATATAAACTATAAACTTATTTTAAAAAATTTATATAAAAAAAATAAATCAGGCATTATTGGGCTGGGTAAACGAGGGCCATTGACTTGTCCATCATGCAACAAGACCCCTGAGTAGTTCGTTGCCCGGGGATTAAGCGTGGACGACAACATGCACTCACCTCTAAGGCTACGTGGTAACAAAATTCCATTTTCATTTAAATGATGTCATTGTTAGGCTACACCTTCCGACAACGGTAAGTGAGTTTCAGTAATATAATCAAGTTTCATATAAGATCTGGGATTTTATTTGAAAGTGTAATTATAGTTATTTTTAAAAATATTTTTTGTATTGAAATGTATTAAAATGATGTTTTTTTAATTTTAAAAAATTATTTTTAAAATCAGCGCATCAAAACGATTTAGAATATATATAAAAAATAATTTTTAATAAAAAAAAGATTTTTTGTGCAATGCAATTTACATTGCGTTTTCAAATGGTGCCATGATATCTTTGAATGAACGACAATTCGAATGGACCGCGAGAACTAACTTGAGTAATCCATAGGTACATCATTCTTGAAATTAGTGGTGAGTTAGATCAAAATAGTACGAATCATGTTTGTTATCCATTATCCTTTTATTTATTAAATGGGTATCCAAACCTAATAAGATTTTGTTTGATATCGTGGTAATAATTGTTTTTTTATTTGAAAATATATTAAAATAATATTTTTTTATTTTTTAAAATTTATTTTTGATATCAGCACATCAAGATGATCTAAAACCATAAAAATATTACCCTACTAGTCAATCCATTTTAATTATTTGATTAATTTTGACTATTTTTACAAATTGACATGTAGGTATGTAATTGAAAAGGCTTTTTAATAAAAGACTAAGATGTAATAACAAAAAAAGTAGGCAAAAAACTTTCTGATGAGAAATAGTTTGCAAGAAAATAAATACATAAACGGAAAATAAGTTTGTTTTTAAATTTCAGGAGCTAAAATGAACATTTCCAGAAATTTCATTTTACGGGTACATAAATGAATAGACTAAATGCCGCCATCTAGATGTTGTCACGACTATTCATTGACAACACGTTGTCTATCAGGCGCTATGATGCTGCTGCTTTTTAATGTACATTTTTAATTATATATTTTTATTTTTTATATTTTTGACATAAAATATCAAAATTATTAAAATATATATTAATACTTTTTTAAAAAATATATAAAAAACAATTACTTACAAAATAAACTCTACCTCGAGCTCTGACAAAAATGGATCAGTTAAAAATTTAAAAACATCCACAGAAAAAATTCCACATCTGTGCGCCATATTTGAAGAAAAAAAGCTATGAACATGATGGAGGTTGATATTTTATCGGAAGTTTCTCTCTTTTTTTTTATTTTCCAAGCAAAACTATTTCTATTAGTCCTCTTTTCAGGATTCTTTTGATTTTGATTTTGATTTTTTTTTTATTTTTTTCTTGACAACATAATAATTAGTAAAGTTAATTTCATCTAATAATACATAAACTCATGATAAAAAATTTTAATTTTAATTTAAATAATTTAAATATTGATTTAATTGAAAATAATCATAATGAATTATTATTAATGATAATAAATCCTCTTTAACGCCCTCCCACTCCATCAGCGCGCATCAGCAAAACCCAAATCTTCAGACATTAAAAAAACTCAAATCAAAATTCAAATTCCTAAATTAAATAAGAAGAAGAAAAAACAATGATTACCTCACCTTCCTCTCGCTCTCCCTCTGCAACAGCCACACCATACCACCACCACCATTGCCAACACCAGTGACGACACGTCGTTCCTTCACAAAATCCGATTCGAAAGCGCAACAGCCGACGATCCCCTCTCTCTCGCAACTTCTCTTTATATGACATTTTCTTCTCCCTAAGTAAAAATATCAAATTTCTCTCATTTCTCTCATCAATTTCCTCGAGAACCAAACAGAAAACTTCGATTTCTTTCTCTCTCTCGGTAATTTCTCTCAGCTGATACCTGTCTCCGACTTAGGGTTTTTTTATTATTTATTTTTTTGCTTCGATTTCGATTGGGCGTCTCAGTGCGGCATTTCAATTTTTAATCACTCAGACCAGTGAAAAAAATAGGGTTTCAGATTTCGAAATCAAGGTTTTTGGTCATTTATAGGGTTTAACATTGAATTCCAACTTTGTGTTTGTAGTTAGGGTTCTCTTTGATTATCTGATTTGGAGAGAGGGAGAGATAAGTTAGGGTTTTATGATGGTAGATAGACAATGGTGAGGCTATTAGGATTAACTCGTGGAGAATCAGATGATTCTCCACGAGAGATTACCTCGAGGACGACTCCTTTAACTAGCGAGTCAGGTGAGAGTGGATGGTTAATTAGATTTTTTGATTCAGCTTTCTTTTGTGAGTGGATTGCAGTAAGTTATCTATATAAGCATGATCATGCTGGGGTTCGGGATTATCTGTGTAATAGAATGTATACATTGCCCTTATCGGGTGTCGAGAGTTATTTGTTTCAAATTTGTTATATGATGATACATAAGCCGAGTCCGTCGCTTGATAAGTTTGTTATTGATATGTGTTCTAAGTCATTGTTAATAGCTTTGAAAGTACATTGGTTTTTGTTGGCGGAGCTTGAAGATTCGGATGATAATGATGGGATTAGTAGGATTCAGGAGAAGTGTCAGATTGCTGCTACGTTGATGGGAGAGTGGCCGCCATTGTTGAGGCCACGAAATGAATCTTCAAGTCCTGGGAGTAAGAATCAGGTTCTGAGTAGACTCTTGTCATCGAAGCAGAAGTTGCTGTCATTGACTTCTTCTCCACCTCCGCAGAAGTCCATTTCGTTTTCACCCTCATCGGGGAATGGTTTGCAGGAGGATGGAACTGGTAGTCAGCTGTCACCGGATGAGAATAAGATTTTTAAGAAGTTTATTCCTGGTTCGAAGGTTAGAGATGCATTGTTGTTTAGGAAGTCATTTGATAAAGATGATCAGAAGGCTAGAGATGCTTTGTTGTTTAAGAAGTCAGCTGATAAAGATGCGGAAGAGGGTGAAAAGGATGGATTTTTCAAGAGGCTTATGAGGGACAGTAGTAAACGTGAGGATGAGGAGTTGACACAAAGTTCAGATGGGTTTTTCAAGAGGTTTAGAGGTAGTATTAAAAGTGAGGATGAGGAGATGACATCCGGCTCAGATGGTTTTTTCAAGAGGCTTCTCAAGGATAGTAGTAGAGGTGAGGATGAGGAAGTAACCTCCAGTTCCGATGGCTTTTTCAAGAAACTGTTTCGTGATAGTAAGGGCGACACTGATGACAAGCTGGTTTCTAAATCTTCAGAGGATGACGAAAAGGAGGGGTTCGTTAAGAAGTTTTTTAAGGATAAGTTTGAAGACAAGAAAGATGGAAATGATCAGAATGAGGATGAAGAGAGGTCAAAGCTTGAAGAGAAAGGTTCAAAATCTGCAGAGGATGATGAAAAAGAAGGGTTCTTCCGGAAGTTGTTCAAGGATAAGTCCGAGGACAAGAAAGATGGGACCGAGAAATCTGATGAGGGGGCTACCAATTTTGAGGAAGAAGAACCTTCAGACTTTTCCTTGTTTCGTAGACTGTTTCGTGTGCATCCTGAAGAGGTCAAAAATACTGGTGCAAATGAAAATAACGGTAGTAGCAGCTTGTTTGAAAGCAGCCCGGGTACTGAGAATTTTTTTCGCAAACTGTTTAGAGATCGTGAGCGCTCAGTTGAAGACTCTGAGTTATTTAGTTTCAAGAAGAACAAAGAGGTACGCTGATAATCATTTTGTTCATGACCTGTAGTGTTTGTCTTGAAAGTATGGCTGTCGCTCTGCAGCACATTGCTCTTTTCAACTTATGCATTGTGAACCAGCACTTTGTAATTATCACTGTTAAATGACTATAAGTTATATTCTAGTGCTTGGTGATCTTAATCAATAGACAACTGTGGCATGTACAATGCATGTCGATACCTTATACTAGCAGTTCCCTACAGTGGGAATGTATTTTACTTGTAGTTATCTGCTGCGGCAACACAGTTATATTGACCTCCTTATTGTGTGCTTAAGCTCTAAGAAAGATTAGGGTCACTACATGCTGTTTGTTGGTTGACTGTATACTTTTTTCTTGTTGATATTGATAATTGGAGACTAAAAGATTTTTCATGTTGGAACTTAATTACCTCTCTTGATTTCTTGAAAATCATACTTCATATCCTGTTAGCTTAAACTTTAAAACAATGTTAGGGAAATTTTTTTTCTTTTTCATTGTCAATCTTTGTGATAGTATCGTTATCCATGTTTGGTTTGTTCTGCTCTGTTCTGTTCTGTTCATCTGGTTATGCTACTTGTAAATGTGAGAGGCCCCAGAGCAGTTTTAAATCGATATCATATTGGTCTGTATAAAGTTTGTTTAATCTTAAGTGTGTGCTGTAGTCGTTTTATACCTTCTGGTCTTGGATGCTCTAATGATACTCTTCCAACATCTTGCTTGCAATAGGAGCCATAGACTACTTAGGTTTAGAGTGTTTCTGGAGGTCTCTCTCCATCTCTAGACCTCCTCTTGTGAGCCGTGTATTTCTCATAACCTTCATCATTTTCTCTTTGCAATCGATTCTTATCATAATCCATACTTTAGGTACCTGATAAAAGACCGATAGTGTTTTCACTTGAGAAAGTTAACTTATTGTCTGGTAGTTTTAACTGTGTAGCTACTTTTAACTAGTGAAGCCACTTGATGTGGTACCAAGGACCTGTGATTAAGGGAGGGCATGAGGGGCTGCCCTCAGTCCTCAGCCCTCTCTGATTAAAAAATAAACTAATATATAGTTTATATTGTCCATCTATCATAATTCATAAGATTTTTCGTAACACCTTTCTTTTATGTGGCCATTTAGACTCTTAGTCTATTGCATCACCCATAACCCTGAATACTTAATGATATGGCATAAATTTGAGAATTGTGTACAAAAGAAGTAGTTTTCTTTTAGTGAGAAATATAATCAAGAACCCTTTTTAATCGAGTGGTGTTCAGGTTACATGTACAATGGGCATCTAAAGATGTCTTCCATTCAAGCAAAAATCAATATTGAACTTGTGGATGTGAATGTCCCCACTTGTAACTATTATGTGGGAGTCAGGAAAGTCTTTCAATACAGTGATACTGCAGGGGGGAAAGAAAATAGTTGGAATATGAGCAGCTGTAACTTTCAATATATCAGAAGTTCATGAAACTGCACATAAGAATATTATAATCATGTAAACAGCTGGAAATAAGGATTTTTGCTAGGTCAAACCTACTTAAATTATCTTAGAAAAGCACCTAGTGGGCCCGATCTGCATGCTATTGTCGATGTCCTGTATTTCTGCTGGTTGGGAAGTGTCTTTATCAAAGGCTCTTGGCTACAAGTTTCTTATCATTTCCTTATTGAAATTTCCTGGGCTCTAATCTTGCAGAAGCATCCTGGATCACTGAATCAACAGAATGAGAAGTTGAATACAAAGCCTCCGCTTCCAAATAACACTGCATCACAGTTCCGGAAAGGGGCTTATCATGAGTCATTGGACTTTGTGATGTCGTTATGTGAGACTTCATATGGTTTGGTTGATGTATTTCCTATTGAAGATCGTAAAAGTGCTCTTTGTGAGGTTAATGCTTTTCTGAGCTTTCTGTTTCTTACATACAGATATTACACACACATATGGGATTTGCTTTCCTGTCCACTCTTTGGGCAGGTTAGCTAGCTGCCCACTTTTCTTGGATGAAGAAATGCACTTATTTGTTAGTTTTCTTGCACTTAAAATGAGGTCAAAAAGGTGATTGCACAGAAATGTTTCACTTTCTTCACACGATATCACTTTTCTTGGACAAATAAATACCCTTAATTGTCAGTTTCTTTCATTTTAGAATGAGGTTAAAATGGTGACTTAACAGAATCTCTCTCCTTCTCTACACCTATCTGATCATTCTCTCGTGAAATCCTCAGTCAACAAAGACTCGGAAACCTTAATACCTTGGAATTGAAACTATGAATTAACAAACAATTCCAAGATGAAGATAGTGGCCCATATCAGATACTCTGTCTCTTCACAAACAAACAGTCATGAGTATTTAGATATGTGACTCATGGAAGAAAAAATATTGATAGGTCTGGTAGTTCTATAGGCAGAAAGCTCACTTAAAGTGATCTTCAGTTCAAACTTAATTTATATTTCTGCCAACAAATTGCTATACAACCAGTGAAATCAATTAAGAAAGCTGAGAGAGCTCAGAGATGAATATTCATCTGACAGCAAAGATGAAATAGGTTTCGTTGTTCTGCAACAGTGATGAGGGAAATAGCAAAGATGAGTTCTATATATTGTTTTCAATGGTGAATGTGCATGAAAGAGATTGTGTAATTAAATACAAAAAAAATGTACTTGCATTTTAAAACTTTGAAATGATTAAAATAACATTTGAAATTTCAATTTTATTTGTAAGAGGCTGGGTGTTTTAGTAAAAAAAAAATGGGCCTCGTGCTAACCTACCAGAGCCTGGCAGGTTAATGCACACATACAGTGCATGATATTCTGCTTGAATGCTTTCTGAAAGAGTCTTTTTTTCATTCTTGTGTTTTCAGTCACTTGCAGAGATCAACTTGCATTTAGCTGAGGCTCGAAACAGTGGAGGTATGTACCATATTGTATTTTTGTTGAAACATGACCATCTCAAAGTCCCTGCTCCCCTTCACTCTCTCTCTCTCTCTCTTTCTCTCCATCTTCTGTCTATCCTTTTTGAATTACAAAAATTATGGCCTTGTTTAAATTGCCGATGTGAGTGGTCTAGTCAATGCTTATTCTTGCAATTGGGCCAGAATATGAATACGTTATGATCTTATGCTTTGCTGAATAGAGTTCACTATTTAATAAACAATATTTTCAGTTTCATTGAAGTTCTCTATATGGATGTGGATTTTAAACGTGAAAACTTTAACCATCAAGAAACTAAAGATTCTGCTACTAAGTAATTTCACTCCTTCCACACATCATCCTAGTTGACCTGCATTCTTGTTCCAGTTTTATACATCTGATCATTCGGTATATTCTCACAATCTTAATGTTGCTCTTTATACTTTTAGGAGTTTGCTTTCCAATGGGAAAAGGGTTGTATCGTGTTGTTCATATACCTGAAGATGAAGCTGTTCTTTTGAATTCTAGGGAAAAGGCACCTTATCTGATTTGCGTTGAAGTATTGAAAAGTGAAATGCCAAGGTATGTTATGGAATTACAGCACTGGAAAATACCGTAGATTCCAGTTGGAATGCATTGCAATACATGACTTTCTTTTTTTAACAATGATTTTACGGGTACACATGCTTGATTTTTCTTCCCCTAATCCCTTTTCAGCAATAGCAAGGACACATCTGGCGCTCAAAACCTTTCCAGAGGAGGAATTCCTCTTGCAAATGGAGATGCATTCCTGCCGAAGCCACCTCCTTGGGCTTATCCTTTGTGGACTACCCAGGACATGTATCGAAATAGTAGTGATAGGATGTCCCAATCAACCGCTGAAGCAATTGACCAGGCAATGTCCCATGCATCTGAAACAAAAATGAAATTTGTTAATGTGAATCTTTCTATGGAGAAGAAATTGCCTAGCCAGTCAACTGTCATTGAAGCACCTAAATTAAATTCTGGCATCAATTTTATGCATCAAAATGCTGCACATTGTAGTGATTTGGAATGGGTAAGGGTAGTGCTGACAGCAGATCCTGGAGTTAGAATGGAAGATGTAGGGGATGAAGGGGCGCCACGACGCAAGGAGCATCGTCGTGTTCCTAGCACGATTGCAATAGAAGAAGTAAAGGTTGGCTATTTTAAATGGAATGCTGTTATCCTGTCTTTTGGATGGTCTTGTTACAACTTTACCTGTCTTCTGCAGGCTGCTGCAGCCAAAGGGGAAGCACCTCCCGGACTACCTCTGAAAGGGGCTGGTCAAGTTTCATCAGATGCACAACCAAATGTGAAGATTCATAAAAATAGAAAATTCATGTTTCCTGTTTCTTAGTTCAGAATGATGGAATTGAAAGTTTGAATTTCCACAGGTTAATGGTGGCAATCCCAAGGCCAGTGATGCCTTATCTGGTGAACTCTGGGAGGTCAAGAAAGAGAGAATACGTAAAGCTTCGGTATATGGGAAATTGCCTGGCTGGGACTTGCGCTCTGTAAGCTCTGCTTTTCAACCTGTGTTTTCTCTTTTAAGTTTTGCTGATAATTGGAATGGTTTGCTCATAATTTTTGTTCTTCTGAAACATGGTGAACTAGTTAATGCTTGAATGTTAATTGAATATCACAGGCACATTGCAAGTACATACATTTTCTTTTGTTGTAGAGGCTTCTTGTTTATCCTCATATTTTCTGCTTTAATTACAAGAACATGTTTCTTGATGATGTATAGGTATTTACCTTTATCCTGTGTATGGTTCTGTATATCATCTAGAATGCTTAATTGTCTAAGGTGCTTGATTTGATTTTCCCTTTTTAGGCTACAAACAGAATATGTTATGCTAATATAATTCTGCAAGTTGCTATTGTTTAATTGCCTCATGTTTTAATGAAATTGTTCGCCTTTTTGTTTCTCGTGTAGGTTATTGTGAAGAGTGGTGATGACTGTAGGCAGGAGCATCTTGCCGTGCAACTCATTTCACACTTCTATGGTAGGTGCCTGCAGATTTTGTTGTAGCCATCACAACTTACTGAACTATAGAGATTGTTTCAAGTTGGTCAATAAATTTAGTGAACTATATAAAATAGGATGTCTGTATTTGCCCCCATGCGAAATAGCTAAAATTGCCTGCATTAAAAGAACCATGTTCCTCACCAATTTAGATGAGCAGTTAATCAATAGTACCAAAAAAGAATTACTGTTTATACCTAAGAGTTTACTTCACTATAGTGTGATGATTTACATATTCTCAGGAATCCAAGATGGCTTGTTATTTTCTTGATTGTCAGCTCAAATACTCTGTCGAAGTTGATGTTGCTTAACTTGATGCATATAAATGGTCTTTGATTTTTTTCCTTCTTCTTTTCTCTAGTGAAAATTAAACTTAGCTGTTACATTGACTTTGAGATGAAGAGTTGAGCCTCAATTGTATTCCTGTTGATGTTGCTGAGCTCCCATGCCTGAATTTTTTTTTTCATGTTAAGCACTTATGTTCAAATTATTCCAAGAAGTTGGATCTTGTTTCCCCCCCTACAGTATGTTCAAGCTTAAAATATTTAGGTTTTAATGCCAGATATATTTCAAGAAGCTGGTGTCCCTCTTTGGTTGCGTCCTTATGAAGTTCTTTGTACTTCATCATACACAGCTCTTATTGAAACAATTCCAGATACGGTAATTAAGTATTTATTTCTGTTTGAGTTGGTTGACAAGGACCATTCTTTGGTGTCTCAGTGATATCATTTTGTTTTGCAGGCTTCAATCCATTCTATCAAGAGTAGATATCCGGACATCACAAGTTTGCGTGACTTTTTTGTTGCCAAGTATGGAGAGAACTCCCCAAGTTTTAAGCTTGCACAGGTATTAGACATTGCAAAAATAGGTGCACTGACAATGTGGTTAACCAGCCTTATTCACCCCAAGAATATCCATTGATGTATTAACAAATGTATGGTGAATATTTAGGTGGGTTAGTCAAGCTGCTTATTCTTCCTGGAAGTGGTAGTTTCTTTTAAGTTTTTGTGTGTCTATACAAATGTGGGTGGCTTTCTTCATCTTTTATTTCTAGGGGAAAGCTACTAGAGGAGGAAGTACTGTAATATAGATGCTGATGTTAAAGGTAATCATAGATTGTGACATATAACTATAAAGAATTAGCATCCAGATTTACTTTAGACATTTTGTTTGCAACACGAATGATGATGTGCCATTGAGCAAGTGGTTGAACTTTGCATGTATTATGATTTACTTGACAACTAGCAATCAGCAATAAATGTTACCTGATACATGAAGTGAATAATTTTCACGTATCATGCCTTCAAAATTTCTTTCTCTTATTTCAAGATTATGATTTGCTACTCTAAACCTGAACTCAAATGTTTCACTGGCTGCTTTGAATTCAACCTCTCAGCTTGAAGTTCCCTAAATTGTTATGCAAACCTTTCTACATAAATTAAGTTGAAAGGGCATAACCTGGAATTCATAGTAGTTGGAAGAAATGTTGTTTCTCTCACTAGAAAATGATCAACAATCTGGATTAATGTGAAAGCTGCCTTTTCTGTTTGATAGGATCGTACTTCTATTAATGATATTTCCTTCTCAAGCGTGGATTTTGTCTGAGAAAGATGGTGAAACCTGTTCTTGTTTTTGGAACATTTTCTCTTGTTAACAGAAATTATATTGCTTTTGTGACTGAAGTAAAAATGTTTTCCTTTTTTGTTTTATGGTTAAATAATGAAACAATGTCACTCTCCTAAGCTGTACATAGCATTAAAACTTCTGCTGTATTCTTATATTTGGCATATTATGTCCGTTCATAGAGATTGGAGCCCCATTGTTGATATTTGTAGTTTCTGGATTATTGCTGTTCCTGTAACTTGAGACTGCATTTTGCATCAGTCCCACACACCCTTGTCTTCCCCAAATTCCTACTTTTAATTTTAGCAGTGAATAGTGCTTCGACTGTGTAGTTAACTACTTTTTCACCTTTTTTTTCTCATTGAAAATATCTCTGTTTTTTTTATTTACTTATCTACTTTTCATTTCAGAGGAACTTCGTTGAAAGTATGGCTGGATATTCTTTAGTGTGCTACCTTTTACAGGTATGGTGCCTGATCTCACTCTCATTTAACAATGATGCGGGTCCCAAAAGCAGATGTCTTGACCAGTCACCTCTCACTGGTCACACTCATCCATCTCGGGCTATGATAGAAAATTTAATTTTTTAACCATGTCTTAACTACTTTTTTTGTCACAAAAAATTTCTTGAAGGCAAATGCAAAGATGCTCTTTTACAATTTAAGAAATAAATTAAAACTACCATCCTCTTTTGAAATGGACAAACAATGTGGGATGGAGGGAGTATTAGATTTGCAGATAAATTAATTGCATATTTGTGTATCTGTAAAGTTAACCTTTCCTTGAGAGAAAGCTGCATTCCTCAAAAGTGTTACTGTCATGTGAAAAATATTTGACACTTCCAACCAACTGGTCAAATAGGGTGTATTTGCTTGTACTATTACCATTTTAACCCTAACAAGAGCTTTTGTGACTAGAGTATATTGCATCTTATGTCACTAATTAATTCTCTCTGGGAAAAATGTCTTCATCTTTTTGTTTAGGTGAAGGACAGGCACAATGGGAACTTGTTAATGGATGAAGATGGCCACATTATACACATTGATTTTGGTTTCATGCTCTCTAATTCTCCTGGTGGTGTAAATTTTGAAAGTGCACCCTTCAAACTAACCCGAGAACTTCTTGAGGTCAGATAGTTTATATTATGTGCCAGAGTGTGCGTGAGTGTACACATTTTTATTTCCTCCCTTTGTTATTGTTCCACAAGCTCATTATGTATTATGATATTTTAGAATCTCTCAAGCTGGTTTTGAGTTTTTCTTATATTAATACAAAACTGGCTACCTGTAGGTCATGGATTCTGATGCTGAGGGAATTCCAAGCGAGTTCTTTGACTATTTTAAGGTATTGATCAGACTTTCTAATGTTTGGATCTAATTATGCTATTTTGGCTTTTCAATCCTCTTGGATGAAACTTATGGTTTACGCCCGTCAAATGCAGGTTTTATGCATTCAAGGCTTCTTGACATGTCGTAAGCATGCAGAGCGTATAATTCTCCTTGTTGAGATGTTGCAGGTATAACTGATCTATTAGTAAACCTTCCAGTATTTTCTATTGTTTTAGTTCTTCATTTATTTCAATTTTTTCCTGTTAGCCGTTTCATAAACTAGGCACAACACATGCTGTTTTGGGACCATATGTTCCTGAGGCAAACATCATGAGACTGTTTTTTACGAGACTGCTCTTGGATTGCACACTTGATGGGTTATTATGTGCGTTAGAAGGAAAAGGTGGGACAAGTAAATGTATAGGTGAGACTTGTTGACCCATTGTGGAAAAGCAGGATCTTAAGAATGGAGAGGCCAGCTTTATATGGTTTTCCGATCTGTACCAGGTGGGCTGGTCGTTAACATATGCCTCTTCTGGGGTCTTGAGTTGAGATCAAAACCTTGTGGGAGTGGTTATGTTAGATATTATAGGTTTTTGAACCTGTCCTTGCACCTCTATACCCAGAATTTATCCTGGGTGGGCATGGGCTATCTACGTTCCCCATCCTCTTTCCAATTTTCCAATCCTTTCTGTCTGCTTCACAAAATCCCCCAGGTTTCATTGGCTTTCTCTTGCTGAAGTCTGCTTTCCCACACATTGTCATTTGTTTGGTTTCAGAGGCACTTGAGCTTGTCAGTTTCTTTCTATAAACCTGCATGTTTTCCTTTGAAATTTTGGTTCATTGTTTAATTTTGTGGCAATTTGTCTAGGATATTCATTAAACCTTTAGATCATGTTTTGTTGCCTACAAAATTGGTAAAGAAATGAGGAAGAAGTTGAAGTTTTTTATCTTTCTTTTTTCTTTTGTATTCCATGCTGTGGATTATTGTTGCAATGTGTAAATTTTGGATTTGAGCTCCCATAAATATTTTACCTCTGATTTATTTTTCTCTGATATAGAGTATCTCAGTCTGACCTATCAACCAAACCTGATCTGTTTCAACTTTAATAGTGCTGTTATTGTTGAATCAATAAAATCTGTTTGGACTGCTCATCCCCAAATATGTAACTGGGAATTTGGGTTGGGGAGTGATGCTTGAGAAGTGCCAAACCTGGCCTATTGTAACTGAAGTTTGAAATAGGACACTTAGTTTTACTTGTTCGTATTTATTTGATAGAGGGAGAAAGGAGTATAAAATTTTCAATCGAACAAAATTATGTATTTTCTTTGGAGGGACCTGGCTTTACCATGCTGGTGCTTTTATGTTTGCAATAACAATGCTTCGTTGACTGAAGGCACTTGTTTGCCTTTTCTTTTTCTGGGTCAGGATTCTGGTTTCCCTTGCTTTAAAGGTGGTCCCCGGACAATACAGAACCTAAGAAAGCGATGCCATCTAAGTTTGACAGAAGAGGTAAAATTGTAATTTTATATTAGCATCTATCTGGACAAGATTTGACTGCTATTGTAATCATGATACTGTGTTTTTCTTTCTTGCAGCAATGCGTGTCATTGGTGCTCTCTCTGATCAGCAGCAGCTTAGATGCATGGCGGACACGGCAGTATGATTATTATCAAAGGGTTTTAAATGGAATATTGTGAGGTTAGATTTGCTTGGTGATTGCTTTCATTGCTCCCCCTTTGATAAAGCCAGTCCAGTGAAGCACTTTTATTGGAGCTGTTTGTAAATTGATGTCGTATGAGGGAAATTGATTCACTGCACTGTGGCATTGGCAATTAAGCAGAATACTGATGACAGTTTGTGGCTGTTTTCGCTTGGTGTGAGGAAATTGTAAATGTATCGGCTGAAATACTTTTTAGAAGTCTTGCAGGCTGCATTTACTTCAGCCGGGTTTTCTTCTTTTCACTGTTTCCCCTTGTCATTTGTCGTAGAACTCTCTCTGCTGGCTGGTGGGGGGAATTTAGTTACTCAACAGGAGAACTTCCTTTTACCCATCTTCAGACAGCACATACTTGTACATTGTGATTCCTCTGGAGACAACGTTCCAGACATGAAATGGTGTCTGAGGCTGTAATTGCTGGTTGGCTTTGCAGCTTCTCTACATTTTACACCGGTCAGTGATCAGAAGCAGCCAAACATCCCGAATCTATCCATATTTGAATCTCATTATATTCTTCTGATTAAAGTTTTGACGCACTATATCGGACTGGTAGCCTGGTGGTTGGTAACTGGTCTCCTCCATTTGATGGCTATTCTTCCCAGGGTAAGATTCTTCCATGCTTCCTACCAAAGGCTTGTTAGCAACATTCATGTTAGATTAGATCCCATTTGCTGTTTAACAGTTAAGAAAATTTGTTTATTTGATATTCCTGTTGTATATCAGAGTTTTGGTGGCATCGAATTTTGTTTCCAGGTTGTGTATTTCTTAATGAAAAGTTTGATGTTTGTCAGCTTGCTTGCACATGCTAGGTCTTCTTGCTTTTTTGGTCTTTATTTAGAATTTTATTACGTTATTGAATTTGCCACTGTGATGAGGAATTATTTAATAAATTTGTATATTGATCAATACTAAATCTATTTCCCAATATTTGAACTTGAGGAATTGATTTTTTTGGTGAAAATTTCGATTCTCAAGTGTCAATCTTGAAGACATCCCTAATAATTGACTTCAATTAATTTGCAAACGCTTTGATGTGTTACCAATTAAGATTTTCTTTTTAAAGTAGATTTTGTGTGGAGACGACACGCGTATTATAGTCAAAGTGAGGATAATTAAGTTTGTAAGGATAATTAAGTTGATCTATAAATATTAATGAATTTATAGTAAATGTTTTTTAAAGTGTTTTTAATTTGAAATGTATTAAAATAATATATTTTTTTATTTTTTAAAAAATTATTTTTAATATCAATATTTTAAAATAATTTTAAAATATTAAAAAATTAACTTTAAATATAAAAAATTAAATTTTTAGAAAACATATGGATAAAAATAATTATTAAGATATTAATTTTTTTAAAAAAAAAATAATGGATCGAGATAGATCACAATTACAGTTTTTTGATATAGAAAAACAAAAATAAAAAAACCTAATAAGCTATAAAGGTTCTTTTTTTAGAGAAAACCTAAGAAAACTAGGTAATGCAAAAAAAAAAGTAATAAAAATCATAGAGAAATATTGAAAAAGCATACAATAGAATAATTATTTATTTATAGAGAAAAATAAACTTAATGACCAATCAAACTTAGAGAAAAAAAACTAGATTAAACAAGAAAAATACTAAATAAAAATAAATTATTTTTAGAACAATATTTTTCCTAAAACAAGAATTATTTTTTGCCGATCCTGTTGCTTCTTGAATCAGCGTCCATGAAGTTAACGGCAACCTTTCCCAAATCTGGCTTGTCTTTTCTCCAAATTCGGTCCTTGATGCTCATCAAATGTTTGGATTTGATACCTGAACAATGAAATCTTGTAATTTGCCTCAGCTGTTCATAATTAATTAAGAATATTTATTTTGATCGTAAGCAATATGATATCAACTCACTTTATTATTCCTTTTTATAATTATAATAAACTTCTTGTTGCATTTTTTTTAAAGCGATCAAAAGAAAAATATTATCTAAAATTAAAGTGAATAACTTTTTCAAAAATCAAATCAAATCAAATAAAGATTTAATCTTGATATATAAAAACTAATATGAATACACTTTTACTGTAAGAACTTGAATTGAAAGAATAAAAATATAAACATAACATAGCAAAAGGAAACATAAAATCGCCGGAAATTTAAGTGCATAAAGATAATATATAATGGTGAAACAATAAATAATTATAAACGAATAACCATTATGAAGTAAATAATGTTACATACTAGCAAGTAGCATTAAAAAATTAGTTTTTGTTTTCTCTTTCTTTTTCTATTTATCTATTAGCAATAGCTTGAGTATTATAAAACAAAATTTACAGTATATTTATTATAAAAGAGAGAGAGGAATATTCCAACAACTAGATTACAATATTGGGCGAAAATATATTAAAATATTTTTTATTTTTAATATTATTATTTTAAAAACATTAAAAATGTTAATTAAATATTTTTTATATTAAATATATTTTTAAAACGCATCAAAACAGGCTGAAACAACGCAAAACAGCCTAAAAAGCGGCTGCTAAGGACGATGTTTTATAAATATATATTAGATGTCATGCCCGCGCGATGCCGCAGGTTTATGACATGCGTGTGTATTGTGGTGGGTTTATGGAAAAAATTAAAAAAAATTATATGGAGAAAAATTGTTGCAATCCATAATATTTTCAAGGAAATAACTACAAAGTTAAATTCTTAACCAGTTTAATATTTAAAAAAATAAAATCAACAAAGAAAATTTTGGAAACAATAAAAAAAAACGAAAGGAAAAAAAACCATACAGGAAAACACTGTAGCAATCTATAATGTTTCATGAGAAAACATACAGTTGTGATTCTCAACCAGCTCAATATTAAAAATAATAAAATCGATAAAGATAATTTAAAAAAAATCATGTGAAGAAACACTGTAACAATCCACGATGTTTTAAAGAAAAAAACTACGAAACTAAATTCTCAACCAGCTCAATATGAAGAAGAAAAATTCGACAAAGACAATTCTGGAAAAAAAATCATAAAAAAACACGTGGGGAAACATTGTAGCAATCCACAGTGTTTTACAGAAAAAAAAACTACAAAGCTAAATTGCCAACCAGCTCCATATTAAAAAAAAATCAATAAAAATAATTCTGAAAAAAAAACACAAAAAAAATGAAAAAAAAGAAGACAATTTTGGAAAAAAAAAACAAAAACAAAATGAAAAAAATGAAAAGAAAAACATGTGAGGAAAGTTAAAGCTAAATTCCCAACCAGCTTAATATTAAAAAAAAATTCGACAAATATAATTTTGAAAAAAAAATATGAGAAAACACTGTAGCAAAACAAAAACCATGTGGGGAAACATTGTAACAATTCACGGTGTTTTAAAGAAAAAATCTACGAAGCAAAATTCTCAACCAGCTCAATATAAAAAAAATCGACAAAGACCATTTTGAAAAAAAAAATCATAAAAAACTTATGTAGGGAAATATTGTAGTAATCCACAATATTTTAAATGAAAAAATTACATTATTAAATTCTCAACCAGTTTAATATTAAAAAAAATTATAATTTAAAAAAAAAAAAAAACAAAAGAAGAAGACAATCTTGGGAAAAAAAATAGAAAAAAAAATGCAAAACCCAAAAAAATATGGGGGAAAAAACAAAAAAAAAATGTGGGGGAAAACAAAAAAAACAAAAACAAAAAAAAATAAACAAAAGAAAAAAAGACAAAATAAAAAACAAAAATAAATGAGAAAACAGAAAAAAAACAAAAACCAAAACAAGAAAAAAAAAACACGTGAGAAAGCTATAATATTTTCTCCACATGTTTTAGAGTATTCAAGGTATAGTGATGCCAACTACCAAGAAATTATTATATAAAAAAAAAATATTCAGAGTCCAACTTTATAATTAGATTTCAGTTGCTTGGTAGGTATGGTCAGGCCATCCAGCTTTCACCTTCCTCATAATGATTAGCAATGGCCCTACCAAATGGACGAAGAAATTACAACCTTGAATTGATGTCTCAAGAATTTGTCAAAAATACATGAAAAACAAAAAAAAAGAAACAAAAACAAGAAAAAAAAAAACTGCTACAGTGATAAACTTACGCGTTTTAGAATATTTGTTAATGTTAATTAATTGTTAGTATCTCCCTCGTAAAGTCAAAATGAGTGAGGTAATCCAACCAATCACGAGTCACAACATAAGGAAGGATTCTTAATCACGCCGTATTGCTAATTTAATTTAGTACCCCAAGCCCTCTCCCTCTCTCTCTCTCTCTCCACACATCCTCTCACTGTGTCTCGATAAAAGCCGACCGATCCTTACGTTTGTTTCCCTCCTTTTTCACACATTATTGTTGTTGGCGCTCCACAGTTCGGCGTCTCTCGCTCGCTCGCTCTTGATCACAGCTACTCTCTCTTCGGGTACGATTTCTAATGCGTCTTCATCCTCTATTTACTTCTATTGCGTGTCCTTTTTTGTTTGATTTCTCGCTAGGGTTTGTAGCCTTTTGGGGTTTGATGATTTTGAGCTGTTTGATTGAAATTTTTATCATGTGTGTGCAATTTAGGGTTTTCTTTATGGGTTTTTGTTGTACGGAGGAGCTGTGATTGTTTAGGTGTTAAAGATTGTGTTTTTGCGTGATGTGTTTTTTTTGGTGTGTGTATTTTGGTTTAGGGTTTGATCTTGAAATCAACGTCTTGATTGTGCGATTCAGAGTTCTGTTTTTAATGGATTTTTGCTCTGTACGAGGTGTTGCGGTTCTTCAGATGTTGAGTTTGTGTTTTTGCGTAATGTCCTTTTTTTTCTTCTGTTTTTGTGGTTAATGTATTGGTTTGTGTAATTTAGAGTTTGATTTGAGTTGTGTTTTATCTTGATCCAGCTGAGATTTTGTTTTTTCTAAAATGGGTTTGTCTTTTATTATTGTTGTTGCTGTTTTTGTTGTTTGATTTCAGCTGATTTTGATTGTCAATGTCACTATTGTGTGATTTAGGGTTTTTATTGGTCGTTTTTATTTTGTATATTTAGATATTGTGCTTGTGAAGTGACTTAAGGTTATGTTTTTCTAAACTGGGTTGTCTCTGTGCTCTGAGTTTCAGCTGATTTTCAAACTATTTTATTGTTTGCTTGATTATTGTTTTGAGGTCCTTTGTGTGTGGTATTTTGCCTGTGACTTCATTGTTTTGCACGTTGTTTTTTTATGGTTTGTCTTGATTGGAATAGAATCTGTCACGATTTGATATTTTGTTTTATACTTTTTTATTGGATTGGTGTGACTAATAGATTGTTTTATACAGGGTTTATATTGCACGCCAAATGTCTTTAGATCTCTACAAGACAAAATCATCATTACTTAGGTGTGTTTTTGGGTTTATGAACCGGGGGAGGCTGTGGTGTTCGTGGAAGTTCTTATTCAGGCATTGGACTTGACCATTCAGCTCTTTGTTTTTCTTTTGACACAAGTGTGTCATTCTCACTGCTTTCAACTTTTAGATTCATTGTTTGTGCAAAAGACAAAAAGTGTTAGTGTATTAGATTTTGCTACCTGCCTGGTAAGTGCTCTTCTGCAGGCACCATTGGTAGCTGCTCCTGAAGGATCACACAGTGCATTGTGATTTGGGTTTTTTTTGTTTTTTTTCTCGCTTGCATTGACATTCTCTTGGATTTTCTCAATGGGGAAAAAAAGTTCATTGCCTCCTGGCTTTAGGTTCCATCCAACTGACGTGGAACTGGTTAAATATTATCTGAAGAGAAAAGTGCTGGCAAAGAAACTCCATTTTCAAGCAATTGCAGAGGTTGAGATTTATAAATATGCTCCATGGGATCTTCCAGGTAAATCTTGCTTGAGAACTGGAGATCTAAAATGGTACTTCTTTTGCCCTACAGAAAAGAAGTATGCTAGTGGGGTAAGAATGAAGCGTTCCACTGATATTGGGTTTTGGAAAACCACTGGCAAGGATAGATCTATTCAGTACAAAAACGAAGTTGTGGGGATGATAAAAACTTTGGTTTTTCATACTGGTAGGGCACCTAAGGGGGACCGAACAGACTGGGTCATGTATGAATATAGACTTGAAGAAATAGAGTTGGCTGACAAAGGAATTGCTCAGGATGGTTATGTACTCTGTGTGATATTCAAGAAGGGACCTGGCCCAAAAAATGGTGCACAATATGGAGAACCGTTTAAGGAGGAAGAATGGGATGATGATGATGATGAGGTGGAGGAAGTGAATTTCCATAAAGCTATTTTGCCTGCTGCCATGCATACACCAGCATTTATGTTGCCAAAGAACTCAAACACGTCTATTGCAATGAGCTCATATGTGCCAGAGAGCACATGCACTGGACTGCCTGTCTCGTGTCCTTCCCAAACTCCAACAACTTGCACAACCCTTCCTATGGTTTCTAGCAATGATGTTGCTTCCACAGAAGATCATCAGGTTGTGCATGAGTATGTGAATGGTGGTGAAGCTGATTCTTCTGCTGGCATTTCAGCAACAGCTTATCAACAACCAAGTAACCCAAAAGGTTCCATCCTAGCAAGCTCTAGCTCATATGTGCCAGAAAATATGTGCTACCCTGCTTACATTCCTAGCATGGATGCTTCTCAAGTGGAAGCTCCTCAAATCATGGATAACGGTGGTGATCTTCCTTTGCCACTGGCTATCTTCGACAATGACAATACTGAGGTGTGTTATATGTCCCTTTTAACTCAATGACACGCATGTAATTATTTGCTCTGATTTTGGCTTTGTGCTACACATGGTGGCAGGTGGAAATTGACTTGTGAATCTATCATGTGGATTGCTTCTTGTGTTTTAATTTGTCTAGTTCTTGGGACCTTGTTAACTATGTAAATAAATCTCGTTGATTTGTGTTATTCTTGGGTTTTGCTTTGGGTAGTTATTAAGACATGGTTAATCAGTTGTTGTAATGTACCCAATTATTTTCTTGACTTTCTGCTCAGGTTGTGCATGAATACATTACTCGTTATTTGCTGTCCCATGGCCGCTGTAATATCTGAAATCTACTATCCCTCGTCTTGGTTTTTCTTTGTTCTGTATAATACATTTATACTTTAGTTTGTATTTTCTTTGCGATTTTATTGACTCTTTTGTCTAACAACTTAAATGAAATTTGATTTGGATTACAGAATGTTGACTTTGGTGGGATTGCTGAGCCAGAGACTGACATATATCAGAACTTGGGAGACATTGCCTCTTCGGGAACTGGGGATTATATATCCAACTCCCAGTATTTGATGGATCCAACGCTCCTAGACAGTAATGTGGGCTTTTTGGAGCTGATGGATCTAGACACCCCACTCTATCATAGTTAATAAAAATGTAAATTATGTAATGTCTTCTTTTTTTTTCCAAAAAAAATGTTCACCGAGTTCGATAGAGTATTGATCCATTAATTCATACTTGTATGGCTTGAATTGGTTTTTAAATCATACTGTAAGTGATTATTTTAAACCTGTGCCGATTTGATGAAATCTAAATTTGATTATTCTCCAGAAGTCTTGACCGTTGACTTATAGCAGCCTTTTATTTTTCAGCAAGCTTGTTTTAATAGTTGGTTGCTGCATGGCTGATTTACAGAGGCCGAGTTGCCTTGATTCCAAGAAACACTGGCCATGGAGAAATCAATTTGTGTGGACCTTTAAATTTGTGTGGACCTTTTCTTAGGCCCAGCAACATGTATTGATGATTTCACCATGATTGATTAGAAAAAATAAAAATAAAAGGCTGTATAGTTTCATTTATCGTAGATCATCTAACAAGAGCACTGTGGAGTGCTATAGTGGTTCCACGATGACTTTTTTAATTGTTCATGAGATACAGGAATGTTCAATTTAGTCTTTAAAGTTTGATTTTTCACATCTTTAATCCTTGTAGTTTTTCATTTTGACATTTCAATCCTTAAACTTTATTCTTCTCATATTTTAGTCTCTTTAAGTATCAAAAAAAGAGAGAAATAGTTGCAAAAAAAGGAGGAGAAAGAGATTTCACATTTTAACCACAAGAAATATCAATCTTATTATGAATCATCTTGCAGAGTAAAAATCAATAAAGATAGTTTGGACCTTTAATAATATATAAAAATATATAGATTGAAACTAATCCAATTTTATTTTATTTTAAGCTGATAGATTAATGAGTGTTTTGGAGTTGAAAATAAGATTATTTATATTTTTAAAATATTTTTTTTTTATTCTTAGACAAAAATATGTTGAAATATGGGTTTTGAAGTCTAAATTACCCAAATTCTAATTTTTTTAGCCATAGAAAATAACCAAAACTTGTAATATATGACTTGTTATGTGGAGGAAGACGATATGTCATACTTATTTTATTTTTATTTAAAAAAATAAAAAGTAGACCAGCAGAACTAAGTTTTCAAGCCCAGAAACATCAAAGCTCTTTCCCTGGAGCCTGGCCTTTTATGCAAGTCCAAGCACCTAAGCTTGACTATTATGCTGACCCTTCCCTTCTTTTATATTTTTTACTGTTCTAAAATACTTTTTTTTAATGAAAAAATTACAATTATATTTAAAGAATATAATAGTGTACTTTTAAATAAAATTAATGACATTGTTAGTAATTATTTTATAAATAATTATATATGAAACTAATATGTATAATTTTTTCAGTAAAATTTTAAATAAGAAAACAATCTAAAATAAAAAAGGAGGCTGAATGAATTGAATATGTATAGATAGGTGGCCGATATAGGGAAAGGCAAAACTTGGATATTCATATTTACATGTCATATGAAAAAGAGAATTAAAATCAATTAAAAAGGAGCAGATGCTATATCTCTTATCTCAGTCAGCTGCAGCTGCTCTAATTCTTCCACAGACTGCATTTCTCTGCTCATATCCATCATTCTGTCTCCATTTCGTCCTCCCACGGGCTCTAAACCCTACATTTACAATAATAACATATAATATCTATATATATATAGTTAATCATACAACTCACACGCGATAAACTAATTAATAATAATTACTGAAAAATCAGATACACCAATAAAAGTTACTAATACCCAGAAAAAAAAGATGAAATATATAAAATCATCAGTATTTAGCAGGTCAGGATTTCAATGAAAAATAATAATATTAATTGGAAAATGTTAGGGCTTGCATTCTTGTTATAATTATTATTCTGCAAAATGAAATGAAAAGCATGCAAATTGTAGATTATATAAATATGCACTTACTCAAGAGGTTATTTACCTCTGTAAATATACTCAATGCTTCTTCTATGCTCCTCGTATTCACCACATACAGAGCTGCCGCCTGTGATAAAAAATTTAACCTAATTTTAGCATGCAATATCACCGAATATGAAATAACTCCACCCTACCTAATCATCAATCCCACAAGCATTCCAAACATAGAAGTGCTGCCTGTAGTGCTACAGTACCATCCAAGACCCTCTCCTTCAGATATATATACCAAAACTAAGAAACCTATAACATATGCCTTACTCTAGCAAATTGGATCTGATCCATGGTCAGAGTCCGTGGCTCACTTTCCATTGATGATTTTCTTTGAATCCTCACCATGGCTGCATCACCTTCCATCATTTAGAGAGAGAGAGGTAGAGAATGAAGCTCTATGAGCAGGGGAGGGGGCCTGGAGCATATGGTATTCTTGTGCAATATTGGACCTGCACGTACGTGAAAACGAGCAGCAAATCTTTATACAGGTGAGGTGACACGTGGCTAGGGTTAGCTGTTGCACCGCCTAAAGTAACTTCTCAACGTAGAACCATCAAGATACGACTACGTGGCAAGCTAGGGATCGTTGATGTGACACGTGTCAAGTGATCATATCTCCGTCTCTTTTCAAGAAATCTTTTGGTCCCTATGTGTACATGTTCCATGAGAGGATAGACTTGCAAGATTTTGGTTTAGTTTATTTTGGTTTAGTTACGTGTTCCTTATGGTACGGAAGCCAATAAAAAAGGGCCACGATCTATGACCTAATTGGTAGGTGTTAGGTGTCGGAAATACTGTGACGAACAGAAACAACAAAAAGCAAACCCGATACGTGTAAAGACACTATTTTCATGGATATTTCTCCATTATTCAACATGTTCATCCTTCAATCAAGGGATGCAGGAAAAGCAAAGAATCCAGCAAGGTACGAGAGAATAAATTTATCATCTTGTCTTGGCACTCTTTTCATATATATATATATATATATATATATATATATATATATATATATATATATATATATATATATGACATTTATATATATGAGGTAACACATCCGGAAGATTATTTCATGTTTATTCATATTATATCTCCTCCTTCATAAACTCTTGAAATTACCATTTTAGATTAATCTTTTTATCTCTTTCGTAAATGTATGATATTTTTCTCCATAGTGTGAATCATGGTGAAAAAGACATAACTTATTAGGTTCGACTTTATATTTAGACCACTTTTCATTGAAGAGAAATATTGCGAGAAGTCTTTTTTTTATAGTAGTCAAAATATCAATACGTGTTATTGTGAGAGGTATA